>JAPMUY010009769.1:0-600000 GCA_026901105.3 Galaxias olidus
GCACCTACCTCCCCGGAGGACAAGAGGGCCCCCGGCCCAGCGGGAGTGTGTGGAGCCCAGCCACGTGGCGGGAGGGCGAGAGGGGCGGCTCCCTGTCCTCCATGGAGAGGAAGGAGCATGGCGGCAGCCACCACAGGAAGGGCTCCGGACACAGGAGGCCAGAGGGTGGGCTGCACCACTCACAGGCCTTAGCACTATTCCGTTAGTTAGGTTAAACAAGTGCTTGATCGCTGATACTGGTCAAATCAGCAAAATGGAGAGACGCATTAGTCTGTTCTTGTCTGTTGATTTAATAATAATAGCAATAATACCTTTATTTGTGTAGTTTTCTTAACGGTTTCGCAAATTGCTAACACCACCACTGTGAATCTAACAACAACGATGCCTGCTTTGTGTTTGCTTCTGTATCCCTTCCCTCCGTCCCCCTGTCCGTGTCCAGAGGAAGACATCATGCCCTATGGCAGCAGTATGCCTAGCTACCTTTCCAGAGGACAGATGTCCAGTAACTGCTCCACCACAGGCAGCTCATCGTCTAGAGGCTCCTCAGGCTCCAGAGGAGGGCCCGGCTCGGGCAGGAAGCGCAACGAGGTAAGGCGACGAGGGGGGGGAGCCTCTAGACGATGAGCTGCCATTTTGGCAAGGCTTTGAGCCAAAGTCTATAGGAAGTTGTAGAGCTGAGCAGACTTTAACAAGCGCAGCACTGCTCCCACCACGGAAATGATAAGACCTGTTATCCAGAATATACAGAGGATATGATTTATGAATAGTATTTGCATATCATCTATGCCACTCTATAAAACGCATATAATCTATGCTAGTAGGCACGCGGTGTAACCACACAAAAACGCGCGCGCGCACACACGCACACACACACACACACACACACACACACACACACACACACACACACAAATAAACACACACAAACACCTATAAAAACCCATCCTGCCTTGCTCCCCAGCAGACAGCACTTTTACAGTGTGATATATTGTTGAACCCCCCCAGCCAATCTCTCATTCTGATTCTGCAGTGCACTTCTGAGGGCACACATCTCTGTGTGTGAGAGCTGTTTAAGTACACTCCCCACTGGGCCCCTAGTGAGGAATAAGGCAGGCCTTTTTAAGTTGGAACAAGCTGTGCTTACTGACAGTAAGAGCCCTCTGGGCCTACATACTAGTAAGACAACAGCCACATGAGCCTTGTTTGACTTTCTTCCACACAGTTTCATCAGCTTACTCCCCACTCTGATCGAGCCCCCTCGATAATTCACAGAGGTTTAGGGGCGTTAAATTCACCTCAGTGGTCCGATCTCCATAGCGGCTTTTCAGAAAAACAATTTTCCCCAGTTAAAGTTGTGACGTGAAGGAATCGAGTCGCAATGCTTTTTGTTTTACACTGCAGGGAGTTTGAAGGCGTTGAGTTCAGGTGCTATCGTCATTTCAAAGAGAAAATGTGACTCTTTGCCGGGGTCGTTTCCCTTTGACCTCAACAGGGAGATCTAAAACGGGAACCCCCACTTGTAAACGTGCCACCCCACAAACTTCCGGATACACACGCTCCTTATGTCCCCCCGACCCACAGGTCAGCCTCCCTGTGGAGAAACCAGGAACACACTCCCAGAGGCCCCCTTAACCCTGCTCCCTTCACCGCCCTCTCCCACCTTCACCAGGACCATTAAAGCCGGGATCTTACAATAGAGGAACTGTTTGTTTCCACGGGGAGCCAGTTTCAGGTTACTCCTTCTCTTTCATGCTGCTGACCACTGTCTTTCCACTCGGACAGAGTTGGTCAGTGAGCAAGGGGGTCAGGGGTCAGGAGAGTTTATCGCGCTAGTTGATGGTGGAGCATACTCAGAATTGAGGAGAAACTGCATGAATAAAATAAGTTGATATTTGCTGCCATGTTTTATACCCCCCCCCCCCCAATTTTTTTTTTTTATCTGGCTTATTTCCTGTATGAGATGAAATGAGAGATACTCTATGTTTGTAAAAATATTTTTTGGTGTCTTTACAGGACATGAGATAGAAGGATTCAGAATACAAGGGGAAACAAAACAAAACACCTTTGTCACTCTCCATGTTCTGTCTGTCATGGAGACAATGACCTAATGATTGAACAACAAGGAGAGAAAGAGAGAGAGCTTTTCATTTGAGCATTCAGTATGGCCTGTTTTGCTGCAAATAATGTACTTTCATCTTCTTCTGGATATTATTATGATTATTTATGACTCTGGGGTTCAATCCCATATTCATCTGTAAATAGCTGTCTCTGTACTGTTTCTACGTGGGCTCTGGATACAGGGAAAGAAAAATATATTGTATTTATAAGGAAAAAATCGCAAATGTAAAAGGTGCATTGTTATTAAAAAAAAAGTTCAAATCTTGAATGTGCCAACTTGTTTTTTCGTAGAAATGTGTACCTTCGGAAAGCAGAAATAATATTGCACTCTCTTGTTGTGATGGCCAAACAACAAAAAAATATGAAGCACAAAGTGTGTGTCTGTCAAGTGGGTGATTAGGCAGCCAAACCGTTGGGGTCTTTGGACCTCTACGGACGCCTCTGCCTGATCATTTCCATCTTTTGACCCCTGCACCTGTATGCTCCGAAAAGAATGTCCATCTTTGTACATTCAGTTTGTTTTTCTACAGAGAAATGTTGAGTTGTGTCAACAGACAGACAGAGTTTGTAAGATTGTACCCCGTCACTTTGAAGGAGTGTTGCTGCGACTGTGCGATAAACATACGTGTTCTGTTCAAAAACCAAAATGACCTGTTCTGTGGACTAACTTTTTGGTAGTCATGTTGTTTTGTAAAAATACAATAAAATACATTTTGTTGAACAATAATTGCTTCTTCTTTTTTAAGCTTAGTAACACCACAAAAGATTGAGATGTAACAGTAACTTTACATTGTTGTGTGGCAATACAATTCAAATAATTGCCTCTAATATAATAGGCATAGTAGTTTCTAAAATAAATTGTGTATTTTAATTAACCTCTACTTTGTTTGGAAACCTTCCTGTCCACCAAAGTACAACAACAGTTTCACTTTTGAAGTTGAACACCACTCCTCTCACACTACATTTTCCAGGTGGACCAATAAAAAAAAGGTAGCAGCTTAGCCGCAGTCTTTCTTTTCTAATGCTCAGCCTGTGTCCAACCTCACATCACATTCCACCTGGGTGAGTGTGCACGGAGGAGCATGAAATTGCCAGCGCCAGGGCCTTTCGCCGGGAGCTCTGACTGCAAAGAGAACACACGCCGTCTCGCTGCCCACCTGAGACAGGGCAAACACTACCCTTAGGTTCTGTCAGAGTACACACACAGCAGTGTGTCTCTCCTTATACACACACACACACACACACACACAGATAGACAAACACACAAACTCACTATAGAGTGCCACGGTAGTGTTTCTTCATCATGGCCTTGCAGTGAACTGGGAAGGTTGTGATGGGACAGCACACTGCTGGGCTGTCGGCCTACTGTTTTAACCTTGAGCTCAAGGTTTGTTACAGGAAAGAGTGAGGGGAGGGGATGAATCATAGAGGGGCGTAAGGGGCCTTTGCAGTACGCTAGCTCAGTAGAGTGGCAGTATTGGAGATGCAAATTCTGTCCAATAAAACAGCAGTCTGTCTGAAACCCCTTTTATTTGTCGCCTGACATTTTTCAGGGCAATTTCTGAATGAATTGATTCAATCAGTCAATACTGATAGTAGAACTTAAAGTGAGTGACCCAGCTGAATTTGGACTGCACTTAGGAGTTGCTGATTCGTGTGACTCGGAGAAATCAGATATTGACGTTCTCGCAGACATTACTGCCCACCAGTCGTAGTCTTTTAGATAGCAGTTTGATAAGTGTGCCATGCAACCGCATGAGTCACACGGATGCTTATCAAATTCTACTAAAGCCAAATAGCTAAGCCCATTTGACCGAACCAAACAGAAGCACATCATGAACTTTGAAGAGTGGGTCCATGTGTTAATGTTACAACTTGCAGGAGATTCTTCACAACACATTTCAAAAAGGAAGATTCACGAGCCTGACCTTCCAAAACCCCAGACCCCCTGCCCTTTCTACACCGCCCCCCACTGCCGTCCTGCCTTTCTCTCTCTCTCTCTCTCTCTCTCTCTCTCTCTCTTCTCCTCCCTCCCTTCATCGCCTCCTTTCCCCTGGCTGAGTCATAAATCACCTTGCTCATTCATTAGGCCAGAGACGCCCACTGAACCAGGACAGAGGGGACAGTCTGGGAAAGAGAGGGGAGAGGAACGGAAAGAGGAGGAGGAGGGGAATGATCTGTTCCGACAAAGAGAGCAAGACGGAGGGACGGGGAGGGGGGATTGGGTCATGTAGACCCCTGTCCCATTCCAGGATGCCATACACCAATTTCCATGTTAATTTGCCCGGTGTCGAGGAGATGGATGCTGGCGACTTTTGGGCTGGTGTGATGCATGTAGAGGAGGTCCCAGATGAAGCCATATGTGGTCAGTGGTACAGGAGATAAATAGGTGTTTGGTTAAGTGACATGGGGGAGGGTGGACCTGCAGCGGTGGAAAAACTCAGTTGAATGCATTTATGTCAAGATTCGAGTTTGATAAATACACACTAGTTAAGAAATAGATGATTGTGTGTGTCATACCGTGTGGATGTGTGTGTGTGTGTGTGTGTGTGTGTGTGTGTGTGTGTGTGTGTGCGCGTGTGTGTGTAGAACCAAAGTGTTATGTATCATTATTATTATTATTATTATTATTATTATTATTATTATTATTATTATTATTATCTAGTGGAAGTGGTTCCCGACTAGATCTAGGTCAGAGGAGGTCAACAGCAGGCCCACTCCCATGGGGCTTGTGTTGGCTACTACAGCTTCCATCACTCGATACATTGAAAACACCACGCACAGGGTCCAGATAGAACGCATTGTTGTGTCCGTCAATATGCTATTATTTGCTCAGCTGTGTATGTCAATGTTTGCCTGAGTGTGTGTGTGTGTGTGTGTGTGTGTGTGTGTGTGTGTGTGTGTGTGTGAGAGAGAGAGAGAGAGAGAGAGAGAGAGAGAGAGAGAGATATTGTGTGAGCGTGTGCACTGCAGTTTGTGGCTGTGTGCTTGTGTATGCAAGTGTGAAAGTGTGTTGGAGGATTTAGCCTGCACTGTGTACATAGGCATTGTATAAATTGATTGAGTGGGACTCATTGATTTTCTCATAAATTATATGATTGACATTTTGTCATGGAATAGTACATTCGAAAATATCAAGAGCTGCTATGATATGTCACTTTCAACAGAATAAAATGTACGTAGTATGGCTCAGTTGTAAAAAAAATATTTAAACAAAAACATTGTTTTCATCTGGAAAAGAATGCATGCACTCAAGGATTAAAACTATTTAAAGCCCTCATCTGGCAGAAGAATCTCTTTCCTATTTGTCTTTGTGTGTGTGTTTTTTGAGATTGTGCATATCTACGCAAGTGTTTGTTGACATGACACATGTACCAGTTATTTGTTGTGCTTTTTAACGTGTATCTCACTGTAGATACGATCATTAATAATTACAAGTGTGTTGTCAGTTAATGGCTCTGTGTCTGTGACAAACGATGGGACTCCACGCACGTTCAGAGCAGAATGAAGAATACATTTATTGGACTAAACATGTGACTGTAATTGAAGGGTCATTCAAGTCAGCAAGACCAGTAATGAATGCAGTCAATGGATGAGGGAGCATAGTGAAGGGTGTTGTAAAGTGTAACCAAGCCAAAACCAAACTAACTCAAACCAAAGTAGCAACCAGTCATTGTCAAGCTCTAGAGCATAGCTGGAGATACAGTACATTGTCCCTTTATAAAGGCCACTGGGCCTAGGTGCCCAGGTGTGTCACATCCTCTGACAAGATTCCCACTCCTTCCACCAGTTCCCTGTTGTTCAGCGCCCAACCAGGACAGCACACAGGCAGAGTGGGAGGGTGGTCATAGTGTGTGTATTTCAATGTATCGAGTGATGGAAGCTGTAGTAGCCAACACAAGCCCCATGGGAGTGGGCCTGCTGTTTGCCTCCTCTGATCTAGATCTAGTCTAGTCTACCCCTTCCACTAGATAATAATAATAATAATAATAATAATGATACATAACATTTTGGTTCAACACACACACACACACACACACACACACACGCGCGCGCGCACACACACACACACACACACGTAAAATCTTTTTGTAGGCACAATTTTTGTAATTCGCTTTGGATAAAAGCGTATGCTAAATGAATGTAATGTAATGTAATCTAATGTGGGATCTCCAGCCTTCATCAACATGGGTCAGTGGATTACTCACGTGAACAATATGAAGCTAGTCGTACTGCAAGGGTCAAACCCAGTAGCGTATGCTGGCATGTGTTAGTGTGTGTAAATGTTGAAAAAATCATGGGTTTCAATACTGTGTGCATGTGTGTTTGCGTGTCTTTGTATGTAGGCTTTTAAGCCAAACATATGGCCGTGGCGAGTTAGCAAGACAAGGGATTATCTCTTTGCCAGTAAAGTCCACACACACCAGACCCTTCGTCCGACACTGTTATGCATCCTTGTCACTGTTTGTTTATAGTAGCATTTACACGTTAAAATAAGTTGCCAGACCCAGGCAGGACCTTTGACCCTGGCCAATGAAGCTGTTGACAATACGTGAGGATATTGAATCCATTGTGATTGGCTGGAAAGAGGAACCGATAACCATGCACACACACTACAGGGATGAACTTCGTTTTGAATCCTGCTAGGGAAGTTTTTTTCTGTCCTATTGAAGCTTTCATGTAAATCCTAAATTCTTTTGTTTCTTGGCAATCATTCTCTGAAGATGAAATCCCTAGATAGTCGCACTGCACTAAAAAGTAGGGTTGTTGTTTTTGATACCCATTGCTTCCTGCTTGATCCAAGTAGATCCTTAAGTGATACTGCTTTACCATTATTACAATTTATAAATGGGACTTAAAAAAAAATAGAATTGTATATCCTGTACTGGAAATGCTTTACAAGAGAAAGAACTCAATACAAAATGATGTATGTGTTTTTATTAACAGGCCCACAGGGTTGACATTGGGTTAGTTCAGCTTCAAGTAATAGTAAAATCCTGATTGCACGCAAGCATGCATGACAGAGAAATTGACGTATTGTTTTCTTGGGTAAACAGTTAGTCATTCCAGCAATAGCTCAGTAACACCAAATATGTAAATACAAGACACAAATGAGAAAAACATAAAATTATTTAAAATTATAATTCAAAATCAAACAAATTTCACAGGGAATACAATGCCTTTTGAAATAAACAGGACAACATAGGGAAGGCCCAAGCATAAATAAATCACACTAATATCACAGTGAGACCAATTTAAGTTGGCCTACATGTTAGCATGTTAATATCCATTTAAAAATGCAATGACAAAACAGGAAACAAACTCAAACATAATACTAACAACAAAATAAAGTAACTTATTTACATTGTATATGCTACATAATCTTCAAGAACTTGATATCAGTTAATGTAAGCATTAGACAAAACACGCTATAAAGACGAAAGCCTTATAAAACATCTCACTTTGTTACAGATGACTAGTGTAAAAAAGAATGACAGGAAAAACAACGATAAGACTGGAAAGTCACAGTGTCCATGGTGCATTAAATAAATCTGTTGTATATTTACACTCTGTTGAACATTTATGTTCAGTAAATGGTCTGTACACATTTATTTTCACAATAGTTTCCTTGTAAAATTGTAAATAGAAATAGTTCATCGACTGACATGGAGATCTACTACATTTGGGTTAAATATCTTCTAGTTATTGCATATTTTAAACGGGCTTCCTTTTTTAAAGCACGTTGGATGAAATTCTGAGAAGTACAAAAATAACAAAAAAGGAAAAACTAAGCTACGATACAAGTAGGGAGACATTTTAGAAAATTTTAAAACTGAACTCTTGGCGTGTCAATTCAGAGAGACAAGTTATGGACGGACTGCCCTGAGGTAATATGGGAAAACCTATTACAGGAATTCAATGGTGGACAACTAGTGGTCAAAGAGTTGTCTTCGATGTACATTCTAATGTACAGCGTCAGCTTTATTCCTAAAAGGAACATCTCAGTGGTCTTGAATGCAATATCTGGACCTCAACCTCTTAGACATACAAGTCTAGTAGTGTTGCAAAGTCGCCTCAGCTACTTCCTTTCCGTGCCCTGTCCTGTTGGTATGTTGTCGGTTCCGGTAGTGACGTCCCCAGGTGTCGAACGGCGGGATGTTCTGCCCTGGGTACTGAGTACGGTACTGAGCCTCCATCTCCTCCACCCAGGCCGTGCTCCAGTCCCACACAGGCATGGGGTCCAGGTCCCCAAAACAGTCCACATCGCTGTGGCCCGCGGGGAACAGAGCGCTCAGAGGAGACTCTGGTGGAGAGAAGTCTGAAGATAGAAAACACCCGGGAAATGAATAATGGGGACATTAACTGTGTTGGTTATTCAGTCACAAACACAGGTATCTGTACGAGCGGAGGGAAACGAAAACATTTTCAAAGCTCTCGTTTAATAAGCTGCCACCGACAAAACTTTCTACTCAACCTCCTTGATTTATGGCCCTAGCACCCCGAGTGTACCCATTTCTTTATTGCGCCGTTGTTTGACTTCCTCTCCCAAGGGCTATTCTAGTATTAAAAGGAACAATTGGGCAAATGGAATAAAGTTGAATAGGGCCCACATTTAGAAGAGCCAAGGGTGATTGATGAGGTGACACTAGCGGAACGATTGCTCGCTCGACTGTTCAATTTGCTGAGAGGTCCTAAGTAATCGCCTACTGCCACTCCCGAACCTCGCGCCGAATTGGCCACATAGCGCTGAGACACAGCGCCCGCAGCCACACACACACACACACGCACGCACATCCATACATGAACACAAATCAAACACAAACAGAAACTTTTGGCACGAAGGCACAAAAGGACGGGGAGAAACGTGTCTGAGGGATGCACTCTAACCTCCATCCCATTACACTGTCCCAGAGTGCAGTCCCTTAGTCGACACAGGGGCTAACTACTCCCATGTGAAGCCCATCTGAGAATCCCTTGACAGTCTCCTATCAGGTGCACCATTATAAAAACAAGATAGAAAACCAAGGAAGCTGTTGACACCTAGTCGTGGAAAAGTCAAGCCATTTATTAGGTGTCACCAAAGGCTATAAACTGAAATGCCTTGAATTATTATAGAATTGACTTTGGATTTCTAGGTGCAATAAATAGTTTACCCACGGGAACAAATTTCAAGGCTGAAAACAGTGTACATGTATTTACAGCTCTTAAAGAGATTAAATCAATAATAACATAAAATTGCCAGAAATTCAGCAAAATGAAATCTTTTCTTGTTTGTTTAAGTTTTAATTGTTGCCGAGTTGTCTTCTAAAATGATTGTCAACAATAGTGAAATCTGGGAAACATGGATTGATTGGTTAGAGTGCCCCATCTAGTGGTAGTTTGTTATAGCTCAAATCAACCGGTCCCTGTATTACACGCATAGGTTAAGTACATCAATTGAGTCAATGCTTCATCACTGAACTTTGATGTCCAAAACATTGTAGGTAGTAATCACTCAGCATAACTGAAGTTCTAATGGGAAGTAAATCACAATGGGAAAGAAATCAACAAAAAATGTTTGTGACTTTCATTTTGTCTTGCCTGAGAAGGTGGCTCCGCTCACGGACTCGGAAGCTACAGGAAGCCCGCGGGTGAAGGTGCCGTCGTTCATGAAGGAACCGTCCGAGGAGCTGATGAGACTGGTGCGGGCGCTCGCCATGTTGCCCTCCGACACCGAGCCCCAGCCGTTCCACAGCGAGCCCTCCCATTCGCTGCAGCAGGAGGACGGCGTGCTGCGAAGACGGGCCCTCCGCAAGCCTATTGGCTGGGGATCTCGCTCGTCGGCGCCGCTCACCCCCTCCAGCTGGTCGGAGGTGAGGGGTCCACAGATGTAGCCGAGGGTGTGGGTGGGAGAGAAGGGCCGCAGCAGGGCTGGGGACGGCCCGGACAAGTTACTGTGGAAGAGAACCAGACAGAGTGGTGACACAATACAGCCACCTGCTCTAACGTTATCTTGGGGTGAAGAAAACACGGACATTCCCCACCATGGACTACAGCGCGTTCTCTTTCTATTTTCTATTCCACGCTTCATCACACAGCCCCGACCCTTCTCGCCTCCCCATGGACTCCCCATGAGGCGAGCCTACCTGCGTCTCCCTGCCTGGGGGCTGAGCTCCAGGTACTGGGTGACTGCCTGCGGGGTCAGGGTGGATCTCTGGTCCTCGTCCAACGACAGGCAGTAGGAGGCGGTGGACAGATGGCTGTAGGACGGGCAGCCGGTGGTGTTGCTGGTGCTGTTGGGGAGCCCAGGGGGCCCGCGGTGGCCTGAGGCGGCACACACTGACTGGAGGGAGCCAGCGTCCACCGTCAGCTTAGTGGAGCTGCTGGAGCTTTGGGACAGAATGTGTGAAATGTCTGAAGTGTAACATGGAACGTATAGAAGCAGTCCAGAAAAGATACTCTTCGTAATACCTGATATACTCTATTATTTTACAGTCGCTTACTTTCTTAACTTTATTGTTTTTAAAAATATATAAGTGTTATATTATAATATAATATAATGTAACACTGCAGATATCGACAAGCATTTGCAAAAGCTTGAGTTACATGCCTACCATTCTACAGTGACTCTCCGTGTTCCTCACAGAGTAAAATCTTGGGAGGACTAGCCAAACAAACGCGTTCCTCCTGATCAAAGCCACCACCGGCCGCCCACACTCCACACAGCCAGAGTGAGACGTGGTTCTCACGCCCCACCACAGCCTTGTGATGTAGACTTCCTGTTGGCCACTTCCTTACACCCATCTATCCGCAGGTCCTCGGTTCCCATAGTCACTAATGAGCCACAGCAGGCACCAGTCATTACAGCCAAGGTCTACAGGCCTGCGCGACTTCCTGTCTGATGAGAAGGATTACGCTTCCTTCCTGGTTCTCCACACATGGTTACAAAGGTTCAGCAAACTTTATGGTTTTTTTCCCCACAATCCCTTCTGTTGTCTACACTAACCAAATGTTAAAACGTATTTATTGAGCGGAGGATTTTATGAAAGGGAGTCCCTCTGATCTTGGATATCAAAGTCATCTGAGAAGGACGGATGACGGAAAAAAAGACTAAGGAGAATGTTTAAATATGGTAACCTTTAAAAGATTTAAGATGTATGTATTTGTTTTAAAATACCTTAGCAGCTAGCAGATAAAACACATGCAAGCTGTTTTTGCCTTTCTGAGAAAACAGGTGGTCCAGTCATCAGTATGAGTCACTATAGTGAGCCCAAACAGCCTTGGGCATTCTACTCGGGCAGGACGTCTTGAACAATGAAGTCAGACACAGCGCCGGATGAGGTGTGAGTGCTCATGGGTGTGTGTGCGTGGAGGGTGTGTGTGTGTTTGTGTCCCTCTCACCCTTCTTCCTCTGAGCTGAGGCTGTGTGTGTCCGTGGAGTCGTCGACGGGCAGAGGAGGGGGAGTGGGCAGCATGTCCACCAGGTGTAGAGAGGCGGAGTAGTGCAGGATGCGCGGTGAGCCTGCTGGCTTGACGTACTCCTGACGACCTCCTGCGCAATCGCAAAACGCAAGCCATGACGAATGGTTCTCAAGGATTTCGATTGCATTCTAGTGCTTTAACATAAGACAGTGTTGATAACAATGTACCTGGTGGTAGATGGCTAAATCTCTGCTTGTAGGCATTGGAAACTCCTCTAACTGCCAGGGCCTGACTCCTGTTCGGAACCAAGGGGACACTGCTCACAGCCTGAAGCTCTGCAAAAGAGAAATATAGTTTAATACGATGCCCCATGTTTGTTTACTTTATGATATATAAGAATATCGATATCAACATTTTTCTATGTGTATCTCCATATATTGTCTTGCTCGTCTTTCGACAGTTTTTGTCACCTCGCTTGCTGTGGTTCTTCTCCCACGATTCCTTCAGCACGCCCATCTTGGGCTGGGAGGGAGGGGCCTGTTTCCAAGGGAGCGCCTGTCCCTCCAGTAGCGGTGCGGTTCCTTTGGCGACTGGCTTAGAGGTGACGCGCACCGTCTCGGCCCCGTGCTGGGAGCTGCAGTGAGGCGTCTTGGGACATCGCGCGGGACTGTTGAAGGTTTTGAGGCCGTTGCCCGTCAGGTCCACATAGAAGGTTCCATAGACGCCGCAGCTGTCGGGCACGATGGGGACGCCCATGTCCAGAGACTTGGGCTCCATCTTGGCCGCAATGGGAAGAGCTACGAGGAAAAACAATAGCGCACATTTTACTAACACATCTATCATTTTGTTCTCCATCACGGTATGGTGATATCCATGAACCGAACATGTGAGGGTTGTGAAGAAGGGCAAATCCAATTGAACAGCTGAGGTTCGGTTGCGGTGTGCAAGGTTTGTTCTATACGTCAACAACAGATCATTTCGTTGTTGAGCAGTTAAGCTGCTGACCACACTTGGGTCAGTACTCACTGGTTCTCTTGAAGCCCAGGTTCTCCTGACTCTGCGCCCACAGGCCCTGATACTTTTCGTCACACTGGGCTGCCCTCCACGCTCCGGAAATCCATGGAGAATCAGGCGCCGCCATCCTGTAGTCAAACAGTAATGGCATGACATTCGGGAACGGGCAAGACTTGAAAGTCATGCAAATTTGACTTTGAAATGAGTGAGGCCTTCTGCCCTGCTTACCTGTGTTTTATGATGAGGTCCTCACTAGCTAATCTGTACAATCCTGTAAATGCACAGAGGCATGGCCATTTTATACTTGTTTAAATAATCAGGTGAAAAAGTTAAATTGATCAAAACAATCAATAAGATTTTAAAAAGATAACTATCAAAAAAGCAACCAGGTGCTTAGTACAATGAGTCGGCCTGAATGCTGTATATCTGAGTCGCAGCCTTTACTACTCGCAGCCTTTAGTGCTTGTTAAACTAGACGCTGCCATGCAGACCTTTAGCTTTGCCATGGCCCGCCCCCAGGTGGCTGGGTCTGGTGTGGCGGCGATAGAGGCAGACGGCTGTCACCATTAAGATGCACCACAGGAGGGCGCCCAAGCTTCCGATTAACACAGGGTCCTTGAGCACGGCCAGGACCTGGGAGAGATCCCCGCGGCCATCGGAGTGGGGTGCGCCTGGCAGCTGGGGGTCTGGGAGACGGAGAGACAAACATTGACAGAATTAGAAAATCAATCTTGGTTCCAAACATGTATGTATCAGCACTGGAATCATAATAGGCAACACGAGTCTATTATATGAAGCCTATTGCGTCCTTATATTATACCATGTAGGGTTTACTTAAAGGACAATCAAAAGAGATACAATGTTGTAGAGATGCCTACCTATGAGCAGCCTTCGTCGGACACTTTGAACTCCTACTCCGGCCCCATTGACAGCTGCCACGGAAACCCAGTACTGCTTCCCCGGGGTCAGGGTGGTGATCTCCAGGCTGTGTTTCCCACTGTCCATCGTCCAGTTCTGGTACAGCTGATCCTCCGACTGGACACACCACACCTGGACAGACACACAAACACGCTCAAAGAAACCCCGCTGAGCCGAGCACACCCTGTGCAAACAGAAGTTGGATAACAAATCTGTCCCGTTTGCCAAGTCTCCATTCGAAATCAAGGTTTGTTCCAGGTACATTGGCATCGCTGCATTTTTCTCTGTCACGGTTTTTATTATCACTTGTTTTTTTGGACCGTGATCATGTCAAGAACTGATGAAGTTGACACTGACTCGGATAACGGCTTTGTCATGTTCACCTGGTAGCCCTGGATGATGCCATTGTGAGCTTCGTGAGGCGGAGGCTCCCAGCTCAGGTGAACCGTGTCATTGTGGTCCGGCAGCATCGTGATGGACACGGCCTGAGGCGAGGCACTGGGCACTGAGGGAAGAAGTCAGTTCCACTGTTATCATGAGTCAGAACGCAAGCCAAGAATCACTCTTACGTTGAGCCTGCCAGGAAAGGCAGATTCACAACTTCCTCTGTCGCCCCATTGTCCGAGGCCAGCTCAGCGGAGCAGAGCATGATTTTTTTAAGGGGCACTAACCTATCTCTGGAACTCGCAGGTGCCTGGTATTGCTCTCCCTGCCATACAGGCTGCTGCCGTAGGGACGCACTTTGAACTCATACTTGTAGCCCCTCTTTAGAGGGCCGACCTTGGCCTGAAAGCTGGGCAGTGCCACCCTCTTGGCGGCCCAGTCGGAGCTGGCAGGGAGGAGGGAACGGTACAGGACCTCGAAGCCATCTAGATAGTGGGGCTGGGCAGGGAGCGACTGGAGCTGAAGACAAAAAGAAAGGAAAGGAACATGGAGAGGAGAACTTATCTCTGCACATTTTTTTTTACGTTGCTTTGAATGTCCTGTGATATCGAAACAAAACAATGAGAACTGGGTAGGACACCCAAAGCCAAAGGGGTAAATAGAAAGAAATCAAACAAGAACCAAACAAGACAACTGCAGTAAACCTAGGCGATCCAGTTGAGCTTAACACTCTCCCCCGCTCTGTTGCCATCCTCCCTTATTTGATGTACATCCACTCTAACACTCTGTTTATGTCGGGAGATGTGTTACTGTGCCTCCAACCAACCTTCCACTGGACCTGGGACATGTTGGCGACGGGGCCGGGGATGGTGACGTTCTCCAGGGCCACGCGCAGGGCGGACAGCTCCCTGTGGAGCTCCCTCTGTCTGCTGCCAAACACCTCTGGAAACAACACAGCGAAGCACGCCTTTAGAACACTAAACACACACACACACACACACTGCAGAGTGGAGTAGGTCACTGTTACAAACGCACGCCGCACAGCTTACCCTCAACCAGTAGCTGAGCGCTGGCACTGACCACCCCCGCATCGTTGATGGCGGTGCAGGTGTACATCCCTGCGTCCTGGCCCGTCACATAGTGGATCTGGAGACTCTGGTCAGGATTGACCAAATATCTATCCACACATATACACAGACGCACGCACGCGCACGTGCACACACACGCACGCACACACACACACACACACACACACACACACACACACACACACACACACACACACACACACACAAAAAACTATTGATCTCACATACTCATGTTGTGCACATGACTAGCAGCCTAACGGACAGAGTCATGAGAAGAGGTGCAGTGGCTGAAACTAATCTGCTGCTTGTGTTCATGGCTGGGCACAGACCTGCCGTTGGGCAGGGGGCCCTGTTCTCTGCTCCACTCCACAGCAGGTGAGGGGTCTCCTTTAGCTTGGCAGAGGAACTGGGCCGACTCCCCCGTCGCCACTGACACGTCCTCTGGCTTCACCACCAGCACTGGCTTGGCTGAGGGGGGGCGAGGTCACTTATTGATTACAGTAGCACTGGAAATACTGTTTCATTCATTCTGGCTCATTTAATTGAAGGTGTTTCTTAATAGGACTGTCTATAACCCATATGTCAAAAATATACACGGTATAGAATGAACCGCTATTTAGTAAATCATGTAATTGTTTTCTTTGTATTTTGTGATCTCAGGAAGAGATATAGGTTGAAGTGTCCTCACCTAGAACTGACAGCCGCGCCGCCCTGCTCTCTCTCACCCCCACCGTGTTGGTGGCCACGCAGACGTAATCCCCAGAATTGTTCTTCTGGGCCGGAGCGATAATCAACTTCCCGTTCAGCTCCTACGTCATGGGAGACTCCAACTGTTACTGCTTACGGCCACATCATTCTAGAGGAAGTCTTTGTTTCTCCACACTACTACACTACTGTTTTTCATCTGTCACACTGAAGATAAACCACCAGCGTGTCTGCACATTCATAAGGTCATGAATGAATAATTATAATGAAAACTACAATCATTAGTAGTAATAGCAATGAGATATTGTTCCTCTGGGGTGTGCTTTGGGTTCATGGTGAGACTCACGGTGTAGTGCTCGTCGGTGCTGTTGATGGGCAGGCCGTCCTTTCTCCAGGTGACGTTGGGTTCAGGGTGGCCCACAGGGGGGCTACAGTTCAGGACGGCCACCTCCCCCACGGCCACCTCCACATCTGTGGGCTGCACACGGAACTCCTCTCGCAAGGCTGCGACACATGGCAGAGACACGCAGGCTTTGGTTTGACTTGTATTCTTCTACAATCGAGACATTTACTTCTACTCAACGTCCTCAACCAACCTACAGAACATGATTCCAACAAATAAAATAGACCTCCATTGAGTGCTACACATTGGTGACCGAATTGGGAGTCCCACCCTACAGTGTAAAGTGCTTTGGGTGTCTAGAAAAGCACTCTTTCAAATGCAATCAATTATTATTATTACATTATTATTAATTGCATATTTTGGCCACTAGCAAAAGGACAAAGTAAAAAAAAATGGTTTGCATAGTAACATTCTCAATTAACCACAGCACACCACATTTGTTCTGAAATCCCAAGGAATTCAAACAGCAGCTTTTCTATCATAGATTGTAGAACATAACTAGAAAAACTAGCCCTAATGACAGGAACCAGACATGCTTATTTAATCACCGGGAGTCACTTCACATGAAGGAGCTTCCTGCTATTCTGTTCAAGAATAATGACAATGCTATGTCTCTAATGGTGTATGACAAATATTCCAGAAATGTGTTTATGTAACAACAAATAACATGATTTTAATAGTTCCATGCTGGTAGAATAGTGGTTGCCTTAAATCATCTACAAATTTGGATGAAATGTCTTAGTGTTTTTCAATAAAGATCTAAGAATTGTATGTACAACAAAGTACATATGAGTAATCGTAAAAGCCTAGGTCCTAGCCCTTTCTACATTTTTTGTAACGTTCCGTTGTCTTGTTCTAATCAATCACAAAACCCACTGGACACCACCGGAAACTACTCCAAGCAGTCAATCAGGACTAATTATCCTACCCAGCTTAGGAATCCAGTGGTCCGAGGATGACCCTGTTTTGGGTGCAAACAGAGGCTGCTGGGGGTCACAGGTTAATTACTTTGGTGTTTATCAATGGAGAAGGACAAACATTGACATTAGAGCAACCCCCCCCCCCCAGCCACCCCTCGTTCTCCCTCACCCAACCGCACCAACACACACACACACACACACACACCCAAACACACCAACACACACACACACACACACACACACACACACGCGCTGTAAACACATGATAATCTGTTTTCTCTCTTTTTTCTTCCTCTCTCTTTCCCCCATCAGGGTCTCTCTGTTTACCTGAGATATTGATTATCAGCTATGGATGGCCAAAGCTGGGGAAGCAGTAGAAAGTAGAGGGCCCATGGGTTTGGGTTACATAGTGTCAACATGTTTTTATCAGTAGTTCACACAGGGCTAAGTACTGCGTATGTGTTTGTCCGAAATGAACAAGACCATGTGACTTGAGACAACCTGCAGCGCAACTATCCCCGCATCTTACCCGCGATATAGAGGGATGCATTCCGACTCGTAGCCTTGCCCACGCTGTTCCTCGCTACACATGCATAGACCCCTTCGTGGGACTGACTCCGCCTCCCTGGTACCACACTCAGAAAGAAGAGGCTCCCCTCGGACAGAACGATGGGTCTGGATTGGCTATCCAGCTTGTCCATTTCCAGGGGCTGGCCATTGCGCCACCACTCAATGATGGGCTCTGGGTGGCCCTCAGCCCGGCAGGAGAGGGTGGCGGGGCTGCCCACCTTCACCACCACATCAGAGGGGTGGTGGACGATACGAGGGGGCACCTCCTCTGCCCGTAGTCTCAAACCTAGGAGGGATGGAGACACACTTAAGGGAGACATCATATGTTTTTGTATAGGGAAAGTGCACGCTCGATTATATTCATGTATCTGTAGGGCCTGTTGTTGTTACTGTATGAACTGTTGTAAGATGATGATCTTAAGGGTCCTTAAAGGCGCCCCGAAATAAAATGTAGTATTATTGTTATTTTTATCATTTATTTTTTATTATACTATTATTACTTTGGTTAACCATAATAGCAGTGTTAGAAAAGTTACATTAATCTTCTCTCTAAGCAATTTCTAGAGCAAGTTTATGACATATTTATATCCTTTTAAGGCACATGCTATAAAGCTGTCCCCACATGTTTCACATTATGAATCACTTCAACCCTTAAAAAATCAGTTGTAATGGCTTTGACACAACAACACAGTGGAGTCTGACTCAGGGCCTAATGACAGATTGAGAGAAGCAGGCAACACATGTGGGCCTTGGTTTTATGTCGAAGTGCAGCTAGGGTCTATTTAACAGTAATAATGGGGTGTTACATCTTTTTTATTGTTCTATTTTGGAGGAACACCACACCCAATGAGTGGCTCCTAGCACGAGGCCATGCTTATTCAATCAACTGAACAACACCCGCCATAAACAAGACCCAAACTATGCAACCAACAAACAAGATATATTTTTAGCTGTCGGAATTGGAATCCCATTGTTGGGTTGCCTGTGGTATTGCATGACCTCACTCAGGAAGTAGGGGAACTCCAATCAACTTCCTGTATGGGACAGGAAACTTATGGGTGAGTTGCTGCCTGGAACTGTCTTGACTTGAGTGACTCCAGACTGGAACAAAAGCTTCCAAACATTTTGAAACAAACACAGTCAAGTGGTCCAAAGAGGAAACCCGTCACCTGTGTGTTGAGCAGGGCCAGTGTACCCTGCTATTAGGGGCCCAGAGACAATGCCCTCATTGAGGCCCTCAGTGGAGCCCTGAGTCAAAACATCCCTATTACATCAGAGTTGGAAGGTTTTACATAGATCACTATTTTTAAATATAGTGTAAACTGCAGAAATAAAAGCAAATAGTCAAATATTTCGCAAACAATTTTGTAGGGTAAGGCTGCACGAATAGGCTTTTTCCAATGTAAAGTGATCGTTCCCTTCACATTACCATCACATTAGCACCAGAAGTCTTATTCTATTCATCACATTGCGATAAGACACGGTCGGCAACAGATGGGTTACCATAAACTTTATTTTGTTCCTGACAAAGCTTGTTACTTCCTGAGGAGGAGCCTGCACTCAACATTCTAAATTCTTGAAATCATTGCGTGAATATTTCAAGAAGTTAAACTTAAACGCAGTGGATGTACTTTAAGCTATGTTGTCATATAGTGAGTAAGATAGCCAATAGTTTAAACATATTGACAACATAAAAAGATCACTCACTTCACTCACATCATCAGTTACAAATGTCTACATATTGACTAATTGTATGACATTGTTGGAAGGCTACAAGAATAAAGCATGCATTCTAGAAAAGACTATAATTTTTAAACAAAAGTTAAAAAATCAATAAAAAAAGAACTTGGCTTGTGTGATGATGTATGATTCGTATTAATATTGGGAGAAAGACCCATTTTTATAAGTACTTAATAGTCAAATGTAACATTTGGACTTCGTAATGAAGTGTGTTGTAATTAATTTTGGAGTACCCTTATTAAAAATACACAGGACTTAAAAATACATAGCTTTATAAACGTTTTATCACAGAATAAACTCACCTGTAAGACTCCCGAGCATTCCAAAAGTCGCCAAGAATCTAATAAAAACTAGTTCAATCGTCATTGTATTTGAAAATAAAGTGCTACAGCATGGTGACCCAACTGTGCGCAAATCAGGCTAATGACGCGGTTCTTTCAAACTTTTACGCACAATTTAGAACACATAGGTTTCGTCTGTTCAACTATACTTAAAACATTTTCTTCAAATCCTTCTCGCTTTCGACGAATTTCAACGAATCAGCCGCATGTTGATTACCTGATAAATCTCTTCGATGCAGAACGCCAAAACAACTAGCAGAAGCCGCTTCCTTTGCAATCATGGCTCACGCAGAGTGGTAACAAGTCACCCGTTTTGAAAGTGAGTGACACTCCTACGTCCTGAACAGAACTGGTATCCCAGCTGGTTATCTTTGAATCCAGAGACGGCTTAAGCCACTGTTTTTATTATGCGCACATGTTTTTAATTGTAACTTTAGTTTAGTGTACTATTAATGAATAACGTATGTGACAGACAACCCACGGTGCTACGGAATATCTAGACACATGTAAAGCAAAACAATGTAGAATAATACATTTTAAAGATGCTATAATGTCTATCGATTTCAAATAGTTATCAGCATCTTTTTAAATCTTAGATCCTCACAAAGCAAGTTCAACATATTTAAAAAGGATGTGCCTTAGGAGAAATCTAGTAAGAATACTGACATTTTTAAACACTGAAATCAATTGATAGAGCCCTTAAAAGTGTCAGCAGTCTATTATGTTTATTAAAGGTATTTGCAAAAGCTTTAGTCACATTCTTATAAAGCATAAGGCGCGCTGGTTAGAGTTAGAGAGAGTGTCTTTAAAACTTAAGTGGACAGTTTTACATTTTCATTTGGAATTGATTACAGGAAAAAAAAGAGCATTGCTTGACCTTCCCCGCGATTTGTTGTTGGAGCTATGGCCACTCTGCTTGGAGCCAGGAAGTGGGACAGAGCCTCTTGGGCTTCAACACAATGGAAGGAAGTGGAATTATTTCTCTCGTGACATCTGATTATGTATCGAATTTTCCCTTCACTTTATGACAAGTGGTATTGTAAAATTGTCTATTTGACACTGTTATGTTTCTTCTATTGTGGTTTTAATGTCTTTTTAAAAATTATTTCTCAACCTATAAAATAGATCTAAAGTGAGTCTATTGATTTAGATACTCTTATAGCTGCCACTCAAAGAAACATGATTGCAACTTGCTTTGAATTCAGTAAAGTGAGAATTAGATATATAAATAAAAAGACAGTATAGCATCAAGCATTTAACTTTCACTGACCTTTCAAAAACCTTAGTTACAGTCAAGCCAAGACTCAGTTTCTTCTGCACAAATTTGATTGTATGTTATCACTTGCTGATGCACATTAGTAAGGAAGAAAACAATAGACTAGAGGTAGAGCTTAACTGTGAGGGGAGAGAAAAACAAATCTAGGAGCTAATAGTTACTTATCCCAATTACCCAAGATCCTGTGCAAACAGGGTTCCTAGGAAGAAGTAAGGGTCAGAGAAAAGAGAACTACTTCTGGTAGTTCATTCCCTCCAAATGAACACATAAATAAACTGTTGTTTAGTGAACTGTCCATTGTGTGGCCTAAAAAGGCCCGGGGCAAAGTGACGGACGCCTATATTGATCCAACAACTTGAGCTAGGCGGTTGTGGCCTCGGCCAGCTTTCAGTGGCCAACAAAAGGTTTAGAGAGGCTGAAGGATGGGTTCCCACTAAACATGGTGCATGGGAATGATGGTGGGCTGAGATGGGCTAAAGCAATGGGCCTCTTTCATGTTATAGTCCAAAGGTCAAAAGAAGTGTAGCAAAGGGTGGCAGGGAGGAATGGGAAGAGAAAAATAAATAACGTATGTGTTAAAAACGCAAGACGTAAAGTAGACTTTAAATTTCAAGAGTAATTTTACAAACGGACTCAATCAACAAAATAAATTCACATACATTTACAGCTTTATCCTTATATGCTATACATTTTCTGATGTACTATATAGAACAATAACAATACCAATTGATGTTTGCCCTAACAAAAGCTTTTGTATACCTCAAACTTTTTTTGTCTCGATCTTAACTCACATTTCCACCCAACACATTTTCTGCAAAACACTGCAAATTAATGCAATTTAAAGTTTAAATGATCATATTTTTCATCAAAAACCTGGATTGTGCTCACAATTTATACTTTTTCTAAGGTTAAAGTTGAAAGTAAATACAAAGTCCATTAACTTTTCTTATGTTAAACATTAGGTCATATAAGTTATTGTGTCGCAAATAAATGCATTTTGTGCAAACATCTGTATTTAATCTCTTGAGTAAAAGCAAGTCACGTTAATTTCTTTTCTACTCAACATAAAATAGCAATCAAAAGAACGTAATAGATTGTACACTGTGGCGACACTTTTTTCAAATGAAGGATGAGTTACCACTAAACTTGGTGCATGGGAATGATCTCATTTTGGAGCAAAACTATTTGTAAGCATCCCATCACATTAATGTCTTGTATTAAATAAAAAGGTGTTAATTGAAGCTTTAGCTTTGATCAGACATGACAATGTTGCTTAATTGCATGTTGCTTGCTCCAACAATTAAAAGCTTCAGAAGCAAGTAGTGTAATAGCTGTAAATGTCAGCCTAATAGCAGGCATTGTTATCCAGGCATTGGCCAAGTTGTTTCTGAGCATCAATACCTCACCTTTTCTCCGGTGTGGCCTGTTCCTGCGAGGTGGACCCTGGTGCTCCAGGCGATGGCGAACATGCTCCTTGACGCGTAAGGGTGAGTCCTGGTCCAATCCCGGCTCAGGTGAACAGGTGCATTGGCACTGGCACTGACGCGAGCCCTCTACCCAGGTATAGAGCCACGACACCCAGAGCAGCCACACACCGACCTGCATCTTCAGACCTCCAGCCTACACTTCCTGGATGAGAGAAATCTATGCCTGGACACCTCCTGATAGTTTACCATCCATGAATCATAGAAACTTTGAACACCCCCCCCACCCCCCCACCCCCCCCCATCCCCCCCTCCTCCTCCTCCAGCCGCAACTCCAATGCTCTCCCACTGAAAACTCTTGGACCTCCCTATGCACAAATTATTTGGAGATTGTTATAAAGAATGTTTTTTTCTTTATATTCCTTCAACACGCTTTTGTGTTCCCTTTCCCTCCCTCTTTCTTTTTTTTCAGCCTCTCTTCTCTTTGCTTTCTCACCGGTCTCCCTCCTCTTTCTCCCTTTGGTTTTTTTTTCTCTCTCTCTCTCAAGGGTGGAGAAGAAGCTCGGGGGGAAACAATGATGGAAAAACAAGTTTCAGGCCCCATGCTGGGAGAGGAGCGCGGGGAAGGGGACCAAGGGGTCCTGTCTTCTCCAACAACATCTGTGTCATTCGTTCTGCACGGAGAAGGGTTACACAAAACAAGGCCCAGTCTGAGGGAGGTGCAGGAGGGCTCGGGGCGAGGGGGTTTAACCAAGCCGAATCAGTTCCATTAATCAAGTGTCTACCAGCTGACTGATCAAGTCTTCTATGCAAAGTTATTCTTCCCACCGGAACATCAAGGACACTGTCGGTGCCGTATCTCTCCATCGCCATCCCCATTGACTTTTTGTTTTGCTATTATTTTATAAAGGCGATTGTCTCAAGTAGGCGGGCAGCATCATTTACTGTGTACCCTCATTTGTCTACATTGGTGCCCGCACAGCCTTTGCCTCAGGATATGATGCCTCACTTGCAAATACATTGGTGGCGGAATGTTTGCAAACAAGCCTGACCCTCTCCGATAACTCCAAAAGCTTCAATTTCATGAAAGACCAGGTCTTTGTCGAGCAAATCCAGCATGGAAAACACGGAATATAAAATAGAATAAGAAATGAAATGAACTTAAAGAAAAGAAGAAAAGTGGAGATAATTCATTTTATCTGCGTGGAGGACAGTTTCAATTTGGAAGCTCACATATCAATTATGGGAATGGGAGAATTCTATGTCCTTTGATGGAGTAGAAATGGAAAGAAAAAAAAAAGAGCACAAAGGTTTCTTTTTTCGCCTGCTGTCTTCCTCTAACAAGACAACTCAAGCCCCCCTGCTACCCACCCCCCACCAGTAGAATAGCCAGGCAAATTTGTAGCTGTCTGCCTGCACAGTATGAGTCTCATACATCACTTTGGTTCGGTGATCAGATTCAAACAAAAGTCTTAAAGCCACCTTGTCGAAGCCTTCTGGTCAAATGTTTCCCTTGGTAAGACCAGCTGGTTGGACGCCTCACAGAACACAGGTAGCATGCTGGGCTACACGATCTGACCTGAACGGCCTCTCGCCTAACTTCCCATTGTCCAACAGTATTGGTAAATTAAAATCGACTTAGTTGTCTTGGCAACAGAGGTACAGTGGGATTTCTTTTGTCTACTCTGCTTGTTAAACCCAAAAGATTGCATGACACTTACAGTATATGGAGTACAATGCAATTTCATTCTGTGCTCCCGGGAAAGAGTTTTAGTTTGCTCCTAATATTTTGATCATATTTGGAAGGTCCCATGTGTAAATTAATTGAGACAAATTTGTAAATGTAACATTGATATATTATTGCCCCTCTGTGTGCATTTACAAATATTTAGTATCTGTGATTTATCCCACAATGGAATTAAGTTTTATTCCACACTGAAATCATTCCGTCTAAATTCAACTTAGACCTGAGTCTCATTCAGCACATCCCCAACAAGTCGAACCAAGTAACATGAACAGTTCCCAAGACCCCAACACACCTTCACTTCACACACACACAAACACACACACACACACACACACACACACACACACACACACACACACCAGAACCTATGTCCCAGCTGAGCATTCCCATTGGACTGCAGTGACCACCCATGTCCCGCCATTGAACACCTCGCTTTTGATCTGTTCAGCCATTGCCTCTGTGAGCTTGACACAGTAGCCCCTTCCTCCGGAGGTGGCCAATGTTCGATCATCTCTCTACTAGCATTGCGTTGGGACTCCCAAATGGCCACGCTTCTCCCCGCAATGGGACGTCAGGTCCAAGTGGTGAGGGGGCCTTTGGGAAGCACCCTGACCTCTAAATTGGGCCTTCAACTTCCCTCCAGGAGAGGCAGCTTTGGGCTTATCCCCCCCTGAGACAGACCTAAGAGGACAAGGCGACATTGGGGCCTGGGATTCAGGATTGTGTCCCCCGAGTGTGTGAGGCAGTGACAGCACCCTCTGGCCTTGCACAAAGGGGGTAATGTAGCGCGACCGGGCGGCAGTGAGAAAATACACACTTCTCTGCCCCAAAAATACATCGGTCGTTGCTGGGGCAACCGAGCACAAAAAAAAAACTGTTTCCCAGCTATGGTGAAGCACCCAGCCAAGGAACTTAGTTACAGATGCCTTACTTTTCCCAAAGTTCCGCTTGTTTGGAAGTAAGCCTATTACATATTTCTATTCAAATATTAATATTAATATGAATTTAACATTTAATCACAATGGAAGTTTTGTCAACAGTATGTCATGGCAAATACTTTTTTTTGTTCCAAGCTTCGGGTACTTAGAAGCAGGGGCATAGCTTATAAGAAGTGGAACCTTTGGGTTTGTTAAGGGAGGAAGCTAAGGCTTGGTTGGTACAGTGGCCATTTTGCAACCAGGAAGAGAGAGGTAGGGGTGTGAAAAGCAGGGCAGGAGTTCTGCTTGAGTGGACCTCAATACAGGATCTACTAGAAGAGCAACCCCCTCACTCCTTTAACCCTCCTCTGCTCCACGCACTCACACCCACATCCTGGGCTTTTCACACAACTATTTCCCCCCCACATCTCTCTCTCCCTCTTCCTTCGACTCCTTCTCCCCCATCTCTTTGTATGTCCAGCTGGCTGCGCCATAAAGACTTAGGCTCCAGGTTTCAAATGAGCTTTAAACCCCCAGACGCTTTGTTCGGCCCATTTTCCCACTACCCAGACACGGGAGTTTAGTGGCAAAGTGAAAACGAAGAAGGGTCGAACTAGAGATGGCAAATGACTGAGAAAGCCTAGGAACCCACTTGGATCTGGTGCAACCAGCCCTCCAGGATTCAATAGGCCATGGAAGGGCTGGGTTACAGACGGCCAGGCTTTGACAGCAGTTGTGCTTGGAATCAGAGAATTATCAAAGCCTTTGGAAATAGCCAGGAGGGACCAATTATTAATAATAATAACTTACAAATGTGATAATCACAACTCACATTTGAAAAGTGACCTCAACTTGCCCAACTAAAGCCTTTCTTTAGCATCGCTGTGACCAAAGACACTGTTCTGCTTACTGCCACCTTCCGTAAGCTAAGATCTGGTGTTTCGTGGTGCCTGTGCGGTCTGTTACCCACTGGAGTCCTTCTTGACGAAATATTGCAGATCCCCATCTCACCCTGCTGCACCCTTTGGTTTCCCAGCCTCTGTGAAATCTTCTTGTGGATCGCCATGCAGAAAAAGGGCCTCTGTGTGGAGATGTGGGCCGGAACTAATAGGATTGGTTTTGATTCATTAGATTCTCTTTCATCATCCTGGTTGGAATTCCACTGCACGTCCCATCGGGCTTCACACTTTAAAACGGGGAGGGCCAAGGTACAGACTAGGGAAGACTGTGTGTAATTGAGCCCATGCATCGCAAAACTACATTAAACATGTTGAAATCATGTGCTCAACTGATTATTGATGCAACACACTTAAATGAGAGTTCCCTGAATTAACAGCTTGTATTAAATAGGCTGCAAATAATGATTTCAAAGTGATATAGGAATTTGTTATGGTTTCGGTTTTAAAATGAACCACCTAAAATGATCATAGCTCTAGTCTTTTTTTTTACTGATTTAAATGTTTCTATTATTTCAAAATAATTGGGAAATCAAATCTTTGGATTATGATCCCTGAGATGACCCAATATTAAGACTGTGACTTTGGTAAAAGGGAGTGGGTGTAGTGACATGAACGTGTTAACATAGACACCAAT
This sequence comes from Galaxias olidus, assembly GCA_026901105.3. Taxonomy (NCBI): domain Eukaryota; kingdom Metazoa; phylum Chordata; class Actinopteri; order Galaxiiformes; family Galaxiidae; genus Galaxias; species Galaxias olidus. The sequence goes on from JAPMUY010009769.1 coordinate 26,561, forward strand.
GTAATATACCAAGATGGTTTTTTTAAGCCATAGACAGGATGGAGTGTCAAACACACTATTGATAAATGTACATTTGTTAATAAAAAAAGATACTTATACCACTATGCCTTAAAATAAAGTATAATAAACTTTAATGCAAAGTGACTTTTAAAACAGCTCTATTAAACTTTAAAGGGTAATGCCAATTGGTGGTTTTCCTCTTTGTTGTAATGTTTTTAGAGAAACGAGACAGACATGCAAAAGCAAAAAGGCATCCATCAGTCCAACAATTTACATTTCAATGCAGTCAAAGGCAAATGCAATAAATCTGCTTAAAATGCAGGCAAATGTGACAGAACACAGGATATATCTGGAGTTAATGAGCAACCTCCTCTATTTAACTACGCCAGAGGTCAAATTTACATCCCCATATCATCACCGGCACTTTGAGCTTTATTCAATTACCTCAGCTCAAGTGGGCTTCAGGAATCAGACAGGTCTAAGGGGGTAATCAAACAAGAGAAAAACAACGTCTTAGTTAACCATATCCAATCAAATCTGGTTGCACTCGGCTGCATCTGCCTCTGAACAAGGTAAACATATGACTATGAATATTCATAATACAGAAAAAGGCTTGGCTCCATTTTTTTGCTGGTTGGTTGATGGTACCATTCAGCACCGGGTGATTTCAGGCAAATTAATTGTATGATTAAAGGATCTCTGACAATTCAATCATCACTGACTGATGACATTTTTATTCTAGCATCGTTAGGAAAACACAACACTCTAGAAGGATTTAAAAAATGAATAGAAAACTTCTGGTTGTAATAAAGCATAAAAATAACACCAAAGGTATTGCTTTCAGTCCGACATGCCAGTTTATAAATAAAACTGAAGCCCATTAAGCAGTGTTGTGTCTTTCCTTTAGTTGGCCTCATACCTAACCTCACACAAACACAACAGTTGGGGTTTGGCTGAGACGATCTGTGGTCCATCTCCATCTCCACCCCCCTTCCCCGTTTTATTTCAAGAGGTGTACATTGAGTAAGAGATCCTTCTGCCAACTCGGCCCTGGCAGCGCTAGTGTGTTCTCAAGGGCTTGGCATAGACAGGTTCCAGGAAGTGATAGGGGAGCAGCATGAAGAGTGCCACCAGGAAGACCAGGCTGGCCACGGACAGGAGCACGTAGCGGCCGATGAAGAAGGTGTCCACTATCTGGGGAAGGAGAGGGACATCCTAATGTCAGGAGCCAGAATCCCAAGAAAACCATTTCAGTACATTGTGTTGGTCGATTGTGTTCGGAGTTTTATAAGGGTAGGCAGTTTGTCAGCATGTGACCCATTTTCTCTGTTGTCCACCAGATGTCAGAAGAGAGCCTTTTTAGACACCAGTGAACGCTGAGGCGTTCCTCTGTAGGAAGTCCATTGAACACTAAAGAACAATGTTGGATCTCAACCATGCATGTCAGATAGTGCTAAAAATACCAAAACAGCAGGACCCACAACAAGCATCGACAACCATAGTGATAGGACAGTGCTCTATCTCTGTGTTGACAACATCCTTAATTCAATTTCTGAATATTTAATTTGAACAGATTTGTGTTACACAAACTGTACAGGAATACATAGGATCACAATTTAATTGAGACATTCTATGACCGTAATTTCCCCTTTACAGTGCAAGCGATGCCTTCATGTTATTAATTTGAGGGAGATGACCGTAGGTGAAGTCAGGTCATTCTTATGCAACCAAAATCCATGCTTTTCAAACAGGATACCAATACTAGAATGTAATATGAATAATGACAACTAAAACCAAGCTACTTTAGAAACGCAAAAGGCTACAAATCCTCAACCTCATGTAACGATAGCCTCGATTTATACCCCAGAATTTAGTGGCCTATCGTCCCGGATGAAACGGCGTCGATGGGAGCGCGGTCTCAAGCTGGGGTCTCCTATGATCTGGACAGGATACAGCCACTGGGCTAAAGGTTAGGCCTGGACAGTTGTAGCTAGAGCTCTCTGGCTGCTGGAACAAAACACGGAGCAGCCAGGGGAGGAGGGCTGGGACAGAATACTAAAGCAAAAGCCTCCCCAAAGACCTGCTCCATGTTGTGGAGGCCAAGCCTTACCAGAGAGGGAAACAGACCTACTGCTGACTAAAGACAGTGCTTTGATGGGAGCCGAGGTTGTGTGTGGGACTGTATGTGTGTGTGGGTGTGTATGTGTAGGGTGGGGTGGGGGGTGGGTATTGTCTCTTGCGGATGCAGTGTTCTCTCATTTTATGCATCTCACTTTCTAATTTGCCAATTAGCCAGCGAGCAGGACCCAAGGCTGGGGCCATGTTTTATTAATGTAGCATCGAGCGAGCGGGGGCTCCGTTACAGGGCCCCCCTGTCTGGGGCCGGCCTAATTGGCTCTGTGATATTTTGCTTTTGTTTAACAGCAAGAGGTTAGCCATATCTCTCTATTCCTCTCGTTCTCTCTCTCCAACGCGCGCGCACACGCACACGCACACGCACACGCACACACACACACACACACACACACAGGCCTAGCACTCAGCTAGTTATCAGGCAGGAGGACTTATCGGATTTATCATCTCATCTGGGCGACCCTGTGGAGGCTAGTCTATTAAAACTGTGGTCCAGGTCTGAGCCTAGTCAATGACAAGAAGCCCTTTTAAAAAGAGACACACAACGAAAACTAAGAAACACAACCGAAGCGATCTTTGATGTGTGCAATTGATTTTACAACAGGCCTGCAACTCTATGAATGCTTCACCGTAAAACCCCCCAAAAAAATCAGCAACAGCCCGTAAAAAAACGGATGAAGGTGAATCATGTCCCACTTCAACTAGCTGATGCGGAATATGCAATGTTATAGACCTCAAATGATACGCAGGCTCCCACCGTCGGCTCTTCAACCACCAATCTTGCCAATCTGCCTCGGCCTTTTGTGAAAATCGTGAAACGTTTTTTTTTTTTTGGGTTTGCGTCAGTATCTAAGCGCTATTTCTCTTTTCATATATAACATATAATCCTGGCCAAACAAGCCTGCGCTGTGGTATGCTTTCTACGAGGTGGCAGCTTGCTCGGGCGATCTGGCAGCTTTTTCTTTTGGCACGGCCAAAAGAAAACACGGCAGTCTGTTTGTGCTGTGCTGCTGTTGGAGGGAGATAAAGCAGAGCAGGTCTTTACGGAAAAAAACACACACCGCCACATGTTCAGCGAGCCTGGCCAGGCCACTCTCTGGTGCTGCCCGGAGGATGCGGTAACAACATTGGAAAGCAGGTTGGGCACACAACAAAACGTGTTGCTTATTGTCCGTTTCAAACAAACATGCGTCCTTGTGGATGAGGCAAATCGCTCTGTGATCATTGGTTTTGTGTGAGTGTTTTTTGAGCAGTAATTCACCGTTGCATGAGCTAGCAGCAGGGATATGTGCAGGCCTGGGTCCCATGATGCAGCCATTACAGCATGCACATGTCAAAGTTATAATAGAATAGAACTACTGACATAACGTGACACAACCAAAGCTGACTGAGCTAATACTTGTTATATCCTTATTTGGAACCCTCTTGGAACATTTCAATACATTTACACTAACATCTCTAGGTGTGTGTGTGTTTTCCTGTATTTTCCACCCTACCTCCATCTCTTTAAAAGGGGATGGGGTTTCTGAGCTGCGTGGGAAGAAAACCAGGGTCAGGGTGGAGATGAGAGCCAACAGGAAGATAGGGACCACCCCTAGCCTGTAATAAAACAGAACACAAGGTGACAACATTACCAAACAAATAGCCTTGCATCCAAACTTTAAATTCCAAGCTGATGCTCTGTGACAAGGCAAGTGCCTTTAAAGTGCATTTTAGCTTCAGCTATAGAGGAGCTAGTTGCTTCGTACACCCACTAAGTATGATATACTACAACCACTTCTAGTCGCATTCAATTGAGATTTTTAGAATGATGTATATTTGGATTGTTTTGCTGCTAGCTAGCAAATAAAGTGACATGCCAATGTCAAAATTAAGCTAAGGACTTACCTCAAACATCGACTCTCAAACAAATTTGACAGACAACAATATGTCACTCCGAAATAGCTTTTTCCTTATGTCCTCAAATTGCACTATCAATAAGGCAAATGCAGGCCCCAAAATGCGAGGATATGAACGAAAAGATCATGCTGAAATAGAATAACAGAGTGCCTTAGAAGTGAGGCAGCCAAAAGGTTTAGGTAGACGCTGGCACTCAAACTCCAGGAGAACAGCAAATCTCCAACCAAATAACGAGGAGAGCAAAACAGCTGACCAACGTGTGTTTGAGAAACGCCAGATGGAACCGTAGGAGCAAAACAAGTCAGCATTTCTTCAGAGTGAAGAGAAAACCCTTGTACCATCTGCAACTGCGTCAGAGTCAAAGTCCTGCATGCGGAGAATGAGAGGACAGCAGGAGAAGCCTTAACTGGCCATGGTCTTGATGGAGTTTCAACTGCAGTAGGAGAGCTTCACAGCAGCCAAAGTTAAGGACGATTGTGGAAGGGCTCCAAAGTGAAATGAAGGATTGGTTCAAAAAGATCCACCTGGCTAACATAAGCTCCCTTTTGGTTTAAAAATGTCACTAAATGATGGATGGCCTGAAAGTGAGCGGATCTGGAGATTGTAGCCATCGATATCGCTGAGTTGCAGACCCGCAAATTCGCTTATATAGGAATGGCCATTATGAAGCCGAAGGTGAAAGCCACATCGACAGAGAGCACAGCTGCAACTATGAAGATGAATACAAAATGGATGATACAGGTGGCCGACAAGGAGCTGAGAGAGGAAACTAACAGGTCTGTAGCAGAAATGCTGTGGATGGTGAAGCTCAAAGAAGAAAAGAGAAGGAAAACAACGCTGTCTTTAATATGAGTTTGCTGAAGATGGGAGGAAAAAGCAAGGAGGTAGAGCACCTGTTGGGGCATGCTTCTGCAGGACAGAGACGTGGCTGTTTAGAGAAATACACCCAAAGTGTAGGCTGAATAGATAGCCATAACCAACAAAGACCCCTGAATGATGATCTACACTATGATGGAGATTAAGGAGAGATCTGACCCAAAAAGTATTCACTAAGGCTCTGCTATAGTCAGATACTAAAGAAAATAGTAGACCTAATTGTATACAGGCCAGACTACCTTTCCAAACTCAGTGATTAGACAAATTGATACTTTGATTAAAATACTGGTCTTTCTTTCAGCCTAGAAACACACCTGGAAGAGGTTTCAAGCAGTTAGCAACGTTGGATGCCAAAGAGAAGAGGAAGAAGAGAAAATGGATAGATTCACAGAAATGTCCCCACAAGAGCACATTTAAATTAAGTATTATTTTCGATAGCTTTGCAGATTTTGCTATCTAACGAGCCACATGTTTTGTTTAACTATTACTTAGACTACAACATTTTCCCCCTTCAGTGATTCCTACTGAGTTCTCTCATAGCTAACTTTGTAACGTACATCCATCCATCCATTAACTTTACCGCTTATCCTGTACAGGGTCACGGGGGGGGGCTGGAGCCTATCCCAGCGGACACAGGGCGAGAGGCGGGGTACACCCTGGACAGGTCGCCAGTCTATCACAGGGCTTGTAACGTACAATGCGCTGCTATCCCTTCTACTTTAACTTTCGGGAGACAAGCAATTGCAATGCTACACTCAAACTTTGACAGTCCATTTGCTGGTAAGCACACAAACTCGCACACACATGCAATATGACTGTGAGGACCTGTTTTGCCACTTATCACTTACTTAGTAGGTCCAGATGCTCTCAAAAGGATCATTCCGATCACGAAAGCAATTATCCAGATGACCGCAATGAGGAGAACACCAGTCCCCATACCCAATACCATGCCAGCCATGATTCAGCGACTGATTATGCAGCTTACGTTAGTTCACTTTGTCCGAACTGCTGACGGTCATATCTCTACTAGCTATCTTACAAAAAAGGCATAATTGTAATTTTGTGTTATTAATAAGGCTGCATAATAAGCACATCGTTGGCCCGTGAAATACAAGCTAGATGAGTATGAACAAGCAGCCGTCAGTTAGCCAACTGTACTGCTAACATCCTAGCAAGAAAAACATACTGATCTCTCGTATATAATGTAGCTACGTTACATTCCCAAGAAGATATATGTTCAACACAATTAAATTCGAGCTGTGATCGTGCTTATTATACTAATTACAAGGTTAATAAATGTGGCATACGACTGCTATGCACTTTGGGTATATTTTAGTGCTGATATTTCCACGTTTCTTCGGCGTCTCGGCTTCCCTAGTAACAGTAAGCTTTAATTATACAGGCTGAAATGACGCAAAGACAGCCATTGAAGGAGGATTTTACTGACCAGACAACTACCGAACTGGATGCTGGGAAGTGTAGTTCTCAATGCATAATTCTGGATTTACAAATATTGGTCTGATTTGCCTTAGATCAAATGTCTTATAACTTGAGTTTGTATCATCAACCATTTCCCAACTGAATGCCTATTGTTCTTAATTCATCTTAAATCAATTATGTTAGCTACTTCATGTCATACCATAAACTACTTATAATGTAGGCCTAGTTAATCTCCAATTTTACATGAACATTACAGAATAAGGATTTTGAGCAGGTAGGCTGTGTTGTTTTTATTATACACCAACTGGTTGGCAGAATCCGCTTTCTAAACAGTGTGTGTGTTAATGTGTGTGTGTGTGTGTGTGTGTGTGTGTGTGTGTGTGTGTGTGTGTGTGTGTGTGTGTGTGTGTGTGTGTGTGTGCGTGTGTGTGTGTGTGTGTGTGTGTGTGTGTGTGTGTGTGTGTGTACACATGTGTGAGTGCGCGTGCGCGTACGCGTGTTTGTGCGTGGGTACGTGAGTATGTGTGCGTGGTTGTCTGTGCGTGAATTTGCATGTACGCGCGCGTGTATTTGTGTGCATACTGGAAGGAGACCATGGGAGGTGTGGGAGGGGGGAGTGAGAGGAGAGGCTGAGCAGTGGGGGATGGTGGGAGGGGTCTTCCATGGCAGACGTCACTGCTTGTGCAGGGGAGTATAGGCTGTGTTGTCAGCCTAGTGTCAGTCTGATGAAGATTGGCATTCAGGTAAGCTGTCATTCATTTCAATGTCAGAGCATGGACCAGGGCTAACACTCCATTGTCTTTTTTCCTCGCTCTCATTACAAAAGCCTAGACATTATTCATACAGACAGCCAGGCCATGCAAGGAATAGAGTGACGGGAGAGAGACTGGGAGAGAAGAGGGAGAGAGAGAGAGAGAGAGAGAGAGAGAGAGGGGGGGGGGGTGAGTGAAAGAGAGAGAGAGAGAGGGAGACGGGTGAGAGGGGAGGAGGAGGGAGAAAGAGAGAACAAGAGAGGGAGGGAGGAGGAAAGGAAAGAGCGAATAGAGAATAGATGCATTTTTGTCCTGGATGGAAAGACTATGGTGGATATTGCTGGAAGCGGCGCTTGGATTAAAAATACATGGTGTTTATTATCTTACTTATAAGGCTATTTAGGTTTTTATGCGGCGGATATGCTTGTTAGTTTTCTGAAATGTTCAGTGCAGATTTGATTTTAGAAAAATATAAAATAAAAAGTCTACCAGACATTTTTACCAGCGCACCTGAAAGCGTTCCCTAACCGCGACAATGGATTATTGCTTATTAAAGGTCCGACATGTAGGCTATTGAATTAGGTTTTTGGGTATTGTGTGATTTTGATAGTTTTGCACTTTTTTAAAATTAAGTTAGTGATCATATATGGTGTTATCGATTAGATATTTTAACTGCATAGGACATCACTCTGAAGTTAATGTTCAGTAAAAACTTGTAGGCTCATACTTTTTATTTTCCAAATAACATTAAACTCATAAAAACTTTGTGTCATAGTTTATTATCAATATAGGCTATACTTTTCGAAAATAAAACCTAATTGGCGATAAATAAATAGCCTATTTATTTTGCCAATCGACTCAGTGGTTGTATTTACCTATTATTGACAATATAATTTCTGTAATAGTTGGCTTATCCTATTTGAACTGATGCTCCTGCCTTTGGCGCTACAGTTTGGCTTTCATGTTGGTATATGCATGTTCATAATTTTGCTTTGAAATATGCAAAAGAAATTAGGCCTTATAATAACCCTTGTTTTCATAATTGTAATATTCTCGGGATTTAGGATTTTTCTCATGTTTAAGGCAATATGTGATAAGAGGAAAAAAAGTGTTTATAAGCCTGACTGTAAATTAGTATTTGCTATAGGTTTTATTTTACGTATTCTTATGGCAGCCATAGTCGAATGTTGCTGAAAAAACCTGCTTGCGCTCTTTGTCTAGCGCAGGCCACTTAACTTTTTTTGAATTAATCGCTCATTCCACATGCTTGGGTTGGTTGTGTAAATCAAGTTATCCACTCCTCAAAAACATATAGGCTGTCAAATCTTTAGGTTAACCTATTGCAGGGAAAAATCTCCCTACAACATTTTAGGTTTCGCCATGCAATCTTAAAATATAAAATAATTGTGTAATGAAGTTTTATGGACTAACTCTTAACATCAAAGTATTGTTTGGCATGCATTTAAATAAATGTTTTCATTCATCTAAAGTACAATAATCAATTATGTAGTTTAATAAAAACCCATATCATACTTATCTAGTCCACTCTATATCTGACCAGAGCTTTAGACCATGAGCTATACAGTGTGGCGTTACATGGTTTTTGATTAAGTGCATTAAGTCACCAATGCGATTTATTGGAACGTAATGTCATCGGTTATTTTGGTAAAACGTTTATTTGTTGTTGCACTGCACTTTCAACGTAATTTAGTAGTCTAGGGACTCATAATGTAGAATAGACATACAGTTGTTCATCGTACAAACACAAACATTTTTGACATAAATGATAGCCATCTAACAGCCCCCCCTCCCACACACACACACACACACACACACACACACACACACACACACACACACACACACACACACACACACACACACACACACACACATACACGCGCAATTGATGTTTATTCTTTGTTGCTGTGCACCCCATATACTTCTAAATGTTTCCAGATAGGGTTATTGCCAATTTAGATGATCCCCAAACCCTGCTGGGATCTTAATTGATGATTTGTGTCATGGGACAAGCGGCCCAGGGGCAAAATTGCTGCAACAAAATACTCAGACATTATTTGCATATTTCCATTCCCCACTTTATGGGTAAATTACATTATGAGGTGTGATGCTGGGCTCTCCTGCAGCTTTTTGGGGATAATCACTAATAAAGTGATTCAGTCGCACTTAATGAAGGAAGTAAACAGAGCGAGAAGAGCATATGTTATAAACCAATTTAAGCATTTATGTATGGCAAAAAAGCGATTGAGGAAATTGAAGCACTCACAAAGTGTCTTTGCCTCTAATGTTACCCTTCACAGTGCCAAAGTAACACATAGATCACGTTCACGCTCAACATCATCAACATTTCGCAAGGCTCAATATAGCTAATAGGCCCCATTTTACTGACCCTTTTCTCATATAGTGAAACACATTGGTTCTGTAGTTCTGAAACCACTGTGGAAAAGAGAAAACATTGTTAGGAATAATTCAAAGGGCCTAAGTCTACTGGGTATCCCACTTAGATGCATCAAGGTTTTTGTTTGGGGCCAAGGCTCAATGCAATACAGGGCTTTTTCTGCAGAGGTGCAACTCAATAGTGCACCACTCCTCCAGACGATTAAGGATGCATGTAGTAACCCCACATCTGGGCCTTCACAGGCCATGCCCACTAAGCTTGGTTGATCCCTATTGCTCTCCAGAGGAAGTATGGGAGCCTGTATTTCACCGTCAGACGGCTCAGCATAAAGAGTAGCCTGCATGCATACCCTTGTCTGTTCCACCACCACTGCTGCGTTGGCTTGGTTCTAAGTCACTCACGAGAGACCCAGGTCCGGAGGATACAGATTTGCTTGATTTATGCTTCACAAAGAGTGCCAGGCGGATTTAATGATCTTCTATATTGCTGGCGTCACATGCAATTGGCTAATCCTGCATTCTGCAAGGACACGGAGTAGACATGACATGAAAACATTAGTAGCTCTCAGGATAGCTTTGTTGATGACGTTCTCAGTATACAATACTGCTGATCAAATTTCATGACAGCAAAGATAAAACTTGTGATTTGGCTCCCGAGCGTGTTCCACCGCATGTGTAAGCCTTGTATCACAACCAAGCATGCTTTTAATGCAAGTAGTCGGTATTTTGAAGGAAATGTTGATCTTGTTGACTTGGCTGTTGATATGCGTTCTGCATGGCTATATGAAATTTGGCCCATAAAATGAAAAGCACAGCATGCAGAATAGGAAAATAGAATAGCGAAAGATGTACAAAGATTCCAACATTAACATTATAATTTTCGCAAAATTATTTGATCACATTCCTTTTTTTGACTAAATAAAAAAATAACAGTGTCATATAGTCCAGACACTACTTTCATACTGTACATGCAGTAGACCGGTTTATTTTTAGTGTCATATTTTAGAGTCATTAAATAGTAATAGTAAAGGCTATTTGTCAATTGTTTTTGGCATTCATTTGCTTGCACCAAAACGTCTTATTTTTAAGATCAGTGAATATTATTCAGGAACCAAAAGTGGAATCAAATTAGCTTAGCTTATTATTAATACTACAGTGGAACCTCAAGCAAACTGCAAACCTCATTGTGCCTTTGGTTCTTATCTCTGGTGGAATGCAGATAATCATAATAAATTAATACAGCCTCACAGTGAGAAATATGAAGCATGCCACTAAATCCTGAATTTATTATATTCAAGAGCCCTGGAAACAGCTGAGCTGGGTGAGGTTCAAAATATTTGATTTGAATTCAACAGCAGATCAAAGCCTAAAAAAATCCGAGCAAGTATGGTGTGCCTTCATATTTGCCTCACTCCAAAATGAATAAATGCATGGGCAAAAGTTGTAACCCTACAGTTCATTGAAAATTCACATACCCCCAGTGTTCTAGGAAACTAGGCTGAAGTGGAATGTTAGCAGCAGACGATGGCTCACATACACTTAATTAGTTTTGGGGTGTGAAGTGTCATCCTCATTTTTCCTTTACATTTTGACCGCCAATGTTACATTACAGTTGTTGAGAGTTTCGCCTCAGTTGCATTCATTTGTCAAAAGTTCAACATTCCACAGTCTCTAGAATCCAGTTGGGCACACGGCCGTACATTGATGATTGATAGACATATATAGCATTACGATTTAAAACACAAAACTATGTTGTATGATTGCGAGGGATGTTTTCCCCAACTACTGTACCTATCTCAAGCCCTTTGAATAATATTATTCAAGTGTGCTGCTCTTTTTAGCACTTATACTTCCTATATGATTTGTCCTCTTATTGTGCTCCAGAACACCGCTGATTTGAAGGACATTCTTTTCCGTCAGGAGCTAGCCTTCTGTTTTTCACTCTAGTTTTAGATCAAGGATTTCCTTCCTTCCAAAACCATTTGTGGTCCATGTTGTTCCTCCCTGTGTGGGATCTATGGAGGTTTGTTTTTGTGAAACGTTCCAAAGAACAACTCAGCAAGGGGCAGTGCAACAAGGAACTAAAAGCATCGCTCAGTGACGAGAACCTGACCATTTGTCCTAATGCTTTATATTAGTAATTCCACTTATTAGCCCTAAATGGATCCCTTTATGTGGTCATTCCATCACTGTAAAAGTCTTTGTCAGTGTAGACCGTAGTGGAAATGCACTTTATTTTCCATGCCAATGTTATGTCTCCTATTTTACTCTCCAGAAACACTTGAAGGAGTACCATTTTATCCCTCTAATATAATGCGTTTAGACATTTTGGCTGCTCTGAGACTGTAAAGCTGCTGGTTTCCCAAGACTCTGACATATTAGATGAATGATGGTACTAGGTGACTTAGTTCTTTGAGTTCTCTTAGCCCTGCGGCACTTCAGCCAGAGATTCCTTGCAGACTGTTTGACTAATACAAGTATAAAAGATTAGGCTACTTTGTAAAAAAAAAAAAAAAGATTTATAATACATTATAGAATGCCGTTTTTATTTGTCCCCTTTTTTATTTTGTTGCAACTCCCATCTGAAAAGCTGTATTAATGATACGGCATTTGGATGAAAAATAATATTGAGCAAAAGATAATTCTTCATATATATAAAGAATTATCCTTTGCTAAATATTATATTTTAGCCAAATGCCGTATCATTAATATAGCTTTTCAGATGGGAGTCACCCAACACCAGTCAACTGTCTGATAGTTCTGACACCATTCCTTTCAATCATTTAGCACTCTTCCTAGATTTAAATTTACAGCCTTTTCAACAAAATAAAGAAAACACCCACTGAAGTGCACAGGACATGAACAACTTCATATCTGCCATATTCGCTGTCAATGCGTTTCCCTCTCCTGTTCTCACCTCATTAGTTTCTGAAGATTATTACTTTGGCAGTTGGTGAGGGTGTCTGAGAAAATGTCTGAGTAAGAACAACAGTGACATTACCTAAAGTTTAAAGAGACAGTATTGCACTCAGACAAGATCCCGTCAGAAATGCCTTTAAAAGTGACTGACTGTTGCTGCTTCCTTTATCTGATCTTTAAGTATGTTGCTCGGAACAGCTGCATTGAACTTGCTATTTGTAACAATACTGTAGAATACTGTAAAGGTTCTCTTTCAAGTATATCATGAATATAACATCTGGATAATTAAAATAATTTGCACATCTTGTAGCATGTTAATATGTTATTATATATGCATATTTAATATATATATAATATTATATAAATATATTGTTATTGTCTTATAGTTATTATAGTATTATAATATATTATATTATAGTATAAATATAATACAAGCCCAAAATAACTATAGAAAGTTAAAGCAAGCCTGAACTTGATATTTTGAGACACACACACACACACACACACACACACACACACACACACACACACACACACACACACACACACACACACACACACACAGCTTGTGAATGAACGCTGTGTTGGGTGCAGTATGTTTATACAGTGTTTTAGCTTAGTCACATGCCAGTTCTAATTTAAGAAGTGGTTACATTTTACGACATTACAACACACATCAGACTCTCAAGCGATTGCTAGGACGTACCACTCCATCATTTTATATTCTTTCCATTAGCTCTTTTTGATGAGACCCATGCTATCAAGGCATATTGCCTTTCAAGTAAAAATGTAAACATGCCAGAATTATCAGGTTTTTGCGCATACCTAAACAGCGAGCAGACTTTAGAGTTACCACCACAGACACAAATTAAATGAATTTGCACACAAAGCAGTTTCTCTCCAACATCAAAGACATACTGGATTTATTGTATTAGTTTGAAGGTTTTGTCTTACATCGGCCTATTCATTTTTCTTTCAGGAATTTTCTTTACCTTCTTACATTTTAACCAGAAACAATAGTTAGTAAGATTAATACTTTTCAATTTGTTTAAGTAAGCAATAATATATAAACCATTATTTTACTTCGTACGAAGTCTTTACAAATATGCAAATAACTCTACAGTGTTTTAAACAATAAGAAAGATAAACTAAGAATTATTATAAGACTCAGCAGTAAACCAAATACAATATATATTTTGTGTTTTTTTATGTTAATCTTATACGGAGACTACTTTATCATGCAAAGAACAGACAACCTATTTTGAACAAAGATTCTAGACTACAAAGAATAATTACATTTTCTGACTCCCTTGCAGTAATTGGTTACCACTCTTTTATCTTATCTGTGTGTGCATAATTATCACAGTCATCATATTAGATTATTTCATGCATAATAAACAGACTCAAGCTGTGTATGGGGTAATTAGCATGTTAGAATATGTGTTAGAATATTGAGGCTGACTCCTCTAATGATTGAATTGTTCAAGCATTTCCTGAAAAGAAAAAGAGAAAGAGATATATTGTCATAGCTGATCAAGCATGTGTCATAGACTTGCTTGTTTATTCACCTAGAATTGCGCTTTAATTCAGTCAGTTTTTACTGACAAAATTAAATTAAATGAGTGATCTGACTAATAGCAAACTTTCTGGGCCTGAAAAAACTTAACACACTCGACATGGAATTATGTGTATTTTGATTTTGACCGCAGCTTCATAAATCTGGGTTAATTTGTGTCTTTTATGTGCAACACGTCTTTCATGTAAAGAGAGAAGGCTGTGCTAAGTGTTAATAGGTCAACTCAGTGCCTCTGGACGATACAATTAAATATGTTAATGTTAATATTTCCTTCATTTATTTGTTTTGCTGGAACAAATTTTTGGCTTAGAAATCTTGAGGAAACCATTGCTTTTGCTGTTTAGTCTATTTTAAAGCCATTAGGATATGAATCTAGTATGTCTACAATGTAAATCTAGTATAACCTTTTGGATACGTTTTAAATAACATTACAGAAGGAATGTGCTAACTCTCCTACTGTTACAACTTGTATAACAAGTCCACTTCCCTATAAAATGTTCTCTTTTGTATGCTCTCAACTAAATATGTCGGCCTAACCAATAAAAAAAAAAAACTAATAATAAAATGAAAGAAAGCAATAATCAAATTTCATACAGTAAAAAATAGCTTACTGATTTTGTTTACCTTATCAAGTACTTTTTTTAAAATGAGAATGACTGTATATTATACAATTTTTCTTCCACATGGCTGGATACAGGCCTTTCTTTCCAATACGTTTCTGACCCTCTTTTATTTTATTTTGTTAGCTAACAGGCTTTAAAGACAGCTATAAACTTGCATTAGCTAAGGACGTTTGGAAATGGTTTCAAACAGTGGCAAGACTACAGAACCCCTAACACATTGCCAAGGACCCACAGAAACAGTGTTGGAATGTCTTTCTACAGGCCATTAGACATGAAGGCAGTGTCCCACCTCCTAAACCTCCCATCTACCAAAAGTCAGTTTTTCTTTTTCAAGATTGACTGTAAAGCTATAGGGAACCGTCTATGTCATCTGTACTCTTTCACACTAGGCACCTGTTGATAAGCACACATACACAGTCACACAAACACACACAGACTCACACACTTATACACATGCACCTCTATCACTTCATAATGCTGCATCTCAAAAGGGGTCGATGACAAGGCCTGTGCTAAAAGTGAAATGTAAACAGCTGTTGAGCTGGCGTGGGGGTAAGAGCTCTAGCTCGGAGGTGGCAGGGTGCCATGTCCGCTGCCAGAAGGCCCTGGCGGGTGAGGAGAGAAGCCATTCCACACTGGCACTAGAGCCTGCTGGCCAAAGCCTGATGCCAGTGGTCAAGGTCCCACTCCCCTGTGGTTTGTACATACCCTCTCTGTGAGACGGCATTGCCTTGGTGTCAGAATGATGTAATGAGATGCTGTGGACTGAGAGTGCTGATACCAGGTCAGATTTGCTTGTGTAGTCCCAATGGGCAAGGTTAGGATCCTGGAGAGGGAAAGCTTATTTGAAAGCAGGACTTCGTGGCCTGCCGTTGCAGTTCTTGCCGAAGGTGTGATGCACCACACAAAGAGATGAGGGACGGCTTGCACCTGCCTCTTGATTCCCACTAAGTGTATGTACAGTTTCCGAGTGTGTATGTGTGTGTGGGCGTGTGTGAGAAAGAGAACCTCTTCCCCTCTCTCTCTCTCTCTCTCGCTCTCTCTGTGTGTCTCTCTGTCTCTCTGTCTCTCTCTCTCTTTCATTATCTCCCTCCCTCTGTCTTTGTGCACGCGTCTGTGCAACCAAAGAGCTGTTTAGCCGCCTGGCTGAGGTCCATGTCTCCCTGCTGACGCCCTGCTGGGGCGGTATTTATAAACGGCTAAAGACATTTAATACAGATAGCAGGACACCGCTCAGCTTTCCATGCTCATTCAGAGACATCTTGTCCTCAGATGTTTAACTAAACCCACCCTTATATGTAATGGGATAGCATGTTCAAACGGAGGGCACGAATGAGTACTACCTGGGATTAAGCTCAGCTAAAAAAGAATGGCATAATGTGTCACGCAATATTACATTTGATAAGGCATTATTATACAACTTAAAGACACAAAATGCCTTTGTCTTGCCCAATTTTGTAGAATAAAAAACACCCTGCATGGATCCAGTTAAACTGGAGGAGCACTGTGAAGGGGTTAACATTTTCATTCCCATTCCCTGAGGGAGCAGTCAGCTAAAAAACAGGCTAAAGGTTAGCTCCATTTCAGACAGTGACGGGGAATTCCTCACTGTCTCTACTGTGCCTCGGCTTTTCCCTGCCAAGTTCATTGTGCTGTCCCGTTCTCCTCTCCCCCCATCTGCCAGACACAGCGACAACTCACAGACTGCCTGAAACAAGACTAGAACGCTCCCTGTCCATTTTGACTATGGGCACACAAAAAGACAAACGCCTGTCTCTTTGGCTCTGTAAAGAAGAAAGATTCCACTGATGGAAAAGATTGTTTTACGGTCCCCCAGTGTGTGCTAGATCAGCCTCTCTAACCAGGTAGCGTGCAGCGTCAACGTTTCTGCCATTTATTTACAGATGAGTCAGGAATTTCAATGTCTTTACCCCCATTTTCACCCTTTTAAATGCATAGCACTAGCACAAATACAGCCTTAAGGGTCTCCCCTCGACACAAAGAGCACTGATGTGGTAGACATCTGGATAAGGGCAAGGGATATTATGTGGTTAGTGCTAGGCCTGGGGCATGCTATATGGTTAGTGCTAGGCCTGGGGCATTCCATATGGTTGGTCTCAGCCTAGGACTGCTATGTGGTTGGTCTCAGGCCTGGGGCATGCTATGTGGTTAGTGCTAGACCTAAGGCATGCTATGTGGTTAGTGCTAGGCCTAGGGCATGCTATGTGGTTGTTGCTAGGCCTAGAACATGCTATGTGGGTGCAAGGCCTAGGACATGCTATGTGGCTGGTGCTAGGCCTAGGACATGCTATGTGGTTGGTCTCAGGCCTGGGGCATGCCATGTGGTTATGCCAAAGCCCCGGGCGGGTTCTGTGGTTAGCCCTAGTGCTTTGCTTTCATTAGGCCTATGCATGATTTTGGGCTTGAGCAAGAGGCCAAAACTAAGGCTGGACCTGGGAACAACTGGTCTTGCAGATCTTTTGCTGGACCTGAGGCTGGCTATTAGCCAGGCCACCATCCATGTGCTCAAGTGAAAGAGCATATGAACATTAGTCTGGCCCTTCCAAGCCCAAGGGACTGAGAGACATGGCTCAGATGATATGAGATATGTGCAGTAGCTTGTTTCAGCTACTTTAGTTTTATTGCAGCTAGGAGGTTTGAATGAAAAACAAAACTGCATGGACGCTAACAAATGCAATGCATTGCATCATCTTTAGTCTTGGATGGTTAATACAGTAAAACAGCTGTTGTCATGTGATTTACCAGCGTTATGATGATAAAAAGTATCAATTGGAATTGTCATAAAGAGGGTTGGTAAAACTGTACTGGTTTAATGTGGACTGACATCTTGTCCCCGTTTGTCTTGCATATTGCACACGGCCTTCTCCTTTTACCTTCAGAACAATTTAAGGGGCCTAAATTACCTGGAAAATGCCCACAAAAACAATTCATTGCTCAAACCTCATATAAAACATAATTATAATTATAGAAAGTTGTATGGGGTTCTAATAAATCAAAAAAATATCCTTTCCTAGGAAACGCTGCATGTCACTTTCAGTTAAATGACTGGGATTTGTTTTCCGAGATCGTCCAATCCTGACTCATCAATTTGCCTCC
Organism: Galaxias olidus; assembly: GCA_026901105.3. Lineage (NCBI taxonomy): Eukaryota > Metazoa > Chordata > Actinopteri > Galaxiiformes > Galaxiidae > Galaxias > Galaxias olidus. The sequence goes on from JAPMUY010009769.1 coordinate 44,314, forward strand.
GGATATTTCTAGCAGTGAATTCCTGTTAGGCGTTCCCCAGTATGCTCATGTGAGGAGATCTTATTCTGTGAGATTGAGAGGAAAATCAATGTCGAGAATAACTGACTGAGAGAACTCAAAGAGCCAGTCTGTATTATGAGTAGAAGTACAAGTGTAGTGGGCTAGCCATCCATTTTAAATATATGTTAGGTAGGTTATTAATAAACCTCAATGCATACATACCAGTATGTTAAGTGTTTGTGTTCGTGTCTGTTATTGTTTGAGGGAAGTTGGATGTGTTTGTATGTGCGTTTTAATGTGTGTGTGTGTGTGTATGAGTGAGATAAAGTGTGTGCGTGGTTGTGTGTGTGTGTTGGTGTGCCCTGCGTCCTGTGCTTTGTCTAGCACAGCTGCCCATATCAGCTGCTTGCTTGTTAAATGTTGAACCTAAACCCAGAGTGACGCCATGCAGGGTCCAGTAACCCCATTGGGAATACCTGCCATTGTCGTCCAAAGCCTTCGTAATTCCTTGGAATTCTACAGTCGTTAGCCCTAAACCACCCAGTCAAAGCTGCCCTGACGCACCAGCAATCAGACGTGCTGCACTTATAATAACTCTTAAACACACGCAAATGGGCCCTTCCCTTTTGCAAGTGAGTGCTAAATTCTTTATTCTTTAAGCATGTAAATGTAAAAGAGATGTGCTATATTGTGTACGATATAAACAAAATGTGGTGCATCTGAATACAGTTTATCTCTCAAAAACCCTAAAGTTCCCTTTCTTGACAAATTGCAAGGCCTTAAAGGAATTATAACTGATGCAGGATCATTTTACTGAACCATAATTTCACCAGAACTGAATATGTTTTGATTCTACTGTCCTTGATTCATCTATATTCTGTAACGTGAAAAGACCCTTAGAGTTCCTCACTGTAAAGCTAGTTGGCCGGTATCCTGTTTATCAGGAGCAGCGACTTCTCTAATTGTTATACATCCTGTCAGACACTGATCTGTGGGATATGTCGCTGTACAGCTGCAAGACATGAGACCCGTCGCCTCAATTCTGGATAGGCAGAAACAATACTGTCTATATTTTCTTGTTCTGTTTATTTTACCGATGATGATAATGTTGAGGGTTGTTTGGCAAATGTTTGTGTGGGTTATGGTTATATGCATAAATTATAATGCAAAATTAATTATTATTCTGTTTTATATGCCCCAAGTCCTAGTGCCTTAAAAACCTGGCTTTTTCTTCTTGTTTATGGAAATGATATTATGGCATAATGTCACTTTCATTATTTGTACCAAGAGTCTGCGCATATGAATCAGTCTAGTGTTGTCATAGTAACATGAAGCACTAAAATCTCAGAGCAGCTGTTGTTATGGCAGTCTTTGAACAGCTGGGGGGCTATGGTCGGCAAGGGCTTGTGGGAAATTAGTCTTTCAGTCACCCCACCCTCATCTTGACCCCTGAGAGGATCTTACAAATGTCCATCTGGAGTTTGCAGTGTAGGCTCAATCTTTGCATGATTACAGAATATTTAGTAACTATGTTTGAATATTCAATATCAACATAAATTCTGTGAGCCAGTATGATGTGTAAAAAAAGTATTTCAAATCCCACCAATTTGATCTGTGAAGCTGACAGTGGAATCAGATGGGGGCAAACGAACTGGATGCTCTTATAGTGCTGGGCCGTAAACAAGTCAGTTCACTCAAGCTTATCCCATTATTTGACAACCATGTTGTACATGTGGTGGCGATACAAAGTCTGCGGGAAGCACAACAACTTGTCATGGGAGGAGTGCTTGCCGTGTCCAATTCCTTTTGCATTAATCAAGTCAAAACGTAACCTGAGAATAGGGAGCGCGCCCCATCCTCCCAGTGTTTGATTTAATGAAGAATTCCTCGACTGGGAGAACAAGCTGTGTGTGTGTGTGTGTGTGTGTGTGTGTGTGTGTGTGTGTGTGTGTGTGTGTGTGTGTGTGTGTGTGTGTGTGTGTGTGTATGTGTGTGTGTGTGTGTGTGTGTGTGTGTGTGTGTGTGTGTGTGTGTGTGTGTGCGATAGCTAGTTGGATCCACCCTGCTCTAGTCTGAGACAGTGACTGAAGGCGATAGAAATGTGATTAAAAGAACTCTCCCTAAGAGTGTGTTTGTGTTTGGGGGGGGCCAAGCCTGGCTGTCGGACCAGAGTGGGGGGGCCCATCCAGTGGTGGTCTGCGGCTCCAGGAATGCTAATGCTTCCTCTGTGGCTTCTGCGAGGAACATGGTGATTAGACCTCCAGCCCCCCGGAGGGAGCCCCTCTGCCTAGTAGACCCGCTGTAATTCACTTTGACGTCAACAGGAAGACCGGCCATGTCCCTGGGGGGTCGTGGAGGAACGTTGGAGGAGGAGGGAAGGGACAAACGGTCTCCAGAAAGAGCCGAGGAATGGTTGGGGAGGAAGGGGAGCCGCTGTAGGGCCCATGGAGCTTAGGGAGGGCTTCTGCAGGGATTACTGAGGGGCTAAAATGTTTTCTTTGTAGCCGGCCGAAACCTGAGAAATGTTCTGTTCCAATCCTCCAATGGTGTGTTGGATGCCCATTTTAGAGGGAAGGTGGGGCTAGTAGTTTCAACATCATTGTTACCAAGATCGTTTTGTTTGAAAAGTCGCTCCTCAAAGCTTCATTTCATCCACTCAAACCTCAACCATACTAGGGGCCCAGTTTGAGGACCAATATTGTGATCATTATATTTATAGAACGAAATAGGCTTTGCCACCTTACTTTTGAGTAGTTATGTACTTTCCTGCAGTAGTGAAGGAAACGAAGGGTGAAACCTATGCTAGAATGTCGGAAATGTGCCCAACAGTCTCCAAAGCCTTCATTCTATCTCGAATGTTTGCTCCAGACTCCCCTCCTGCCTGCCTGTCTACCTGCCTCACAGACACTAGTCCCCATTGAGACATGTGGGCTTGGGTAAACACGACTCCTTCAGAGCCCCAGTGTTAGCCGGTGGCTGGAGCTAGCTTACCTGCTGAGAGGACCTAGTGCACTCCCACTGACTGGGGACATGCTTAACCACTCAAGTAAAAGATCAGGTGTCCAACCTTAAATGGATGATTGAACTTAAATCTGCTACATGTGCACTGTGCCACCATGGCTTCTCTCAAGTGGTACACCCAGGGTGACTTTAGAAACGCTAGCTCGCACCACATGCAATAGGAATTTTTGGTGGTTTCCGCCTAATACCCATGCAGAGGCATCGTAAATCCATAGCCTGTTCAGTTTTGTTAGCAATGTGTCAGGCTCTGCATGTAGGCCTTATTAAGATGCTAAACTTAAATATCTAACGTATCTATCTGACTTTTTGATAGATCAGTTATCTTATATTATCCATGCCATGACTCCATGTTTATGCATATTGCGATATCTGTTTCACAGATTTTGTGCGGAGAACCAGACATTAGGCTGTGGCGAAGACAACTACATTGGACGCTGTGTCGCTGTGGGCAAACGAACTGTAAGCTTTTAAAATATCTTTTGAAGTTTCATTTTGAATGTGTTTGTCAAGTGCCATTTGATAAGTTAATTATTTAACCAGTATTGAAGTGTCATTGAGTGTTGTGTGACCATGGCAATCTGAAAGTGTTATTAAAACATCTATTGCAACAACACATCTGTGAGTGCTAACACTTCCAGGCTGGTACCACTGACAATAATTTCTATCACTATGCTATTTAGTCTAAGAACCCAATTTGTTTTTGTCATTTGGCTGTAAACAAACTACCATGCCACAACTCTTTGATTAACTATACCAAGTCAAATTTCAACACCAAACGATCATTGAGGCCTACTTTTCTCAACTCCACAGGCCCAAATAATATTCATAATTTGACTTCTGGTTCTTGCTGGGTGCTCATTTTGTGGTGTACTTTTTCCCTGCTCTGTCTTTTAATATTAGTTGGATGCACTTAACAAAAATGCTATTTGTGTCTTAAATGGTTCAGTGGGCCAGGATGGATATGACTGGGACTTGATGGGAAGTGAGGGTGGAAGCAGGATGGGGTGAGGTGGGCTGAGGGTGAGGAGACGCGGTCTTTAGCCGTGACACGCTAATGACAGACAGTGAAGAGATGAACTGTCATTTTATTCAGGGTGGTGGGGGGTTGGTAGATAGAGGGGAGAAGTCTCTTTAATTGAGTGCAAAAGCAGCTGGGTATTCCAAACCATTTCCCCCCACCACCCAATGTGAGTGGAGTTGCCTGTTCCCATATCCTCATATCCCCTAATCACTCCCAGCTCCCGCTCTTCCACTCCTGCCTGAATCCCGCGGAATCCCTGCCGAGGATTGTTTTACGCCTAATTTTGTTAGACCTAACGAGATTTCGCTAATTAAATCTTCTCCTGGCAGGAGACCCTTCTACCCCCTCTCTTTTCTCATGTCGCGTGGAGCGATTGTTTGTAGATCTTTTTAGACAAATAAACATTTTCATTCCGATAGCCGGGGGGTGGTTAGCAGGATGGATTTAAAAAAAAATGTCTGTCTCTGCTTCTCCAATTTCGCACCAAGCTGCACCGCTGCCTTCGTGATGGCCCTCAGGTTCTGCGCATGCTGTTCTCTTTGAGGGGGAAAGGCAGTCGTCTGCACCAGGTAACACTGTCTCTTCCTTCCCCCGCCCCCCACTCAAAAAAATGGCTGTCATGAGATGATGGACCTGAACCGTCTCTTCCATAGCTCCTTACTTATACTCGGCCATTTTACTTCTTTCCTGTTATTGATGCATGGACACAGAAGACAGTGGATGGTTCTGTTTGAGAAGAAGAAGAACATATTGCTCAGGCAGCAGTGAGAAGATGCGATTGACATTTGTATTTTGTACTGTGCTGCTCTGTGCAGTGGTAATTCATCTACCTCAATTCTCATGTGAAACACTGAGGCAATACAAAACAATACAAAAGAGACCTTAATGACAAACTATACATTTATTTTAAATGCTTATGCTTCAAGATGCCCCCCAGAATTGTACTGTGTTAAAGTGCTAAAAGGGAAGTGCTAGTGGGTGTGGTTGTGTCATGGAGGCTACAAGGCCTGGGAGTTCATTGTTGACGGCTACCATTTGCCCTTCTATTGTCACTGCCCCACAGGGAGATGCTCCCCGACTATTGTGGCGCAGACCTCCTGTTTCCCGTTTGGGTAGGGACACCCGCTGCCAGTATAGCTTGTCTCTTCAGCCAAAAACTCCACTGTAACCTCCAGTGCCTTCCTTTCGTTGTTGGCCCCCAGTTCAGTTTGATTCAGGCCCTCGCAGTCTCACTGGCTTGGTGGTGGGCGGCTGAATGGGCAGAGTGCCTGAATCAGACCGAGGTGTCCCTGAAGTGAAGGCCTGCACTGATCAGGTTTCTGCCACCTGTCGCTCAGTTTCGGGATGGGGGAAGAGGGTGGAGGGGGGCCAGGGGAGATGCCCTGGCAATCTGGCATCAACCCCGGGCATGCTATGTGTCAAGGCGGGCCAAGTGATCTGGATCTTTCAGCGCTGTTTACTTGTGGTTATTGGCCTTGCTCTCTTTTTAAAGAAAAACGAAAGCTAAACATAACAAAAGGAATCTTATGTTATGTTTTTTTTGTCTGGAATATTCTTTTGTCTAAACCAGACATATATTTCTGTATAAACTGGTCTTTTGCAAAGTTATTTGTGTGGTATAAGCATGGAGGTTTGCATAACACGTGGAAGGCAGCCATCCTTGTTAAAGGACTCACATCTATATTCTGCTTCATAGGTGAAGCAATTGGCTTATTTTAGCATGGAGTCTGTTAGCTTGAAGCACCTTACACCTCCTACTGTCTTTTCAGACATGAAATCTAATGGGCTGCCATTTGAAATCCCAGAAGGAGCCTCAGTGTAAACCCCCTGAGAAAGTAATTTAGCCTCCATTGCCTCAGTAAATATCATGCTGGTTTAGCTGAGAATTTGTGAAACCATCAAGCCCACGGTGTCACCTGGGATGAGGACATTTTATTAGCTAATTAAACTATTTAGGCTACATTGTGATAGTGGAGCTGAAAAATATATCAAACTTTATCAAAATAGAGTGGGAGACAAATTGGTGTACGCAGACATTCCCCTTTGACCTTTTGTTGGGCAAGTTTGGGTGCACGCAAATGCCCTTTATCATTATCGTTAGCACGCTATCGCGCTTTCCCCTCAGTCCTTCTTACCTCCTCTACCCTAGCAGCCATCCCATAATCCCGTCTATATCCATTTCTCCTCACCCTGCCTCTTTACCCCACCAACCCTAATTCTAATTATGTTGATTTAACTTAGCCACAGCCCCCCTCCTGCCATCTGAATGGAAGCTTATTAGTTTGAATATTTTTTTATTTATTCCCATTTCTCAGGGTCCCTGTCGGCATTTCCAATTACTCTCGCTGTGTGGCTGTAATTGCCTCCATGCTAATGGCCGCCAGACAATCGTGCTAAATGAGGTGAGGCCGAGAGGCTGCGAGCCCGACTTCATTAAGAGCTAATGGGATTTTATTGGGGGGACTGAAGACCCAGCTCATCAAAAAGGAGAGATGGAAGGAAAACAAAACAGATGGATGGGAAGAGCCAACCATAGCTACCTTAAGTTAGGTTGCTCTTTTATTAACCACAATAAAAACAAGGACAGACTACTATTCTTCCGCAACTCCTAGCACCACCCTTTATCAAAGGCTTCATTCCGAGAATAGAGCAACAGAAAACTTAAAATACAGCAGTTCTGGAATGAGCGAGATTTCATAAAAATTATGTTTTCCCAGAGGTTTGTAACAACACGGCTTTCCCATTATCATTCAGTGTAAATGTTATTATAACATAGGTATTATATGTTTTCTACTTAGGCTACTCGACTTCTCCTCACAACAGCAGTAGCAACTTCCTTACACCGTAACGAAATTCACAACACTTTTTGGTAGAATGTCCAAAAATGTTTTTGGAATAATTTGTTTTCCTCTAAAAATTTCATGATTTTAACAAAATTGCAGCATCCAGAGTGCCTGACTGAGATCATGGTGTAGTATGCGAAACAGAAGTGTTTTTGAGTGCTCAGGAACAAGGACAGTAGTTAATAAAACGTCAGGGCAAGTAAAGTGCTACAGGAATAGCTCTCTCAAGTGAATCCTTTTAGGTTCTGAAGCTATTTTCATTTTATATTTTTTTATATTTGCCCATCCTAAGATGGATGTGATTCAAGATAAGAACCCATATGGTAGGCTTACAACTGTGCAAAGTGTCAAATGCATGCTTCTGAAATACGTACCTTTGAATTACGTGGAAAACTGTTCCTTTGTTTTGTGGAAAAAGCTCTGATCTCTATGGGACTTGTTATGTTGTAGAACCAGCAGTTGTGAATTGCTTGCCCATACTTTAGTCCTCTGCGCCATCTTAATACTGACATGGTCGGCCTGCTGTGGGTTTCAGCTCAATGGCCTTTTTGGCAACTATACAGGAAGGCCTTCCAATTTCTATTACACGCTGAATAAAGCAATGTGTTCAACTGCAAGCAGCGTTTAGAGGCAATGGGTAATAGATACCGTAAAGAGAGTGGCCACACATCTCTGACTTCTCTTCATTCTCTGGACTCGTAATATTTATTAAACCGATTTAAAGGACAACATGAGTGACCAACATAAAAATCTATCGAAAAACAGAAAGGTTCACATTTGTTTTGAGAGCAAAACTCACCTTCATACAGATAGTGTATGCCCACCAATTCGTTTTGAGGAAAGAAAGTAAGAATGTAAAGCAGATTAAAAAAAATATGAAAGAGGACGATTTTCACTGAAATACACGCATATTCGCAAGTTTTGAAGTAGAAACAAATTGCTACTATTTGCTGTCCTCATTACATAATTGTATACTTGTAAACTATAGGCCTACTGGCCTTCATGTTTGATGTTGATGGTTCGAGGCCTTTGCAGGAGTCTGGGCCTAGGGGTCTGGAGGCCTGGAGGAGACTAGTAACAGCTGTCCTCCAGCTGCCAGCCTTCTACTGCTAGCTGGCTGGAGGAAAAACAGCCCCAAACCTCCAGGGTCAGCCCGCTGCTATGGCGGTCTCCTTGGCAACGGCCGCAGAGAGAACAATTGGACCAGTGAGAAGCCGAGCACTGGGCTCCTCTCTCTGGCTTTCTGAGCTCAACACAGGGGAATGTGGAGCTCCCTCAGCGGGGCGAGAAACACACACAGGGGTAAGAAGGAGAGAGGAACGAGAGACACGAGGACACAAGGAGCACACAGGACAGAAGCATAGAGAGGGGGAACAGGGGGTGGTGGGAAAGAGGGAAGGCAAAGAGCAAGAGGGGAGACAGGGAAAACAAAAGAGGGACCCTGCAAAGGAGGGGAAAAATAGGACATTCAGCAGATAAGGTTAGGAATGCTTTGGGCTTGACAAAACAGAGTCGTGTCAACCTATCCCGTATTCATTCTCCCCTTCTATTGCCTTTATTTTCTGTCTTCTCGCTTGCATGCTCTCTCGCTCTCGTTCTATCTTTCCATCTCTCTCTCGCTAGCCAAGTACCTTTAAGCTTAGTCCCCAGAGGGAACAGAGTCTACGACTCTTTGGTACAGGCCCTTATCTTCAGCGTCCAGAACTTTAAGTAGTATTTCAGCAAGTGACAAACTATCCAATAAACCTAAATCTCACTTATTTTGTCTTTGTGTTGTCCTTAAACTTTTGATTCAACTGGTGCTATTTATAAGTAACAACTACTAACCTTAGGCCACGGGGTTATTTAAAGACTTAAATGTGGTTCTGGTCCAATTGGCTAATGCAGTACAATATTGTATTGTTCATTGTTTGCATGGTCATCTGAGGTTCATTCAAAAGTTCAAATACACTTTTTTTTTTTTTTTTTGCCAATAGCTGTTGTTTCTCTTTTTCTGAGGCAGGACAAGAGATAGCATCCAATGGTTGCTGATTTTCACACATAAACTAAGGAATAAAGTGGCCACCCACCATCCTTCTGTAGAAACCTATTTAGCAAGACGAGTTTGTGTTTGTGTTACCCAGAGTTAGAATTCAAATCGCAAGCTTCCAAGACAATAGCACACTAACAGGTGTTTGCTGGAAGGCAGTGACACTTCAGCTGCTATATCTACTGAATAAGGGGGTCAGGTTCAGTTGTGTGTGTGTGTGTTAAGTGGAGGGTGTTGCATGTACGTGCGTAAGACAATCTAATATAACGCTCACTCACATTACAGATATAGCCTCTGGCTTGCAAAACTTTGACTCGCCAAATGGTATTATTTTCTCTTTCCCAATTAGAAAATTGTGACGCTATGATACTACTTTCCAAAAAGGGGATGTTTGTTCCTTACCTGTCACCACTTCGGGCCAAATCCTGACAGAATACACAAGAACTATTGGGCTGCACTGTAGGTTTCCATGGCAACAGGCCTCCTGCGAAAAGGTCACCGTCAGAGGCGGTCTCAGGAAAAGGCGCAAGAGGATTATGGGGTGGTGGAGGGGGTGGGGGAACTTGAAGAAGAGTAAAAAAAATGCAGTTCCATTCTTTTTTTCTGTTCTTTCTTGTACTTTTTTTAACAAAATATTCTAACGATGATAAAAACATTGGATTTGAATAGCGCAATTACATGGCTCAAAACGGCGAAGGCCCTCTCCTTTTCATTATTATTTCTTTATTTTCTTTTGAAGTTCGAATTGAAAAGGGAGAGTGGTCGACAGCTAGCGCGACGCCTCAGCTTTGTGCTCTGTGCAGATACGTTGCCTGTCTGCCCCCTCAATCATTGGCGGCTCCTTCCTCTCCCCTCCCTCTCAAGTCATTTTAATTAAGTCCGTCTCGCTGGCGTGGCTGGCAAAGATAATTGGAGTGGGTTTTTGGATGCCATTTACTCTAAATGTCGCCTGTTTCCTCCTTTTCTTTGGCTTCTTCTCCCTCCCCACAGCCTCCTCCTCCCACCCCTTAGCTCTCTCCTCATCTTCTGGCATGGAGTTACCTATCCTCCTCTCCCTTTTTCTTCTGCTTCTATCTTATATTCAGACATGAAACATGGATTAACCCTGTCTGTGCAGTTGGGTGACGCGCAGGGGAGAACTCCCTGCATATCGCAAATTTAGGCAGACACTGCAATTTGTTTGAAATGGCAAATCAGCCAATGCAATTTATTTTTAAATTAACCAATTCTTTGAACTTTCTTCTTCTGAGAAAGTTTCTTTTCCTTACAGCAAAGGGGGCATCTGTTGAAAGCCTGTCAGAAAGCCCTCTGCATAGTTTGGTAGCAGAGAATTACGCGGTAATTCTGCAGTCAGGAGGCACTTTGATTAGGCACTATGGTAATGGTGGGGATGTACGGGATGCTTTGATGATCCAATAATCTTCATGAACCGCAAAGGAGGCATGTTTGATGTCGAATTGGTTCCATATGTCAAGAACAATCATCCAAAACACTCTTGGTTGAATTAGTGGTTGGATCAAAGAACATATCTAGTAGTCCACAAGTGTTTTTATATGCTAGTTGTGGCTTATCCTGTTTACTAAACACAGCTTTGTACATTAGTGTGTTCTGTATCAGATGTGTCAGTTTTCTGTGTGATTGTTCCCTGTACATAAGTGTTAACTGCTTACATTCTAGCATCGTTACAGCACATGCCAAATCTATGCAAGTATCGACCAAAGTATTTGTGTGGTCCTTGTAGTGTGGTAAGTGTGGGCAGAATGTGGCTGTTTGTGTGTGTGCGTGTGTATGAGTGTTAAGTGTTCCGGGGGGCTCCTTCTATCAATCACACAGGGCAGGGCCTGCTGCTGAAAGGGGGCTACGGTGCGCTGCAGTAGGCCACCCATCCAGCCTGCCGCTCTGGGGAGATCCAATGTCCTTAGTGCTCTAATGCACTCCAGATGTCCTGTTGGCTAGCTGGCTGGCTGGAGAAGCAAGAGAAGGAGCCCCATGCTCGCCGGGGCTCGCTGCACATGGGCAGGCCCCTTTTCAGCACCTTCAGAAAGTGAAGGAATAGGAACGGGCCTTGTCCACACCTAAAGCTGTTGTATCAAGCCCAATGTCAAGCCAGCAAGACCTGAAAGGAGTGTGGAGCCCAGAAACCTGAGGAAAATCCAAACCCCCTTATTTGATGGCAGGAGAGCACTTCCACCACCTTGTTGGCAGGGAGCTTTTGATTAAGCATGATCAGAACAGACTTGCTCAATTTAATCTCCCCCGTTTCCATTATATAGTTATTTGAAGAGTAATTTATGTAGTGTTAGTTCCTGCTTTTCCCCACAACTAGGATTACACAGATCTTCTCAAAGAACTAGACATACCACCCTTGTGCAAAGTAAATGTTCAGAGCTGACGGAATAGGAGGGTGTTTTGAGCTGGCGGGGCTAAAAGCGGGATTGCGTTTTGGTTTGTTTGAGGCTCCTGCAGATTGGCATGCAAATTAGTTATTTACCACGAAGTAGTAAGGTTGACCAAGGGCCTCGTTGATGGCGCCTTGATTGGCGAGGTGGGAGCCATTACATTTAAAATAACGATGCTAAAACTGTTGTCCCCTATGTGTGTGCATGTGTTAGGCTGTCTTCTAAGGCTGACTGTGCACCTCTCTACCACTCACACTTATGTCTTTATAGCTCTGTTTGGCCCCTCCAAATTCACTATTCGCACACAAAGTCCATGGATTTTGACTTTCAACTTCTTCCCGCATGCTCCCTTTTCCTTAAAATGTGAGGATTCTCCCACACGTACACACATTCTCTCACTAACTCACTTGGTCACTGTCACTCACTCACTCAGTCGAAGTCGATCCCTCACTTTCTCACTCACTCTTTTCCTCTGCACTTCTGTACGAGTGCTACACACTTGTCCCCGTGGCATTTCATTGGGAAATTTAATATTGGCTTGTTTGGTGTTTCCAAGGATTCCATTGGGCTGGCGGTTCTCTTTGCCCCGACACGAAGACAAACATCGTCTGCCGGAGCCAAGAGCAGCAAACACCGGCGTCGGCCTCATTATTCGGCCTTTCTCATTTCAGGGCTCCAGTGGACTTTTTTATTGTCTTTTTCTCCCCCACTGCTTAGTTTCTTTTCTCGATAGCTCTCCTGGCTCTCCATGTGCCCCTGACACTCTCGATTAAAGCAGTCGGCATGCGGCAAAATTATTATTTCTCATTATGTTATGAAGATAATTCGACATATTTTTGGAGATTTCACAGAGAGAAGCAGCTGGTAAAACTGCCATAACCTAAGCAATTGCGGATGGTTATTGTATTTCCATTTTGAAAGACAAAAAGTAAAGAAATTATGAGGGACAATGTACAAGACAGTTGTTAGTGCAGACTATGGACAGCAAGCCAATAGTAGCACCATTCCGTCGGCTAATGGTCAAGTACCCATCCAAAAGTGTAAGGAAGTATACTGTACAGTAATCCAGGGGTGTGGCTGGGTATTCTGATTACTTGCATTATTTCACTTTTGTATAACAGGCTTTACATTCCAGGAGGTTATTTGAAAAGCATCAACCTAACTGGAGATTTCATGACAACACAACCCAGATATGTCCATCAGCTCCCTATAGCTTCACAGGCTAAAATAAAAGACTGTGCTACTGCTCTAGCTTAGGGCCTGATCTTGAAGCAACAGTGTAGCGACTACATCAATCTTGCCTTCCCTCTTCTTCTCACCCCTTTTGAAAGCACCTACTCTTTCTTTCAGCCTAGATTCCACAAGGCCCCCACATTTAAAATTCTGCTAACAATCAAGTGGTCGACCATCCAAACCCCAACCCCTCCATCCACACACACACACACACACACACACACACACACACACACACACACACACACACACACACACACACACACACAGCCACAACCACCCACCTGCTAATCCCCCTCTCATTAACCCCCCGTCACTCTCCTCAAATATTCCTCTCTCTTGTTCTCATTGTGACAGAGAGAGGATAGAGGGGGCTGGACATGGGAGGATTGGGGGCTGGAATCCCCTGGATTCAGATGCCATGCCATTGCCAAGGACAGCTACACTTTAACCCCCGCCTACTGAACCCTCTGCCGATCTCATCAACCCCAAGGTTTTCCTTGTCCATGCCAGTGTCTGGACACCCAATACTATTCCCTCTGCGGTGGCACTGCTATGCGTACAGCCATGCCATGGCGCAATTGGCCGCCCTCTACACATCTGCTCTTGGGGTGGTTTGCACCATCTTATACACCAATGCTCACAGATTTTTCATTCCCACCCACTATTTGTACTGCAGCACATTACTAAATTAACTTCATACTCATTTGCACAACCCTAATGTTTTACCCTTTTCACATGACGTTACAAAATACAATACTGATTAGGTAACATGTTTTGTTTTACACCCTATTCTGGGTATAAGTTTTACCCAGAATAGGGCATTACAAAAATGTTGGACTAATGGTTAAGTTAACTTTCAGAGTGATCATAATACTAGGCGACTTAATTTGAGAGAAAAGCAGATACCGTTCTTCATTGTTTACATTTCAGTATCTGACCCAAATTAGTCAGTACGTAAATGCCTCCTTTTAGAGCCATTTATCGAGCTTCACCAGCTAAGTGAAAACGTTTATTTATTTTTTTTACCTCAAGCCATCAGTATTAGCCTACCAACCCCATGTTCCATGCCACACAATTGTCTGTCACGTACCCCAGCAGCACTAGCTAAAGTTATCCGGAATGACACAGACGATGCTCACTCACACAGAGATAAGGAGGTATCCATTTAAAAGAGAAACCTTGACGATGCAATAGTAGATAAGCTACACAATGTTCCCTGCCGTATCGCAACTGAACATGACAGCGGCAAAAGAGGAGAGGTGGGAGCCGCAAAAAAACGATTCAACAGCGAACTCTTGAAGATTACGTTCCCCCTCACTGAGCTCAGGAGTTCCAATTTCTACGGAATTTTCTGCCTTCAATATTCTGATTTTTATCAGCTTAGGGTGTTCACGGTGCCTGGCTTGGCGCTGGCTAATAACATCAAGATGCTGGAACTTCACTCTGAGTTGTCTGAACACAACTTGCAGAAAGTATTAAGCTAGTGGTGGTGTGTGCTCCATGTTGTTCTAAAATCCTTCAATATATGGAGTATAGCTTGATCAGGATTGATTACATGGAATTACTATAGTAAGCCTACACCTGCGTATTATGTAAATTGTACTACAATTAATCAAAAGTTGCCAATATTGTAAAACGTTAAGTCTTGCCAAATATTAGGCCTACACAACGGTGTAATAATACCTGTTAGCTTTTGCAACCCAGATTTAAAAAAAGCTGCTTCATGAATGTCATACTTTAAAATAAGGTCACCTTAGTTGTAGTAAAGTTTGTAACATGTATTTAGAACGTCTCTATTTCCATTATTTTCAACTGAGCCTTACATGTGTAGTCTCTACAGAAAAAAAACACATCTAATTATAATAAGAGCTTTTAGCTATGCTAATAAGGTTATTTGCATACGAACCATCAGCCTTTGGGGAATTACAAAAATGTTCCATACACTGTATTTTCACCGCCACCCATTTTAGTGAAGACTTTAATCTAATTTTAAAAAGCAGGACAGAATGCAATCAAATCGGAATCTGTAATATCCAAGCAATAATTTGCATAAATACAAAGAAAACAAGAATTGGAGTCAGATTGGACGACTGATGCCATCCTATGGTTTAAAATAACCAAGCGTGCTGCACACTTTCAAGCCCCAGGGGAAATCCTTGTGTCTTCATTATGTTTGGGGGGGCATATGAAGGACGTTCAGATTATCATTAGGAAGTTGAATGAGAAAAAATGTGTTGGGAAAGTCCTTGTTGAAAGGTTGATTTGGACAGGTCACCTTGATTTGGAGGTTTGACATTGGGGCCATTGAGAAATTAGGAGGATATGGTTGGGTGTTTGACAGCATTACAGTTCTATTAATTGCAATTAATTTAAAAAGTCAAACCCAGCAAGATTATTTCTATGGGGCTTTTACCAAATATACTTAACTTAACAAAACAATCACTATATACAAGCAAATGTACTCATTTGCAATGTGGTATTTTTTTTAGCTCTATGTTTTGCTCCAGTGTAGATATGTGTTTGTTACACTAAGATCCATGTATAATAACACTACAGAAAATTAAGAAATAATCTTGTTCAGCATTACACATTTACAGTATTTGATTTCTACAAAGTTTTGTTTGTATTTTGATTATGCAGACCTATCCACAATTTCCTTTTTACTAGTCCTTCCTTTACCAAACTTAAAATCTATCCACATTCCACCTGTAGTAACCCATTTGGGTGAATAAATGATAATAGCATGAATGCTAAGTAGTAGCAGTCGTGTTGTGGGTAGGGAGGGGAGTATTGGGGCTGGCCCAGGTCTCTACCTGCTGCTAGAGCAGGTTAATGAGGTGGGTTGGGAGTCTTAGGCTAGGCAGCCCACCTTGTGCGTGCCTCTCTACCTTGCCTGGGGGTCTGTGTGGCCTTAGGACCACTGTTGAGTCTGCCCGCCTGCGGCTGTGGCTAGAGGTTGTGTGTGAGTGTGTGTGTGTGTTTGTGTTGTCCTCTTTCTCACAATGGTGGAGTTATAGGATTTGTGGGTGTGTGTGTGTGTGTACACGTGCTTATTGCATTTACTTAATATGTGTTGGATGTTCCAGCCGTACATTTCTGTGTGTGCTTGAGAGTTAAATCTCCAACATGTACAGTGGCCCCCTTCCCCGAATCTCATTATGGCCATTTCCTTCCCTCTCAAATTTACAAAACCCCACCAAGGCCTCAGCTCGCGTTTGCATTGCAAATCCGTCTTAACAATGAGCTTTGATTAGATCCACATATTCAAAACACATGATTTATTTATTAATCTTTCGATAATGCTTTGACTCATGACAAAAAGATGCACAATATATGGACGAGATACCCCACAGCTTGGTTGAAATATTATTCATTGCATTTCCAGGTCGTCTAGGTAGCCAGGACATTCAAACAAGATGGATTAATGGGATTTGGGGAAATAACAGAATTTTTTCATCAACATACTCTGACGTCCCCAGCATTCTGAAACTGTTCCCCTAGTCTATTTCGAATGCACTAATTCAGCACATAGCAGGATTTAGTAAGCAGCACATTTTTTACATTTTCGTTCTGATACTGTGGAGACAAAATATGTTCTAAACTATACAAATTAAAATACAGCATTAGTAAAAATCAACAGCACAGATCCATTCCTGTTTAATTAAACAATCATTTAGGGTGCCACTCCGGTAACAGATCATGGAGGCTATGCCCTATTCTTGTACTGTATTGCTGACATACTATAGATCATTAGGAATGTAAAACAGCTACAAATAAATTACTGTCTAAATACCCTGGGTTGATACAGATTTTTTAAGTGTTCAATGTTAACAAAGTTTGGTTGAACTGAGCGTAACATCAGCATAAGGAGCACACATCAGAGAACACGTGTAGAAGCTTTCAAAATATGTAACATTTGAATTACTATCAATCACATCTCCTGTTTGTTTCATTGTGTATGTACACTTACATGAGGACAATTATTTGAGTTGCCTATGTTTTCACACTCTATGAATTGAGTGACAATAGTCCAACAAGAAGGCTGAAATAAGTGTTTGAATTAATTAGTATAGCAAGCATACTTCTAGATTCAAAGACTGTTAGTGGGAAAAAATTGCATCAAGTATGAAAATGAGAATGATACACATGACCAGAACGACAAGAGTCAGACCCACTTAAACCCCCACGAGTAGCAGGCAAGCGACTGCTCCACCACCACCTGCTTGTAGACGGCCACATCGATGGCTGCGGCCCCCAGGCGCTTGTAGAAATTAGCTCCTGTTATCAGACTGGCTAACGATCAGCAGTCAGGGGTCATGTGGGGATATATTGACAGAATCTTTAGCCTTTCTTCAGCCAGGGCATGTAGGAAACAGGTCTCTGTAGGGAGGCTTCTGCGATCGAAGGAAACCTCACATTCCTGGTACTTTCCAGAGACACGGCCAGAATAGGTCAGGCGCTTTTACACCATCGATTTCCCTGCATGACCTGTTACTTTGGAAGGACCTGTGACCAGCAAGTTTTACTCTCGCCTATTCACCGTCTGGTCAAGCGTGTCTGTATGTGTAGCTTTGTATAACTAGCAGTGGCTCTTTTTAGGGGGATTTCGTTGGCTAGTAAATAGAGGGGCTGGTGCTGTAAACATGCCTCATGACAAAATCAGATAACTATGGAGGGTTTATGATATACATAAGCCACGGAAAAGTGAGGATTGAAGGGGCGGTTATCACATCTTATGTGGCCGGATATGGATTTTTTTCATTTGAATGCCGGGGTAAATGGGGTCACATTGTGTTAAATCCACTGGTTGGCTTAAAGTCAATATGGCGTAGGCCAATTTTCTGGTTGGAAAATTGAATTCCAAAAAGAAGAGGACGTTAACGCGGTGCACAAGCACTGAATCAGATTACAGAGAACGGAGCCTCGACACTGATCCAAACTCACCAAAGCCTTTGATGTTTTTGGAATAATTCTATTTACTTTTTATGTTTCGTTTTATGCTTGGCATTGAAGTTAGGTAGTTACAGTGCTAAAGGCAATTCTCCATTGATATGCATTGTGAAAGTGTTTTATGTGTGTGCGCGTGTGTGTGCGTGTGTGTGTGTGTGTGTCGGGGGGCTCTTTTTATAGTAACTTACATGTCGTTTGTCCTCAAAAACTGTTTAATGTGACTTGTGGTGGAGCTGTATACTTTTTTGTTGGTCCAGAGAGAGTTGTTGCGGAAGTAATTTGTGTTTGTTGCTGAGGATTAAAGATGTCCCAGGGATATGTTTTCATCAACTATCTTGATGTTTTATGCGAGCATATCTGTTCCATTTCAGTGTTTAACAAGAATTTTAGATTCATACTACAATCTGGTATTTTCATGATGCATTTGTGTCTAAAGACATTTGTGGGTTAAGTTGTCAATATTCTTTGCCATCTTAGAGTGTTTATGTTATTGTGTGTGTGCTTGTGCGCCTATGAGGCACATAACAGCATTGCTTTTTCAAAGCTGACGTTGGGTAGCTCATTCCTAGAGGGATGGGGAGACTTGAGAGGCTGCCTAAAATACTGTGCAATAATTGGCATTGCTTTATCTTTAGTCTCATCAATTAATGTGCAATTTTCCATTTAATCACCAACTCGCTCCTTGCATTTGCAATTAAAATGAGGGCTGATAACAGAGAAGATGCCTTTCAGCTGATACCATTTAGAAGGAGAACACAAACCAAGTAGATTAATCAGTATACAAATGATTCACGCGCATGCACCTACGTACACTCCTGCTGAAATAGCGTGCACACAAAACATACACTTGTACACTGCAAAAATAGCTTTAAATGGCAGAATGCTGAAAGATTGCACAAAACAGAGGGGTTTAATGAAAGCAGAAAATATGGGGAAATAACAAGTCTAAAGTGGCAATGACAGCAATAGAATAGTGACCAGACAGTCAAGAGGAGGCTAAGCTAGGATTGTGTCGATATCGGCCTCACAGTGGCTTTCCTACTCGCACCAATATTTGCCAAGTCATGCCTGTGCCTAGGTCTGTGAGGGTGAGCTCAATGGTGAAACATGTCTGTCTTGTGTCTGGACAAAAGGAGGGACTGCTTCAATCACTTCCTATCTTGTCTTGTTGTATGGGCTGTTGTGCTTTGAAGACCACTTACTTAAAATGTTGTAGCTGTTAATTAAACTCGAGCAAAACACAAAACCATGTCTGCCAATTCTAGCCATAGACGTCTGCAGTATAATACCAATAGTGATATTCTGGTCTAATAATAATATTGCCTAGTGCATTCATGTGGTTTTCTCAGTGTACATGTGCTCAACGTAAATAAAAATACATCAGACCACATGTATTTGGTTTGAATGTACAGTGTTTTCAACAGAAGTCCAGAAACACTGCCAGACATGGAAATTGACACAGCACATTCACAGACAGGTCAAGATAATAAGTATGTATACACTGAAGTGTATGCACAGTGAAATACCCAGATGGGCTCCACATGAAAAGCTGATACAGTATGTAGACTATGGAAGTGTAAAGTCTGCAAAATCACCCTGTATGTAATCTTGACAACTATTAGTACAACTAGAAAGGATGTCCTTGTCCTTTCAATGTTATGAACAACACAGAATGGCTCAATAATCCTTGAAGGCATACTGTACATATGACCGCTAACCTATGTACTCACCTGCTGTGTGTACGATGAGTATCAGTAACTATAAGCAAGAGGTTGCTGTGCATATTTGTGTGTTTGTGTGCGTGTGTGTGTGTGTGTGTGTGTGTGTGTGCGCTTCTATAATATTGTGTGCGGTCTCATCTTTGTATTTTTGTGAGTGTGTGTGTAAGTGTGTGTGTGTGTGTGTGTGTGCGCATGTGTGTGTGTGTGTGTGTGTGTGTGTGTGTGTGTGTGTGTGTGTGTGTGTGTGAACTCTAGGGACCCTAACCCTGGTCCAATTAGCTCCTATGGGGTTCCATATAGGGTACAGCCTTCAGCCCTGTGGGGCTCCAGTCCTGGCCAATGGCAATTAGCCCACTGAAATACACCTTAATTGGCTCACTGATTGGGTAGGTGACGGAAAGAACACTAGCAACCACAACACAGACAACAATGCTAACCTGACTCAGTAATGAGGGGGATGTGTTATACCGTCGGTAAATAAAACTCTACATTGACTCACATTGTGATTTGACATGATTGGTTTAAAAAGCCAACAATTATGCCATGTGGTCTTGACAACGTTTTATGGATCAACAAAGTTTAGAACAAGTGTCACAACAGCGCATAGAAAGGAAGGCATAAGCATATGCTGTATTAAATTAGTCTTTCTCTTTCTCCATCGTTCAATGAGAGCAGCACCTGGTGGTAAAGACTGTAATGGAAACTAGTGCCAACTCTCAGCGCACACCCTTCACAAAACACTGTGGGGAAAAAATTTCGTTTGTCATTATGCTTGTTTTTGCTACAGAACCTTTGCTAAAGTCTGCGTATGTTTTACAAACTTCTGAAGATTGAACTTGCTAATGTTTTGTACTGTAACATAAATTTGCTTTAAATAAACTTTGATTTATTCTTATCGTCTCCTTCACCCAGGTATCCATGTGAAGCTGCCCCATGATGCAACATGTGTCCCCAGCACCAGCAGTGACGATGATGGCCACTCAAAGCGTTCCTCCACCATCGTACCAGGAGAGCCAACAGGTCAGTCAGCTTCACACAGTATCCTAGTATCACTGCACTGTCACCACTGGCCAAATGTATGTTGCCGAAATAAGATAAGATACAATGAGAAAATATTGTTTGTCAACCCTACGCTGAGCGTTTAGCTGTAAATGTAACGTTGTGCATTCCCGAAACCATCTTAGCAGGTCAATGAAATGAGTAAAGTTAAACTGTGTCCCACCAAAGATCTTAGTTGAAAGGTGACGAGAACACAGTCGTTGACAGTAAATCAGCTTCCTGGTGATGGGAAGTAGAGCAGGTTCATCAAACCGCACCATCCCCCTCCACCCGTCTCCATCCGCCCAAAGGATTAGTGCCAGTGGAGAGCTCCCGAGCCGCAGTCGGTGCTCGGCAAATGCAAATGAGAGCTAGTTAACTGTGAAGAAGCTAATTTATTTCCCATTTGGAGCTGGGATTAAGACGTGAAGACCCCCCCAACCCCCATACCCTCAAACCAAGGTAGATGTAGCGTGGGGGGGGGGGGGGGTCTCACTTCCTGAGAGAAGAAAGGGGGGGTTTGGTTTGGTGGTGGTGGTGGGGAGAAAGGGGTGTTGGCTTGGAGAGGCTAGACAATTGATATTTTACTCAACCAAGTCATTACACTCAGCAACTCAGAAAGCCTTGCCACCATGACAAAAAGAAAAGCACATTGTGTATATGACTCAGCTTGTATGTATACACACTCATTTCCACATGTATTCACATCTTAAGCAATGTGTAACTGTGTTCGGTCCTCAGATGACGGGCACCACTCAGCAGAACTCCAAGACCCCACAGGTCCATATCCCAGCAGCCTCGGCGACAGGGAACACCCCAGTCAGTGTGACCCTGGACCCCCAGGCTCAGCTGGAATCAGACAAGAGGGCAGTGTACAGGTAAGAGACGACTGAATCAATCCTTCATGCAGTACTTTTAGCTCCGTTCTGCAAAGGACGTATATTGAACAGCCGTGTTTCATCCACCATTGTTAAATAGATGTTAACATCTACTTTTCTTTTTCTCTGCGCTTTTGTGCTGTAACTCACAGATCAATAATGAGAGATCACTCGTTCTGGCATGCTTCTGAGGCGATGAAAAAGGACTAAAAGTCACTACTGACTCAAATGCATCATGTTGGGAAAAAAACACCCTTCTCCTCAAGCAACTCTTCACTAGAATATTGATGCACTTTTATAATGGTCCTATGTTATCTATTTATGAAGTAAATTATTCAAACTACAGGCATTTTTAATCTGCTCAGCAATCTTCTTGTGTGGAATTACACACCATCAACAAACTGATGGTTTTGTCCTATCGTATAAAAAACACTTGCTTGCTCCAGTCTGCCATGATGACATTGCAGACACGGTGCTTTGCTCGCCTGGCCGGCCCAGCTCCTTGGGGTTGTCCTGGTGGTTATCCGCTGCTCCTGTCTGAGTCGGCGCTAGCCCCGTGGTGCCTGTGCTCTGCCCCCGAGGCGAGCCGCTGTGAAGGCCTCACCAAGCCTGCGGCTGAATTTCTAAGCTCCTCTGAGATACAAGGGTGTCTTTGATGTGAGCAGCCAGCCTACGGGTGGCTGCGGGCGGAGGGGGGGGAAAGAGAGAATTAACCCCCTAGACCTACACTGCCTGTGTGGAACTGGTACAGATCCTATCTCAAACACACACTCAAAAAGTGCACACACAGACAAGCGCAGAGACACACACACACACACACACACACACACACACACACACACACACACACGCACACAAGTAAGCAGGAAGAGCAGGACTCTCAAAGCTAAGCTCACACAAAAGCTCCCACACTAACAAACCCAACTTCGCATACAGTTCACACAAATGCATATAAACCCAAAGGAAACAGTTAAAGCAGGATTTAAAAGGTTTGTGTTGCCATCGTTTAAAGGCATTTCAATTGTGTGTGTGTGTGTGTGTATATATATATATATATATATATATACACACACACACACACACACTGTATATACTATGTGTATATATACTGTATATATATATATATGTATATACTGTATATGTATACACACAAACACTGTATATATTGTGTGTATATATATATATACATACACACACACAGACACACAGGCAATTTGGACTGAGAAAGATACGGACTAACATACCATTTTGATCGCGTTATGGTTAGTTTTCCTCTCTAAGGATTTCATTAAAACAGTAAAATGAGTGTGTTAAAAATTTACATTTGCTTCATATTTGTTAAGATTACATTAAATACATTGAGAGTGCATTTAAATTATAATGTTTGATTTGAATTAGCTTTATCCTGTTTTCTCTGTCAATGTGAAAATTTAAATAATTGTATGTACTCAACAAATCCTGCCACACAATCATAGGGATGTGCCTATAACCCAGTCTGCCAGCAATATGTGAAAATGTGTGACTTGTAATTGTGCCTTATTGTGCCTTATTATCAAAAATGCTATTTTAATTTCCCTATATCATTTAGGTCTTTCTAACATAAAAACATTGTTTGAGTAAAATCACAAACTTTTGTCACAAGGATCACAAGGTATCTGCCTAGACATCAAACAGAAAAGAAAATACACCCCCTGCTTGTCAAGTTTACAAAACTTCCTTAATTTGCTGTTCTGCTTTTTGATAGCAGGTGCAATATTTTTGTCCTCTTTTCCCAAATCAAAGCGTTGAAGATTGTAAACTAGAGTCAAAAATCAGAGAGCCACGACTTAAAATATGCTAGTCAGTCATTGTCTACCATGACAGTGAAATGATGCAAGACAAACAAATAAAACTCTCACTCCAAAAAAAGCCTGCTCCTCCTCCCAGGTTCCTGTTTCTGTGCAGCATTCATTTGGGGGCTGAGAACTTTCAAAGGAGATGAGCGCTGAGAATTAGCATCTCTATTTTTTTTGCCCAGGAACTCTTTCTGTGCTTTAATGTTTGTGCACACGTCAGTTCTTTTTGCTAATTGCCAAAATGCAAACTTTGTGCGGAGATGTCTATTCTCTCTCTCTCCACTGACTTGCTGAATTATTAACAGCGGAATCGACGTGTGATGTGATAGCGTAATTACCTAGTTGCGGCGTTCCTCGCTAAAGATCCTTCTGGATGCGGTGTGTCTTATTAGGAGCAGGGCAGGGGGTCTGCTCCTCTGGTTGTTGATATGAAGCCCACGACTGATTCAGATTAAGCCTACTTTTGAGATGGAATCACACTCATCCATGAGAGAGGAGTGAATGTATGGAAATGTAATTGCAAGGCTGCTGGTAAAACACGGTGGCCTTGTAAGATACACATTACTAGGTTGTTTTCCGTAAAACCTTTAACATTTTAAAAGCATTGCTTGGCTAAGACAAGATGAAAGCAGACATCACAAGCAATTACAAACTGGAAGTCAAAGGTTTTTTTTTATGGCAATGACTAAAGCAGAAATGCAGGATGAATACCAAATGCTTTTGCGTGGTCCTCTACAGCTTGAGGCCCAGAGTAGCATGTCTGTACATTGACATGAAAAAGTGTCTTGCTTCTTTCTTCCGTTTCTTTGCTTCTATTGCAACACAACCATATTTTGCCAAACCCATTAAACTTCCAAATGGAAAAGCAAACTGACTTTCATGCTATAAAATGCATTTATTTTCAGCCGAGTGGGGTAGGGGACACATAAATAGGATTCCTCCAGTCCTTTGACATTGGTGTCATCTTTTTATAAAGGGGGATTGTGGTGCAAAAGCTCTGTATGGGGCATATTATCATTCACCCTCCTCCATAGTGGGTCTTTGCTGAAATCCTCTCTCATGCTGGTCTGCCGTGAGTATTTTGCATTGAGACAAGATTGCAGTGTACCGTATGTGTGTACTTGTTTGTGTGTGTGTGTATGTGTGTGTGCGCGAGCATACCCACGGAGAAGGGTATGGTCATGCTGTCTCCTATTGAACTCCAGTCCACGTGTGTGTGTTTGTGTCCACAAAGTGTAGATTTTGACGGCGCAGCAGAGAGTCAAGGCATCCCATATCGTACACAACAGGAGGAGTTTTAATTTGACCGTGCCTGGGGATGCTCAGGGTTTTGTGCTAGCCCCTCTGCAAGTGTCCCATGAAGTCTGTTTACCGTCACTGCTGGGAAGTGTCTTGCTGTCTCAATGCCTCGACGGCATCACAAGATGCGTTGCTTGGCGGTGGACAAACGGCCTGTAGCCATGCTAAGCATGCTAAGAGGCTAGCCTGTTGGAGCTAAACAGTAATGCTGCTGGATGTAGGAGTTTGTGTGGGAGATGCATGGCTTGTCCGTTTACTCGCCAAAGCTCGTGTGATTTGATTGTGGATGGATTATTTACATTTTTCTAAGCTATTAGTATCAAGGGGTATGGCTTGTACAATGAAACACTTTACCAAAGACGTTGTTGCTTTTATTTCCCCAATATTTCATAAATTTTCGTAAGCTTGATCAGCCATACATAGTGGAAACAAACTTTCGATGTTCATGCCCAGAGACCTCATTGTTATTGCAAGTACATGTGATTCAGAGCAAGGAGGGTTACCATAACTATTGGAAAAAGGAAGATACCTTACAGTGCAGGGGAGAGGGGCGAGGTAGAAAGGTGCAGATCAGGACCAGACAGGGAAAATACATGAAAGCAAGGAGGCAGAAAAAGGGGTGCAGGATATATTGAGATACACTGGTGGGGGGTCTCACTCCGTTCCTCTGTGTATATATCTGTGTGTGTGTGTGTGTGTGTGTGTGTGTGTGTGTGTGTGTGTGTGTGTGTGTGTGTGTGTGTGTGTGTGTGTGTGTGTGTGTGTGTGTGTGTGTGTGTGGGGGGGTGTACACCCCTACACAGGGTGTTCTTCAGACATGTAGCCTGGAGGGAAAGGGGCCTTGTCGAGAGCAGGCACAGCGTGGCTCCGCCACTAACGGGCTTCTAATAAAGTGTCTGGGCATACGGCAGGCCTGATTAGGATGGCAAACATGGGGAGCACAACCCCACGCTGAGCACACACACACATACACACACACACACACACACACACACACACACACACACACACACACACACACACACACACACACACACTCACAAACACACTATCTGCACCCCCTGGGTGGACTGCCAAAGCTTTCCAAACAACAACGGTGGCAAACAGACGCTGGAATACTGGAGAAAGCGTTTCCCCCTGCTTTAGACTTAAACAAGGCTGATTTGAAACCTTTTTTCAAATACCAATATAAGGATACCAGTGATGGTTGTCTGCTGACAAGAATAACGGAGTCCATTTCAGCTCGGTCAAGCACAGCGCATGAAGGTTTGTAGTCAACTGCAATCCAGACCAAAAACATTACCATTAACTTTTAACCAACTGGACTGCAGACTGCAAGTTTTAGGCTTGCCTGGGCTAAAGCTGTAGGTAGTAGAACTAACGGTTCCCCATCCTTCATGTTTAAGTCATCACGTATAGTCCAAACGCCTGATTCATGGAGGGTCGTTTGGACTTTCTTTCCGTGGCCTCCGCACGAGGGGGAGACTTTGTGCTGACTCCCTGCTCGCTTCCCCGTCCTGTAAATCGCTCTTTTATGGCCCTTGTAACGATTCCCAAGTCGCCGCTCTCCACTCCGTCGCACTGCAGATAGAGCCTGGCTTTTTCGGTGCCCGATGTGAAGGATGGGGCGGGGGTGTGAGGGGTCGGAGGGCCAGGCCAGGCCAGCGCCACACACGCACACGGACACACATCATATACTGTTGGGTGGTACATGTCTGTGTAGCAGTTTGATAAATAGCTACAGATTAGCTTCAATATACATACGTTGAAACATAGATGTTTGTTCACAAAAGCCACAACCTGAGGGTCCAAATTAGGGCCGATGTGCTCAGAGTTGACATGAAATTATCTCAATCCAACTTACTTGTATCTGATAGCTCAGTGATGGAGTTCACAATTTAGATTTTGTCAAAAACTTTAATATATCCTGTGTAAATAGATATTTTTGTACGTTGTGCTCGGGTGCATTTTCATTGTTAAGCACCTGTAAAATGTCATCGACTTGGTGAGCTGAGGTCTTTATTATCTAAGGGCTCCCTGTGCTCTATGGATAAGCTCTTTTAATTGCTGTTTTGGTTTTGTTTACTGCTCTCTTCTCTTGTTTGTTCACTAACCTGGGCCTGGAGGTGTTGGTAAGCTGGCCAATAAATGTGCTGTGTACTCTCAAGCCATACCCAGAATGCCCCTGGGTCCCTCAAGCCCAGCGGTGTCATATCACCATGACACCAGCCATCTGTATGTTTGCGCTTGTGAGCGTCTGCGTCTGTGTGTGTTAAAAAATATATTAGTTTGGTTTTTAAGTAAGCCATTGAAATTCTCAGTTGAACTCCGCATTGCTGTTGCCAGTTGCCATAAACTTGACCAAAGCCTGAGAAATATCCCGTTGAGAGGAGTCACCTCTGCTTTTTCAGATCCCTGTGCATTCCTTTGACTTCCTCCCTCCCCTTCCGCTCTGTGTGGTCTCAGATGGAGGAAGTGGATTGTAGTGACCCCTTTTTCACGCGCAGTACCCCCACCCCCACTCTCTCTCTCTCTCTCTCTCTCTCTCTCTCTCTCTCTCTCTCTCTCTCTCTCTCTCTCTCTCACTGTTTTTCTCGCATTCACTCTCTCTCTTGCTCTCTCTCATTCTCAAACACACCCACAGGGGTGCACACACACACACACACACATGCACGCACACACATAAACACACTCACCCACCCTGTGGACGAGGCCCGGGGGACTGCAGTTTGCCGCTGTGCGCATGGCCGCCTGCTTATTATTCCTCTCACGTCTGGCCAAGGGAGCCGCATTAAATTGGGATCAGGCAGATTAGAGTCTAATATAGCCGGCTATTAAAGGCTGCAAATGAGAGCCATGGGTTAGAGCCAGAGCAGGGACCCACTCTGCTGCCATCCCAGAGTAAACCCGGACACATGGCCGCTCCCGCCCACCAGACACACACACACACACAAGCTCGCCAACACACACTCACGCGCATAAAAAGCAAAAAATTCCACACATAAAGCACATACATGTATTGCGCACAAACACGCAATTACACACCTTGATAGGCTAAAGGCACTCAGGACTCGAGCACACAGGCCTGAGGTTAGGGGTTAAAGTGTTAAATTGTTGTTCAGTACAGATAGACTTTTGACAGGCTGCAATTAGATTTTGGCTGATCGATCCTAACCAATGTACCTAAGCAGTCGGCATTTGCCACCACAGTAAAAAAAAAAAAAGTTGATTTAAAGCATGGGTTATAGTGTGGGCTTTACATATGGACCATTGCCCCACAGTATTACTGGGGGACCTGACCTGGCCGACATTGTCCATGAAAGACAGATGGTAACAATGTAGTTGACATTCACAAGCCAAGTCATCTCACTGGACCATATCACATTCACTTAAGATCCCCACTGACTACAAGCGGAACTCCCCCCATATGTTTACGACGTCCTTCAAGGAGCATCTTGGAACTCACACAGGGTTCCTTCAGGGTCTAAATTAACTGCTTGTCAATTTACTTTCCATCAAAAATTGAAAGAATCCTGAAATGTACCTGATTGTTTTACTGTCTGTGTAGGTAAATCTTGGGTTTGGTTACTTTTTTTGTGTGTGTGTGTGTGTGTGTGTGTGTGTGTGTGTGTGTGTGTGTGTGTATGGTGCATGGATTACTTCTTTAGAGAAACGTTTCTTCACAAATGTAATAGTCACGATCTGTAGGGGATCAACAGTCACGTCTTTAATACCGCTAATAAAATATAGCCATGTGAACTTCTACTCCCATACCCGTCCCCTCTCTCTGTCTCTTGGTCTCTTCTCGCAGACATCCCCTCTTCCCTCTGCTCGCCCTGCTGTTTGAGAAGTGTGAGCAGGCCACGCAGGGCTCCGAGTGCATCACCTCGGCCAGCTTCGACGTGGACATCGAGAACTTTGTCCACCAGCAGGAGCAGGACCACAAGCCCTTCTTCAGCGAGGACCCCGAGCTGGACAACCTGGTGGGTGACGCCTCAATCGTCTCTGATATGATAACTAGTGGACTAATGACCATGGCTGTCAACGCTGGGCTTCTTGCTTGCAGTCTATATTTCAGACTAGCACTTTTTCTATTTCGGACTAGCTAGTCATTTTTAAAGGGGTTGCAGCCAAATGCTATGGACTATCAAAAGAGGGGAAAGCACCACACACATATTAAGTATTCTATCCAAAATGATATGTTGGAAATATTTATCATTTGGTTAACAGTTACGCAGGTGTTTTACTATCTGCACTGTGTGCTCACACATAAATAAAAATACCGATCTTCACTACACTCACTGCACTCTAAAATATGTAGGCCTAGAGTAATGTTTGTGTGTGTGTGTGTGTGTGTGTGTGTGTGTGTGTGTGTGTGTGTGTGTCACATGCTTCCGCACAGAAGGCTCCCTCTGCTGTTAAGGGCAGTTATAGCAAAAGGTTCTTTTTTTCTATTTTGTTCCGCTTCCCTTCCTCTTTCAATCTCTTTCTATTTTCTCCATCCTTCTGGCATTCCTACACTACTGTCTCCTCACTCACTTGATTTTAACCGCTTGCCTATTTTTCAAGCATTCTTCAACCCAACTCCTCTGTATGTAGTATGACATTGCTGTACTAATGGAATCATAAGAGGGGATGGAAAAAAGAAGGATATGCATAAATGTAGAGTGCGAGAGAGGGGGAGAGAGAAGGTCGACTCTGACCATTACGAGGGTGGCAGGCAGACAAGTGCTGAGCAGTCAATTAACCCTGCATCTGTGTGCTTTACGAGGCGCCCGGCTCTGCCAAGCCCTCCCCGCGGGCACTAACTCTTCCTGGGGACGTGAACGCCACCCAGGCCCTGACTGGCTGAGATGGGCCCTCCAGTCCAGGCGCCCTGATTAAATGAGCAGCGTTTAATTGGCAGATTTATGTCCTCCTTGGCCGAGCACTTTTCTGCCTATTCCAGTGACCTTGGACACTCACTTTAGGGAAGGACGGCCACTTCAGTACGTTGAACATAGTGCAAATCAGGTTGTACAGAGATAAAATAGAGAACAAATTGTCGTGTTCTATAACAAGACATACGGAATCATTCGAGAAAGATTATTTCTTATGGAATTTTGTATTGATTGTTCAGAGGTTTTATGTAGGTACCTGGCCTTGTTGCTACCAGTATAAGTTATTCTTCAGATAAATGGTATCTGTTTTCCTTGTACGTTTCCTCTTTTACCATAATCCTGCCCTAGGTGCTCCCAGTGTATACCATAGAGCTTATACGCAGCTTCAAACTAGCAGGAAAAACAGCTCGTCTTGCATACACATAATGGTTGACAAACAGGGCTCTTTGAACCGTTGCTGTTGTTTTTTTCCACTAACTCCCGTAGATGGTGAAGGCCATTCAGGTGCTGAGGATCCACCTGCTGGAGCTGGAGAAGGTCAATGAGCTCTGTAAGGACTTCTGCAACCGCTACATTACCTGCCTCAAGACCAAGATGCACAGCGATAACCTGCTACGCAACGACCTCGGGGGGCCCTACTCTCCCTCGCACACCTCCCTTGGCCTCCAGCAGGTTGAAACATATCTCCCAAAAGTACATTTTCCTTAGTGGTGTTCAATGTGCAGTGGATACATGTGTGTTTATGTCTGCATACAGCAGTTCCGTGACTCTAAATTAATTTCAAAACACAACAAAGAAATTGTGGAGTCCGAGTATTATTGTCTGGAACGCTTTTTTTTTGTGTGTCTATTTTGAAGTTATCACCCAGTTATTATGTACAGTTATCCTGTACTGTTCTGCTGTATAGTACTCCTGTACTGTTCTGCGGTACAGTTCTCCTGTCGTGTTCTGCGGTACAGTTCTCTTGTACTGTTCTGCTGTTCAGTTCTCCTGTGCTGTTCTGCGGTACAGTTCTCCTGTACTGTCCTCTGTATACAGTCAGTTCAAATCCACAGCTCCCCCCGCTGTCTTTATTCTCACCTTGTTTTCCCCGTGTGCTCCACCTAGGAACTCCTCCAGACCACGTCTCCATCCATGACCTCCGTCTCCAGCTCGGTCAACTCTGCCGGCATCGTGGTGTCCTCCGGGGGGTTGCAACAAGGAAACGTGGCCATGACTACTATCAACTCCCAGGTGGTGCCAGGTGAGCGCCACTGTAGTGAACCTTCAGAAGTGCACGCGCAAGCGTTTACACCAATGCAGTCACACATGACTGTGCACACGCGAGGGACAGCCTTTCTTCTAGCTCTGTGTTATAATAATAATAATAATAATAATAATAATAATAATAATAATAATAATAATAATAATAATACAATAAGTCTTACAATTATCAGTCAGCAACTGTAAATTATCCCACATTAAGACATGTAGTGAACAATATTCAGCGGAAGGCAATAGGTCACAACAAACCTGCATAATTATTGACTTGTGTTGCCAAACACGAAAACACCTACTAATTAATTGCTTCTAAGATTATTGGCTAGGTCACTTGTTATGTTGAGAATGTGCAGGGAAATGCGTGCTGCGCCTGCCCTACAGATATCCCTGTCAACCCAGACCCAGAAAAAGAAAAAAATCAATGTCTCTCTAGCTCGCCTTTGATCGCTACACGTTCAAAGCTCAAATTAACAACCTGTGATTAAAGAGTCTAAATTAGTGCTAATTAGTAGCAAAACAACAACTTCTTCCACTAGGTTAAAGGACGAACACACCTCGTGTTTCATGCTTTCTGAACACGTCAATGTTTTTTAGTTTTGTTTTTGCTCTCCTGTTTACATTGTTGGTGGCGGCTACATAATAAGGCTCTTTAGCAGAGCGAGGAGAAGCCACTCGACACTCATGGCCATAAATTATCCCCTCAGGTGGGACCCTGTACCAGCCAGTTACCATGGTGACATCGCAGGGACAGGTGCTAACCCAGGCGTTGCCCCCGGGAACAATCCAGATTCAGAACTCGCAGGTGAGGCCGCCAAATAGAGCGCAACTGCCATTGCAAGTCACAGCTTCCATTGTACCAGATAGCATGAACTTAGACCTGCAAAGGTCTCTTTCTGAAAAAAAGAGACAAACCAAACAAATTAAAATGGCTCTTTATTTTAAATTGAGACATCAGTTATGAGCACAAATCTTTGCAGTCTCAGGATGTCTGAAATTTGATTGCTCAACAAACAATTAAATACCAATTTTGTATGCACTGACACTGACATATTGATGTGTCTTTGTAGCCCCAGACACCAAAAGTCACTCTGTGTGCTTATCTGCAAATATGTCACGCCTCGACCATGTGCCATGAACGTGAAGGAATACTCCCAACATTAACGTGGCGGATGGCTGACGACTAGCGAGCACTCCTACTTAAGAGTCCCACCCAGCTGGCCATTGTCTAGCTGAGGTTGCTCATCCACCAACCTGTGAACAGGGCTGTTGGCTGTCTGAGGAACCCATAGGTTACATATTGCTGCCGAGGTAGTACCAGTGTCAGCCAGGTAACTCTGTGTTTGACAGACAGAGGCTGCATCGCAGAATACCCAGGGCCCAGCCCAGGCGGCGAGCCTACACGTGGGCTGGGAGTAGAGCGCAGCCCCACAGCTACATAGCCGACAAGCTCCCGGTAATGATACCCCGGCTTGGTGCCGCGCCGCCAATTAATCAACCCTGCTTTCCCCTGGAACACACATTCCCAGGGCTGAGGGGGATAGAAGGAGGGATTTTCATGTGACACCCCAGCTGCAACTGTAATGAAGCTTGTTTTTTTTTAGAAAAGTGTGTGTTGGGGGATTCATGTTTGTGTCTTTGTGTGTGTGGGTGTGTCTTGCCTTTTTTTTATGTCGCTACACTGCCACAGTCTGCATTCATTTAATCAGAATTGTTTCCCAGGATTTGTGCCATATTTATTTATTCATGTATTTTGTGATTTCTGTAATGTAGTTTAAAGGATCAAATATTCTTCTTCCAAATAATATTTAGTTTATGTGAGTGGCTTTGAAAAGAAAGAAACTAAAGAAACATTCCCATTTGGACAAATGATGCTTAGCACAGTCACTCACAAACCCAGTGAGTGTGTGTGTGTGTGTGTGTGTGTGTGTGTGTGTGTGTGTGTGTGTGTGTGTGTGTGTGTGTGTGCCCAGCAATCAAATGAAGTTCAGTGCAGATTGTGTCAAAAAGGCTTACTAATGATTGCTGCTATTGAGCTTCCCTGCTCTCCCAATGAGTACTTGTATACAGCAAGACGTGCACGTGCATGTTATTCGGTCTCATACTTTCTCTCCTACACACACACACACACACACACACACACACACACACACACACACACACACACACACACACACACACACACACACACCAAGTAAGCCATTTTCAATAGAAGAATTCTGACAAATAAGAATTCTAACGAGCCCTTTGAGCAGTTGATTGGGATTTATCACCTATTACCCGCTGGTACATTAATATATAATGTTCTGTCACTACTAAACAAACAAAAACATACAAAAAAATATACTTTCACACGGAAACAAAACGCCCACTGAGTTGGCTCTCGATACTTATCAAATCCAAATTTTATTTGGAAGAGTTTTCTACTTCTCCTGTTTTTTCACACTTACCCAGATTTGTTTGAGAGATTTTAATGTCTTTTTCACATGAATCTGACTGCTTTTTTCTTCAATCAAGTCAAGGGTGTTTTGGGCCTTTTTGTTTTTTTAAGTATCATTACTCAAATTGTGTTGCTATGGCGACACTTGAGAAGGCGTCTCTGCCCTTGCCAAAGAGAGATGGGTAATTGGCACTCTTCTTTGTTACCTTGGAAACAATAACCTCCTTCTTTCTCTCTCTCGTTCTTTCTTTTTTATTTGTCTGGCATGCATTTAAAAGGTAAACTTGGACCTCGCTTCCCTATTGGACAGTGACGATAAGAAGTCAAAGAATAAGAGAGGGGTCCTGCCCAAGCACGCCACCAACATCATGCGCTCCTGGCTCTTCCAGCACCTCATGGTGAGAAAGTAGGCATGGTGAAGTGTGTGTGTGTATGTGTGTGTGGGGTGGTTTTTATTTTCGGTGTTTGTGTGGTGTGGTGTGTGTGTGTGTGTGTGTGTGTGTGTGTGTGTGTGTGTGTGTGTGTGTGTGTGTGTGTGTGTGTGGGTGGGTGGGTGTGTGTGTGTGGGTGTGTGAATGTGTTAGTAAAAGAGAGTGAAAATGCTTCACAGTGTGAAGAAAACTGGAGAATGACCGGGCAGGAAGGATTCTTCAGCTGGAGAGTTGGAGATTTGCTTTGTTATCCGCTTTCTCTAGGGGAACACATGCTAGGAAAAAGACTGGGCCACGAATCAGATAGTGGCGCTAAAGGTCAAAGGAGAGAGGTTCAGAAAGAGTTAAGGGCTTGGCAAAGAGTTGGCATAAAGTCACAGAAAGGTTTGGAAATACAGACCCATCCGTTTGGGGAAAGTGTTAGTTTAATGCTGTGCAGGTCATATACAGTATGTCAAGTGCAAACATTATTGCTCAGGTCAAATTAAGAAATCTTTGAAGAAAATGTGTGAAACAGTATGTGAACAACATAGTAATGATGAGGGTCTCCTGTCTTTTCATAGCATCCCTACCCCACAGAAGATGAGAAAAGACAGATTGCTGGACAAACCAATCTCACCTTGTTACAAGTGAACAACTGGTAAGAAAGGCTGAAAACATGTTCATTTGGAAAGCCATGAATTCCGTATCAGCTTGTATTCATTGGTTGGAATGTATGGGTCAGTGATACCTCTGATCGTCACTGAGCTCTCCGGCAGTGTTTTGGTGCCATCTTCTGGTTCAGACTGTTAGTGCACCCTGTGTCCATACAGCTCTGGCTGTGCTAATCTGTTTTAGCTCTCCATCTGCCTCTCTCTCCACCAGGTTTATCAACGCTCGCAGGCGTATCCTCCAGCCCATGTTGGATGCCAGTAACCCAGATCCCGCCCCTAAGGCTAAGAAGATGAAGTCTCAGCATCGGCCAACCCAGCGCTTCTGGCCCGACTCCATTGTAGCCGGGGTTCTGCAGAGTCACACAGGCAACAACTCAGACAGTAAGTTAGCCTCTAAGGATCCATCGAACTCATTACTCCTGGCCGGAAGGGATAATTTAAAATAAAAACATTTCCACAATGAAAATCCCTTAGTGAATATTTCACTTTAAAGTTACTAGAGGCGGTTTATCAGTAGGAGATGATTTTGAGCGACCTATACGGTTTGCTTAGTGTAATTATTTTCCCTAACCATTGCACAGAAGACATGCAGAATGCTCGTAGTCACTGCTGCATATTGCTAACACGATCAATGACTCTTCTCCAAGTATGGGCATCTCTTCCTGATTTAGTGATGCACTCGCTTCTGCCATAAAGCAATTTGTCACAGTTTCGCGGGAAATCGTACCCGGTGGCAGACAAAATTAGTGTTAAATATTGAGACTTCAAGAGAACTGATCTGAACCATGATTATTTCACTCTCCCATAATCATTACAATATGCTATCAGAAGACATGCATTGATAATCCGTTAATATAAAAAAGCTGCCTATAGTTGCTTTAACAACTATAATAAAAATGTTAAGGGACCCACATTACCTCTCTGCATGTTGCTGACAGCACTTAGTTCTTGTGAGTGTTTTAAGTGTTTAAGTGTGTTGAAGTCGATATTGCACATTAAATGTAGCAGTGGTCCCTTGTTGCCCTGTCAATAATACCTGTGTTTTATGTGTTCTGTCTCTCCAGACCCACTGGCTATGGACAGCCTCCATCCCATGTCGTCCGACTCCGCTACCCTGGCCATGCAGCAGGCCATGCTGGGAGCCGACGACTCCATGGACGGAACAGAAGAGGAGGAGGAAGAGGAAGAGGAGGATGAGGAAGAGGAAGGGATGGAGGAGGAAGAGGAGGAAGAGGAGGAGGACGAGGACGAGAGCGACAGAGGGAGACAGTTGTCCAGCGGAGGGGGCAGGAGAGATATGGGGATGGAGCATAGAGAAGGGCTGGAGTAACAGAGAGCAACAGGGGGGGAAATGTAAACTTTGACCTCGTCCATCTCTGCAAGTATCGTCCCACTTGAACCTAAGCGGGCCACAGACCTTTAGCATGGCCTTTGGTTTTTATACACATTTGTCCCATGAGAAGGCTGTCATTGACTCAGTGACTTCAGACAAGTCATTACCAGTGATTCATCACAGCGATGGGGAATCAATGATTTTCTATGTGTGGTTTGATTATGAATAGGAACTGCATTGTTGTCATAGCATTCTGTTAATACATGACTTGTAATGTTTGGACTATCAGGCACGCCTTAGACCATGCAGACCCGTTGGTTCTCAGGTTATTGTCAAGAGGAAGGCAATTCATTATTATGTTTAGTCATCTCCGCTGTCTCACTGCTGCAACACCTTTATTTTCAAGCACGTTCTAGAATAAAAAATACACTTTTTTTGTTGTTGATCAAGAACAATATCAGTAAACCAGTGTCTACTGACAGCACAAAGTATGTATATTACATTTTTTATAGTCAATTGCATTGCGGTTTTGAAGTCTTGCATATTTATCTAGTTTTTCCCCCCGAAAAAAAGGTTGCTCATTGACCAGGTGCATTAAGTCACAGGAATACTGGTACATTGGGGAGAAAGGTCTTTAAATCAAGCTACTTCTCGAAAAAGAAAAAAAAACTGAATACTCAACTTCCACTTGTGCTCAGTGCTACAAAATCCCTTGGATATCTTGGACAATGGATCTAGGCAAACACTGCCTATCTACATGCATTTTGCTATCAGCAACCCATTGACAATTTATATATTATACAAACAGATGAAAGAAGCATTGACTTTGGAATCATCCCATTTACAGACCAGACATCTTTTACTGTCAAACTGTTGCACGGATAAAGAACATTTCAAGGGAATGGTGAAAGAGAAATTTCCAATTTCTACAATTATTTATCTGCAACCCACTCTCCTATTCAAATGAAGGGTTCTAAAGAAACTGTGAAACAATTTAGTTTTGTTTTGTGATAAAATGAAATCATCACGGAATGAAGCCACCAATTTCTGATGTGATGTTTAGAGAAAAAAAATCTTATTGAATGTTCAGGTTGTACTTTGTGAAGTTTGTTCCTCATATTCATTTGTTTGCTTTTTTTAATTGTTCTTCCAGAGCAAGTGACAATAGGGAATATTTTTATTTTGTTTGTACACTTTGCTGTCATAATCTATTGTGTTTCAATAGACCAATTTTCATAATTAAAAAAGTAAATGCCACTCCCTTTGACTCAATAACTTTGTCAAGCATAATTAAAAGAATATTGTTTTTTAACAGTTGTTTTATATATTGAAAAGTATGACAAGTTAGACTTTTGCTAATTTATCTTTTATTTTTCCAGCAAAGCTAGAACTAAGCTGGTTGAACTTTCCACCCATGTCTCTCCAGTTGTCATTCCTTATTCATATAAAACTACCCTGAATATGGACTGTTTCTTGAGAGTTAGTGGTCTAAATGTTGTCACAGCCTATACTCATGTTTAATCTTCAGATTCCCAACCATTGGTCGTTAATTAAGCCTATGATTTTAACTTAGCATGGAGGACGCCACCCAAAACCCTTCCACCTTTTTATTTTGGGGACCCATAATTATAGGATGGTTTGAGTTTATACCTTACATGCTAAACAAAAAGTGTGATTAAAATGCACAACCCTGCTGATATGTCATTAGCCTCACTGCATAGTCACCTTCTTTGTTACGGAAGTAAAAGCAGTCCTCTACAGTCTGGCTCTTTTTGTCCCGTTACTTACATTTCAAACCAATATCTCACAAATGTAAAATGGATTGCATATTGTACATGCTATACTTGTTAGCAAAGCTGTATCTAGAGAAGCCAAAGCTCCACTCTGTAACTGTAAGTGCTCTACATCTGTATTTACTGTAGGTTAGCAAGTGGCACATAAATAGCAGGGGAAATAACAGAGGCATGAAAAGCCACCAGAAATGGGGCCCTGTTTGAAGTGGAGCGCTGCCATAGTGCTCGATAGGACAACAGGTTTGGACCTCAGTGGAGCCATAGGTCAATAACCCATATGAACACACACACATACCTACACACGAAGGTAAAGGCAGTAGTATCCAAGTGCACTCCAACACACACAAATGCATGAACACATATACCTACACACACAAATGCACATAATTTTGCACACACACAGCACCAAAGCTTCCACTTCAATACCAGTGGCATGTGGGTTGGTCCTTTCTAATTAGAGCAAAGCCCAGCCTGGTCCATCCCAGTTTCCACCTCTCATCTTGCTGGGCCACCCGAGGCTACTTAAAGCCCATGCCAACTGCACTCATGTCTTTACAAGGTTCAAGTGAATCTAGTAACTCATTTAATCGTAATTTCATCCTTGGATTTGGATTTTTTCAGTCACTGGGAAGAACTGGGGGATTGAAGGTAAAGTTAAAGGTTTTCTAATTATTCTGTATGTTATTGGGAATGGTTCATGACTAGTGGAAAGAAATAGACTTCACGCATTAGAAATGATTAAAATAATGCCATCAGAATAATAGTAGGCTATTAGATAGAATTTCAATAAGGAATTTTGAACAGTAATAGTTTTGTTCAATTGCCAATTAAGAAGCAATTGTCATGTTTGGAAAATAAAAGTGAAATAGCATCTGTGTGAAAATGAAAATATAATCCTACAGGTAATCTCTAACCAGCACAATTAAAAGAACGAATGATACCCATATCACTTAGCAGCAGCTCTATCCTCAGTCACTCACTCCGGGAGATAACGTGATAAGCCGTGGTGAAAGCTTTCCCTATCTCTGGGCAGGTGTCAACATGTCCATCGCCAACACGGCCGCCCAGGCCATGTTATCGGATGCCCTGCTCCGCGACACCTCGGTGGCCGACCGCCTCAGCCACCTGGAGCTGGAGTTGCCGCTTGACAAGGTCATCAAGTTTGTGTCCGTGGGCCTGCCGCTGCTGCTGGTGACAATGGCTTTCGCCCGCGAGATGTCCATTGGTATGGCTTAACGCTTTCACATCTTTATTTTTGTTTTGTTTTATCAGATTTATAAATCTCGTTCCATCACCTCTCTCGCTCTCTCTCTCTCTCACTGTTTTTCTCGCATTCATTCTGTATTTCTCTCTCTCTCTCTCTCTCTCTCTCTCTCTCTCTCTCTCATCTGTATGCCTTCTCTGTCTCTAAAACATGCAGAAGTATAATCACATGAATATGAATGCCTTTTCTGAATTAAATCAACTTGTGTTGTAGCTGTCCTCGACCCTGGTTTAGACTGAACACTGTATTCAGCCCAGATTGCGTGTGGCACACAAAGCCTAGAGCCATAAAGGTCGACCCGCTGAGCATGTTCCCTTGACTTTGAACTAACGGCCGTCTCCCACCATAGCTGGCCTGCAATCAGCCAGCTCCAGATGCTAATTGGCATGGGGATGATTGAGACCGGCGTTCGCAAATGCAGACGCTCGGTAATTACAGGCAGGCTTGCTCCTGCCGTCGCACTCTCTATTTGAGTCAAATGAGAGGATATGTTAATTAACTGGTGGGCGTAGAACACGATGGGACTGGG
The DNA here is from genome assembly GCA_026901105.3 of Galaxias olidus. Taxonomy (NCBI): domain Eukaryota; kingdom Metazoa; phylum Chordata; class Actinopteri; order Galaxiiformes; family Galaxiidae; genus Galaxias; species Galaxias olidus. The sequence goes on from JAPMUY010009769.1 coordinate 83,164, forward strand.
GAGCACAACTTGCTGATGGATCCTGGCCTCCTATCTTTTACGGCTGTCAAGTTTTGCAACAGCCTCTGATTGCGCTGTCTGGTGTCTGGTCTGTCTGCACCTGGATCTATCGCCAAGATTTTTGTACCAGGCACAAATATGGGGGTGGAATGTAACTGTTGATTGGGAGTGTGAGCGAGAGAGGCAGATATTTTGGCACACTTACTTTGTAAATTGCAAGAAGAGGAACACAACATGGTGACATAAGAAAAAACAGTATTTTCTATGTTCTTTCTCACAAGAAGAGTATTATATATACAGTTTAGTACTTAAAATATTTTTCGTATATTAGTGTTACATAAAACATTCTGCTAGTTGCCTGTAATGACAGTGGGAATTAATTTATAAATGCAAGTTCTGACAGTAAATTGGTAGTTGTGCTGCTACTTCTAGAAAACCATTGGCAGATGTGGAGCCTACAAAAATATGAGCCCTGTCTTTAACTCTGGCCTTCCTCTGAAGTTGTGGGGGCACACCCTTGTTTTGGCCCTCCCATGATTCCTCAGTCCTCTTTGGCTACAGGGAAGATGAGTGGTAGGGTGTGCACCCTGCTCATGTGGCAGAGCCATATTATGTGGTTGAATCCAGGTGGACGATGTGCATGAAGGAGTAGCCAAGCCCTCTAAAAAAAGAACCACATATGGTTTTTACATGCAAGGGTACCATTCATAACAATTGTATGAACAGTGAGCAATCTTAACTTTTGCATTTGTGTATGTGTGCACATAACATTTTCAACATTTAAGGCGGTTGTAAAATGTAATGCCATAACACTGCATGTATGTATCTTTTCTCCAGGTCCACAGATAAGTTGTTTCCCACCCAACAACTTTACAGTAAAGCAGGCAAGCTACATTGACACGTACTGCTGGGATTCCCTTATGCACCATGAATTTGATACCAACGGTAACTTCGAGGAGCGCTCCCTCTGGGTTCACAAAGTAAGTTGAACGAATAATAACTAAACTTGCATCGTGTAAGCCATCTATTTTTGCTGTGGTCATCCTATGAAACAAGGGTGTAATAAGCAGTTCTATATAGAGAGCTCCCGGAAAAGTTATGTATAATGACCGGGTTAGCAATATCTCATTCCATCCCGCCCTTTTTTTCTTCACTTTGTTTCTGTCTGCCGCTTAAAAATATGATCCCTTCATTTTAGTCACAAAACATTCATACTTGTTTCAAACATTTATCCATGAGTGCAGATGTTCCCCTACTGTCTGCTTGCCATGGCCATGTTGATGTACCTGCCAGCTTTGATTTGGCGCCAGCTGGTGATTCCCACCCTGGGCTCTGACCTGCTCTTTATCATCGATGAGCTGGACAACTCATACAACCGCTCTGTCAGAATGGCCCAGAGCATTCTGGACCTCCGGCGCCAGAACACTGACAATCCCCTTACCTTTCAAGCTGAACTGGACAGGTTAGAGCATGGCGGTGCATTGAACTGAGAATGCGTAGATTTAGTTACTCTGTCAGGGATAATGTTTCATCTCTGTTTGTTTTCCACAGCTTGTAAATTGGAAAATAATATTTACTCCTATATTGTCTCCGGCAGGGCTAAGAAGAAGCGCTACTTTGAGTACCCTCTGCTGGAGAGATACATGCAGTGCAAGCATGGCTCCTACTTCCTGGTTAGCATGACCTTCCTGCGAGGCTTCCTGCTCCTCATTTTCATGTCTGCCTCCTGTCTCTACTTGGTGTACTTCCACATGTCCGCCTTCCTCCAGGATGAATTCAGCTGCTTCGTCCGCACAGGACTGCTGCGTGACCAGAGCTGGGTTCCCGAGCTCGTCCAGTGTAAAATGACGGGCCAGCTTGTCTTTCAAGTAATTAGTGTAGCTAACGGTGCTACATACGTCTTGCTAGCACCAATTGTCCTCTTTAGCCTAGTCCGGCTCTTTGTTTGGGACACCACATTCCTGTCTGTGTATGAGTTACTTCCAGCACTGGGCCTCATGAGCGGCCGTAAACTGGGCTGTCCTCTCAATGACCTCAATGTTCTGCTACTCTTCCTGCGCGCCAATGCTGCTCACCTGCGCTCCTACGGTAGGCTGAGGGCCCTCTGCTCCCTAGCACCGCCACAGGTGGGGAATGGAAACGTGGGGAATGGTGTTCACGCTATGTTGACCCAGGAAGAGATCGAGGAGCGCGAAGAGGCGGCTTTGGAGCTGAAGGAGGAAGTGGAGGAGGCCAGGGAGGAAGGGAAGCTCAACCTAGTGGATATCATGACTATCCTGGGAGCTGCCCGAGGAAAGGCAGTGAACTGCAGTGAAGAGAGGCCCCTGGTGGACGATAATATGACTCTTGGTACTGTAACTTTTATCTACTCTTTTAAACGTCTTCTGCTCGTGGCCATTTTCATCTATATAATCTGGGACGCCCAGAAAATTATTAAGTGAACTCACTTTGAGACTGCAGATGGAGGTTCCAAATTAAATAAAGTAATTTAACTGAAAGCAGTTCTTGTTCAATAGGCACACTACTCTTACCGAATATTAAATTAGGTAATATCTGAAATGGGCATGAGGTTGCAGTTCTGATTGAACAGTGTTTTCAACTGTCGACAGCTTCGACACAAACTACCTTTGTACATGTTATGTGTATAGGTACACCTTTTTTTTTTCTTACAACTGATCTTTGTATGAAAACAAATATTTTAATAAGAGGCCTACAATTCTAAAGGAGGCTTTTTAGAACAAACTTCTTAACTGAAGAGACAGTACATTTGAGACTGACTGAGAAAGACTTCGGAGACCTAACCCCTTTCTCTGTCTCTTTACAGAGCCAAACCTGGGGTATCATGAGTTGAAGGAGACTGCATCATATAATCATTTTTAGACCATCAAGCGACTGAACCAGCAATGTGACAGCAGTGAGTTGGTTGGGACGCTATTTCGTTTTGGCTAGTATATTATTCGCAAAGACTAAAAGTTGGAAATGACTTAAGGGTTCTGTGACATGAAGAAAGTTCCAAAATGCCTCTTTTAGAATTAAAAGCTTTGTGGGGAGGTAATGTGTCAGGAGACATTATTGGACTTAGTTGCAGGGTATTTTAAAGATACCTTGATTTTATGCTCAGGTTTTTTATCGTTTTTAATGATTGCAATATTTAGTGCAATTGATTTCTTCTGTTGTTTTTTTATAATACTTTGTGGTGTCTTTATAATCATTAATTTCATTAGTGTTTTATGTGATTTGAAGACTGAAAAGAGTCATGTAATATCATGGTTGAGTTGTGTGTATTTGATAATATCAATTGAATACTATACCACTGTACTTTGGTGAGTGGGGTGTTGTGGTAGCACATCAACTGCAATGTCAAATGTCACACAGAGTGTTATTAATACTCCTCCTAGAAGTGTGATCTCTAGAGATGTCCATTGGCCTGTATTACTAAATCAAACTGTCCAAATAATCTCTGTGGAATATGACTCTCAACTTTTTTGTTTCAACATGTCACCCAGTTGGCAAAGCAAATGTTCTCCATGATCTTTCCTGTCATTGTTTGTCTTTCCCCAAGCTGAATATAGAGCGTTGTCATCGTGTCACATGCCTAGTCCATCTGCTTTCTTCTGGCAGTTCAATACCCGTTGGCCAAAATACGTTTCAGAAGCATCACAACTATGTGTGAGTGAGCGCACGTAAATGTACTGTATGTGGGTGCACCTGTAAAAGATGTGTGAAAGAGAAAACTAGTAAGAGGAGAGAGACTCATGCCCATTGTATTCCAGTCTATGACTCATAGCCAGCTTGTGTACATCATTTAGCCAAAACATACACTGGTCCGGGTTCTTCTACATCTATTTTTGGCTCAGATTTAATTGCTTAGCTTCTTCATTATTAATGTTGAATTAATTGAGGGTTCAAGTAATTGTTCACTTGCCCATACAAATATTAGCGTTGTATTTCCGTTTGCATGGCCAACAAAGTGTGATTTCCAGAAGGTGACGGGAAACAACCAAAACCGTGAGGAAAGAAGACCTCCATCGTCGATGGGGCAACAAAGATGGCAATCCTTCTGATACTCACCTCACAATGTGCCTCATGGATGACAACCATACCAGTGACGATGTCTGGACAAGCTGTCCTACTGCTATCACCATGTGCTGCATCCCGTGCCCAATTTGTATGCTTGTTCAGGAAACCAAAAGCAAGTAGCTACAGCGTGAATAGCACAATTAGTTTGATGGGAGACAAAAAGAAGACAGGTTGTCAGGAGGGGGTTTGCGTAATGGGAGGTTTTTTTTGTGGGTGTGAATAACCAATGTAACAGAATAAGTACACCCTCTTCCATGTCCAATTATATGTGATGACATTTGCCACTTGAGGGCGTTATTGAGTCATGCTGGATTGATATGGTTTGGAAGGCTCAGAGAGAATAGCTTTCACGACAAATGAGTTTGGCATTTATGAAAACAAAACACTTCCGTGCCTTATTGTCACACAATTTTATGTCAATGTTGTATTCTCAGCCCAGATCAGCTCACAGAATAGCTTTAACTCTATATACATTTGAATGTCATTGGCAGTCTACCATTACACAATTAATGTTGGGATTGGCCATTGCCTTACTCAACTGATGCATTGCGACCTATGCTTCCTGTGGGCTAGCAAATGTAAATGGCCCTACTAACCTCAAATAAAGATTGATGCTGGGGTTTGTATGGTGAAAAGGCTGCTAATGATGACGGTTTTTTGATGATGGATGCTGCCATCACAGTCTTACGAGGGTTGGGACAAACTTGGTCCGAGTCTGCAGTGCTGTTCTATGGCTTCCACCATGCATAAGACCACAGTTTTGCATGGTATGAGAGGCTCAAGGAGCAAGAGGAGGTCCATGGCCAGATCCTAAAAGTTATTTATTATCCGTGCTTAACCAAGGCCAGTGAGGACCTGGAAAGCTGAGGGTGATGTTGTAAAACGTTAAGTACCACCGAGGTGACATCCAGCTCCTGACACAATCAATAAGACTCACTTTCGTTTTCAAGGTAGTGCTCAGTGAAGACAGATTCCCCGGGAATTAAAAAAGGAGAGGCTGTTTCGGTGAAGCACTCTATCCGAACACAGCCAATAATTGGCTTAGGGTGAGGACTCCAGTAATTATGGAGGGCTGAGTACTTTTCTTGTCCTTCGGTTTCCTTCTGCAAAACTCCCAACTGTTAGATTGCACATCAGTAATCTTAACCATTGCAATGACAACTCAGTTTAAACAATTTACCGCCATTCCCTCATTTGTATTAGGTATTTGCATTTGAATAGAATAACAATTTACAATACCTTAAATTACAACTTCAAATTATTTTAATTAAGCTGAGGTATATCTTACTAACTTTAGGTTGATCAGAACATATTATTTATAAGACAACGCTAGGCTTTCCCATTTCTTATAACACATGTTGTGAAATTATGTATGATTCATAATACATTATTATCCCTATATGACCTAAAGCAGGCTAGATGCCGCACTTCACGAGACAGAGCATTAGCAAGAAGGCTGAGTTTACTTGGGGAGGCAACGCCAAGCAAAACTGTCACAGGCAGCGACATGTCATGTCACTTAGCAGAGGAGAGGGCCTGACCTTGCACTCAGTCAACACTGACAGGTAGAAGAGCGATAACGGCTGACTTGGAAAGGTGAGAATGTTTTTTTCTATCTGCTCTGGTATATGTTTGACCCCTTTGGATTGACAACAGCAGCAGAAAGCAGTTGAAAATGAAGCTCCTGCCATGTAAGCAGAAGGACTTCGTAAGGTCATGCTAGTGGTCCTGACAGATGATTAGAAGACGGCTGCCCCGACAAAGAATGTCAAATAACTGGTGCTTTCACAATCACATAACTTGACACATCACACTGGTTTGTAGAAAGATGCAGCCTGTAAATGTGCAATTCTTGTCATGACTCTTATTCAGTGCACAACGCAGCCAGCAATTTGAGAGTTCACATCAAATGCAATACAACACTGTAGTTGAGTAGATAGAATACATCTTGATTTCTATTGTTTGTTGGCCACATTTATTTGTTGCTTTACTAAAGCTCTTATTTTTATTCAAACCACTGAGAAAGATAGATGGTCTTTAAATAACGCTGCAATCTTTTAAAATAAGTGAAAATACTCTTCACAAACACAAACAACAAAACTTTTTTCGTTACCATCTCTATCATGTGACATGAACAAACATGACCTGACATAAGATACTCAGCAAAGTATTTAGAGTTCATATTAATCACATTTCATGCACCAATGTGGTCCAACCTAAAGGGAAGTGTTCATTTTTATCTCACCAATAACACGGTCACAACAATGGCACAGTGACTTGGACGTAGTATTTTTGGGGGAGAGGGGTGTGAAAGAGAATAATGTTTTATAATAATAATAATAACTGCCGTACTGCCATCCAGCTATCTGATTAATGCAACACCAAATTAACCACCATGTTTTGAAGTGCCACACAGATTTACAAGGCGGCAAACACTTGAGTGTAGACTTCACAAAATTGGGTAGTTTGATGCAGCTGAGGAAACACATTTTTGAAACAGCCTGAGCTGCTTTTTTTTATAAGAGATGGAGGTGGTTGTGGTGGTGGTGGGGGGTGATCGAGCACAATGTGCCTTCTTTTCCTCTATCAAGATGAGGGTGACAACGGCCCTTCAGATCCATCAGTCTCCCAGGAATGTGTGCGGATTGTTTTTAAAAAAGACAGAGAGCGAGAGAGCTAGAGAGCGAGAGAGAGTGTGAGAGAGAGAAAGAAAGAAAGAAAGAGAAAAAGAGAGAAAGAAAGAAAGAATACTGTACAAAGATGACTCACATGACAGAGATAAAACACTGTATTATCACTTTTTTGAGAGAAAATTTGAATAACTAAATAATCAACTCAGTCAATCAACTCAAATAAGTTTCAAATTGTTGATGTAGTATAAATATAACGTGTCAACAGTATATCTTATAATGATATATAATAACACAGTAGCCTATTATTTGTTATCAACAATTTTAGGACATTCTAACCTTCGCCTTTATTAAAGCATGGTAGTGCTTTCAACATAATATTTGACCATATATTAGGTTTGCTTGAACCCAAGGGAAATGTTTTCATGCATACAATATGTTTCACAATGAAAAATCTTTTTGAGTCTGTTTAAAATGGCTGTGATATTGCCCTCAGAGACATGCGACTCAGTATTTCTAGCCTGAAAAGATGAATCTTAAACGCTGTCATTGTTGGCCTGTCAAACATACTCCTTCTGCTATCCGCCGACATTCATACATATAAATGTGAATTTTGGGACAGGATTTAATCCCATCTGAACCAAGCAAGTGCTTGGTGAGTCCACATTAAAGCAGGTCGAACCTGTGACATTTTCTAGCTGATAAGAGACAGGTGCAAAGCTTTTGCGTGTGAAGTGAGTGGATTGCTAAAGTTTTATAATCGATATCTGCTTCAAATTTCCTATTGTGAACCTTTGTTATTTGCAGATTGCATTTTTTTAAGAACTTTTCTAATGCAACAATTATCATTCAAAATTGTATTATCCCTAAGTAGGCCCTCTGTTGCAACCATACCATTAAACAAATTAGAGAAAATAGTAATTATTCAAAAGGATTATAAAGGATGAATGAGGCCACGATGTTCCGGCGGATGGACTGCAGAAAGGAATGACATGTAAGCTATGATCTGTACTATGTACACTCATTAAGTACATACTGTATACTAAATACTGAACCCGATATATTTTTTTTGCACTTTGGGGCGTGAAGCATTGTCGAGTAACATCTCTCAGATACTTAACATTCTCCCAAACATAGTATGTCATCTGGTAAAAATCTTCATACTCAGATTTGATATACTATACTTTTGGCATACTGCATACCCATTTTTCCTCATATTTAGTATGTTAAGGATGCATCTAGGCAATTCTGAACACAGCCATAGACAACACCAGTCCTAGTCACATTTTGTGTGCCAACAGGCCTATGCATAATTAATAATGGATAAACTCTAGAGCATTGCAGTGTGTTACAACTGCTCTCATAATTTATGACCTCGTCCTTGATTGGCCTCTAAGCAAAAGCTGTGCAATTTCACCTATTTTTCTGAAGCTTCAATCATTCAAGTCAGCATGAAAATAACACTAAGCATCAATAGCGTAGGGTCTGAGATGAGTGCAAAGATTCTGCCTCCATTGTATTTATAGTGAACAAGAGAGAGCAAAGAGTACAGAGTTTATAGAACGAGAGTCAGAGACTGATATAGATTTGTTTCTTCTTTTCATAAACATTCTGTGTCATGCAAAAAAACAAACTTGTTTGGCTTATCTGCTCTTAAAATGACAGTGTAAGTGTGGTCACCTTTGCTATTTTCATTAACTTGTGCAAAATGATGCACACAAACAATTCAGGTACCAATGTTCAAATGCATTAATGTTCTTGCAGTACTACAAGTTAACGTCTCTCTCTCTCTCTCTCTCTCTCTCTCTCTCTATATATATATATATATATTTAGAATTTTTAGATTTAGAATTTTGCAGGAAGGATTATTTTATTTTTTAATACAGGGCTGACAGACTGAGACAAAGACCCTTTGGCAGCACTGTCAAAAAACAGCAAAAAAAAATTTGCGTTGCAATCCAGTAGTAATAGTCCGTCCAAGAAACCCTGCGTCAGTTCTACACATCTAAGGGTTCAGAACACGATGCAATGACCCTGTCTGGACGGATTTAAGCGGGATGGTGAACTGGAGGAATTTGGCACGAATTACAGGAGGCGGGGCTACTGAAGTGAAAAACATCAAATTTACTAATTCATTTTAGCAATGAATATTACATTCTTTTTTTCTGCCTGAACAAAGCTTTTATTACGAACACCGCTAAAGTGGGTCCTACCATTTCTTCTGACATTGACGGGGTCTGGTGACTATTCGGCATTTCGGCTTGACTACAATCTGAAGAGTAGGTCGGACTTGAACGTAACGCAAGTCAGTGTTTATAGTCCTACACAAACCCTTTTATTGTAAATGAAGTCTCGTAATTTAAGTGAAACTGTATTATGTTTCCAATTCGTTTTTTTACCCAGTGCGTTGTGCAATTCAATATTGGACGACAGCTAGCTAGAGACCAGTTGGTTAACTTGTGGCCATGGCCTGGGTCTGTGTGTCAGCTTCCTAGTTAGCCGCTAAGCGTGTCACCACCGGCTAAAGTAAACCACAAATGATCATGCAGCGTAATGCACGCACTTTTTGGCTATTCCCCCCAATTTCCCCCACATATCCTTATACCAGCATTGCAAAAAAAAAAATAATAATACATAACCCCGGTAAATAAAATGCGTTACTAGCTAACTAATTGGCTAGCTGGTGAAATATCAGGGCCAGGGGGCATCAATAGGTCAAATTGTGGTTATTAACTTTTTCTATTGGTTTATGTGTCCTCTTTTTTGCATGCCCAGTTAAATGATTATCATCACTGTTTTTGCAAGTTTTATAAGAAACATCAGTAGTTGATGCATGTAGTTTTATCTGATAGGGTAACTGACCAATATTAAACTCCCATCATAAGTGTAAGCATTGTTTCTATTTAAATGTCAGTGGTCTCCTTTATTTAACTCAGATTTCATTCGTCCACATGAGCAAGAAGAAGTCAGGTGACATTCGTCAGTTTTTGGCAGTCAAAGAATGGTAAGTTGAGAGTCCTTAAGTTAGAGAGAGTAATATTATAAATGTTCAGTGAATGCACGGCACCAGTTGTTATAAAATGTTGTAATTTATGTACTGTTGTATTAAGGATACAGCGAAAGAACAAGATGGCAGGGAGACTGATCAGTTCGGATCAGGTAGAGGTGAGTGAGAAAGGGGGCTGTACTTAATGGTATTTGCTGGCATGCCAGTAATTTGGCAGACAATTTGGTAAAAACAAAGCTACCAGCTAGACCAGCTACCACCAGCTCATACCAGCTTGACCAAGATAGTCCACCAGCTAACACCAGCTCAAACCGACTCCAAGCTGATCAAAGATGGATTTTCCAGTAGAGTGGCCATTCTGACCCACAATGCGCTGCTCTGTCGGTTCCAATTTAGAATGGGACATCAGCTACCGGGTGAGACAGTACATCAATATTTAGCAAATTTACTCTGCCTAATATGGCAGATTGCAGGACAAAATTATTAGGGATCAACTCATCGAGCACACAACTAATGGCACGATGAGGGAAAGACTGTTACTCGAGCCTGATGATTTGTGTCACGGGAGAGCTCTAATGCTGGCATTTGAAGTTGAGTCTGCTGCAGACTGGGCTGCCAAACTAGCCCTATCTCTGAAACAGCTGTTCGTTATTGACCAGGATATCATGGCGCAAACGTCCCGCTCTGAGGGAAAAATATTTCGTCGCAGTGTGCGTCAAAAAACATGGCACGGTAAACATGGGCGAACAGACCTAAAACTGCATTATGCATGCCGCTTGCGCTTTTCCTACTCATATACAGTGGCAGCCCCTCATTATGGGCCGGTGGGAAAAAAATAAATACATATGTATAATAATACAAGGGAATTGTAAACTAAATGGTAATAAAAAATTCCCAAAATTAGATGCTAGTAATCAAAACGCATACATGATAATAATAGGATCGCGCAGCGGGTGTGTTATTTGGTGTGGCCGATCCCACGTCTGCACAGAAACAACAGAGATTGCTGATAGAAATACAACCAAAATGTTCAGTTGCGCATGTGCTGTACTGTCTTTTTATGAGAACAGGTGGGGCACCTCAGGCTTGGCCCCTTGCTTTACTGCGCATGACTTGTCACTTGCAGCTTGCTTGTCAGTAAGCCTGCTACTGCAACCAGAGAAAAATAACATTGAGGAGTCCTACTGTATTTGAACAAAAACTGGAAATAAAACGTTTAGGCCCACAACCACCCAATCCATTGATAAAGGAAAATAAAAAGACTGTTTATAACAATGAATGGTTCACAAATAAAAAGCATGGGAAAGCCGTTTTCTATTTTACTTGGTGTGTTGGAGGAGAGACCGTGGACAACATTGGGGTATTAAGATTTCAACACCTGTCAGAAAGGCCAGTAAAAAGTTGTGTATAATTTACTATTGAAGTTTTCTGAGAAATTGCTTCCCACTGTGTACATTTCATGGAAGTAAGACAGGCTATAGCCTAGTCTCCATTAAAATAGTAGTATATTAATAAGATAGGCCTATGATTATTATTTAATTGATCATAACCTAATGTGCTGCATTATCAAATGATCAACCGTTTTTTTAGCGTAGCCTATTTAAACGTTGGTTGTATTTTTTTGTGCCCCACCAGTAAAAAAATCCACCAGCCACCATTGCTCATATATGCATTCATTGGAGGGTCAAGGGAAAAGTGGGAAATTTGCACAAAGACACGGGAGGAGGTTCTTAACCCCTCTGGAATATCCAGCTTTAAATCCAAGCTGGTCTAAACTGGAATGAGCTAGTGGACCACCTTGGTCAAGCTGGTATAAGCAGGTGATAGCTGGTCTACCAGCAGCCACAAACCTAGCTCAAGCTGGTAAACCAGCTACAAGCTCAAGCTACATTTTCCAGTAGGCATTAAGAGACGGATAACCCTTTTCCGTTGTATGTATTAAAACTGCGAGGGACAAAACACGTCTGTTTTGTGGTGAAATGTACTGCCTCTTAATAGCTGGTGTAACCCAGTTAAAGTGTTCACTACATAGAGGAAACATTCAGAAAGAATGACAACAGTCAGCTGATATTCACCAAAACAGTAACTCTATTTCAATTGACTGAACAATAAGTCATCAAGTATTACAGAAAGCTGGCCCGGAGGCTAAAATTATTGAGCCTATTGATGCATCACTGTGGATCTCCAATCTGGTAGTGACAGCCAAGAAATTGGGAGGTATACGGGTCTCTTTAAATCTGCGTGAAGCGTACAAGGCCAGATTCATCCCAGACAAATATCCTCTTCCAATTTCTTAGGAGCTCACCGACCTGTTCCACAGCTCCACGGTTTTCACCAAGCTTGACTTCCACCGAAGCTACCTGCAGGTGTCCCATCATATTTCCTCCCCAACACCGTGTCTGTGAGCCTTCCTTTTTTGGAATGACAACTTCTACCTCCGCTTCCTCACGCAGTACTCTTGGGAAGTAGAAGTAAAGCTATTGATTTGTCTCTTCATTGACAAATGCAATAACTGCTATTGAAACTGTAGTACCATGTACCGATTGGAAATCCTTGAAGACTTGAACCTTGAATATGGATACATTCCAAAAGATGCAGTTTTGTTTTGTTTATCCCTAATGATGGTATCATCCCTAGATAATTTGCGTAGTCAAAAACATCAAACAATTGTATTGTTTATGCACAAAACTGATGAATCCAGAGCTGACAGATCTGGAAATGCAATCAAATGAATGAAATGTTAACATTCTGCTCATACATAATAGATGGCATTACTTTGGTGGCATCGAACTATAGGTTACATTAATATATATGAGTTTTGGTGACATAATGTGATATCTTGGCTGAAAGTCCCATAAAAAGTTTTAATTAAAACAGTCAAGATTAAATAAATCAAAGCTATACTGTATGTACATGTGCAGACAGTACTGCTAAAACCGTGCTTGACGTGGTAATTAGTTGAAGTATCATCCACTCCGTTTTTTTTGTCAAGGTATAGATGCACAGAGGAGGACAAAATAAAAATGTAAAAGGCACTTTTTCTTTCAATATTCAAACTTTTCTCTTTGCCTTGAAAGAGTTCCCCCAGCAGTTAATAAATAACGGTCCACAGAGCCATGATTAATATTACAGTCATTAATTTTGGCCCACGGAAAGTAATGTAATAGATTTTTCAATTGATCAATTTTCCTATGTAATAGGTTATTGTTTTATAGCTCATTCCCAAAAGCTTAGGCATTAATCTAAATCAATAGCCCATCAGTGTGACTTACAGAAGTTATCTGTGCCTTTTATTAGCAAATATGCTAATTATTCCTTTTTCTTGGCTTTGATAACTCGGGCGGAACAATTGAAGCTCTGTGCAGAGTGCAAATATTTGTAAACCTTCATTACTATTCAAATTTTTCCAGTTAGCCCCTTTGTGTTGACATTTTAAAATAGTCCCCCTAGTCCGATATAGTCATTTACTTTGGGTACAACAAGATAACCTACACCCAGGAGCTTTAAAAGACAGAGATTGTAGAATGGTATCTCATTCTAAGTTTGTCATACACACATAATGGTTGGCTGCTAATGCTGTCCTCTTGTAGCTCTGTGTAGAGGAGGTTGTGCGGAATGGTGACAATGTGATGAGCATTGTAACATTGTCGGAGATATATTAAAGGATAAATGTTCCCTGTCTATATTCATTCTTAATTGAAGGTCTCCTTCATCAATAATTGATGGTGTCTGAGGTAAGGTATTTTGAATGGGCACAAAATCCAGGATGTGATGTGTTCATCATTGTTGTGTTGTGCCTGTGTTCAAGTTTTATTTAGCCCTCCCCCATTAACTCAATCAAGGTTGCACGTTAAATATATAACAGGTCTTTCATGAGCTTCTGCATCTATAATTGTTGTTATTAAGCCAAAACAGCACAGTCTTCTCTTGCTTTTCCTCCAAACCCCACATAAGTCATACTGAATAATGTAACTCTAATCTCACCAGGCAATATGGTGGTGAGTCTGCAGAGACTGTCAGCTACGGTACATTAGCTGCTGCTCGGCAGGAAGTTTCTACACAAAATTGAGGAGAAAAATCTATTAGCAATGCTGATTTATAAAAGAGGAACTTCATCTGGAACAAACAACTGCGGTTTTGGCTCATTGTCTTTACACCATTGTACCCAGAATACCTGATTACACACCCTTCTTTGATTCTGAGCAACATATTGTGCTGAGCAATACATTTCCACTGTAAGTAACTAACTGCTCTTGCTTCTAGATTACTAAGTGCTTAGCTCTATTGAGAATACACATCTGTCTACATGTCGCTGTTTGAGCATGTGCTGGCTGCACAGATCTTGTCATAATGCATTTAATATCAGTTGAACTTCCTCATACATGAATTGTGCACTTTGCATAAAAGTGATGCTCAACACTGTCTCAACGTGTTGGTTCACAATGCCACAAGGAGAACTGCTGCAATTAGAAAATTCTTGTGAAATGCAAACTGCATGGGAATGATTGATTTTTCTTCCCCAGTTCCCATGCCTTTTAAATTCCATTACGCTCAGAATAACAATGCCAAGTAAGCAAAATTGAAAGAAGTAGTCAAGAGTATTGTGCTAACCCCAAGTTAAGATGCCAGTGAGAGAAGGGATGGCATAGGTAGCAGGAATCCTGGGTGAGACACAGATTTGTATTTCTCTATCTATTAGTGATGCTGATGGTTAATAGTGTTAAACAATGGCTGAGGATGTATACAAAACTTCAAAGTAGCTTTCAATAGACCAATCCGGACGATTAACTAACTAATTAATTATGAGTGGCTGTTGAACTATATATATCTATTTGTAAATGCTGTAGTTTATATCTGTTGTTCCTGCTTAAAACAATATAAACAAGTTGTATCTGTTTACAGAACCTCCATGTCAGCTTCATCTTCCACAATATGTACACTGACATAGCTGCAATATGAGTTGCAACCTATGACAAGATTACTTTGACTCTCGCCATTTACGCTGATTATGGTACATAGTTGCCTGACACAACCTGCCATAAGAGCTAACTTATATATTTAAAAACACCCCAAAAGACTATGAGAAAATAAATGAGCAGAGCTTATGGAGACACCCAATTTTGTGATTATGATTCTTAAATTATGATGACATTTTAAATATTGCTGTTCTTAAATTACACTTCAATTTTAAGAATAAGCCCACAGAGTGAATGGTTTTTTATGAATCCCAAACAGTTTTAACTGTTTAAGGTCATTTTAGGTGGAAGGGTGGAAGGTTGATGCAATTAAATGTTCAGAAGGAATATAAAGTATAAAGAAAGATTTTCCACATTAGATTACAATATCTATTTGGAGAAAGTGCTCGAAATATTTAGCTTAATGCTGTAGTTTCCTATAGTAGGTGATTTTGGCGACTTCTACCATTTGCTTGGTGTAATTTTTTTACCTAACTGTTTCAAAGAAGACGTGAAGGATGCTTGCGGTCACTGCATATTGCTAGCACAATCAACGACTATACTCCAAATATGACCATCTCCTCCGAATTTAGGGACGCACTTCCTTGTGCCATAAAGGAGTTTGTCACAATTTTGAAGGAGATTGAACCCGGTGGTAGACAAAATGAGTGTTCAATAATGAGACTTCAAGAAGACTGATCTGAACCGCAATTACAATGTGCTATCAGATGAAATGTATTGATACGTTAATATAAAAAAGTTGTCTATAGTTGCTTTATTGCAATGTTACTCATCAACTTTGTTTCTGAAGCCTGTTTGATCAACATTAAGAACATAAGAACATACATGACATCACAAGTTGTCATTCATCTTTGTTGACCGAAACAAGATCTCAAAACAAACAATATTTCTATATTTAGCCAGCCTCCTAATAACTGTACGTTAAATAAGGCTTAATAGACATCTGAGCTTTTTACTTTTACTTCAACAGATATGCTTCACTACCCTATATAGCACCATTGCCTCAATTTATATTATTCTTCGATTCCTTGTAATGAAAAACAACTGGGATGATTTATAGAGTGGGACAGATACTCTTCCCATTATGCGGAGAGTTCTCTCTACTGAGTGGACCTAGTAATAATGTTTGTTCCTGTCTGAAGGTCACATATCCCTCCATTGATAAATTATTGTAGAATTCTACTTCCCTGAGGGGACGCATTTCACTTTTATGAGTGAGTGTCACAGAGTTCCTCAGGCCAGAGCCAAAGCCAGAGTCAGCTCTCAAAGCAATGAGGATGGATGAACTCTCTGGATGATCCTCACTGCGGCGACAGAATGGTAATCTAATGACAGTCTTTACCAACTGTCATTTCCAGATTTTAGTTAAAGAGTTGTGTGAGCCAAGGACGACAGGGAGACAGAAAGGGACTAGTCTGTCACTCCAGTGTTAAAGTAGTACTTGTAAATACATTTCTATAGGTCATGCTTTTGGCAAAAAAAACTCCAATCAATGGCCTGGTTTGTTAAACCCTCATGTCAACCTCATCTTCACATTGGCACACCAATAGTCTCATTGCAATGTCTCTAGCATTGTGTTGTTCGGTCGCGGTTTCGAGTTGTAGAGCTTATACTAAATAAAGTGCTGGTAGCGCTGTCCTCTCTGATAGTAAGTTGGCCTGTCAAAAGAGTTATTTAAGCGAAATTGAATGAATTAACGTTGAAATCTAGCTACAATCTGCAGAGTTTGCATCCTGTGATTTATAAATGGGAAGTGAGCTAAACAAATTTATGTCACAGTTGTTTAAAGTGATTGGTGGACGGTTTTGCAGGTTGATTAAACAGAAGCATTGCTGGACCTTGATGCTTCCAGATGAAAAATTGTTTCTCCCCTCTGCCCAGTAGTAATAATACATTGTCAGTTTATACAGCAAAGGCCAAAGCTTGGCCTTAAGGTAGAGCAAGGGCAAATATGCAAGGAAACACTAGCCATACTGAGGAAAAGTAAGGGGCTCAAAACTTTAAACAAAAAAGATTAATAGTCAAACTTTAAGTACAAATCTGCATATTTAGATTGTATTCTTGTTTTTATACATTTTACCTCAAGCCCAAAATGTTCCATTGACCAAAATGGGGGGAGAAAATACACACTTAATAAATATAAGGCTCTGTTCCATTTCGTCATATGTAGCTAACACACTGTATCTGGATTTAGATTTCAGAAACTACAAATCTCTGTAAAATGTTTGTCCCTTACAATGGCATATTGACAGCATACAACTCAAAAGTTTTTTTTTTTATCTAGTAGTTATGCAACTCTAGCAAGCCATTTTTATTAAACATTTTTAAAACCTTCCTCAGCTTCGGGAAAACAAGGTCAGAGCTAACTCTGTGTTAGATGTCTAAATATATAATTTGCTGGTAGACATGCTTACCAAGACTATGAGACTATTTTCAAAATCAGCTGGTCTATTTGGCTAGAAATCAGCTCATGATTGTAGGGCAGGGTTGGAAACATTATGTCTGGTTGGTCTCTGTAAAATATAACATATCTCCATATTCAGTGGTAGATTATTATCTGTTTAAAATAAGTTAAGCTTACATTGTGAATATCAAAAAATGAATCCCCGTGTTAAAAGTTACACTTGGATTTTACTTTTTTATGGTAATTCAACTGACATAGTGTGATAATAAACTAAAAGGGCTAAAATTGCTATGTTTATTTCTGCCCTAAGGGAATGCCCTAAGGTAGTGTAGGTTGCCGTGATTTTTCCCAAAAGTAATTGAAGAAATGAATACAGCAAGTATACTGGAAAAGACGTAACATATTTTGAATTAAAAGAAAGGGTTTTTGCAGTTCAATTTACTTTGACAGTGTGGTTATTCAAACCCTTGCAGTTATCTGAGACTGTAAAATGGATAGGAAAAAATGATTCATTGATAAAATAAGTCATATTGATATCCTTCGGACAGGGTACATGTCCATACTCAAGCAATTGGTGTGCTTCTTTGTCGAATATAGTTATTAGCAACAACTGGTGACTTATATAAACAGATGTGAAGTTTACCAAATTGAAAACAATCAATTTCAGTCAGGACTACTTACAATAGGTTTAACAATTTATTGCAATGCATGGTAATACATTGAAGTATGGCGTCAAGGGTCTGCTGCTCTGATTGCTTCCCTGTACGGGGTCTTATACAAATGCTAAGTGAACAACCATTGGGTAGGGAGCAGATATCTGCAGAATCCCCCATCGGATACTGTGCAACAGACCCTAAATGGGTGGAAGCTGGGGTGAAGGTGGGCTGCAGCAAGAGCAGGAGCATAGTGTGGTGCAGCAGAGAGCAGAAGCATGGTGTGGTGGGCAGTGAGCGAGCAGTTGTAGGAGCAAGTGTGGTGAGTGACTGCAGTTTAGTAGGCCGCGTTAAACTATCGAGCGTATGCGACTGGTTGATTGATGTGACGTGGATAAATGCTATGTCTTGAGTTGTCTGCCTGAACAAACTCTGCTAAGGCATCGCCTCATTTGTTTCTGTTAGGTTAATTGGCAATAAAAAACATTTATTTTTACCAAACATGGTTTGTCAGAAACGTAAGCTTGCCAAATGCTGGATCTTGATGATTTCCATGCATTACAGGAAGTTGATGGCAGGCGGCCTTTTTTTAAATCTTTGGTTCATTGATGCACAATTCTCATCACTCTATTTACAGTTAGTAGGACGAGACCTGTCAAAAATGATTTTTTTTTTACAAATTCCTTTGGGAGGATATACATGTTTTGTTAAAACCATCCATGCTGTTGGCAACCTCTAAAGTATAATGCAACATTAGCAGAAAGGTGAAAAGGAGTGTATGCTTACCAACCTAACCTGCTCAAAGCCAAAACACACTTTACTCAAATTTGGAAAACTATAGTCACATTATTTCAAGCATGACAAGTATAATCTTTGTGTAGGGTATATGGAACTTGTTGTTCCATCCTGGCCCTACATTAGTAATAACAATTTATGTTTGTTAACACGGGTTTGGATCTCATTTAACCATGATAGTCTCATTTTAATTTAATTTAATAAAAGCAGGGCTGGCCTTTTGTAATCTCAAAAGCTGACAACTGCATATTGTGATTGATCTCTTAAGGAAATCTTAGATTAGGCCTAATATTCAAAGGTTCACTCAACTGGCAAAGTTTTCGATTAACATTTTAAGCTTAGTGAAGGAATGACGGAAGAAAAGTTTTTCTCATTTAAATTTTGAGCCATTGCCCAAGTTCATGCAAATGAACCATGGGCACATAACTAACTCCAACGTGGCCTGAATTTCTGAATTGGTAGGTGCACTGATCATGCATGTGTGGACAGACGGCCCTTGAGTGGGTCTGCATTAACGAGAGGTACATTTTAGAGACCAAAACTTCACATGGCAGCTATCAGAGAGAGAGAGAGAGATTTTGAAGAAGTAGTTTAGATGAACAGAGGATGTTAACAGAAAGACAAGACAATAATGGGACACTCCACCACTGAGAGGATCTAAACCACAAGTGCAGTCTGCTCAGTGTCTGGGAATACTTGGAATGGTCCAACACAGAAACGAAATACTAGTGGCCAATATAGTATCACTATTAGAACATCAAAAGTTACCTTTATTTTACTTTTTTTTGCCACAAGTTTTAAGCTCCTATGTGGAATTATAGCTTGGCTTTCTATGGAAATTTGTATGCACACTTTGGTGCCAAAGATCGCTCCATCAGTTCCGGGACTCCTCTACCAAGCCTGATTGTCCCGCGTCTGTCCTGCGTTGCAGAGAGGAACATACTTGAGAGCCTGTGTGATTGCAGCCAGTCTTTCTTGCCATATGCCTACTAAGAACACACAGAGCTTTGATGAGCAGCTGACGTGGGTTACAATGAAAGGCCATGGTTCACATAGAGGCTATGTATGCGCCTGGTTAGATGCCGGGTTTCCTGGCGCCCCTTGTCTGCCCATACCGACTGCATCGTTGCTTACCCACAATGCTGAGCACTCAGTCATTGCCCTGCGTCACTGCTCCTGTTATTTGCTCTCGTCGGTTACAATTTAGGAGGTTTAAAACCCGGTGAATAACAATGATTGTGAACGGTTTTAGATGTTGAAGATAAATGGGTCATGTCCCAAACTGTCTCGCCTAATTAGGTAATTGTTGTGCACAGGGCTGTTGCACTTATTATTTACAAATAATTTTATTCAGTGCCTTTCATCTATCATATGAGCCCACATAATTGTGTTTGTTTGGCTTTTGTTTATTCAATGGGTGGGGATGATTATTCTTTTCCCTCAAAGTGGAAAATATGTATTATTAGCATTGAGCTCAAACCAAGTTAAATACAGTTTGGCTACAAGCCTTCCTCGTTGAGCCTCACACATTGAGCTAACCTCTCACTCAGCTGCACCTGCTGATTGACATCTCTCACAGCAGTCTTGTCACAGGTATACTTTTGGATTATCAGGATTCAGTCTTGTCTCAAAGTCAAATCACCCTAATAGCCCAGTGACAAAATATAAAAATTGTAGCATCTTTATCCAGCAAGTTTGACAGACACACGGAACCTGTTGCTGGAACATTCGTGAAATGTAAGACATTTTTTTTATGTTTGTACTCTTGCTGTCTTTCACATTTCAATTTTACCTAGTTTAACCTAAGGCAATGTGGAAAAAAGCAGGTTAAACTTATTTTCTCAGTTGAAATTAATTACCTCTGCAACCACCCACTTTGGGGGATGTCATTTTGCTATGGCATAGTTTAAAAGGGACAGAATGAACAAAGTGTTTAAGCCTAGATGAAGATATATTAAAACACCATGTTTTAACAGTTTTTTCATTTGTTTTTATAAATGGTATTTATTATTATTATTATTATTATTATTATTATTATTATTATTATTATTATTATTATTATTATTATTATTTTATACATTTATAATCAATGAAATTTAAATAATATTTAAAATATATTATCATCATCATCATCTTTCATCATCTTTATCATCATTCAATACACTTCTCACCCACATCTGCTCACTCTCATCCAACATCATTCTGACAGGTGATTTTAATATTCACATGGACAACACCAATCTTACCCTCACTAAGGACTTTATCTCTTGCCTGGACAGTTTTGGTCTCCAACAATCTATTGATTTCCCTACACATTCTAAAGGTCATATTTTGGACTTGGTCTGTTGCTCTGGTGTCACTCCTCTAAACGGTTCTGCTGTTGATCTCCCCATCTCTGATCACATGCTTGTTTCATTTAATTTAAATTTGACGCTATCCAAAACCAAACAATCACGTATCATGTCCTTCCGCAATATCAAAAATATTAACATAGCCGATCTCACAAAAGGCATTGACTGCTTCCCGATCATCAACCCCCCATTCACCCCGGATCAGCTCGCCTGTCATTACAACGACAGTCTCCAAACCCTACTGGACACACTTGCCCCCCTCAAAACTCAGACTGTCTCATTCCCCCACTCTGCCCCCTGGTTCTCCCCTCACTTACATCTGCTGAAAGCCAAAGGACGTCAGCTGGAGCGGCTTTTCAGGAAAACCGGACTCACCATACACAAACAGATGCACCATGCCCATATCCTTCATTACAAAGACGCCCTCTCCTCAGCCAAAACCCAATATTTCACCGATAAAATCACTGCGGGTGCTGGGAACTCCAGGGCCCTGTTCTCATTGGTCAACAATTCACTACGCCCCCCTGATTCCGTCCCCCCACACTTTTACTCCAATGAGCATTGCAACTCCCTGATGTCATGTTTCAACTCCAAAATAGCCACCATCCACCAACAACTGACCCCTCACACATCTGGTCCACCTCCTTTTGTCCCCCATCCCCCGCTCTTTGCACGTCTCTCCTGCTTCCAACTCCCCTCTGCCACTGATCTAGCCAAACTCATTCGGACCTCCAAGCCATCCTCCTGCCAACTTGACCCCCTGCCATCCTCCCTGGTTATAGCCTCCCTCCCCTCCCTGTTACCCTTGATAACAGCCATCATTCATTCCTCCCTCACCTCTGGTTCTGTCCCACTTTCTTTCAAATCCGCTGCTGTTACTCCCCTAATAAAGAAGCCTGGTTTAGACCCAAACATTGCAAATAACCTTCGTCCCATCTCCAACCTGCCATTTCTCTCAAAAATCCTGGAAAAGACAGTATCATTACAAATTCAGGCTCACCTCTCCAGTAACAATCTATATGAACAGTTCCAATCCGGTTTCCGCCGCCGTCACAGTACCGAAACAGCCCTCATAAAAATCACTAATGACCTCCTGATGGCAGCTGATTCTGGACTACTATCCATTCTCATTCTCCTCGATCTGAGCGCGGCCTTCGACACCATTTCCCACTCCATTCTCCTCGACAGACTAGCCTCCATTGGACTATCACACACACCCTTAGACTGGTTCCACTCCTATCTATCTGGCCGCACTCAGTTCATTCAATTAAAATCATTCACATCCCACCCATCCCCCCTTTCATCCGGTGTTCCCCAGGGCTCCGTCCTTGGCCCCATCCTATTCATCATCTACCTCCTTCCACTTGGTCTGATCTTCCGCAAACACAATATCCATTTCCACTGTTACGCGGACGACACCCAGCTCTATGTTTCCTCCAAACCCTCTTCCACCTTCCCACCCTCCTCCCTCTGTGCCTGCCTACAGGAAATCAAATCCTGGTTCACCTCAAACTTCCTCAAATTAAACGATAATAAAGCAGAGGTAGTCCTCATTGGCTCCAAGTCCACACTCAGCAAACTCCCCAGTTTTTCCCTCACCATCGGCAACTCCTCGGTTTCCCCCTCCCCCAGGTTAAGAGTCTGGGTGTTGTCCTCGACAGCACCCTATCATTTCACACCCACATCAACAACACCATCCGGTCCGCCTACTTCCACCTCCGAAACATCAACCGCCTCCGCCCTTCACTCACTCCCAACACCACTGCAGTCCTGGTACACTCTCTTGTCACTTCCCGCTTGGACTATTGCAATTCCCTCCTCTTCGGTCTCCCCAACAAACTCCTCCATAAACTGCAATTAGTCCAGAACGCTGCCGCACGCATCATCACCAAAACCCCTGCCATCTGTCACATCACCCCCGTTCTGCTCCAACTCCACTGGCTTCCCATCAAATACAGAATAAATTTCAAAATCCTCCTCCATACATTCAAGGCCATCCACAATCTAGCCCCTCCATACCTGTCTGACCTCATTCATATTAACACTCCCACCCGGTCCCTCAGATCTACCTCCTCCATCAACCTGATCGTCCCCCGAATTCGTCTGTCCACCATGGGATCGCGAGCCTTCAGCTGCTCCGCCCCACGTCTATGGAACTCCCTCCCCCCTGACATCAAAAATCTGGACTCAATTTCCTGTTTCCAAAACCACCTCAAAACCCATTTGTTTAGGCTGGCTTACTGTCCCACGTGATGCTTTTTAATGCTCGATTGCAGGCTCCATGCCTTTTTAATTGTATACTACTTATTTTGATCTTATTTTATTTTATTTATTTATTAATTTTTATTATTTTTATGAGAACTGTTTTTTATATTACTGTACGGCGACCTTGAGTGCCTTGAAAGGCGCCTTATAAATTCAATGTATTATTATTATTATTATTATCTTCATCCGCTTTGTCCGGGGTCGGGTTGCGGAGGTAGCAGTTCCAGCAGGGCATCCCAAACTTCCCTTTCCCGGGTCACATTAACCAGCTCTGACTGGGGGATTCCAAGGCGTTCCCAGGCCAGTGTGGAGATATAATCCCTCCACCTGGTCCTAGGTCTGCCCCGCGGCCTCCGCCCAGCTGGACTTGCCTGGAACACCTCCCTAGGGAGGCGGCCAGGTGGCATCCTTACTAGATGCCCGAACCACCTCAACTGGCTCCTTTCTACGCAAAGAAGCAGCGGCTCTACTCCGAGTCCCTCACGAATGGCTGAACTTCTCACCCTATCCCTAAGGGAGATGCCAGCCACCCTCCGGAGGAAACTCATTTCCGCCGCTTGTATCCGCGATCTCGTTCTTTCGGTCATGACCCACCCTTCATGACCATAGGTGAGAGTAGGAACGAAGATAGACCGGTAGATTGAGAGCTTTGCCTTCTGGCTCAGCTCTCTCTTCGTCACAACGGTGCGATAAAGCGACTGCAACACCGCACCCACTGCTCCAATTCTCCGGCCCATCTCTCGCTCCATTTTCCCCTCACTTGAGAACAAGACCCCGAGATACTTGAACTCCTTCACTTGGGGTAAAGACTCATTCCCTACTTGGAGTAGACAATCCATCGGTTCCCTGCTGAGAACCATGGCCTCAGATTTGGAGGTGCTCATCCTCATCCCAGCCGCTTCACACTCGGCTGCGAACCGATCCAATGAGTGCTGCAGGTCGCAGACCGATGATGCCATCAGGACCACATCATCTGCAAAAAGCAGTGATGCAATCCTCTGCCCACCAACCCGCAGCCCCCCTCCCCCGCGGCTACGCCGTGAGATCCTGTCCCTGAATACCACAAACAGGATAGGTGACAAAGCGCAGCCTTGGAGGAGGCCAACCCTCACCGGAAACGAGTCCGACTTACTGCCGAAGACCCGGACACAGCTCTCGCTTTGGTAGTACAGAGATTGGATGGCCCTAAGTAGAGACCCCCTCACCCCATACTCTCGCAGCACCTCCCACAGTATCTCCCGGGGAACCCGATCATACGCCTTCTCCAAATCCACAAAACACGTGTAGACCAGATTGGCATACTCCGAGGCCCCCTCAAAGATCCTCGCAAGGGTAAAAAGCTGGTCCGTTGTTCCACGACCAGGCCGGAAACCGCATTGTTCCTCCTCAATCCGAGGTTTGACTATCAGTCGAACCCTCCTTTCCAGCACCCTGGAGTATACTTTCCTGGGGAGGCTGAGTAATGTGATGCCTCTGTAGTTGGCACACACTCTCCGGTCCCCCTTTTTGAACAGGGGAACCACCACTCCGGTCTGCCACTCCTTAGGTACTGTCCCCGACTTCCACGCAATGTTGATAAGACGTGCCATCCATGACAGTCCCTCAACACCCAGAGCCTTTAGCATTTCTGGGCGGATCTCATCCACCCCTGGGGCTTTGCCACTGTGGAGTTGTTTGACTACCTCAGTGACCTCCGCCAGGGAGATTGATGCTGATCCCCCATCATCCTCCAGCTCTGTCTCTACTATATAGGGTGGGTTTGTCGGGTTCAGGAGTTCCTCAAAGTGTTCCTTCCACCTCCCAATCACCTTGTCAATTGAGGTCAACAACGTCCCATCCTTACTGTATACAGCTTGGATGGTTCCCTGCTTTCCCCTCCTGAGGTGTCGGATGGTCTTCCAGAACCGCTTTGGTGCAAGCCGAAAGTCCTTCTCCATGGTTTCTCCGAACCCCTCCCACACCCGCTGCTTTGCCTCTGCCACGGCCGAGGCTGCAGTCCTTCGGGCCTGTCGGTACCTTGCAACTGCCTCCGGAGTCTCCCGGGATAGCATGTCCCGGAAGACCTCCTTTTTCAATCGGACGGCTCCCCTGACCACCGGTGTCCACCAGGATGTTCGAGGGTTACCGCCCCTTGAGGCACCTAAGACCTTGAGACCACAGCTCTCAGACGCAGCTTTAGCAATGGAGGCTTTGAACATCGCCCACTCCGGTTCAATGCCCCCAGCCTCCACAGGGATGCCAGAGAAGCCCCGCTGGAGCTGTGAGTTGAAGGCCTCCCGGACCGGGGACTCCTCCAGACGTTCCCAGTTCACCCGCACTACACGTTTGGGCTTACCAGGTCTGTCCAGAGGCTTCCCCCGCAACCTGACCCAATTCACCACCAGATGGTGTTCAGTTGACCGCTCTGACCCCCTCTTCACCCGAGTGTCCAAAACATATACCTCTCCGGGAACCATCACCTTATCGTGGTGGAGAGGTTTGTGTGTCCCTATGAACCTGGGGGCTGTGTTGTCTGGAACCTTGTGTTCCTGGTAGGGTCTCCCATGGCAAATTGGTCTCGGGTGAGGGGCCGGACAAAGAATGGTTCAAAAACCCTCATGGATAGAACTATAAGAGAGGATGATACCCGGCCCGGAGGAAGCCCGGGGTCCCCTTCTGGAGCCAGGCCCAGGAGGAGGACCCATCAGCGAGCGCCTGGTGGCTGGGCTTGCCACGGAGCCTGGCCGGGCATAGCCCGAAAAAGCAACGTGGACAACACCAACATCTCTCCTTCTCCGTCCCGTGGGCTCACCACCCGCGGGAAAAACCAAAGGGGTCGGGTGTGCTGCCAGAAAGGTGGCAGTGAAGGCAGAGGTTTTCGACGGATCGGACCCGGGTGGCAGAGGCTGGCTTTGGGGACGTGGAACGTCACCTCTCTGGGAGGGAAGGAGCCGGAGCTTGTGCGGGAGGTGGAGCGCTACCAGCTGGATCTGGTGGGGCTTACCTCTACGCACAGCCTCGGCTCTGGAACCTCACTTCTGGATAGGGGTTGGACTCTTTTCTTTTCCGGAGCTCCCCAGGGTGAGAGGCGCAAGGCTGGTGTGGGGATACTCACAAGTCCCCGGCTAAATGCCTCTATGTTGGAGTTCACCCCAGTGGACGAGAGGGTCGCCTCCCTACGCCTGCGGGTCATGGGGGGGAAAACTCTGACTGTTGTCTGTGCCTATGCACCGAACAGCAGTTCGGAGTATTCGGCCCTTTTGGAGACCCTGGATGGAGCCTTGTATGGGGCTCCTGAGGGGGACTCTGTAGTCTTGCTGGGGGACTTCAACGCACATGTGGGCAATGATGGAGACACTTGGAGAGGCGTGATTGGGAGGAACGGCCTCCCTGATCTGAACTTGAGTGGTGGCTTGTTATTGGACTTCTGTGCTAGTCATGGAATGGCCATAACAAACTCCATGTTTGAACATAAGGATGCTCATAAGTGTACCTGGTACCAGAGCACCCTAGGCAGAAGGTCGATGATCGATTTTGTTATCGTATCATCGGACCTGAGGCCATATGTTTTGGACACTCGGGTGAAGAGGGGGGCAGAAAAATATATCCCCGTAAAATATATTATTATTTAAAAATACACAGAATACAATGTTATAGGATCCAATATGCGATATTCCAAGATGAGCATTTCAAAAAACAATTTTTACAATGGTTTGGGTTGAGAGCAGAAATGTCATTGGGGTTTTCAAGTGGGCACCCTCCATCTCGGATGTTTTGTTAATTTGAGCCCATGACACCTCCAGGATTAACAGTGAGTAATGACGTCTCAAAGCCACCCCCCTCTATACCCCCTCTTAGCGCAATTGGGATATTACTCTTACAATGTAATCCTATAGTCCATATGAAGACTTGTGCCCCGTAGTATGGACCCCAAGTGTTGAAACATTTTACAGTATAAACCTAACTTCATGACTTTTGTAATCATCTAGGAGAGAGGGCAGTCATAATCACCTTTAAACTTACCTTTATACCTTAGTCCTGAGATATTTCATCGACACGGTGTAATTTAATTTGCGACCATATTGGATCCAACCTTTTTAGCCACAGCCACTGTCTACTTTTTTCTGCTATATCTGACACAACTTTTATGGTCTGGCGCAATTCTTTGCTGTAGATCCCTATTTCCTTAAGTAGTTTGGTTGTTGATATAGCCACAAATCCTTGGCATCCAACTTCCACAGGACACACCTTTGTTCTCCAGCCTTGCTGTTCTGCCTCAGCGTCTATAACGGAGTTTCTTTTCTTCGTATGCCTCGTCTATCGGGTCTTCCCACGGAACTGTTACCTTTACAAGTACACAGTTTGCAGATTTGTAGGTGTTGGTAGTACGTCGTTGGTTGCCCTAACAATAAAGCAAATTATTGTGGATTCCGTCCCCCACAAGTCCTTCCAGGTAATGTCCCTCTGCTCTACACTTACCCAGTTCATCCATCGCCTTTGTTTGGCTCGTGAGACCGTTTTAGCGCTCTTTTCTGCTTCCTCTAGCTTACGTATCTTTTTTGTCACTAATTTGAGTTGTTCCGAAGGGGTTGATTGAAGTATATTGAAAAATGCAGGTTAATTGGTGACTTTAAATTGCCCGTAGGTGTAGGTGTAGGTGTGAATGTGAGTGTGAGTGTGAGTTGTTGTCTGTCCCTATATGTCGGCCCTGTGATAGACTGGCGACCTGTCCAGGGTGTACCCCGCCTCTCGCCCTGTGTCCGCTGGGATAGGCTCCAGCCCCCCCCCCCCCCCCGTGACCCTGTACAGGATAAGCGGTAAAGTTAATGGATGGATGAAAAATTTTAATGATACATTGATCTATTCTTTTTCTAGGTTTAAATAGACATGCTGTAGTGCTTATGATGAGAATGTCAGAAGAAAAGGAAATCAGTAGTGACGAAATGTGGGAGGAAGTTGAAGAAGAAGAACCCAATAACAAATAGGGCTATGGGCAGAAAAAAGATACATAGGGAGGGAAGGGGACAGAAATGTATTCATGGGATATATTGGGCCAGTTAGCCTTTTATGCCAGCAAGTCGAGCTGGACTTCATGTTACGTTTATTTATAATTTATTTATTACATTTTTTTATTTTTATTTTGTTTAATGTATACAGGGTTAACCGACTGAGAACAGGTCTCTTTTCCAGCAGTGCCATTTTTAAAGGCAGAATATATATAAGCTGCTGCCCAGTAGGAGTCACAGATATATATATATATATTGGAATCCCCCAGTCAGAGCTGGTTAATGTGGCCCGGGAAAGGGAAGTTTGGGATGCCCTGCTTGAACTGCTACCTCCGCGACCCGACCCCGGACAAAGCGGATGACGATGATGATGATGATGATATATATATATATATATATATAAAAACATGTTTATAATACAATATTTACAATACAGTACAATAATTAAATTTCATCCAAAACAAGACGTTATTTATCAGGTCTCAACGGTTGTTAACCCCTGACACACCCTTTTTTTTCAGGCTTCTGGTTGGCCAACATGGTTTGGCGTTCTCTTGACAGCATTTTTTTGTGTTTTCGTCTGAACATAGATTTTTTATTAACCGTGCTTGTGTGGACAGAGATTTTTTTTTTTAAACGAGGGAGGAAAAAAACGCAGTTTTTAAAAATACCCGACTACTTAGACTCTACTTTTTACAAATATTTGTACAATTGTTCATGCATGTGAGGCATTGGTATATCCCATTAAGTTCATATAGATGACAATTCATATTATTGAAGGGAGAGGCCATATAATATTTATCGGCTGCATACACTAAATTCACTTTCTTATTCTTTAAACTATTCTATAGAGTCTGCCAGCAAGCTGCTTTTTTCACTCCATCTGCCTCTCTTTCCGTAAGCCAAATTAATTATGGCTAGTAGTGCTTCTCTGTAGTTATTTACTGGATACACTACTAAGTTGAATGCACATTATTTATGTGCTTTTCAAAAATATTTCCACCTTACTGCGGGTGTTTTATTTTACGCATTCACCATAATGATTTCAATCATTTCCCATGTGTTGCAGTGGTTGAATCATCTCTTTAAGATGTTTCGCAAAATGTAAAAAGCTAAGATATAGTTCAGCATAGCAGTTAAACTATGAACAAACTGCTGCAATAAACAAGACTCAGAAATCCTTATCTGTAAGGACTTGGGTGGGAGATGGGGGCGTGTGAAATGTATTTTGGACGCCTTAAATAACCTGCCAATGACATGTTGGTAAGTCTTCATGTGTTTTTTCCTTGTGTGCTTCTTCTGCATTGTCAGACAAAGTTAATGAGCTATCTATCTGCCTACTATGTATCTGTCAGAAGATTCTCCACCACCATTCCAAATTGAGTGAGGTATATAAAAAGTACATTTGTATTGTTACATTTCTTGGTTGGCTGTGGGCAGTTCCATTTGAAATGCTTAGAAAATATACTGGTAAATAATACCTGCTGGGGTTACACCTAATATGAACATTTGATAAACAAATCTTCTTAAATAAAAATACATTATACATTATTTTTACATTATTAATCCTATGATATACAGTATTGCTTGATTATAGGTTAACTTGAAAGAGTTTAGATTACGGTCATTACAGAACAGCACTGGCCCACCCACCTGTTAATGGATAGCTCTATAAATCCTCCCAATTATAGAGGATGAATCTGTAGTCTAACATGAGAGAAAAACCTTGTCTCTACGTGTCCCAAAACCCCGGTTTTGTCTGGTTGCCTGCCCCCCTGCCTCCCTCTTAGGGACAAACTTGAAAATGAGGTGCACCATACCATCTGTGCAGCTGAAGTAGAAAGGTAGAAATAGTTCCATAATGGATCAAAACCTCATCACTCTTAACCCCTCAAGGGACCCATGTCCAGAATTGCCTTCTCAGTTGGACAAACCATTTACTGCTGTTGCGCATTGACGAGTTAGGATCTACTCATCTTCTAGCATTAACAATATTTATGAAATAGATTAGTTGATCTTGGCAAGCACTACCAACCACAGAGTACATTGCTCCATACTTTACAATACATGTCTGGTTCAAATTAGATTGGATATGCTCTAGAAAAGTGAAAGTGAGCCGCCGAGAAATTACCATTACAGTTCATCAGGCAATATAAACTATACAACGTGTTTACTTGTTTATTAATGTAGTCGGTCTGTTGGTATAACCATAGAATGTTATTAGAATTGTTGTGGTGTGTTTAATCATTAATCAATAGTCATTGCCTCGAAATAGAGAGGCCACACACATTCTATGCATAATAACCCTTGCCCTCATCTGGTATAACGTTAAGAATTTAATGTCACATCCTTCATTTGTAGTTTACCCCTTTTCACTGCTTATTTGCAATAAACATGTATCTATAACTTTGAATTGGGAGCTGTTGTACATCTATTACACAATATTTTGTTATTTCTGGTACTGCTGCATTCATGATGATTTCGAGCACACAGAAAACCATAACTGTCATTCACTCATAGTGGAGTCATTGCCTGTATGGTTAAGACTGCACCATAGAGAACAAAAAAACAAGGATAGGGAGTGGCATTCAACTGCTCTGACATATAACAACCTTCCATTAGCCATTGAGTCTGTAATTGTCTTACTGGCTGGCAAGCCCCCCTTTGATTCCACCTTCTGTAATTGCCGCTCAGCAATTTTTCTCCCAGCATGTCGAGTAAAGAAAACCTTCAACTGTCATTCGTTCCCGAGCCACTAATGTTGCCTTTACTTGAGCGAGCCATTGGATATGCTGTAGAGATGCTCTGAAAGGTTTACAACAAGCTAATGTTCTCAAAATCAGTACACTAGTTTATCTAATGGTAAGTGGTGATGAAGATGATGGATGTCTGCATGACCCCACACATGCCTCAACTTAGAAACATTTGTTGCCATGCCTAGAACAACAGGCTATTAAGACAAAGCACGACATCAATACCTTGATGCACCTTGGCCCATCTGGTCAAAGATAACTGGTGAGGAAACACCCAGGATGAAAAAGTGAAAACAAAAGATCTACACAAAATGATCTCGCTATCTGCACATTCAAGTGAAAAGCACAATAAAGGGGCCTGCCTTTGCTGTGATGCCAGCACTTGTTTAAATCTATAATACAGTATAATACATACTTCTTCAAGCACTTCAAACATCCCCCTCTTTGCCAACTACATCCCCAAGGCAAACAAAACAAGTTAGGAGGAACCATTTCTGTCTTCCATTGCTCTGGGGAACTCACTGCACACACCGGAGGAAATTATGCATCCTTAAAAAATACTTGCAGTAAGGCTAAAATTATTTCACAGGAATTAAATCCCATCAAGACGGCATGCAATTGGAAAAGGACAAGGAAATCACAAATAGGGCGTCGTCACAGTTTTCCACTTATGAGCAATACAAGTTGCAAACGTGGACATACGTAAACCTACATGAAGTGCATTAGGACAACGTTAAAACACTGCGTCTAGTATTCAGGTTATCCTGCATTCTGCAAATGTAATTGTCCAGACTAAAGGAAATTAAGGAGGAAAAAGGTTCAGGAAGACTGCACCTTCTCTTTGTACTCTCCATTATTACAGTTCTGATGTGCACTAAACCATCCAGTTTGTAAGCACTTAAGATGGCAATAATAGTCACAAATTATTGGCCTTAAAACTTATGTTTAAGGAAAATGTGCATTTTATACAATGTGTAATCAATTCTAAAAATTCAGAACCTAAAATCACCGTATCTTTGCCACTTGTTGTCATGACATAATATTACAAACGAGATAATTCTAGTTTTTCAAATAACGTATACCTCAGTCATATTTTAATTTGTCTGCCCCAGAAAAGTAATGACAGAAAGATAAACAAATTATGCCATTGAACGTTGTTCAAATACTGTTCAACAAACCTCATTTGAGATCCACCAAATTCCCAATGTGTAATCAACAGCATTTGTCTCTAATCTATTTATGGAGTTAGCCGATTCTCACCTGATTACTTGATCATCAACTTCTCCAAACACAGGGCTGCAATCAGCTCTAAGTGCTATTATATTTCCCCTGCCTAAATGTTCATGATATCAACTACAAAAAAGCAGGCTGTTCAAGGGCCAGGAAGGCTTATTGGTCGAGCGCTTTAACAACACAAATGTTACAAGAGACTTTAATCTCATCTCCATGTACGTAGCTGTAATACTAAAATCAAAAACTCAGGCTGTTGCTTTATTGTTATTTGTTTCATACTTAAGTGGAAAATACTACGATTAAAGATAGCCAGCTATAATTCAGAAGAACAGAAAATAAGAAAAGTCACTTTTTCAATTACATAGTTTGTAGACGTGTGAGTCTATTGAAAAGCTTAATAAAACTTCTGCCGTTATTAAACCTTGTTCAAAGGACAATCATATCAGCTAATACATAGGTACAGTCTAAGCAATTATCTTATAACCCAAGAATCTTAGATTTTTCTAAATCCACTCATTTAATTAACTCTATCCAAGACAGTTTACCACAGATAGCAAAGTCAGTGCCAGGTCTATTGCTAAGTGGGTCTTTAGCATTGTCCACTGCTATTTACTGTACATTCTTTTGTTAAGTTAATTGTCACAACAAATAATATGTGATAACATTATAATCTTGGACATTCAAGATATCTGTGTACATTTAAGACCAATTCCTAAAGGTAATCAGATCTGTTTGTTCATCGACAACTAGAAGAGTAGCATGTCTTTTGTTGAGCATTCCTTTCTTGCTTTCTGTTATGTTCTGACAAAGAGACCATTCCAAACTCAACAGTACTCCTTAAGAATTGAGCAACCTTAATTGGAATAACTTTCCTTGTCTCTGACTGGTGCAACCCACAACCGATAATTTTTTTATAAGTTTTTACTTTTTAAAATAGGGCTTGTATTCTCAAAGGAACGGGTTTATCAGGATGGAAATAACAAAAAAACAGGCTTTGTAGATATATGAGCTATAATAAGATCCTCTAAAACTTTGTGAATAACCAACAGTGACCTACTTTTCACTGAACAACGACATCTAGGCAGCAAACTGTGCTGAAGTTTGAATTACTGAACCATCCTTTAGTACACAGATCAAAAAAGGCAAAGAAAGGGGAATTGTGAGAGACTGAAGTAAAAAAAAAAGTGAAAACAGGCAAACATGTTGTGAACCTGCAATTTTGCATTTCTATCCTAAAGGTGAGCTCAGAATTGAGACCCAAGTGGATATGCATGGAGTTGTCATAAGTCCCAATTGTTAGGGGCATATGGCGGCAAACCTAACTTGATAGACCCTACACTTGTTATGTTAGAAATCTAAACATGCAGAGAGATAGCAGCACTTTAAAAAAAAAAAATAATAAAACTAACTAAGACCAAATAGGGCAGCCTTGGAAAACAAATCAATTACAAGAGTTTATTATTATTATTATTTTAAATAAATCTCTTCCTTCCGTCTATGCGTTCAACTTCTTTCTTTAATCAACATTAGGTACGCATATACTGCCTAGTCTGCCAATTCATTTGCCGCTGTTATGTGGGTGTTAAATACAGGGCTTTTATTTGATGTATAATTTGTACAGGGAAATTATAACAGACCAATTAGTAATAAAAGCAGCTTTAACCTGTTTCTTGGAAATTGCTAAGTGTGAGCTCAGTGTGGGCTGCATGCTAAAGAACACTATTAAGCTGACGATGTGCGCACACACAAGGTCACCTTCAAACTCTTCTGTATGGTGACATATTTATCACCACAATCTCAGATTCATCTTTTTCAATTCTATAGGATCATCTGTCAAAAATGCCAGGATACCATAGTGTTGGAAAAGCCCAGTATAGTACTAAAATAACACAAAAAATGTCTCATTACGTGTACAATCAAAATATGTCTTCCCAAATTCCAATTAGGACATAATTTTAAAATTATCTAGCAGCACACCAGCCTCAAATGAGCTTATACTCATTTTTTTTAATTAAACAGTAATCTTCCATCACACATTTAATCTTTCCCTCTCCTGTTCTGGGAAAGGAGGGGGGATGAATAGCACCCAAACAGAGCTAGGATGGTTCCTGACTGACAGCCAAAAGTCTTAGCCAATAGGAATAGATTAGAGGAGGGTCACACCCCCTCTCCCCCTCAGTTTGCAGAGTGCTGTTGTGTGTGAGTGTGTATGAGCAAGGGAGACAGAATACTGAATGAGGATTTCTTCTCTGTGTGTCGCCACAACTTGCACTGGATTTAAAACACCTTGTGCTATAGACGGAAGGCAGAAGAGAGAAGCACCAATACATTTATATTAAGATAGGAAATCACAGTAAAACAGTCTGCAAAGATCCTATTGGGAAGATTTCAAAGAAGAGAGTAAACGAAAATAAGACTTCATCCAATCGGCATCAAGCTCTCTTCAGAAAACATGTGTAATTCTCTCTGTTTCCTCCTCCTGTCTTGGGTGTTTGCTCTGCTTATATTCCCAGGTAAGACTTCTCCATCCAGCTAGATCTCTCAATTTCGTTTTTGTTCTGGCTCTTGCAGTGATGCTGATGTTGAAAAGTGGTGCACTTAAGCAACAAGAGTTAGCTCCACATTCAACATGCTCTCCTTGAATTCCCTCGCTTTTTCTCTGCCCTCTATTTCTCTCTGCCTCTCTCTCTCAATTTTTTTTTTATCAATGAGCTTTTATTTTT
Organism: Galaxias olidus; assembly: GCA_026901105.3. Lineage (NCBI taxonomy): Eukaryota > Metazoa > Chordata > Actinopteri > Galaxiiformes > Galaxiidae > Galaxias > Galaxias olidus. The sequence goes on from JAPMUY010009769.1 coordinate 118,019, forward strand.
TGTTTGGAAGGCAACTGTCACATTCCACAGGGGTCTTTAAAAACCTGCTCACAGCTGTTTTGACACAAATGCCAACTGGCCGATGAATCACTGGAAGTAAACATTATGCAATGCATTTTCCATGAACGACTGACTACAAATTGAATAGATTGAAAAAAAAATGCAGAGACAGCTGCAGCGTTCTCCTTTGGGGATTGTTTCAATTACGTTGAGATTGGCACTTGTAAGTTAAATGACCAACTGTCCATCCACTACTTGTAATGACAACACCTAATGTCACGTTACTTTAGAAACTCAGTCAGTGGAAGGGAATTCTTTTTTTTCCAGCCACCACTGAACATGTCAATAATTATTGAAAGAAGGTTTAAGAATTCTTACTGCTTTCGACTTCAAGGTATAGATTTGTGTCTATTGGCTTTAAGTATATCGCATGGGCCAGTGATTTTGACATGTTAATCAAGGAAGATGATAGTGGGTGTTTCGTTGTTGCAATGCATGTAAGAGAGGTCCAGGTTCACAATAAGAAGTGTCTGAGGCACATTTTTACTAATGCTGTAAAAAGGTTGCTGTTTTTTAATTAAGAAATTAACAATACTTACACCTATCTGTCAATCTATCCCTGAATCAAGGAAAAGTAGTTGCTTGACAGATAAAAGAATAAGTCTTTAACTTACTTAAAGAAGTTTATCAGGACAGATGGCAGTTGGTGCAGCACCCAGCCTCTGTGAGGTCACTATCAGTCCAGCGTGACTAACCAGCTCCATCTGGGCATGGGGACATCACAGATCCTATAGAGGCCACTGCACCCCCGTAGGCGGTGCCAGATCTGGGGAGAGTTCCTCTGTAGGAGGTGCAGAACACAACGACATGCCATGGCAATCCATATACTTTATACCAACAAGTGTTATGAACAGCTTTGGTTTTTGCTCATGTGTTTGTAACATTGAATGAAGTTAACGTATTAGCAAACCATAAATACACCTATTGGAGTCACCATGCTATTTTAGCCGATAATGATTACTTTTTTCACCTTTCTCACTTAACAGTCTTTGATGTATGTGTGTTTGTGGTGAAGGATGTGGTTGGTGGGGTACGGGGTAGTACTGTGGGTTGAACCGCAAAGTACATACTGTTAGCAACCAGACTAAAGCTTTTTTATAGACTCTCTAAACAAAGTCCTAGAGGTGATTGTGGTCACCAGACTTCCCCGTATAAGCAGTAAAATAGAAAGTACACCATCTCTAGTTATTATCCTCTCATGCCACTGTACTGACATACTAAGTCTTCTTCAATATTTACTTAATGCATTGCTAGAACCTTTAGTGTTACCATTTGTAACAAATTACAAGCCTCTCCGAGATCAAATCAGGCCAACCAAACAAGATGAGCATGCTTGCTATGTATTAAAATTCCTTTGCTAAATTTGCTGTTTGTGTACTCTTTGTCTCACCCCCATAGCAGGTCATGTCCTTGTCAAAGTTAATCAAATCACCCACTTCAAGCACTGTAGCAGCAAACAACCATCAACAGACATGTAGCATTATTTTTACCAAGCTGACCAGCAAAATAACTATCCAGTGGAGATACCAGCAAATAAAACAACCTTTGAAAGACAAATAACATTAACAAAATTATTATTATTATTATTATATGATGACGACAAATGTAGAATATTACTGAGCAAAATATTTGGTTAACTTATGCAATTTAATAAAGCCTGATTTAACACAGAATTATTTATAACACAGCAACAATCCATGAATATGGTTCATGACATCGTGACTCCATGGCAATGTACCAGAGAAAAGGCAGTTGCTTTAATGTTGCTCTTTCTTCAGTACTTCAAGCAGGGCTTGCATCCATTACTGATGGCCACTTTATCACAGACAGCAGACTGTCGTATTTGTTTCAAAGGGCCATAGTACTGCTTTATGGTTTGTTCAATAGCTCTTTACAGGGGCCCATTAACACCAGAGGAACAGTCCTAATGGAGCATTACAGTTTTTGTGCAAGCTTTTGTTGTAAGCCCCTGTAGGAACCCCATCTAATGAGCATGAGATTACACACTCAAATGATGACAAGAACATTAACCTCAACACTTCAGAACGGCAATGATTGTTTTCAAATTAACATGTGCAACATAAGGCTAGAATAAAATTGAAAGTGTAGCTGCACAGTATAGTGATGTAATACCAGTGTTGAATGTTAACTGCTGTTTTGCCTGGGGGCATCTCCGAAGGGCTATTCCCTTTGATAATGAAGAAAGTGATAATAGAGAGCTGACAGGCATGTTTCATATCCAAGTATACATTTAAATACTTAAATAATCACTCTTATCTAGGTGATTAGGTCAGGGATGCACTTATCTTATCTACCTGACTGTTTTTTTTACCTTGTTGAAAGCACTATTTTTGTTAGTCGCTTTGGATAAAAGCTTCTGCTAAATGATTGTAATGTAATGTAAATAAGTAGAGTTTGCATCCAAAAGACTTTGCACTACCCATTCATCCACATGGGACAACTTTTGAAAATATTTTTATAAGAGTATTATTTGATAACATTGTTGAAGTGGATGCTAGATGTCATGGTCACTGTCTGGAGGGAATTTTGGTCAGCTACGTCAAGAGCGCATAGCATATCACTTTCTTTGCAATACCAACTTGTCATTGCCAGCATCTTTAATTAAACACAAGGGCAACTAACAATTAATACCTAACCTCTAGCAGTGAGAATTCATTAATGTCCACTCTAGTGCCACCATGCTCCTGTTTAGGGAAGACAAACTAAACTACTATTTTACAAAGCCCTGGCAGGTTGACAAAAGCATCTCATATTTTGGGTCCTCTAGAGCCTAATTCATTATCCCTGACAGCTTTGCACATTGAGAGTACGACTTTCACTTACTCAGCATCTTTAAACGTAGTGAAATGTGTGTGGAGTTGTTGATGTGATGATGCGTTGGATTTCCAGGTGCATTTGTGTCTGTAAAGGCATCTCACTGGTTATTGTTGTTATTTATTCTATTGTGTTTGTAATTACTAGAGCAGTTCCGTTGTTTCATGGAACTCTACAGGCAACTTTTATAGTATAGTTTGGGGCAAATGCATAGTTCAATTTGACTAGCATCAGAAAGTCAATGATGCTACCTCCATAAATAATGTGTCACCACTGATTGCTGGGGTGGGTCGTGATGAATCGTCAAACGTACGTCCGCCTGTGCATTCTGCACCCACATCATAGATTGACAATGACTCAAAGATATTTATAAATGTATTATTATTATTAAGTTATCAACACTTCTTAGTGCTGTTTCCCATGGGGTATGTTATTAATCAGGCAGATAATTATTGACAATGAAGTGACAGGGGTCTTGATAAAGACTATGCTTTTGTTGTGTTTTTTGGTCCTTGGCTAGACAGGCTCCTAATCCTTAACTGATAGCATCATAAATCATAATGACACTCCTCCAACCAATAAATTCACATACACACCACTCAACCCCTGCTCCTGCTCATTGATCTAAGATGTTCTACACCACGAATTACAATTATAAGTGAATCCAATTGGTTGTGAAAATTGTGCTTTCATTCATAAGCTGTTGATTTTTGACATGTTTACTCTTCTGCCTGATATTGACAACACTAATTGTATGTTATTTAAATAAAAATCTTTTACATGTCTCCTTAACTCACACCACAGACTTGTTAACTCACACAGCAGTTGGACAACTCTGGTTTGACCTCTAAAGCCCAGCTATGACAATGCATAAGAGTGGCAAACAAATTGTGTTTATAATAGGATACTTGTGGAAAAGATGCAAGTGGTACCAACCTCTTTTAAACGCCACAAATATGTTGGGGATGCCAACTGTATTCAATACAAACAGCAACGCATACTGTGTTGCAGAATGCTGAACATACTATAGCATAGAGACAGAGACTCAATTTGTCAAAGTGGGATGCAGTCCAAGATGTTCCCCACAGAACAATAGACGAGAAGAAACTCACTGCAATGAGTCACTAACTTGTATGAATTAATCCATTTATTTCCCCCATTAGTCTGTAATTATTGGCGACAGTGTCCCTTGTCATCATTGACAACGACCCTTAGAAACATATAGATTGTTTCTTGATGGCCAAGACAGAGCCCAATGGTTTAGAATAAATGTGGCTAGGATGCGTACGCACTGAATAAGGAGTTAATGATGCAAGTCAGATTAAGATCTACATTGTTAAAATAAAGTGTTAAGAAACCCTAAATGTGGCGGCAACTGGACCGCAACAAACTGATTGGAGTTGAAACATGTATACTGTGTTTCCGATAACACTGTACTAAAACTCTGTGAGTGTACAGAGGCAGTCATCAGAGGTATGGAACATGATTGTATTGATCATGATCCACTACTAACTCAAGTAACTCAAAACACGGAATCACAAACTTAAAATGGTGTCTCAACTAACTGTAAACCTCGAGTCACAACATCTAATTCCCTACTTAGCTGACTTCTTAACAATAGTATGATGTTTCCTTGTGTTTCTTTCTCTCACTGCAACTCCTGATTGAGAGTATTTGTGAGAATGCCAATATATACTCATCTTTGACAGTATTTGAAACCAAGGGCAGGAAAATGACTTGATTTATTTGGGGAACAGATAGTGATTTACAAACATTATATAAGCAAAAGTAATAAATCATCTACAACATACAATAGATATACTGAAAATTCTCTGAGGTTTTATGTACATAATCCTATTCAAAGATGTCAATTAATCGTACGCGTTTGGCAGGTATTGTTATCTTTTTGTGTGTTTTTCAGTACTTGTAATTGGATGTACTTAAAGTGCATTCACGCAGCTTTGGATACTCCAGCCAAAATATGTAATATTCTAAAGTCTCTGCTGCAAGGCCGTCAACAAAGTCTCCAACAACTAGCACGGCTTTGTTTTCAACCACTGTGTAGAATCGTTTTGTGGATTGAACTGGGTAGAGACTGGCCATATGGTCGACCTACAATGATGTCGATGGGAGAGTAAAACTTATGTAATAATTAAAGGCAAATCTAATTATTGTAATTTATTAACTTGATGTAATTGAAACACAACTTAAATAGAGATTTCATTGAGGTAATTATAGCCAACTCCTGTCTTCACACAGATGTTGAGGGAGCATCAAGAGTTCAGCAATGGTGGTCACCTGCCTAGAGGGTCATCACTGGTCATCTCGTTATTCATTGCAGTTTCCATGCTGTTGACTTTGTTCTTGAGAATCAATCGCCTACATATTTCCTTTTGACTGTGGCAGTTCTGTACCCCATTTGGTTCTTCCCCATAACCAATTGTTTCAAGGCATGGATGGATGCATTTCTTTTCAAATCCTGTAGTGAGTGGATCGTGCAAGTTTACAGTTCATAATCCATTAGAAACACATTCATTGGGAATAAAAAAGGGTAATCTTCCATAACACGTTCAACGTTTGGACAGCTGTTAAGGAACTCTCTTCCCTTTGTGAATATTTCATGGACTAGTTTTCTGAGTTTGTGGATGTCTCTCTCCCCCTCCATTTTCTTCATCCCAATTGTACCAGTTGATTGATGGTTGGGTGTTGAGATATCATTGGTGCCAAGTTTGAAATGCATGGCATTTCACGTTTTTTTTTACCCTTTTTGCTTCCTCAAAACCTTCTGACAGGGGCTGGGAGTTCCTTCACTCAGCAGAGGGCGTCAATGAAGCAGGCGATGCTTCATGACAGGACCAGCCAATTGTTCCAAGTGCTCCAGGGCCTGAATTCACAAAGCATTTTACTGTAACTAAGAGTATTCTGATAAAGCACTAAAAGTTCCTAGCTAAGACTTTCCTCATAAAACCTATTCACTAAGCTGCTGAGAGCAACTTTTGCAATGGAATTAGGAGATGTCTAAACTAAGAGAAAGGGCGGGGTTGACCTCGTTGCTATGGATGACGCAGTGTTTCATGAACGAGCTTACTTATTATGCCCACAGTGATTGCCTGATAGGAGATGGGTCTCTGTATGTGATTTTATCATAGAAATGCTGTAGAAGGAGGTATCATATTCAAAAATCTGTTTAGTGTTCGTCTAGAACTTCCATTATCCTAGGAAGAGTTTGCCCTTTACATGGCCCGATGACATGCCATTAATCACATTGCCATAGATGTGTATCTTGGTGTTTGTAGTCTCTAGATTTATATAACTGCAGGTTGTTCTATTAGAATAAAGATGAAACCTTAATGGAGCTATTTTGATGTTATGGTTGGTCTGGCTAGTTGGCCTAGTGGTTAAGGACAGCGTTTAGTAATTGGGATTATTTAGTGGCCCAATCTCTCACATGGGCAGTGCCAATAAGTGCAATAGCTTCCAATGAGGCCCAATCTGCTTGTTTGGTTGTTTGTTCATGAAAATGGCGACATGTATGTTCAGATACAGTTTTGGTCAAGTGTGTACATAAGCGTTCACTAACCAACGGGTGTCCAGTGTTGATCAACTAAATCCTGAAATGCCTTTTCAATGAGATCGGTAAAGTATTTTTATCTACTTTCAAAATAGCAAGGCTTTTATTGTTTGAGGTTAAAAGACTAGGGTTTGGTTAGGGTTAAGCATTGAAAATGTTTTAAATTAACAAAGGTTGCAATTCTCAGTGCAATGTACAAGCACAATATTACACTGACATTGAATGGATAATGAAGTGCACTGAGCTAGTTAACTGCTCTGATGCCTGAAAAGGTGCCAAGGTTCAAGTACATCACACAGCATGCCTACAGCCATGTCAGTTGGGTTTGTGGTTAAAACAGATGCCTGGAAAGAAGAAGATGTGGCACTGTATTCTTGTTGATTCCGTAATATGTTTCTGTAGATAGCACTTTATAAGGTAGTCTAAATGGGTAAGTGTGTCTCAAGTATGCATAAAGTCACATTTTGTCACTTAAGTGTGCAAATCAAACACACACACACACACACACACATTTTTTCCTGTGCATTTGAAAATGAATGCAAATACTACCTTGCTTTGTATGTAATTGATGAAACAACATTGAAAAAACAACAACTTTGCTTTAGTGTCTTGATCTTATATTTTATTCTAACATTAAGATTTATAAACTACTTTAGGTGTTTCATAAATCCCCAACAGTTTCAAAACACATATAATTGACCTACATAGTAGTTGGTTAATTATTTGATCACCAATCCAAAGACCAATTCTTAGCTTTGGTGCACTCATTTGTACGGTATCAAACTTGTTAAGAATAAATAATGTGTTACTCTGTATACATTTTTTTTCTTGTTTTTTCACTTGAATTTCTGTGGGGATCCATACAAAATAGTTTACCAAGGAATCTTGCGTTTGGAGGTTATGGCACTAATGGAATGTAACAATGCTACTAACTAGAATGATTTGCTAATCCCACACACTTTTATGTGATACTTTCATCAAGGCATTTGTTCATACGATGACTACGCTAATTCAAGTTGGCTACTGTAAGCCTAATTGTGAGTATTACTGACCAAATGTATGTGCTCCATTTCTGCATTGACAGATTAATACATTAGCACAATCTGGTTATTTGCATGAACCACAAAAGGAGCTACTTAACAGAAGTGAGATAATTGTTTTGTAATTGAGTTATTATTCATCCAGTAATTAGCCATTTTATGACAAATGGCAATGGTGTGGCAATGGCAATGTGGTAATGAAAGTATCTTCAGAGTTAAAAGCGGCTGGCTCATCTTGTCACAGGCCCGATGTTTACCTGACCTTGCCTGATTTGTAATGGCTGTTTGAGGAAAATATATGTACTGTGTGTGTGTGTGCTTATACAGTATACTGTATGTTTATCACAACTAAAATAGGACAGTTTGCCCAGCAGCTTGTAACCCTCTGAATTGATGTACCTCGAAAAGCTGACTTGGACAGTTAACAGATAAACACAGCACAGTGGCTTCATAACTTTTATCCACCCATACAAATTAAAAATAGCATGCCTTGCAAAAGTGAAAACTTTACTGCTCGGGCAAGGACGATAAAATGGTTTGCTGCACTGACTCGATGCCCATATGCCAATCTGCATAATACCTCATATGCCCTTCAAAATTATATTGTTATTGTCATGTAGTTAAAAATTGCCCTCTGTCATGATGAACTAGTAGTGACTGTGCTGTCTTTTCCAATTCCAACAGTATTGGTACATATGACAAAAAATATATAGTTTTAGCGGATGATTAGTGGATGATTGCCTAATTTGAAAAAAAAGTGCCATTTTGGTCTAAAGTGTATTTCATAGCAATTAAGCATGAAACAAAAATACCTATGTATGTACAATGAATATTGAGAACGCAAAAAAGTTGGAGGTAGTTTCAACATTTCGCGAACAAAATAACTTTGTTTTCTGACTTTTGTTTTGTTTGTAAATGTTTACAATAAGAGCAAATGTTTTATATTTTTTAATGTTCCATCTCACTTTCTCTTACACATGTCCTACACAAAAAGACACACACACACACACACAAACACACACGTGCGCTCAAACACACGTTTGTTCTTATAATAATAATAATAATAATAATAATAATAATAATAATACATACATTTAATTTAGAGGCGCTTTTCTAGACACCCAAGGTCATCGCACATAGTTACAACAGCTACACAGTTAAAACTGTACAATATACAAGGGTATTGAGGCAGGGAACATCAAGGAACATTACAAGAGGCCAGGGGTATAGGGGTATACAACGGCATACACAAAGAGGCAGACATCACGATGAGTATGCTTGTGTAAATTGGTGAGTTTTGAAGGGTTGTTTGAATATTGTTATAGTGTCAGACTGTCGGATGTGGGTTGGGAGAAAGTTTCAGAGTCTGGGAGCAGAACAGCTGAATGCCCTGACGAATACTGTCTTCATAACATAACTGGATCAAATGAGCTATTCCACCTGATACATATTCAGGTTTCTAACAGTGTAAGTCCATTTATTACAGGTGTACAATATCTTTAAAATTACAATGTTTCAAGGAAGCATGGCATGCATACGCTTCAAGACCCCTTCTGCAAAAAAAATGCTATTACTTAAAGTGGAATGGAATAGGTGTTTTGATAAAACAACTTATTTTGACATTTGCAGTCTCATGTCTCTTGTGAGGACATTCGAGGCAAAGCCAGCTTTAGACATAAAATACTTGACATTGCTCTAGATCGAACAGCGGTATCCAGGTCAGACTTGCAAACAACCGGCAATTAGAGACAAATCTGTAAACACTGCATGGGCCATTTCCTGAACAGAAGATTTAAATTAGGCATAATCTAACCCATCCAGGGTAGATATAAATTAGCCTACTATTCTGGTGTCAGTCTATTCTGTTTTAAATTATGTATGTTCTCTACATGTACCCTGTATTTTGGAACAGGATCAGTTGATATAGTAAAGACCCATGGGCATTTACGCCACCAGTGGGAATTATAACCAAAAAGGCTAGTACTGAAGTGATAATGGGGGCTTATGCAAAATAAATTGCACTTATATGGCATGCCCCTTAAATTACAGTCAGAATATGCTGTGATAGTGGTGTGCACCCTCAGATGTGATTATACAGTGTATCAGCAGGGGAGCTTGGTGATATTTAGAGAGGAAGAAGTGACACAGGGACCCAAGCATTTCTCACAGTAAACCCAGAGTTCTGTGCCATATTCAGCCCTATTCACTGAGCCAAACACAAACATGATCCCCATCTGTGCTTGTGATGACACTTTACCTGGGTTTGAGTCGGTCAGCACCTGTTTGAAGGGTACCACAGAGTACATGCATTGTTCTGTAGATGACAACCATGTGTACTCACTAGACTAGGCTAAAAACCGATTAATGTCTGCCAGCAGCGTGAACCCCTTATAGGGTTTTACAGTGTGACTCATTACACCCACACTGTTCAATCATTTTCATGCAAACCCATTTGATCTCTGCTCGCCATCTGCCCACAATGAGGCTGAAATATTTGTTTGTAAATAATTATTATGAGCAAATATTAGTTCTTGGAATCCAATTTTAAAGGTCTTAAAAAATACGGTTGCGTTACCAAAAAGAAAAAAAAAGTTAACTGTTTTTGTTTTCCTTGTTCTTCTTTGTCCTAGTTATTGTATTTCCTATATTTTTCTCTTTAATTTAACCTTATTGCAGAGTGAGTTGGTGTGAGCTAAACAAAAGTAATCTAACAAGCTATAAAGGCATAAACACCTAAACAACCATCTAAAATGCATAGCTTGTTAACGTCAGCTTTCAAATTTCAATACAAGTTGTAAATCGTTGGGTATATACAGTGCATCCGGAAAGTATTCATACCCCTTCACTTTTTCCACATTTTATTATGTTACAGCCTAAATCCAAAATGGATTAAATTAAAAAAGTTTCTCAACATTCTACACACAATACCGCATAATGACAAAGTGAAAAAAGTATTTTAGAGCCAAGCTTGCGCCAAGCTTGTAGCATCATACTCAAGAAGACTTGAGGCTGTAATTGCTGCCAAAGGTGCTTCAACAAAGTATTAAGTAAAGGGTGTGAATACTTATGTACATGTGATATTTAATTTTTTTATTTTTAATTCATTAGCAAAAAATAAAAATAAAAACGTTTTTCACTTTGTCATTATGCGTATTGTGTGTAGAATGTTGAGACATTTTTTTTATTTAATCCATTTTGGAATTAGGCTGTAACATAATAAAATGGGGAAAAAGTGAAGGGGTATGACTACTTTCCGGATGCACTGTATATACCCAGCGATTTACAACTTGTATTGAAATTTGAAAAACCTTACATTTCTACAGCAAATTATACTTATTTGCAGATACTGCAATATAACGAACAAAAGCACAAATCTGAGAGAAACTATACCTGTTAGTACATTCTTCTGTGTGTGAGACAGATGGTCCTACGCTTGTGTGAGAATCTAAAAAGGTCAGAAACGTCATCCTCCCTGGATTGGAGGGAAAATAGCTTTGTTCCAGAACTCGCGTCATGCTTTGTGCTTGAGGGGAGAAGATGAAAGCTTAGCTGTGAGTTTATATAAAAGAAGGATTTAGTGGACTCTAAACTAAGAGGAGTTGTTCAAAATCCATAGTGTATGAGAAGTTTTTGCAGTCAATGTTTTTTGGATGAAAAACAAGATAATTTTGACTTTTATATTTTCATGAGGTTCTTATGAGGTTTACTTTTTCTCGACTATCATCCCAGAGCCTCCTCAGCAATTGATTGATAATCTATGAGAGAGGGAAACGTGGAGAAAAATATGAACACTTTGAAAGTGTGTTACACTGTTGTTGCGCATGGTCAAATGAGGATACTTATAAAAGAGGTGCAAGCTGTTCTTATATACTTGTATGCGCTGACATTTAGTATGCAGTTTTTTCTTGGATCTCTGAGTGCAATTGTGGGGAGCTTATCTCATTTGGGATGCTTTAGATTCCAATTAAACCACACAACTCATAATACTGTAGGATCACATGAATGTCAGTGTAATCATAAAGATAGTGGCATATAGTAAACAGACAACTAACGATAATCACTGTGTGTATGTGTGTCTGTTTGTTTGCATGTTTGTCTCTCTCTCTGTGTGTGTGTGGACCCCTTGAGTGTAGCTTAGAGGAAGCCATTGAACAACTGACAGGCAATTTCGAAAGTGGTGCTCTCTTAAGCACAGGGCTTAGCAGCTGGCTGTGGCTTGCTGTAGGTAACCATTGACTTCAACTAAATGTGAGGAGCCACTATATTTAGTCTCTTTATTAGCCGGGCTATCGTGAGAAAAAAAAGTGGGATAACGCATGGTAGAATGCGTTGGCAGTCTGAGCGCATGATGACTGCTTCTTTTTGATCGTACATCAAAGACTCTCAGTGGCCATCAGTGTGCTGTCTCTTATTATTTATTGATGAAACAACAGCCACCCTCAGCAACAACAAGTTCAGAACTCTGTTGACAGACAATTCTGCTAGGAATGAGAAAGTAGCTTGTGTCCGGATATGACACTGGCAAAATAATTCAAGGGCACCGAAGCTGTGCATGCATGACTAGAGATGCACCATCAACTTGATGGCATCCAAGATTCAGTGAATTGTAAGATTTGGCCGTTATAATTGTTCTGTCCTTTTTCAGTTTTTTTTCTTTTTTTGATCCTGTTCATTCAAAATAACAGCTAGAAATTAACCTATTAAAATCCCAGACATTGTTATGCTCTTTTCGTCTGTAAAATATGCACAATGACGTTGGTGTTGTGGTGCCGTTAGGATTGTTGTTATTTTTATGTGATCAATATTTTGAGAGCTGATGCTTTCTTTTTTATGCAAAGGGGACAGAAGTCTTGCTTAAACCCCCTCAACTGGTCCCTTTTCCGTTTCAGCTGTCACATTTCATTTACTGCTGTTTTGCTCCTAGCCACAGTGTCACAGAACTCGGCACAATGGAGCTGTTTGATTGGTTTAGCAAGGACATCTTCAGGGCAGTGATGATGTCATACTTTTTAAAAAGGAACATCTTCCATTGGGCAATGTCATAGATGGTGGCCAGCTGGGGCTATGGCTAGTTAAGAGGTGACTGGCCACTGAGGGCTGAAGATGACCATAGTCCTGCTTTTTACAACACTAAACATAAAGCAAGTTATCACGTGTGTTTTATTCACTTGGCTGACTCTGAAATGTTGGTATTTAGAAGTATTAGCATTAGTTTAAGTATTAGGATCAAGTAGTAGTGTCACATAGATAGCAGGCATCCCAAGGCATCTCAAATCAGTCAGAATGCCTGTATATTCATGTACTTATTCGGCATTCCAGACTTAATACTGTCCACACCCTAAACTGTATTTTTAAAACAACTTGTCACTGTTTCATTGTCTAAAGGTGAATTCATTTTCCAATTTCTGAATTAGTTTAAATAATTGATGGGCAAGAATCCTACTGATTTGTTGGATTATTCTTTTATTTACAACCAAAATGTCTTATATTATACTGTGGAACTTTAGTCTTCCACAACTTTTCTCATTAAAATAAATGCATATTATTTTGCTGCTTATAGGGGAAACTGATGATACACACATAACTCATACAGTATCAGTAATATGATAATTAGATGCTTGACTATTTCCATCGACACAATTGGTATGCAGACTTCCATTACCGATGAATTGCTCACCAACAGACGCCAGCAATCATGATTCTAAATTGAAGTGTGTACGTGTGCCGGATTTTACCCTATGAGGAATCATTATCTGTGCAAACAAGTCTCGTCTTCTAATGATCCTCCTCTGAAAGAAATATGTCCCCCTGTCTGGATAAAGGGCCATCAAATCACCCAGAAACGTAATTTTCCCAAGCAGCTCTGTGCTTTGTCATACACTATATAATTGGAAATGACGTGCCTTCTCTGGAATGACTAAGTAGCTCTTTCTTCTTCCGGTAGACAACTACTGTTTTTAGGTGGAAAGTAAATTTTTAAAGTCACTATAGGCAACTTTTGTATATTAACGGATTATCAATACATTTCTTCTGATAGCACATTGTAATGTCTAGAGAACAAACAAATCGCGTAAAAAAACTCTTACTTGTGGCAGACACTACTTATGTCTGCCACCGGGGATGGTCGCCCGCAAAACTGCGACAAATTACTTTATGGCACAAGGAAGTGCGGCACTAAATCAGGAAGAGATGCCCATACTTGGAGTATAGTCGTTGATCGTTATAGTGATATTCAGTTATCACAAGCATTCTGCATGTCATCTTTGCGACGGTAAGGTAAAATAATTACACTAAGCAAACGGTAGGGGTCGCCAAAATCACCTCCTACAGATAAACTGCATCTATGAACTTTAAGGAAATGCATATATTTGTTTATATGCACCATTGTGCAATTTTACAAGAGTAAAGCAGACACAGTCCTTAACTGGTTTGTTTTATCTGTTGAATTGGTTTTATATCTAGGAAGCTCAGTTTGTTCTCTTTCACCAGTGTACCCTGAGGTTTGAGTGTAGGCTCTGTTTTATTCTGTTGGTCCTTTTGATTATATCATCCAGATATTTACATTTATTACTATGCTTTATTTATTGATTATTATGCTGATGATGGATGATAATAAAATGTATTGTCTTTTAAAAATATATTATTTATATGAAGAAATATATATTATAGTTCTTCATATAAATAATATATTTTAAAACACAATTTAAAATATATTATTTATATGAAGAAATATATATATATATATATATATATACACATTTTTTTCATATAAATAATATAATATTTTTCATAGATGGCCCCCTACCTCTACTCATTTGATTAGTTTTTATAATTAATACTACAAATTGAAATCAATCAAAAATCTAATTTATTTTTATGGCACATTTCCTACAAATAGGCAATTCAATGTGCTTAACACAAGGCAAGCAGAAACATAAAAGGAAGAAACAAAAGTCTAAGAAACAAACAAAAACTATTGTAATAAGAGAAATAAAATTGTAAAAAGGAAAAACTCAGCCAAATGAAATGTAGAACATATATGTTTTTAATCTGGATGTGCGAGTCTGAGATTTCATAGAAGTTAGTTCCAGCTATTTGTTGCATAGTAGCTAAACGCTGCTTCACCTTTTTTAGGTTTTAGTTTTAACTCTGGAAATGGGTGAGACCTTTTCCAGATGACCTGAGGGGTCTAGATTGTTCATAATATATTAGCATGTTGATATTTTACTTTGGCCAAACATGATTTGGTGACTCGAAGCTGAGCAACTGTATTTTAAAATCAATTTTCAAAAATATGTTATATATCTATATTAATATAATTTTATTTACAAATCGCATAACCTTCTAGTAATTAACTTTACTAACTACTAAAGAAATTTGCTGTATTCTTTGAATTTCATTAATACGCCATAAATAGTTATAGGGTAGTATTATTATTTTATTATTTCTTACCAAAAATGTTCAAAATGTAGTTACTTCATAATTCAAAAAGTATGCATAAAATATCTTTATACCACAGTCTACTGAAATGGCACAGTCCACGTAGATCTTAATATAAAAATGTTGATGCATGTCTGGCAACCCTAGGATAGCTTTGAATGAGTTCCTTTTGATACATACTGCATGCAAGCAGATTCAGTATGCAATGTATTCTTGTTGCTCTGTGAAAATCACTTGGGCCCACTAGCAGTGATTTGGGCTGAGGAAACCTGCAGCGCAGGAGTTGACTCCATGAAAACTCATTGAGAGAAATGCGGGTGTTTGAAGAAAAGTGTTGAGAAAGAGGGATAGAGAGATAGAGAGACATTTGGTGGGGGGGAGGGGGGTCCCTTGCCAAAAGTATACAGAACACAGGACATTGCTGTACATCCCTTGCTGAACTTCTCATTGCTGTCCACTCTCATAACACTGAATTGCTGAAACAGTGGCATGCATGTATGGGGATGCCCCAGGGCAATTTTGAGTCTTTGAGATATGTGGGTTGTTTTTGTGCTACAGTGTTGCAGTGTGTTTGTCTGGCGTATATGCAATGTGAATCTCCATTGCCCTTTAAAGATAGCCTTTCATCTAAGGGTGCTGAAAGATTTCTTTGGCTAGCATATCTTTATTTATTTGCTGTGTTACATCCTTGCAACCAAAAAAAGTTAAGTTATGTTGTAGAGTAGGTTTTTACAGAGACAGTAAGTCTAAGAGGCTTGAAGGGAGTGGTCTGTAAGACGGTTTAAGTCCTTGA
Source organism: Galaxias olidus (assembly GCA_026901105.3). NCBI lineage: Eukaryota > Metazoa > Chordata > Actinopteri > Galaxiiformes > Galaxiidae > Galaxias > Galaxias olidus. The sequence continues at coordinate 133,758 of JAPMUY010009769.1, forward strand.
GGCTAATGCAAATGTTGTAGTATCTTGTAGTGAAGCTATTTGTGAAGGTCAAGATTTTGTCCGACATCTACGTGAGTAAGCACTTAACACTTTCTTGCTAAACCTTGTTGAAAGATGAATAGTCTATATGAAAGAAGAAAATTATAATTGGACAAGATGCATAGATACACTCCACAGTGCACCAAATACATAATCATCATTCCTGAATTGAGTGAGGGAACGTGCCTCTCTAAATTACACGGTTCACTGCGTTCTGCCAAGGTAAGCTGTTCTAGTATGAATTGGTCACTGCAACAGTATACAGAACTGTTGGAGTTGTACAAAGTAGTGATCGTAATTTTAGGTATAGTTCTAGGGGCATTCCAGCTAAATTATTTCTTGTTGGTGTACCAGTGAGTTAATCAGATGTAGGCATTTGATCTGAATTGTGTAGAGCAGATATAAGGTAATAGCTTTTAGCCCTACCTACTGTTAATAGTTCCTTTGCTAATCCATTTATGCTGAGACGGGCAGAAAGAGCCCTACTATTCTTGCTGAATGCTAGTTTGATCACAGAGATAGATTTGTGGATTGTACGATGGTATAGAAATGACATGAGCATATGTGACGTCATTAACTTACTCAATCGTATTCTCATGTTCAATTGCAGCCTGGCAAAGAGTAAACAATTGTGCTCCGTATTGTCAGGGAACGTTTACTACAGTATATTTCTTCCACACACTGCCTTTGTTCTATAAGCCTCTCTGTCATTTAACCATCTCCTCGTTATCTACGTTCTCTCTTCAGAGTTTTCTGGGGAATCCCCTCCCAGTTTTACATTCCGTTATGGGCTGAACACAATAATTGACAGTGATGCAAGAAACAAAAGCAGAGGAGCAATTGGAAAGCAGAAGTTGAATCTGATTTTTTTTTTTAATGAAGAGGGATCACTGTGAGGGGAAGCAGGCAGGCTACTTGAAGGACACTCAGTGTCATGTGAATTGGTGAAGTGTGTTTTTTGGGACATTGTTAAACAGCAGAAACCATCAGTTACCTAGCCTAGCATTCCCCTGAATTTGTTCCATCATGTCCTATAGGCTAACTCGGACATAAACTGTTGTTCAGGAATGGTATTATTCGGCTGTCCGGGGAATGAAGAGGTAGACCTTGTTGGCTTGGACTTTGGTTGTGCTCAAAGATACACATGAGAAAAAAACAACATTGAAATGCATTGTAATGCAAATACATAGCCTGGTAAAGAAATTATACTATGTACACAATAGGAAGTTAATACCCAAAACCATTACATATATTTTTTAACAGACAGGAGCAGATTTGTTTTCACATGAAATTACGTTGTCTGACACAAACAAAAACAAAGAAAAACATGCAAGAAAGAATACACATACACAAGGTCAACAACTTTAACAGAAACATGAATGTTCCTCAGAGTTGACCTCTAATGACCCTGTCAAATGCAAGCCTGTCCTCCATGGGACCGGCTACCGTAGGGGAGACATCACCTATCAACCAGCCCTGTCAAGTCTGGAGTAGATTAATTTATCATGATGCAGTTGACATACGGGAGCAAGGGTTATTGCGGCTTAGATCTAAGGCACCTGTGGCAGCGAGCCAAGTACTCCAGTGGACATTTTGGGCTCATTCTAGAAGTGGCGTGTGTCAAGAGCATACCTTTAAAGTAACAAGTGGTCAGTGACCTTGGCGCAAAGATTGATAGGAGGAACGGTTGCCAGGAACCATGCAGGCAGGGTTGAAATAAATTACATTAACTGTTGGGATACAACTGCCGGGGTGAGTGAGATCATTTGAATTTTGATGGCAATGGGAGCAATACAGCAATACCCAACGTGCATCCCAGTATGACAACTGGTGCCAAGTAGAGCAAGTTTCAAAGTTCTTAATGGATTGGGGTCCCCAGGCAGTGGTGTACAGCATTTTATGACCCAAACAACCTTCTCAAAAACTGCTGAAGTTTCTTACATCCCATCTGTATCTCAGAGGACGAAGAGAGTGACTACTTTGTGTGTGAATGTGTGTGTAATAAAGACGTTCAGGGTCAAGTAAAAGAAAAAATAAAGCCCATCTAGTGAAGCAGCATAGACGTTTTAGGAGAGGTAGGATGTCTTTTTCATCTGGTATAACAGTGAGAAATCTCAGTTGGTTTAGAATGTATTAATTTGTCAAGGTTATTGTGTGGCCAACATTAGTCTAAAGGGCAACTACATGACAAGGACCGCCAGGTGACCTATATTTCCTAATTAATGTGCTAAAGATCATACACCATGTAGGAAGGCATTTTTTCACTGCAGTACTTTATGCAAGTGATAAATTGTTGTATTAACAAACGCCTTAGTGTGACTTGCAATGCCCATTAGTGCATTGTAATTTGTATACATAGATAGATGCACCACTTGATCTTCTTAGAGCAGTAGTAAGAATCTCGCAAGAGAGAAAAAAATTGCTATTTTGAAGTGGTATCTGACAGGTTGCATATGAAATGATAAACTGAGGCTTATTGGACACATCCTGCTTTTTAATGTGCAGTGCATAATGCATACCTAATCACATGGCTCTCCAGTTAATTCCAGGTGTTTGTCTATCAACAGTAGACAGGTTACTGATTTTAAATAAGGTTTGGTGCTCGAGGACGATGTTTGTGTGTGTGTGTGTGTGTGTGTGTGTGTGTGTGTGTGTGTGCAAGTTTGTGTGTGTGCAGGTGAGTGAGGGTGGGAGGCCTTGTATGAGGTCTGACTCGAGATACAAGGGGAGAGGTAGTTTTTTACACAAGGGATAGTGAACCAATTTAACAAGATGCGTAATGTGGCTCAAGGGAAATCAGCTCTGTCAGACAGCGTCTATTTAACAAATAACATGGGGTGTACATTCACAAGTGGGAGACATACAGCCGAGAAGGAAATATATTCCGGGTTGGCATCAGCAATTAATATCTTGGAGTTCAGCTAGAAAACTACGCTTTATAAAACAATTTCATGCTGAATTTACAGTAAGTTCCTGGCACTAAAGTTGCCAATATGCTGCTGTAAAATGTACAATAAAGCAAATTGCCAGTAATCTACTGCAACAAATTAACATCTGAAAGTTGCTATCGTTTACTGGCATTACACAGCAAGTTATTGGTAGTTGTAAAGGAACCATAATGAAAGATTTGGTATATTTCTTTGTCTGGGATTGTTTTATCACTCAGAGGGATTGTACCAACAACATGAAAATGTGAAATATGTGCCTTGTGCATTTCCTCTTGTACACCTCTGACAACATATCAACCCTATTTTACAAGCTGTTCTAAATCGCAGCCATTTGGGATGTAGAAAATGTAAGTCAATCTACGTAAGGTTGAACTTCTCCGGCAGCAGCCATGTTAACAGCGGAATGTTACCATCCCTAGCCAATAACATAACTCAACTAATGAGCAATGGATGTAAACTCGCGTGCTAGGAGGCATCCTAGTATAATTAATAAAAAATATATAATTTTTTTGTGTTCAAATATTTTTAAATGTGCTTCATATACTCTAAGGAACTCTACATTATATGTAGGCAACTACCATTTCCTTTAACTTCCCCAAAATTCTAGCTATTTTAAGCAGACAAAATAACACGTATTTTACTGTAATCTCTGGATGTTTCTCTTGCAGTGGGAAACAGCCGCAAAAGATAAATAAACAGACATGTCTCATCCAGGGTTTAACAATAATACATCAGCACTAACTGATCTAAAAACAACAATGGGACATTTACAAAACATTGGCATAACCCTTGTAAACATCCTAACTTTAAGATGAAACCAGATGAACAGCAATAAACAGTATTTTTTGGACAACTGCAGAGCATGATGAGGATTAATTAACAACTAACAAAGTCCTTGGAATGGCTTTGCAGGCGTTAAAATATTTTACAGCCTTCTCATTTAGGTGCATTTTACTCTTAGCTTAGAAATGATCTTGCCAGACGTTTACTGTTAAGCACCTAACAGTATATATAAAGAATTGCAGTCTAGCATTGTTCAACTGCACAGTACTCACTCTTATGTTGCAATCATAAACATTTTGCTCTGTTTGCAAGGTTTTGCCAAGCTTTCATGCTGTTACGTAAGTGTGTCCAATTGACAACATTGCTGTGAAACAAGCTAACCTTCAGAACCTACAGTATCAGTTGCCCACTGCAAGCACAGCCGATCCAGGTCAATAAGTGAATGATTGGTTGAACTGAATCTTACACCATGGCAGTGGAATAGATCAAACATGTTGAGGGAACTATCAACTGTACATAAAAAAAAAATGCAAATGCAACTAATACATCAACTAACAAGCACACTTTAAAAGTACCCAGAGTTCCTTGTATCTCACAGTAAAGTACAATAAAATGGTAAAACATTTTTGCTGCTCCTTTAATGGGTAAAATACAGTAATTCACAAGCCAATGTGAAAGTACTCAGAATACATTGCATTTCACAGTAATATACAGAATGATTAAACAATAATTTACTGTAAATTTTTGTTGTGAAAACACAGCAAACTTTTACGGTGTTCAAGTGGTGATGTTGCTGTATACTTTCTGGTGAAAGGCGTTTTCTTTCAGGCTGTTGCATTATAATTTCATTTGGTATTTCAATTAAGAAATAATAAATTAGAAAGAATGAGAATCCATTTAGATAACAATTCACAAAATGTGTTAAAAAAGCACAATTGACAATGGAATGCCATCTCTACTCAAATCCTGCATGATGAGGTTTTTCTTAGAAATGAGCAATTCAACAAACATAATCAAAGATTGCAATCAAAGTTATGGTATGAAATGAATGGAATAAGTTTGTTTTGATGATGTCATGGGAATGATAGATTTTTGCATTTACTTTTGAAATATAAACCAATATTGAAAATGGAATTTGCTGAATTATTGGTTATTTATTTAATTTGATGCTGCAAACAAAAGGACACACAAATCCTTGCTGTTGCTCCCAAGGAAACCCTTTTAACCTTTGAATCCTGTACAACTGGCACTAAGTTGTGTTTGATCAGATGTAGTACAGTACTGTTTATTCCCTGTGATCTAACCATGCTGCCTGGATGTAGACAATCAAAGTCATTTAATCTAGCCTGGCGGATGAGCTTCTCTCCACTGTAGTCTACAGATGAAGTTTTCCACTTTTATTTAGCAGCCACAGGGGAAGCACAAAAGTCTAGGTTACCGATAATCTGGTCACAATAATTTGGTGGTGTTTTACTGTAGTTAGAAACAAGTTTGATCACGGCCGAGAGTACAACTGTTGATATACTGTGCTCATTAAAATAGAACTTCTAAAGCAATTTTGACTGTCAAAATTGTCAAAGCAAATGTTCCATTCAAATAATCAAAAGTAGTCGTAACATGCAAAAACGTACTTAATTATGTTTTGTTCCTCATTACAAAGATATATTTTTTTTTTATCTCTACAAATTTTAACGTTGATATTTGTTTTGTGTTAAATCTTTAACCAGGCTCTACGGCACCATCATCTGAGTAGATACTGTGCAAAATCTACTGTTGTGTAGGGCACAAACACAGTGATGTAAGAATTTGAGAAGTAAGACGTGAGTGTTGACTTAGTAACCCAGTATAAAAGAGACCTGCCTCAGAATGTTTTGTGTCAGAGTAGAGCAGGCAGGCAGGTGGGTACAGCTGGCGGGGGACCCTATGTGCCCTTGGACCGGATGCCCCAGCGTGAGCCCAGATTACAGCCACTAATTAGACAGCAGGACAGAGTGCAGGCAAATGCTGCAGGCCTTAGTACACACACATGCACACACTCATACACAAACACACAAGGCTATGGTTTGCGTATTTGACAGGCATACGTGAGCGCTATTTACACTAGAGACAGTGAAGTCTCTCAAACAAAATCACTACTCCAGGTGCTTTGCATTTTGCAGGTTGCAATGTCTTTGTGTCGTTTTAGATTAACCAATTGTATTTATTTGAGACTATGTATCTGATGTTTTTGTATTGCTGTAGTATGTTTGGGTTCAAATACCTACTTTACTGTGCTAGATAATCTCACATAATACTCCTAAATAGTCTGCAACCTATTGACAGTGTATACATTTTATGTAAGGTCAATAGTCTGTAAGCTATTGACAGTGTACACATTTTATGTAAGGTCATGCTCCAGGGGCACGTCAGTATATTTAGAAAGTAACAGCAATTGTCCCCCAGAAAAGTGATAAAAGTAACTTGCTACGCCACTTGTCAGACATGGAAGGTGTTGAAAGGGAGTGGGTGTCAGGTGCTGTATGACTGAGGCGATTGCTTTTTTATCACAGTATGGTCTGCCAAGATAAAATATTATAAAATCATTTTTCAAGCCTTGCTTGAAGAAAGTCAGTGGATTGCATGAATTTTTTTTTCAAACAGACATGGGTAACTGACAACAATTTTGACCACAACATGATTGACTACAAAGTTTGTGATTCACTAAACTATGTTTGTCAAAAGGAAATAATGTTAAATTTAAAATTCAACCATCAAGATTTAAGTGGGCACATTTAATTAAAAACCTTTAGAAACTGGAATGTGTTATTTAATCTTGAGTAATTATTTTTGGAAAGGGTTCAAATTAATAGAAATTAGAAAAATCCAATTTAACAGTTTTGAACTAAAATAAATATGTAATTAAACATATTGTGTCCTGTAGATCACCACAAACTCCAAAGACATCGAAATGTTAAGTTTGCTGATGATGCCCTATTTTCTAGTTACTTACAACAAAATATTGTAATTTCCATGTTTATTCAATCTATTAGGACAAATAACTAATCATACATTGTTTTTGGCAACACCCTCGGGTGCCCAAAACAGAAATCGTCTTCCAACAAAGAACCCAAGGCAAAACTGTTCAGAGGCATTTGTATAACTTGTGGATAGTTGGTGAGGACATGAAAGGGATTCAGAACTGAGAGCGCAACACATTTTTACTGAGGAAGAAAGGTGGTCACCTTTTTTGTTTACTACACTGCAGATGTTGAGGAAACGGTGAAGTGAGCAAGCAGTTTGTCATTTAAAAAATCACCGTGGTTTAATTTCTACTCTGTGTAATGCGTTTTCAAAGAGCAAAAACGTTGAGTGATTAAGGCCCTTGAAGAGACTTCTGCCAAAGTCACAGGGCACTTTTGAAAAATGGGTGCCATATTATCTGTTTGGGTTGTGCGATAGGCTTTGGTGTAAGTTACAGGTAACTAATGAGATTTTGACTTCTATGTACTGATCAAATGCAATCTAGAAATCAATAGAAAGCTAGAAATCAATAGAAAGAAAATCAACAAACGAGTTGTCATATAGGTTGGCTAGAAATTGCAGTATGAGTACATTGTCACCAAATATTAGCCCACAAACATGTGTATGTTCAACAGCATGTCAATTGACGAGTTGTGTTAAGACACATTTTGCTTACAATCATTGCAGTCACCCAGTAGCCTACTATGCTTTAACGCATACATCTGTTGCACTTTAATTAAATAATAAATCAACAATTCTTTAAGGCAGCTAATTGCCAAGCTAAATTAAAAGGTACCTTGGTGGTAAACATGCAAGTCCCCAACAGGTAGACATGGGACACTGTTGAGCAGGTGGCCAGAATCACGTCTAGCACCTGCAACTCAGCAAAACTATCCGAGGTGCAGCTGCATAGCGTGACAGCATCGGGTGCCAACAGTACAGCAGTGTGGGGGCAGGGGCCTTGGTTTACGCAATGGTGGTATTTTTAGAAGCAACCCCTGCAGACAAATGTGTGCTGGTACCTTCTTTCGAGAGGTACCTGTAAGGTGTTTATGTGATAGAGCAGGACATTATACATGTGATCTGTGATCCATTCTTGGTCATAACTGAATCGACCTTGTAATGCCTATTTCTTTAAGCTTTCAGTACAATTTTCATAGTGGCTCAAGCTAACCTGCATTAATTATATGGTTGTTTTTATATTTGTATAGCTAACCATTGCACTACGTAGAATTTAAGAATTATTTAAACTTTTTGTTGTTTGCCCCAAACCTAACTCAATAAATCCTAAACAAAACACTCAATATCAAAGGCTATTCCTTCCCCTCCCCTGACTGTGCCAAAGACAAAGGGGTGCTTGTGTGATGGTGCACAAATAAGTATTTGGAACACATTTAGGCGCCAGGTGTCTATTGTAAGGGTTTTGGCTTGTACAATTGTGGCTAACATTCTATCACACTGTGTCAATTAATTGTAGGCGGCATGAGAACTGCTACAACCTCTCAGCAGTTGGTACAGGAAACATCATAGGTGTGATTTAAAACTAGATGCAAGGTTTGGGTGCATTGGGCTTTGAATGATCTGTTTGAAAATATTTGATCAAATACACTTAGTGCTGACTGTTTTGGATGTTTTCATGTGCTTTTCATGTCTCCCCGGAGATGAGCAAACTTTTAATGCTAACCATTTTATTGGAATTAAAGCTTTGCATGCATTCCTTATATATTGCCTCAATAACCCTCGGCCTAAGCTATCCCCCATAGGATTCCAGTCAAAACGTTAGCATTTCAGCTAATTGGGAACACTCAATGTCTCTAAAACACCCCGCATGCATATAAAAGGTATCAGACAGTCTGGAAAACTCTGGGAGATATTTTAATAAATCAAACATCTAAAATTGTGAACCATTCCTTTAAAAACATAACATGTCTAAAACTTTATCAACATACTTTACATGTAAAATAACAACAACTGATAATCCAATGATAAATGTAACGCTTTAACAGCAATGTAAGGTTGCATGGAGATCTGTCCTCTGACCAACAGCCCTCTTTCAAAGTCTTGGCTTAAGTCGTGCTGAGCTGCTCCCCTACACAATCAGTAATTCATTATTTGATAGAGACATGTGAAAACCCCTCTAGGAACTCTGCACAGCAGGCTGGCTGAAGATAACATCCCTGACAAGTCCCCAGTAGAGAACAATAAGAAGTAAGTTGCCTTAAACAAATTCCTAAAGCATTTGAAGGGGCTATTTGTCACAAATCTCAACCTTTTTCACTTGAATGGTAGTGATAAACCTAAACAAGTTGACAGGAAGCCTCTTGAAACACAAGCAGGGAGAAAATCAATTGGCTGAGGGTTTTAAAATGAGGGCCAGGGGCCATCAATCCTACCCTAACCTCAAACCTTCAAAATATCTAGCCCTAAACCAAAATGGTTTAAAAAATTAAACAGCCCTTCGGGGCTTGTATAATTTTAAACGAAGATTAATATCAGACTAATGAAATATTTACAAGCTTTGTACAGTCGTTTAAACTATGGTATGTTTTCTTTTGTGCCAGGGCTTTCATAGGAAACCATTTGTCGAAGAACCTTACCTCAGGTCCCAAAACGTGGCAGCATTAACATGCACTGTTATGTGCAAGCAAGTGAGGCACTGACGACTCAACATTCCTACACTACTATTGCACAACAGATGGTCATGTAGGGCTGGTGATAGGACCAGGGAGCAGCATTGTTTATGTCAACAGTCTGCACACAGTGGGAGGGCTGTCCATACTTTTTATGGTGAGTCTACTCTTTTTTTCCCTGCACCTGGAATATAAGTGATCGCGCAGGATGAGAACAAAGAAATGAAAAGGAATAACATGCACACGAGGAGAAGTGTCTTAAAATGATTGTGGTCAGGTCATGTTTCATTGCAGCATGTCCGGGTTTGTGTGATGCTCGCTTAGCACATGCCGCTTATTGGATAGTCAAACTGCCTGGTAGAGAGGACCATTTGTATAGCAAATCCCTATTCTAAAGAAAGCAATTGAAACATCAAGTGGGTGATATGGCTGAAAGCTGGCTGTGTTCGTGTCATATGCTGTAGGAATATGTGTAATATGCCGTGTAGAGATCTTAGTTTAGAACTGTCTTTCATCTGGAAGCTGAGATGGCCTTGCGGTTCAACTGCTGGGCAAAAGGGTTGTCATGTTAAGAGCTCGACAGGGTCTTTTAAAGTGTCACAGGCAGTTGAAAACCCATGATCTCACTCACCATACCGTAACTATTCAAACGGGGAAATTAGTGCAGATATTTTTGGTCTCTTTTGTTTTACGATGTAGACGTAATGCTTTCAGTAAATCATATGACATCGACTGGTATGGTCTGACAAACCTTGTTTGAAACCAAAAGCCCCCTGTTTCAAAGTGTTGAACTGTTGCACAAAGTAGACCCTACAAGTAGAGTGAAATGGTTGAAGACAGCTTCATGTTTATTCTTTGTCTGGTTTGTCAAGTCCGTTGAAGATGACAAGTAGTTGAACTTGTAGGATGACTGGATGCTGCTGTGTGTGGCCTTTGCCATCTTTAATCTTACAATTCCCCAGTTACAGGCTATTTGGCAGTGGAAATATCATTAGCTATCTAAACATTTACCAAATATGTTGCTAGTAAAACAATGACAGTAACATTTATGAAATAAAGCTATAATAATTACAAAATGGAATTACATTTTGCAGTTAATTTCATAACTATTTTCGTATAGCTTACGAGCAGACGTGTTGATTTTAGAGACTGTAGTGATGTGTATAGTGTAGTGTATGGAAAATGAAGATAAAAAAAATAGAAAAATTATGCAGCAGGTCATAAATGACCCTTCCCATTGTCCATTGAGTCACACGTAGTGTTTTTGTATTTGAAAGGGATTTTTGTTACAAACGTGCGATTTATTTCTGCAAGAAATGTATGATCACACCATTAGACTTTTGTGAATCCTAGCTTTTCAGATATTCCTTCCGTGATTAGATTATAACTTTGGGTGAGCTTCAGCCTAGCTTCTCATCAATATTGTTTGAGAGTAGCTTAAGCAGCTGTTTTCTGAATACATTCTTAATTTTGGATCCCTGGTGTTGCGCCACAATCAGCTTAAGCGACTGGAACCGGCAGTAAGTGAACTGGCTGTTGAGTCCTGTCAACTACAACCCTCTACCATGACTGACATTCCATTTTGGCTAGGGACGATAAATGGCACTTTAACTGGGACCACTGAGCTGTAAAATAATATAAATGAAAGTACAGCTCAACTCTGGCTCTCCGGCTGGTTTTAGACTATATATCTCGTGCTTGGGTGGGGTTGTCCATTTTTAATATTCTATTGAAGGATTTAATTCCAAATGCAAGGCAAAGGGTACCTTCTATGACTCCTGATTTTAATAAATGTAATACCTGGAAGACTTCTCTGTTTATTGGAGATAACATTCAGTCAATTTTATTGCTTAGGCCGCTCAGTATTTTTGCCTTCTACAGTACATATATCACACCTATTGACAGAGCTTTGGCTGGAAGAGATGGATGATTAATAAAATAAATATGTATATCTTAGTATGTATAGAAAACACTTATGCATAGATACCACTATTAAGCATATACAAATACACACTACTCCTCTAAGGGAAAAAATAAGAAATTCTACAGTACATATTAGATATTTTCAGAAAGTGGGTTTCTGAAGTGCTTTGCCCATTAAGGCAATTGGAGAATGGATGATTACCCACTGTAATGTTATTGCCTGCCAAATGGCCAATATTCCAAGAAGACTGAGAGAGGAAAGGGCAACATTTTTCAATCGTCTAAAGTCAGCCTACGCCAGTTTCAGAACATTCAACAATCTAGGCATATATTTATTTGATATTAAAGTAGATAATTTGAGCAGCCTCATCTAGTCTGGTAGTGTAACCTGAAGTGTTTTTAGCCTTTGCACCAATAATAAATCAGATACTTGAGTTCATAGCTGTAATCCAATATGATACACATGTTAACTATAATAGGATCATTGCACACAATCGCAAAATACCTTCATATGATAATGTAAAAAGTAGCCACACAAGATCCCTCTACATAAGCGAGAAGAATTGAAGGGCTGTTTTGTTTTGTTGAGTTTGTGTACAATCAAAATGCCTAATAGCACTAAGATCAAACTGCCTCCCCGCTTGATTCCTGTGAAAATCACTGGAATGGAACAGCAATTGGAGCTAAAAATACCTCTCCCCCATCTCTCTCTCTATATATTGTATCTACTGTACTCTCTCTCTCTGTATCTCTCTTTATTCTATCTACTGTACTATTAGTTCTACAGTACTATTATTAACTAAAACCCCAATAGAGATTGGGCTACACTAGCCCCAATTCAATGATAAGGGCAGGCATGCGTATATGTTTGATTAGATGAGAAATGTCTCAGTGAGTGGTAAGATTCCAATCAGAGGGAGCAAAGTCAAGTCACTTAGGGAGCCCATCAATTGCTCTGGCAATTGCAAACTTCATTACACTTACTGTCTGTGTGTGTGTCATCTCAAATTCAAAGGGCTGGCATCGGCCTCTCTGTACGTGGCATTAGCTTCTCAAAGCAATAATTATCCTTTGGAAATGGACTTCTCACCGACAGAGCGGAGTAAAATTGAGTTTATAATTTAGTTTTAGGAAGGTCTGATCATTAAATAGAAAAAAAAAGTAAAACTAAATGAATTACTCCCTCTGGTGTATTGAAATAAATGAGATATCCCATTGATTGAGATATATCACAGGTTGTAGCCAACACAGGGAGCTCAGTGGACTTTATTGTTATGAGATTGGCAAGTACAATGGGGATGGCAATTTAGACTGTGTGGTGCCTCCTTCTGACAGAGTGAGCTGGGGTGAATAAAGGCCTCATTTTTACCGTCCTCAGATGCCCTCTTTCTTGTCAGCAATGTTGCCGTTTCACAGCTTTGTGCCGGCACAAAAGATAAAAAGTTGCCTACGCTTGTCTATTATATTTTCCACCTCTGGAAAATATTGTTCTGGGAATACTGTTTCAGGATTGCTTAAAGTGTTGGACCAAATTTGATAATAGTCCTGAGAAATTACAATATTGCTGCCATCAGAATTTAATTATTTTGACCATAGAGTTTTTCAAACGTTGAAATGTTCACCCCCATTTGTTTTAATAGAAGTTTAATACAAAAAAATATTGTTTAGGTTAAATTAAATATTTGATTTAATCATGCTCACACTCACATTGAAATTTTAATTGGTCAGTCTCTAGTAACAAATGGACATGTCTACTTCTGCAATTACAAACAAAATCGATGAGCCACCAGCAATCACACATAATTGCTGTGTAGATTGTGACTTGCTTCCGTGAGGTGCCTCCTCACTCAGGGAAAAAGGGAGTCCTGTCTGAAAATTTTAATTTAGGAGTGCATGCGGATTGCAGGCTTGAAATGTAGACAGAAGCCTGCAGCTGTTAGTAGCATATTTTCACATTCAGCTAATAAGCTTCAACCATTGTCCACCAGATGTGGCCTACTACCTATTGTATTCACATTTCATAAACAACCCTAAGAATTGGAATGTCCCTTCTGAGATTGTTATTTTTAATGCAGCCTCCTTGTTTTTGTAGTTTTCAGAGATGTTTTCAAGAAACATGCAGTAATTGTTCATTTCAATTTGTGTTCCAACGTCTGATAAAGGCTTAATCTTATCACATTGAAACTAGTCATGCTCTCTAGTGAAATTTGGTCAGGATATAGATATAGATATAGATACAGATATATTTTGAACGATTTAGGTTGCTTAATTGTTTGACAGCCGACCTTCATCTCTAACCTCACCCTCAGTGAACATCTGTGACTCCCTTCGATTTTATTTTTGTCCTGCCAGAACATGAGCCCTTTATTCTCTGGCTGCCGGGGATGAATTCAACCCAGCAATTGTCACACTGTGGCCCAAGCCTCGAGACTGGCTAGTAACGAGTGGGCTCCGGAACTGAGGTATAGCATAACACTGGACACTGCTACAGAGATAGTATCAGATGAAGGGCATATCACAGGGCCATAGTAGTTCAGTGGTTAGTTACACTACACCTATGACCGGCCACTTTAGCTGCCATATTGGATTTTGTTGATTTGCTATAGTTAAAAAATGGAGCAAATTATTTACTCTACTGGAAACTTTTGGCCTCCTTTTTTAGGGACATTGAAATACTATAGGTAATGTCACATAATGTTGCATATATGCAAATGTTCGGCTGTATATTGTATGTATAATCTTGACTGTGAAATAAGTCGGCTAACTGTTTTGGGGGATATTTTCTTTGATATAATTTAGTTGTGCATCGTTGTCTCAGTGTGTGAGATACACCATTTATGTGGAGGATAAGGGTGGATCCTAAACTAATTAAAAAAGCATGACATCTGACTATTGTAACCATTCTAGTTCAATCATATCTGTCACGGTGTGGGGTTTCTATGTGTGTCTGTGTGATTATTGGTTTCACCTGTCCTCATTTGGGTCCTTGTGTTTCTTTGGTTCTTATGTGTTTTGGGTTTTGTATTTAAGTCCTGTCTCTTGTCCTTGTCCGTTCATTGTTTAGTGTTACGTGCCTTCGAGCCTGCTTTTGTTTTCACATTTTGAAATATCTTATTTTCATTAATTACCTGCGCTTGGGTCTACTACCTTTTGCCTGCTCGTGACAGTATCCGAAACACCTGGTGTAACTCGGTTAAAAAAAGGGTAAAAGGGTACAAACTGTTAGTGTATCTCGATTTAATGCACTTCAGCATTTCTGATTTAATTAAAAGATATTGATTGTGAAAGAATCCCCTCACCTGCCTCCTACTGGGACTAGTCAATAGTTTGTTGAAGTGTGAAAAATAAAATGCTGTTCAAAGGCTTATTTCATATGGGCCCTTGCGATACTTAACGATCTGACTCATAACTTGGTTGGACTTTATACTTCGTTTTATTCGAACCGCACTTTTCCTGTACAGCTTAAAACATTTGAGGGTACAGTACATCTACAAAAGAGGGTTGCATCAGAAATAGCTGGCCACCTACGACATGTACATTAGTTATTACTCTACAGCAAAGTAGTTGCATTCTCGGTATGACTCCTGTACTGTTGCTAAGCTTACCCCCTAATCGTGTACCATTGCTCCTTCTCTCTCAAGCGCAGCCATTACAGGACATACTCTAACATTTCATGTTCATGCACGAATGGTAATTACCTTAATATCTTTCCATAAATTAATTATCTTCACTTTAAATTGGTAATTTACCTCACAAGGTAATTCTCAGATCCGTGTTAATAATTCTGCCTCTAAGGATGGATGGTAGCTGTAGCCGTTGCCAACTAATGCCCCCTCCTCTGCCCTCCCTGAAGGTTAGCCCCAAAGAAGACACACTGGCGCTGCTCGGTCTGGATTCAGATCGTGTCACATTCTCAGGGTCTGCAGTCTATTTTGGCTTCCCTGGATGAAACGGTGAATCCATTCCTTGCAACTGCTCTATCAACAGCTATTTCCTATCAAGCCGAAGATGACATTGGAAATAATTTGAGTGCAGACAGATACCAAATTGACCATATACAGTGCATACAAATTAAAACTCCAGTTGACAAGCAGCATAACATAGATATGCTATATGAATGCATTATAAGAAAACTTTACATTTTGTTAATAAGGGACATACAATAAAAATACTGTATAAACGATTGAAAATTCTTACAGTTCACAATACGTAGCAAGTAATCCAGTATGTGAAGGTCAGATTTCATTTCTTTTCTGAATCTATGATCACTTTTATGATTAATTGGTCAAAATATGCCGAACAGTCTGACCCCTCCAGTTTCTCCCTGGCTGGTGTCCTTTTAGCTTTCATCAAAGATAACCTCTCTGTAATATTCCAAGTTGCCGAGGGCACTTAATCACCGTTCTATTCATTAAAAAGTCTGACAAAAGAATCAATGATAAATCCCATTAAATCAGATCTCTCCTTTTGACTTAGTCCCCTGAAATGAAATAAATTGTGAGCTTGTGAGCTTCTGAATTGGCCAACTCCCTCATGTACTGTCTGAAGAGTCCATATGGGCCACTGTCGTGCCAATTCTCAGTCAATATTATAGGACTTTGTGTACTGTACAGTAAATTAGGGATTTCTCCAATGGAAATCAGTTTGTTGATTTGAACAATGAATAATTTTCGACTATCATTGATAAACTTGACTATTCATAACCATTACATTCAGCATTTGTGTCTATTGGTATTCCAATTTTTTGTTCGTTAGATATATACTCCATATTATCTTCAGATAATAACTTACCATTCAGTGAGTAGCAAAGGCCACACAAAGTGTCCCCTATGTACCTAGAGTAACACTGACATCTACTGGAAAAACTGTCTGAGAAGAGGAGGCCTGCTTTGTGGCATGCAGCAGTTGTAATATATACATTACTGTACATATGCTATTTTGATAAGGTTATCGGGTAAAGTGTGATGGTGTGTTGTTTTTGAGAATCTCAGCGTGGCAAGGATACTCCATTCAAAAAATTCATGCAAAAGTAAGGAGGACTTACACTCGTTCGAGAAGTAGTCTTTGTCATGTTCTTCTTATTTATGACGGATTCTTTCTCTTTTTCTTCTGTCTCCCGTTCTTTTTTGGTCATCATTGCCCAAGGACAACCTCTATCTCTAAATGGTATTTTAAGATAAAATTGCTGATACACCTGAAGATACGCCTCTGTGACATTTCAGTTTGAGCCTTTTGAACAAAAAAATAATTAAGGCAAATTACTCCATATCTCTGTGTTATTCAGAGAGGAAGCTGAGACAGGCTATTTGATAGTAACCTCTAGCTTATTTCGAGTAAGTATGCCTGTGTTGATATTCATCTCAGTCATTTAGAATTCACTCAACACTGCCAAGACTATCATTTGGTTCTGACCCAAGATACTGCCCAAAGACTTGACAGGACGAGATCATTAATGTTTTGGGTCTTTGAAAAGTCATGGTTTGTGTGTGTGTGTGCTTGCGGAATGTTTGTGTATGTGTGTGTTGGGGATTTTATCAGGTGCCATTACGACCTAATTAGGGCCAAATTGTTTTCTTGCCGTTGGTTACCTTTGAATACTAATGACCCTGCCAAAACCCTGGCACTGAGACACAACTCCTCTGCTCAAGAGGTGCTACTGGGTACTCGATTAGCTATGATTGTGTCATTACATGGGTCATCTAGGAGCAGATGGAGATCAGGTTGAATCATTTGCAATGTTATATGACTTGACCAATGACTCAAGGTGATGGGTATAGACATAAGTGCAAATACACACAGAAGACAAAGCTTGTTCTAGCTGAGGACATTCTACGCCTTCTGCTGTACTGACTCAATTACACAATGATTCTCTTGAGGAGTTGACTCGCTTGGCAAGCCTTGTCACAGACTTTTGTGTGGAGTGTTGGGGTGCACATGTACAATCAATGTGCCACTTCGAATTGCGGCATCCATGCACTAAAGGTATATTGTCGAAGGAGTCTGGATGAAACATGAAAAAGGACATTCTTAATTTGTATAGGCAATTTGTGTACCAAGCTTTGATTTGGAGGAAAAGGGTAAAGTCTAACAGTATTTTGTGAAATTATCCCTTATAGTACATGCAGAGCATTCTTTAAAATTCACTATTAAGGTACACATATTGTCTAGTAACCATTTAAAATAGATAACCAACTGTTTTGCTCTGTATAAATATAACAACCACAAACTATCATTATGAAGGTTTAACAAGACAAAAAAAATTCTGTTTAAAACCATACGTTTTTAAAATGTAATCTGTAATTATCAGATTGGTTTTCTGTGTGAACTGCTTCCAGGCTGGCCAGCAGTAAATTGAAGTCTGAATCAAGCAGTCTGCACTCTGGTAGGGAAGATGTGATACAGTCCTCACTTCTACAATGCCACTTTCTTTCTCTCTCTTTTTTTCACTGTAGAAAAGCGCACCAGCTGTGGTTGCCTGTCTGCCATGGTATTTTGATTTCTGTTTCCTATTTTCAGTTTATCACGGCTTGATAAGGTCACCCCACGCTGTCACCTGCAGGATCCATCTCCATTTACTTCACCACTGAAATGCTATTATCAATATGAAATGTTGTCCAGACGGACACAGCAGTTACAACCGGCAAACAGTGTGTTTACGGTTTAGGAATCAAGCCATTGCCCCAGGTGCCAGCCACTATCTGTCCTTGGTCGGGGAAACGGCTTTACGCCCTGGATTGCTAATGGCAGGATTTTGGTGATGCTTAAATTTGGAAGGATGAGATTTTCTCCTTTTACAGGATTCTCATGATAAAACAGCCATTTTGTTTAACAGAGCTGTGAAACGTTGACAATACTTTAAATACATGACATTCAAAATAACATGTATGTAGCTTAGCTCATCTTGTAATTTCTGTTAGTTAAAGTTATAATATGACCACATTGTCAATTCTCCTAAATGGCACTGGATCCACATAAGAGCTGCCAGCTGTGCGATGATTCTATGTAAATCAGCAAGCCCAAGATTGCAGTGTTTCTCCTCTAACGAGGAGCCCGGCTGCTCCTAATTTCACACCTATCATTTTCATCCACTTTCATCAGGCTGAAATGACAGTCTGGAAACAGTCTAATTGTCTTGAACGTATCCCAAATTAGATTTGAAACCTGAGAACACGTCATGGCCGGCACAATGTAGTTGCACAATCCAAACAAGAATTCATTATACTCTTTAGAGGGATATTGAAATTTCTGTGGGTTTTAGTGGTTTGCTGCATGCTTAGACAGTATATATATCTCACGATAGCTTTGACATTTACAATGACAAAAATATTTTACTTAGAAGACGGACATGACATAAATGGTTTGTCACAAATACTCATATAGTAGGCTTTCAGTTTTCAGATTGTCATAGCAAACAAGAAAACCATCAAGTGATGCACATGCATATAAGCTGTCGCTGGCAGATTGTGCTTTAAAGGCAACATTGCAAAGATTGAAATCCTCCTGGGATGTCCCTTGTTTCTCAGGGATTCGTCTATAATTAGTTGAGCCGGAGATTGCTGATCCATTAAGTAAATATCAAGTAATCTCAAGCCGATGAAGATGTAACAAATCAATGGCATAACCATTGAGAAAGGACTCCGGTGAATTGTGGTAGATTAGCCCCCGGTACATAAACTAATTAACTATAGTACCATTTGTTGAGGCAGTATGATTTGAAGTGATCCACAGTTACAGCCTTCCAACCGTGAATTGTACAGTGTTTTATAATTAAGGGAAAAGGATTGTAATAATATGAACATCATATTGTTGACCATATTATAAAGACTATGGCATTTATCTGACTCAAAATCTTGGAACATACAATACAATGATTGATGTCTGCCCTTCAATCTAGGTCACCGCATTTATAACTAAGCAATGCTTGTCTCAGTTGATTAAGAATGACATCATTTAGTCCTGGGTAGAGCATCATACGAAATAATAATCTCTTCTTTTAATCTCCCAAATATTGGTCAGTGTTATAACTATAAAAACAAATACAATCCTGGACCTCAGCAAGTTACACACAAATTGTACATAGAGATATAATATAAGCCTTTTGAACATATTTTTATCATGTTTTTGTTTGACTATAGTACAATGAAAATCATCCCAGAATATAAACCAACTATCACTTTCAAGAACATGTCAACAATCGGAATTAATAAGGAAATGATTGCCACTAGGGGGCAAAGTAGCACCATTAACACTCCAGCAGCACCTGCAATGACCCATTTCCTACATGTTGTGCTCTTCTCTAATACTTGTTGTTTAGCTTTTAAATTAAAATATGTATGTATGCGTAAACATATACTGCATTACCATATCCATAGACATGGTGGAATGCTATGCCACTCCAGCAAAGGCCATGCATGTTATTAACAAGCGTATAAGCATCAATAACAGTGCTGATTTAATTATGTGTGTTGTCATCAAGTGAAAAGGAAAGAAAAGATTCGAGACAGCAAAATGAGAGAAAGCTCTCAGATGTTCTTGCTTCAGATTATTATCCTCAGAGTAGCTGTCACAGACACGCTATACAGCAACATGACATCAATAGGAGGGTTTTTATATATTTATTTATTCTCGCCTTGGCCTCTAACATCCTTATGGCTGGTACTTGTGAGACCGTTTTGCAGACACTTAACTGGATTTAAACTGCAGCCACTAAGGCCGTAAATAATCTACCTCAAGTATCCTCTTATACTTCAAAGAGATGCTGGTTCCAGATTAGCATTTTGCCTTCACTGAGGGAGAAAACATTGCTATAAATAGGTGGAGTTTTCAGTGAAAGCATCCTACTTTCGTTTGGGACTAGAAGGTTACTCCTCTCTTCATGTTTCTTCATGCTCAGTGGGAAGGACGCCCATCTTCCCTCAAGGGCCCATGTCCGTTTTTTGGCCAGCAGCTAATTATTTGCGTCCTCTGTGAAATCTTGATGAACCTCGAGCAACCTAAAGGAGGCAAATTGAAATGCACCCCGGCACCTCAGCGGGGGGATACTGAGGCTCCCAGCCTTCAGAGAGAAGCCGTGGCAGCAGTGCAGGCCGGGAGGAAGACAAGGATGTGAACGACAAACTGGGGCAAGACAAGACTGGCCAGCGGCGGTCAGGATAAGACAGAGGAAATTGGAGCCACCCGGAGCATGTCGGAAATTAGCTGAGGGTCGGAAAGTCTAGGTTGTGCATAAAGGTCAGATAGGGACAAACGGAGGTTTGCTGTATGGGTGGACTCGTGGGATGACTGAGTAACAGGACGGAATTAGTTTCATATTCCTATCCCTGGGTCTGTATGTTTGAAATGGACAGGGGCATTTCTTTTGTGTGTGTGTGTGGGGGGGGCATGGTATACTGAGTGGTGGCAAATGGTGGTCGGGCAGTTGAATATACCCACAGATTCAAAGACTTAGCTGAATCAATATTCTTTATGGGTGTAGCTATAGCACAATTGTATAGAAGCAGTGAGGCAAGAACACTATGATCAAATCAATTGCGCTTTAATGTTGAGCAATTGATTATGAAGATCAGTCAAATATTCCAAAGACAAACAAAACAAATGAACACTGTTTAATTATTTAGTCCTAGAGACCAGACAGAGATTCATAATTTACTTTCCCGGCAGGTTGTTCTGTTATAAGAAACTGTACTTGTGCACATACATCTCCAGTTGCAGCAAACCATAAGCTATTAAAACTTTAGTCATTCCGGGAAGGGAGATCTCATCTCTCGCAATACTGCTGAGATAAGTAACTTGGGGGACTTCTCAAGGCCTTAACCTACTTCGGCGTCTGCTCAAGAAAGGGAGAAAACAGCAGCAGAACATATTGCATGTAGTGTCGGATTCAGGCTACTGTGGAGACAGCTTCTGAAATCTTGCCTCAAGACTCCAGGCTCGGTGCTTGGCTTTAAAGACTTGGGATCTTTCAGCTGAGCTGCCTTGTTTATAATCGCTTGTCTGCTGTATGGAAATATTGCACTTTAACAGGAAATCCAGATGTCAGAAGATGTTAGATTCAGTTAGTTTGTAAACACTGTGGTATTTCAATGATAGAACACCACAAAGACTGAGGATGCACTCGACTGCCTACTGTCGTAAGAGATAGAATTCACAGCTCAAGCGAACTACAACGATAAGGAATTTATAGAATTTAGATCATACGAATTGATGAAGATCATTCGTATAGCTGTTGAAATTGCAAACACGATCGTACATGCAGCTATGCAGAAGGCATGTACATTTAATTTAAAGCATGTAGCATGTTTACATATCAATCATGTTTTCTCTGCTTTTAGATTCAGTCCCCATACCAAACTTTGTCTTCAGAGAACCCAGCATGCTAGATGCATTCTGCATCTATATTGTTTGGGGCATTGCTCTTTAGGGTGTAATATTGGGAGAAATAATGACACTCTTCATCTTATTTTTTTTTAAGGAAACCATAGCTAGTGTGAGGTGTGAATTGAAAATTGTGTGAATTGAAAATTCCGAACTGCAAGATTTCTTGTTTCTTCCTCTCCCTTTAGTCAGTTCAAATTCATCCCTCTAAACAAACATAATCCAATCTATATTTCTATGGAAGAAAAAAATTACATGTGGGATTAGATTCTCGCTTGTTTCTTTGAGTGACATATTTATTTACTCACTTGACTTGGTAAACAACAATTCCTTCCCCAAGCTGAGCAGGTGTTTGCGGCTCCACCATACTTGAGGGAACATACCAAATAAAGATATGTGCTGTGTTTGTGTACTGACGGGGAACCAGTAAATAATACCATCCGCCATCACTCACTGCCTTGAAACCAAAGAAGTCGCTGTGCAAGCATATTTCAACTCTGTGGGCTCCTATCCCATTGGCTCTGTTGGAGCCAATATGCTTGACAGTTTCCTTATCTCAAAATAACCACCCTTGCAATCTGCATTAAGGAAATTTAAACTCTCTGACAAAACTAGGGCTGGTCCAAAAAAAATGTGACCGTCTAGTACAAAGGCTGTAGACTAGTTTTCACCTTGTCAACTTGTAGCATTTTAAATCGTTGGCAGCACAAACAGAAAGATAATGCAAAAGTTCAGAGACTTCAGACAAAATTATTCCAGCGGATTAGCTTGCCAACTGTCATCTTTTCTAGACTCAGTCGTGCATTCAGAAGTCTGCTGACTCTGCGGACAAGCATCAACTCTAGCTTTCAGAGCATTGCAAATATTTTTTATACTATTAAATCTAGTTGCATTGCCTGCATGAAAGATGTATTTATTGTAAAGTATAAACAGCTGCTGATGGCCCTCAGAATTTTTTGATTATATGTCAATTGCCTTGTGTATTTTGCAACCATTAGAGAAATCTCCATTGTTGAACCATTTGAGAATACTTCAATGCAGTCAACAAAATATCTACTTTGCTTATGACAGCTGGGGGATACGTACAAACAGAAAACAAACCTACGGTCTATTGGGTATGTTTGTACAATATAAATATAAACATTATCTCCCTCATCTGGGCTTTATATTGTACATACTATATGCAGTGTAATTACTATCTATTGTGTTTTACATGGTGATGTTTACATATTGTCCAACAGTTAATTGATTAAAGTTTGATCATGTCAGCATGGAAGCCATTAACTAAGCCTCGAAAGACTGTTAAAAATAATGACTTACAGCGCCTATTGTTTGCGCTCTAAGTAGGTCTTCTCACTACCGTTTCTATATTCAGAGATAGTACAAGTTATTTCATCATAGCTTTTTCTTAAAATAATTGTCCAGTTTTTCTGATGTTTTATGTTGTTTCAGTCACTCCCGGGAATGTCTTGGTTGTCCAGATAGTTTCTACATCCCCTTTATGTTTTAGTTATATAAAATATGTAAGCATACCTGCAAACTCCAAAAACCTACGACATCTACTTTGATTGTTATAGAATTGTGTTGAAGGGTTATTTTTACTCATTTCTCATTCTCATTTCAGTTCTCAAGTTTTGAGTCAAATTCTTAAAATCAAGCTAAATGGAAAATGAACAAATTACTCTTAAACAGCCCAAATGGATGTAAGAACTATCTGGATGAGTTTGGACATCCCCTGGAGACAAAAGCCAAAATAATCTTGTATTGCTGTTTCTACAATTGGCAATCCACTTGTGTCCGTCATAGAATAGTACATTTTTTAATAGAATTCACCCAAAAAAATTATCAAATGCATACCGATTGAAGATTGTAAGACCCCTTTTTCCAAAACATTTCTTAAATATTCTATGTTGAACTCCAGCCTTTTGAAACTCCATTCTGGCTTCTGAGCAGCCAGAGCAAATGTAGTTGATAGTCTCACCAAATTGCTCCATTCGTTCTCAAACAACTCCAAATGACTGGCACTGCTTGGAATATTCACTCCAGATCTCATGAAACATGACAGGCTGTTTATAATCCCCCAGAGGGATCAAAAAGGTAAGGTTCCGGAATGATTGGACATAATGAAAGTGAGCAGGTGACACGAAGACACCTACACGCTTTCACCTACGCACAATTAATATTCAGAAATGCCTGACAGCCCTCGATTCAGATGTCAATCACCCCCTGCTGGGAAATTAGAAGGAAGGAGTCAGATCCAGCTGCACCTACTCTGATGGGATAGCAGACACAGAGATGGAAATAGATGGAGGGAGCGAGGAAGAATGAGGATGAAGAAAGAAGTATACGGAGATATAGGTATAATGCTGTGTGTGATAATAACTGGCAGACACTTTAGTTTCAACTCAATTTACAGGCTTTGGTATGTGGTTGCCCTGCAACATCCAATATTTTTGGAAAGCCATATCACACTGGATTGGCAGTTTGTAGTGTGCCCTGATAATGAGACTGATATAGCTGACTGTGTCAGTGTGTCAGAGAAGGCAAGGTTTCTATAAGACTACGCCGCCCAGGAGGCTTTTCTGCTGGTCGGCCTGTTGTTTGCAGTGGTCAAACGTGCTGATTTGAGACTGATACTGGATGTTTTAAAGATGTGTCTTTGAGAGGAATAAGCAAAAAAATAATAGTATGATGTAAAAGTGGAAGTGAGACTGGGGGCAAGAAAGCCAACAGATTTATTTAAAAATAAACAGAAAAAGGACGGCCAAATAGTCAGAAACAGCTGTCAGTGTATAGTGTGTGTGCCTGGAAAATGCAGACCCTTCACCAACGGTTCAGCATGGTCAAGCATACGTCTTTTACTCTCCTGCTTACCTGTTTGAAATAGTAGACATTTAAGACGGAACTGGGATTTTAAGTTACATAGGTTAGGTTTAGGTTAATACAGAAACACTATAGTATTTTAATACTGTGGATAAACTCATTAAAATAGCACTATTAGTGGTTTCTGGTTGTAATAGTTGTAGTATTTTTTTCTTATTTGTATAAAATATAATCGATAACATTGTGATAAACTATCATGGCTGTGAATATTTTGGATAAATTGTACAAAAAATTATATTTTGCGTTCTGTTGCTAAATATATACAGTAGGTGAGTGGGGACCAATAATATGTTTTTGAATATAATATACATAAAAAAATTTGATTTGCAAAATGTGCAGCCAAAACAGAACCACATTTTAGAGACTGACTATTAAAACCTGGTTATTATCTAAAGAGAGTGTGCCCCACTGCTCGGTGCTGATAGAGCAGAGGAGGGTGTTATCTAGTTGAGTTATGTGCCTGCTCTTGCTGTGAATAAAGATCAGGGGCTGGCTTGGGCACTGAAGGGGCCGGTTTGACCTCAGAGTCCAGCGGCAAAGTGGAGAGGAGGGCTACCTTGAGTTAGCCCTGGAACTCAAGAAAAGCCCCCTCCACCCCCACTTGTAACAAACCTCCCAGGTAAATCAACTAGCCAGAGAAAAGTGCATGGCGCAGAAGTGCAGCGTGGGTAGCTGTACTTAAATAACCAATGCCCCTGGGAGGTTCATAAATTAGCTATCTGTTAAATGATGGGCTTTCTAAACACAGGGCAGGTTGGAAAATCGTTAAGTCACCGGAGTATAAATCATTGTCAGAGTTCATGATTCAACCCTGCAGGCCAAGGTCCTTGCTCTGTTTAATTTCGATGCAGGCACATTGTGGTTAAGATAAGTTGCACTTACACTGAATCTGTCATGACTGTCTCTGTGACAATCTTTTACTGTCAAGCAATTAAGTCTTGTAAAAGAGCGTGAGCCTGTGCGTGGGGTGGTTCTCCAGCGAAAGAGAGAGCCAGAGGCAGAGGCAGCCATGGCACTGGGAGAGGAAGCAATGTTTGTGACATAATCACTGAGGAGCGTGACTTATCTTGCGCACACGTCCATGTTCCCAATCAGGCAGCGTGTGGGGATATGCCAGGAAACCTGAAAGAGGCTTACATGCACTACTGAGCTAGGGAAGTGTCATTTCAGCAGACAGAGGCTTTTTCTTCTCTCCGCCTCCTCTTCAAGAGAACTAACTGTGGGTTTTTGCCCCAGAATTAGGGGTGGCGCATGCTGCTGTCAAAATAGCACGGGCGCTGCTTTGTAACTAACCAGTCCTAACACAAAGCATGGATCATACCAACATCAGAAAAGTGTAATACCAAGAAGAAGAAAAAAAATCACATTATACTGTACGCACATTAGGCATGCTTTCTCAATTGAGCTTCTTTTGAAAATGTCATGCTAAGTGGTTATGATGAGTGCACTGCATAATTAGCTGTAAGTAACCATGGCTTTAAATGTAGTTTTATGTTGCTGGTGTCATTCTTAACGCCATACTCGCGAGGAACAATTTACTAGTACAAACGTAACCATCTCAAAGCTTGTGATAGTCCATGTTCCTTTTGAATTGTGACGCAATGTCATAACAATGGTGAGCGTTTTATTGTATCTTACAGCATATGAGATTGAGCACATTGTTCCACGGACCTTTAAGTTGTTGCACTATTTCCTTGAATCATTCGTCTCATCTATTGTAAGGGCCACTCTTCCCCGCAGGGAATGACACATCGCTGCCAGTTCTAACAGTGCGTCAAACAACCAGCCTACAAACAATGAGATTTCAGCCAGTAAAACATTGCTAAACTTATTTTAAGATGAAATGTCGAGCTCGAACGTCGAGCGCTCAACACGGGCTAATAAGAAGGCAAATTATGAGGCCTCTTTTTTGGTTTTCTCTGGTCTTCAAAACTCAAATATATTCTCATTATTCTGGAGCTTTTTTTACCCTCTTTTTCCAACCTATCAAAAATGTATTCATTGAGGCGAGCAAAGGGATCTGTTTTATAAAATTATTCTCTGTGATTTACTTCTAGTAATGACACCCGATCATAACACATATCATGGCTATGATTAATTAAATAGATACTGTATGCTAATCCTCCCACTCCTGGCAATATAGAGGTGTTTCTCATTTCACCAATGTCTAAGTCCTTTTTTCACTTTGCTGCTGAAGAGAAAGTACTTCACATATCATGCGAGCAGATTCGTGCATTAACAAAATGGCTATATCCTGTTGTAGACCATTAAGCCCATCACTAAACAACAACTTCTGGAAGCCTGGTTTCAGTGGAAACTCATAGAGACATTAAACATGGACTAAGTTGTAAGACTCAACGCAAGGAATGTTCTTCTTTACGTAAATGTGCATGCCACCCACTCCACAATAAAAGTACAACTTTTCTGATGCAAAGTTTAAATCATAACTTATGACAAATTGCACAGGCTTGCATCATTGCCCGACTTTTAACATTACTATAGATGTAAGGTCAAGCCATGGCGTGCTGTGGGAAGATGAACAGCTTTAGTGGTCACACTGTGACAACGGTGACACTTAGTCAGCTTCCGACAGATGAAGAATATGACACATAGCTACAGTCGGCAGTGATTGGAAATTGGAAGGACAAGACATTACTTTCAAGTTAATAAATAAAAGAACATATACAGTGATGCAAAACACTAATTTCAGAATATGTTGTCGACTAAACTTGCCTTATCTTGTGACAGAATTGTAAGGGCTCAGAGCAGGCTGTCAGAGCTGTCAATTTTCCCTTGCTAAAAGGCTGTTCCTCAGCACCAGCGGTGGATAATTTATTCATGCTGGGACTTGCATCCTTGTCTTCAGACAGATCCCCAACAGAGCATTGCTGCTCCCAGTTGGTTTCAATTGTGACACAGACCCAATTCACACGTTATACAACTTGTGGTGAGAGCTTTGCCTCTTTCCAGGAAAACTTTTTAGAACAAACCACATGAAAAAGGCATGTAGGGAGCCTCGAGACTTTACTTTTTCAATCAGACTTCCAAAGCTTGGTTTGCATAATCCTGATGTCTGGATAATTATGAGAGTATGTTTGTGGCAAAATATTACTGTAAATTGTAATTTCTTGACCAATATTGTACCAATATAAACAAAGGAAAAGTTGCAGATCAAAGAGGTTCTGACTTTATTTGGAAAAATAAAAAGGAGAATGTTTTCATGCTGTGGTTGGTAAATATTTCAGGTAAATATTCTGCAAGTGCAGCTATGATATATCGAGTTCCTTACTGTGTTCGTATTTTGGTTCTATATCTAACGGTGGATATTACTGCCACCTGAGCTGTGGTGTGCCGGTGTGAACGGCAAGAAAAATGACAGTGAAAGCCCTTTAGATGGCTAATCAATACTGTATTTATGCCTGGTGAAGAAACAACATCAGTCACTCTTGAGCACAACAGTGTATTCATCAATACACATCTTAGAATTTCATAAGAAAGATAATGAACATTTTTTTATTTAGAGCGACCAAAACAGCGGTCGATAGTTATAGGAAAGTGCAGTGTCTCAAAAGGTTATTGAATCATAGAGTTCTCCCTCCAATGCTTTTTTCTTTACTCTGCTGTTCTTTTCTGTCTTTGAATGTATGTATTCCTTGGCTTGAGAAAGAAATATGGGATCTTACTTTTAGCGAAAAAGAGGCAGATTCTAAAGAAAACGTTCAAGTAGTGCCGTACTCTTTTAGATTACATTTCAAAACTAAATGATCATATTTATGATTCTCTCTCGAGTGGTGTATTGTGCTGATCTCAGGTCAGGCATGCAGTGCCTGATCAACCACATCACCCTTGTCCTCCAGCCTCATAAGATTCTGAACAAGTGTAGCTTTAAATGGCAGGAAGGCTCTCTGTCTTCTAAGCCATGACTAATTTAACACCAAAGCCTACAAACACTCTGAAGTAATCCCTGCAATCTTCCTATGCAGTCCACAACCTTTGATGAAAGTCAATGAAGATCAAGGGGATCTGTCAAGTGCTTTCCAATTTCCCCAACCTAATATAACAGAGAGCCATCCTTCAAAGGCATCCTTCGCGTCACTAGTTTTCTGGTTTCTCCTGAACAGGCTTTGTCACACTACACAGTTTTAACATATGGAATGGAATGGAAAATATTTTATTGATTTGTCCAAGGAAAAGTGTAATATCATCGTTTGGCCATCAAACAATAAACAAACAATAAACATCAGCAAACATCAAACAACAATAAACAACAAATTAGAAATAACTTAGTAAAATATACAGTCACAATAAACTGGTAACTGTAAGATTTACATCCTCATGGCTGAAGCCGATGTTTTTGCAATGAAGAAATCTAGAGGGCTGATGTCCTAAAACTGTACTGCACATGAATTCAGCTTAGGTTACTGGATACTCACTCATTTCACATACACACACACACAATCACACACCTGCTCAAACAAACACACACACATTTTTTCAAACTGCAGATTAAACTCTGCTCTGAACAGGAGAGTATAATTAAGCATTTTATTTTAACTATAAACTGTAGTACAAAGCTTTGCATGATGACTAAAACAGGGTATGATTTTATGATAGCTTCACAGGTTCAATGACAGAATTGGCGCGGTATTAATGGCTATTATTATTCTGTTTTATTATTTTAGCTCTAAGGTTTCAGAGAGACTAATGTTCTCCTTATACATATTAGCATGCCTATTAGCATAAATAAAATCACATTTATATTATTTTCTGTTTTGTTTATCTGGTAAGAAGGTGTTTGGAAGCTTCATAGGTTTTTTTACTGGTTTGCACTCTTAAATAAAGTAGGTTGAAAGTCTGTGGATGCAAATCCACGTAATTTAACAGGTGCTGTGTATGCAAATCAAAATGGCGAGAGAACAGTAAAACAAGATCAAGCTCAGAAGGTCAAATGGTTTTTGCAGTAATCGTTTTGTAAGTATTATTGTGCAGTGGCATGTACAAACAATTGGGAGTGGCAGGGAACACAATGGTGTACTCAAATACATGACATGGTTTACTCCCACACTCATACAGTAAAGGAGCAACTGATCGTTTCGTCATTTTATTTTTATATTTTTATCACATGAGGTTTTCTACAGTATTTGCCACTGTTTTGCTCTCAAATCAATATTTCTTAACTGAGAAAGTGGGGCACATACTGTAGCTTAAATGGATAGCATTTTGTGCATTATGCAAGTACAAGAAGATATTTGAGTGCAGACAATCTGATCTCAAATGCAGAAAGTAAAGGGGAATACTGTGGGAAAACATTTTTAAGTATTTGTTTTTTCTCTTAGCGCAAGCCTTAGCAGAAGAAACGGTGGTTTTCCGGCAGACAGACACGAGCCCTGGAATTCTAGTGAGAGTGATTAAATCAGACAAAATATCTAGCAACCAATTTAACTTCAATCGTTTTTCCAAGGTCATGGCACTCAACATATCCTTGATTTATTTTTTTAGACTTGCTTGTTTCTTTTCTCACCTGAGGTCTCAGGTTTTCCTACCATAACTACAACAAAAATATAACTTACTGCTTGTTGCTCAGTGAGTTAATCCAAACTCTACAGAAACATTTCTGTGTGGGAAATGCTTTGTCTAAACTATTTACTTTCATAGTTTACATACGTGCTTCACATCTTTACATTGAAACATTCCAATAGGTGTTTACTTTCTTTCTCTAGTGCCCTTTTTTACAGTTAATGTAATACAGTTTTGATGAACATGTTTTTTATGTTAGTCGCTTAAGATCATGTAATTTGTTGTCTCAGAACAGCAAAAGAATGACGCTCATACATTTTATTGTTAGTTCAATTGGATCCCATATTCAGATACTATTGCAAAGTTCAACTGGCACTTGGCAAAATGGTGTGTGTGTAACAAAGAACACACAACTCAACATTGTAAGGAACATTTAACTGACTTTGACTCCTACTTTCAACAAAGACAACTTGTCAATGTGTTTCCAGTCATTGCAGTCACTCTAATAATGCAACCATTGAGCCTGTTTTTGCTGAGCATTGCAGACTGTCAGTAGATAACAACATTTCAAATGACAGTCGCTTATCAGTGCAAGCCTCAGTGGATTTTGTGAAGGTGGTATTAGTGATAGTTGATAGCTAACTGTTCGACATCCTTTACCAAGATTGTCTCAAAAGGAGCATGTATGTAAGTATGAGAATAAAAACGTTTTTCCTTATATTGCCTTAGAAAGGATAATAACATAATTGCAATGCTATTACTTATGCGACAATTGAAACAAATGTGTTTTTATCAATTAATAATTTTTGCAGGACTATCAACATCCACGCATATTAATGTTTACAAGAGTAGCCAGCATGATTAGACTGTAGACAAAGCAGTGCATGAATAAAATAAATAAATAAATAAATCATAATTACTGCTGGGTACAGTGTATCCAATTAATGTCAACTAGGGCTAATTTGAGAAGTCGTCATGACAGGTTTCCTTTTGTAATTAGTAATTTGAAACATGCAGAATTAATTACAGGTAC
This sequence comes from Galaxias olidus, assembly GCA_026901105.3. Lineage (NCBI taxonomy): Eukaryota > Metazoa > Chordata > Actinopteri > Galaxiiformes > Galaxiidae > Galaxias > Galaxias olidus. The sequence goes on from JAPMUY010009769.1 coordinate 164,888, forward strand.
TTGCCTGAGTTTGTAATTCAGATTGGACACCTTCCTTTCCAGACCCTATTTGGCAAGGAACACCCAATTAATAACATACTTAGCTAATAGTAGAAGCCCTGGTTGTTGTTTATTAGATTTTTAGATGAAAAGGGTACATACTTGGAACACTCCGTTTGGTTTCAAAACTCAACCTCTTAATATAAAATTCTTGATATTGCATTTACTGAAAATTAATTAGTTTCTCTGACACTTTGGGCAAATATATTGTTTATGGATTCAAATAACTGGATTTGGTGGCCTAGTTGTGTCAAGGAAAGAAATTATTAATTACAGACAGTGCTTTGCAATGAGAATACTGGAGAGAATATTCAGAGAGAATACTATAATTTCTGTGAATGAGAGGTTAAGGCTTCTACTGCAGTTCTCTTGTGTGCTGTAAAAACAAATGGAACAGTCCTCTTTAAGTAGTACAATGGAATATAATTATCTGTTTATCTGGTTACAGAAACGTTCACAGTAAAAAAAGCTTAAGTAATGCTATGTTGCAGCATAAACATAAATAGCATTCAGTCAAATGGTTATTGTTGCCTGTTTTATGTCGCTATGGAAGGTTCGACTGGATGATCAAAACTTTGTGACAGTGAATGATCATTTTGCCGGTAGTCCTTCCCTGTGTGACATTAGTTATCATTGCCAGTTCAATCGTTTCAGGGTTAGAGCCGTTATTCATCTTGTGATGGGTTAGGAAAGTCAGGGTGACGGACACAGGATTCAGGTATTTATGAACATCGGATGCCAATGTCCCTGCCGGCGGAGACTGGACGTGCTGATGTCGAGTTAGGTCATCGCCAACTTTGTTATTTATAAGAGCTTGTTCTCCCTTGAGCCTACAGGCATACTGTTTGGGATCTCTACCATCCTGACTTTCTCTGCTGACAGGCTATTTCAAGATGATGTAATATGGACACCTATCAGTTTTATAACAGGCAGTCTCAATGATAACAAAATGGCAATAACAGGAAAATTATAATAACAGAACGTTGTTTTTGAACAATCATATAATTATGGCTTGTTGTTTCATATCACAACTTAAAGTCTGTATATAAAGCAGCCGTTTAAGTGTTTCCTTGGTAACACATCCTTGAGCATGACCAGTCTACGGTTCAAAGCACTGTACCAAATGACTCAGATCATTCCCAAACTAGACTGAACTATCAGCTTGTTGATTATCCTGATAAGCCTCCCTGGTCATGAGCCTTAATGACACAATGCCAGATAGACGGAGTCAATTGGCTAAGGCATGAGAACTACTTTCATGATTTAGTTTGGCAACCAAATATGTGGACTGAGATGTAGCTAAATATAAAATGCAAGCACATTGCACTTGTACTCCACTGCTGTGGCAACAATCACAGTCATTCCTGCATACTCTTTTATGCAGCATTGCTTAATGATGCATTCAACAAAAAAAACTGTCACAACAAAATCTGGAATTGTGTATGATGGGGAGGGGGTGCCGGACAGATTGCACTCTACTCCATGATAAATAATTCCATGGTCAGGAGCCAACCTTGTTTCCCTGTTGTTTTCATACCTGCTAAAAAGCCTGCATGCATTGGAAGTAAAGACTGTCTGCATATGTGTTTTAACCAGCTCTAAACCTCAAAGGCATTGACGTGCAAAAAAAAAACAAATTAAGACGAGGGGAAACCAAAATATACCTTTGTTCACCCTCTAACAAGCCAGGGTAATTTATATTTAAAAATAAGTATCTAAATAAGTATAAAATAAGCAACAAATAAAATGACACAGGAATGTGTTGAAGAACCAATGCTTTGCCTTTTATCCCACACAGAAGTAGACACACAGGCGTACACACACACAAAAACACATTATTATTAGTATTGCACTTGGGGAGCTAAACCAGAATATATCCTTCATTCATCTCCCCAAAAAACAATATGCCTTGTTAAGTGATTCTGCTAGACCATGTTGTGTGTGCTTCGTATGCTTCAAGAAAGCCACAAACCTGTGCACTAGGAAAATGACATATATACTGTATATTTTATGACTATCTCACATCATTTCAACGGAATGCTTCAAACTTTGTAATGTTTTATGCAAAGTGGATTAACTAATTTAATTAAGATCTCATTCTGTTTGCACCACTGATTATGTTTCCATGCAGAATATTTTCTGGTATTCCGAAAAAGACAATATTGAACATTCCACTGAAATTCCTGTTTACATGCATACGTGCAAATTAACGTAAAACGCCCACATGACAAAGACGTCATGAAGTACGGAAGAATTGTTTTACAGTGCATCCGGAAAGTATTCATACCCCTTCACTTTTTCCACATTTTATTATGTTACAGCCTAATTCCAAAATGGATTAAATTAAAAAAGTTTCTCAACATTCTACACACAATACCGCATAATGACAAAGTGAAAAAGGTTTTTTAGAAATGTTTGCAAATGTATTAAAAAAAAAAAAAAAAAATATCACATGTACATAAGTATTCACACCCTTTGCTGTGACACTCAAAATTGAGCTCAGGGGCATCCCGTTTCCACTGATCATCCTTGAGATGTTTCTACAACTTGATTGGAGTCCACCTGTGGTAAATTCAATTGATTGGATTTGATTTGGAAAGGCACACACCTGTTTGTATAAGGTCCCACAGTTGACAGTGCATCTCGGAGCACAAATCAAGTTATGAAGTCCAAGGTATTGTCTGTAGACCTCCGAGACAGGATTGTATCGAGGCACAGATCTGGGGAAGGGTACAAAAACATTTTTGCAACATTGAAGGTCCCAACGAGCACAGTGGTCTCCATCATTCGCAAATAGAAGAAGTTTGGAACCACCTGGACTCTTTCTAGAGCTGGCCGCCCGGCCAAACTGAGCAATCAGGGGAGAAGGGCCTTGGTCAGGGAGGTGACCAAGAACCCGATGGTCACTCTGACAGAGCTCCAGTGTTCCTCTGTGGAGATGGGAGAACCTTCCAGAAGGACAACCATCTCTGCTGCACTCCACCAATCAGGCCTTTATGGTAGAGTGGCTAGACGGAAGCCACTCCTCAGTAAAAGGCACATGACAGCCCGCATGGAGTATGCCAAAAGGCACCTAAAGGACTCAGACCATGAGAAACAAGATTCTCTGGTCTGATGAAACCAAGATTGAACTCTTTGGCCTGAATGCCAAGCGTCATGTCTGGAGGAAACCAGGCACTGCTCATCACCTGGCCAATACCATCCCTACAGTGAAGCATGGTGGTGGCAGCATCATGCTGTGGGGGTGTTTTACAGATGCAGGAACTGGGAGACTAGTCAGGATCAAGGGAAAGATGAATGCAGCAATGTACAGAGATCCTTGATGAAAACCTGCTCCAGAGCGCTCTGGACCTCAGACTGGGGCGAAGGTTCACCTTCCAACAGGACAACGACCCTAAGCACACAGCCAAGATAACAAAGGAGTGGCTTCAGGACAAGTCTGTGAATGTCCTTGAGTGGCCCAGCCAGAGCCCAGACTTGAACCCGATTGAACATCTTTAGAGAGATCTGAAAATGGCTGTGCACCGACGCTCCCCATCCAACCTGATGGAGTTTGAGACGATCTGCAAAGAAGAATGGGAGAAACTGCCCCAAAATAGGTGTGCCAAGCTTGTAGCATCATACTCAAGAAGACTTGTGTATGAAAAATGTTTTTTAGAATTTTTTGCAAATGTATTAAAAATAAAAAAATAAAATATCACATGTACATAAGTATTCACACCCTTTGCTGTGACACTGAAAATTGAGCTCAGATGCATCCCGTTTCCACTGATCATCCTTGAGATGTTTCTACAACTTGATTGGAGTCCACCTGTGGTAAATTCAATTGATTGGACATGATTTGGAAAGGCACACACCTGTTTATATAAGGTCCCACAGTTGTCAGTGCATGTCAGAGAACAAACCAAGTTATGAAGTCCAAGGAATTGTCTGTAGACCTCCGAGACAGGATTGTATCGAGGCACAGATCTGGGGAAGGGTACAAAAAAATTTCTGCAGCATTGAAGGTCCCAACGAGCACAGTGGTCTCCATCATTCGCAAATGGAAGAAGTTTTGAACCACCAGGACTCTTCCTAGAGCTGGCCGCCCGGCCAAACTGAGCAATCGGGGGAGAAGGGCCTTGGTCAGGGTATTCTGCAATCCAATCTTTACCAAGATACAAAGGTGTGAGGCGTAGCCCAGCTAGCCGCAGCATAGATGTCCGAGACGGACACACCCTTGGAAAGCGCCCACGAGGCAGCAATTCCACAAGTGGAAAGTGCGCATATGGCCATAGGCGATGCGCCTCCGATTGCGCCATAGGCTAACTGAATAGCCTGCACTAACCACTTAGCCAGTCTGATTTTGGACAGCGCCTTCCCATGGAAGGGCGAGCAAAACAGACAAACTACTGATTTGAGAAACGGGATCCCCTTATCCTATCCATGTAACAGCGCAGCGCGCATGCAGGGCACAGACACTCCAGGGAGCACAGATCCGCCGGAGCACCTCAATAGAGTTACAGGTGTAAGTCCTGCTCAGGACCTTTGGCACAAACGCTGATTTTGGCTTTAAGGTCACCTTAGCATCTCCGGGGGCAAACTGAGTACATGAAGGATGAACGGAGGGGACCTGTAAATCACTGACACGCTTGGAGGTGGCCAAGGTCAACAACAAAGCCGTCTGGAGTGACAACACCTTAATACTGCAAGTCTCCATGGGCTTGAACGGAGCTCGAGACAGCCCATCCAGAACCAACCTGAGCTCCCAAGAGGGAGGGAGTGGTTTAGACACCAGGCGCAGCCTGGTCGTTGTTCAGTAGCCTCTGCACAATAGAATATTCCCCAGGTCGCATTGGAACAACACCAAATTCGCACCAGGACTTGAACACGCATCATCTCCGGTCTTACAGAGACGCTGCTCCAGTGCTTTGAATAGTGGCGACCACCCTGGGGTGTAACCCGTCAGTGGTCAAACTCAGCCTTTCAGGGGTTTTTGCCGTTTACCTGGGAAAGAAAGTCCGGGCACAACGGGAGCAGCCAAGGCTCCCCCACCACCAAGCTGTATATATTCGCCGCCCATGGTTTGGTCAACCTTTGAGGGGCTACTAATATCAGCGACAGACTCTGTGACCTCACACGGGCCAGCAAGGCCGGGATCAGAGCTGTAGGAGGAAACGCGTAAAGCAGCCCGTTTGCAAGCCACGCGTGCGTCAGAGCATCTACACCCAGAGGAGCGCCTGCTTCTCGCAGAGAGAAGTAAAGGTGACACTGGGCACTGGCAGCCGAGGAAAAGAGATCGATGGACGCTTCACCGAAGCGACACCAAATCTTCTGAACCATCTCCGGATGCAGACGCCACTCTCCGGGCGGGATTTCTCCCCGGGAGAGAAGGTCTGTGCCAGTATTCAGGTGACAGGAGTCACCCTGAGTGACTTCAGGTTCACTGCGCACCACAGCAATAGCTGTCTGGCCAACTTGGGAAGTGTCCAGGAGCGGGTTTTGCCCTGTCGATTCACAAAAGCCACCACGGTCGTGTAGTCCGTAACACATCCCGGTTGCCCAGCAACGGGAGAAACCGTTGAGACGCGTCCCCTGCACTGCTCACCAGACATCCCTCGCAGACGCCCCCCATCCTGTGAGGGCTGTGTAAGCGCATACCCTGTGCCTTCCACGCACTTGATAAACGTTTGGGGTGCCAGTGAGAGTCCGAAGGGGAAAACCTGGAACTCAAACACCTTTGAACACAAACCTGAGGAACTTCCTGTGCGCGGAAGCATCCTTTGGGTCTATGGTTGTAAACCAATCGCCCTGACGAATATTGCATAAGAGGTCTCTGATTATCAGCATTTTGAACTGGAATACAGTCAAGTGGCTGTTTTAATCGCCTCAGGTCCAGAAAGGTTGCCTCCGTTGGTGCCATGTATCTCACAGCCCCTTTTTCTGTGGAGACAGCATATCTCCTCCGCTAGAATAGGGGCGAGCTTGTCTGACACAGAGGTCTCTATGATCCCCACAAACCAAGGCGGGCTGCTCCAAAACTGGAGTCTGTGCCCGCACTCTACGGTATGTAACACCCATGCGCTCGTGGTACATGCACGCCACTGAGCCACAGCCCAGAGGGGAGAGGCGGGACCCAGCTGAGGCTATATAGGGTTATTATTTTTGTGTTTAATATGATTCCTCTGCACACTCTGAGCCCACAGGCTGCTCAAATGTGAGGGGAACACACACTTTAATAGATGGGGAACAATAACACTTGGCGCAGCTGGCTGAGGATGGAGTGCCACCCGAGACAGTGAGCTTAGTGACTGTATGGTGAGCCGGACCCTGACTGCCCGTGTAGTCAACGGGGTCCGAGTCTGCACCAACAGGAGGCTGTTCCCCGCATCAGGGCTGCTTCTTCTCTCAGGAGGAGTCAGACTGGAACCTCTTTTGCACGAACTGATTCTTCACCCATGGTCGTCCGCGTTGGAACCCCACCAGCTCCTGCATAGCAGATACCCGGAAGGGAGGGGGGAAGGCTTCGCCTTTTTCTGATGCTGAGATGGGAGCAGTGTGGACAGGGCCACCCCTGTCGACTTGTGCTGCTCCTTTTGTCAGCTTCCCCACCGAGGCGCCAAAGAGCCCAGCAGGGTCCAACGGCTGGTTGAGGAAAGCAACCCTCTCTTTAAGCGGGGTCTTAGCAACGTCCAACCAGACGGAACGTTAAGCCACCACCGTAGCTGCCATGGACCTGCCCATCTGCACTGCCACTCCTCTGAGGGAGCGCAGAGAGAGGTCCTTAAGCATACGGCTGATGTCCCACAGCTTGGAGATGGGCGGACTCAGCCATCTCCTGCTGGACCACGGCTTGGTATGCCATGAAAATCTAAATCACGTTCGTACTCCTGGCTGCCAAGGCTGAGGCCTTGTAGGATGCCACAGGCTGGTCTAGACCAGGAGGCGCGCATATCCAAAAGCAATTCTGGCATCATAAGGATGGACTTCCTCGGAGGAGGAGAGACCACCAGCATGAAGCGACCATCCATCAAGGACCGGGCTGGAAGTGCCGGGGGGATGGCCAGGGGATGCCCTCGCAGACGACATGTCTCAAAGGTCGATAAGGACTGGTAGCGAGACGAGCTCACCTCAGCTGGCTGAGAGAGCGCGTCCGTCATCGAGTCCGTGTCCCCCAGTCAACCAGCTGACACTGCTTGCACGGTGCATGGCTGGAAAACTGGCACCTCAACTTCCTCGTCTGCTATGGTCACCTGGTTCCCAAGGGACCTGTGCACCACAACAGGCAGGCATGAGGGACAAGGAGAGAGCTCCCCAATAGAGAGCACGTCTCCGCTTGGAGGTGCAGCCTCAACAGGCAGAAGAGCAGCAGCACTCTGCCTCTTCTTTCTAGCCCCATTGGACGTCGACATTCCACCACTGGGTAGGGGGGACACCAGCCCAAGCCAACCAAGCTAACCAGGTAGAAGCACGCGACCTTGCTATCCCAGAGAGCAACAAAGTCATCGACACCGCGAGGCAGTTGCAGCTAGCTAGATCCGAGTGCTAGCTTAGCAGTAGCTAGCTAAGTAGCTAGAGGTACCTGTAGGCCCGCAGACAAAACGGGAAGACTCTAACCACACACTCAGACCGATAGAAAACGACAAGGCACACGTTCAAAAACGGGGCACAGGCTGTTAACAAACACCTCACGAGGTCACAGAAGCAACAGGAGCTGAGCTACCGAGGAGGCCGTTTGATAGCTAGCCACCTCATGGACGCTAGCTTAGGAGTAGCTTAGCAGTAGCTAGCTTTGCAGTTAGCGATGCCCCGCAGGCCCGTAGGCAAAACGGGGAACACTAACCACGTTGCCGACTATACTCGGACTGATAGATGCCGACTACACTCGGACTGAGAAAACAACTACGCTTGCCGTGGTGCTACGTTAAGTAGCGCAACGGAAAGCATAAGAAACACAGAAGGATAGAGTAAACTTTTTACCTTGCTAGCAGGAAGAAAATCCTCAGACCGAATAGCATCTTCACCAAAGTTAAGGTTCACTAGACTGGAGGACACTGTTAATGTGCACACCTGGCTGAATGATGAAAATCGAATGAGATGGGTCTGCTACTGTATTTAGAGAGTAGCTGATGTGGGTGCGCGTGACCCTTAAAGTCTCACGAGCCATGTTGATTACAAGGCGCTGTGGTATAAGTGTTCAGTGAATGATGCACGCTCTAAGAGTGTTTCCCATAGAGAGGAGTCGAACGTATCGACTGTAATAGAACCTCTAGTTTTAGATGGACCAAACCTTAGTTTTTATAATATTTAGGTCCTACCTGTTTAGATACATAGTTTTCTCCAAAGCTTACATTGCCTGGTTTATGTAGAATATACAGCATTACTGCAATCTAACTTCGGCATGTTTTTAAAGATCCATACGTTTTACTATTTGCACCATTTGAGCAATTTACATTCTTACGAGTGAAGATGTCGTTTGATTTTAAATTGTTCACAAATCATCTTACATTGATTATGTAAGTAAATTGTCATTCTTTAATTGTTTAATTTACAATATGCATTACCACTTCACTAGCATTCAGTGTGTCTCTGTTATGTTTAGTGGCATAATATCAGTAATATTGTAGTTTAGGTACGAAAACATGCTAAAATAACTGATGCAGCCAACACAACCCACTGGCAACCTTTCAGTATAAAATGTGCTTGTGTGGAAGTACCTGTATACTTCAGCTGTGTTGTTTCTACAGTATGTGTGGATCGTTGGTAGCTTTATCAGGAGATATACTCTCTCCTCCTTGGACATTTCCAGGGGCAGTAAAAAATGAGAGTTGTTTAACCTCATTTTTCTTTTCAATGCCAACATTTTCCTTTCCATTGCCAGTTGTAATTGTGCCCTCCAGACTCTTATCCACTGAGCTCTCCAATCGTTTGGCCTAAGAAAACAATGTTGGCAGAACTGCAATTCCCCAGAGTGCCATGTACCAGTGGTTTTGTAAAATACATTTTAAAAGAAATTATCCTTATTAAATAGTATTAATCAATTATGATGATAGGAGAGGAGGGTGCACAATTACGTATTTCTTAAGTATTCATTATAGCAAATATTTTATCCACTGTAACTACTATTTATATATTGTACACAAATCATTACCAATAGGTACTTTCTTAATATGATTGGTTAGCCCAGGAAGGCAAAATATCTAAATATGTGTTTGATTTCAACTAGCTAAACATTGCTGGTATTAGTTTAATTGGTTGGTTTATCCCAGGGTTCTGCGTGCCTATTCAGGATGATACTACTTCAAACATTTTTTTTTATTCTTGTCTTACTACTTCTCCCATTTCCCTACTTTTTTGAGGGGAATTGTTCAATGAGAGGTTGGAGGTAGCTTCATCATATCAAATGATAGGTTGTCTTATATCACAGTAGGCTGTTTTGCTTTAGTGATAAGCATAGGTGAGTCCGTTTACACCGTAGTCCTTACCAAGAATGTACATTGGTGTTGGTGGAAATGTGCACTGTACCTCTAGAAATGGTAGATAGATAAAAGCTAGTGGCAGCTACAGGCTTATATGTGAAAGTTCTGTTTCAATTTGAATTAAGGCCATCAGACAATTCTCTTCCAGCTAGCATAAATGTAGTCGATTAAATAATAAAAAAAAATGTAATAATTTAGCCAATAAATAAATAAATTAACTGTGAACATTGTGGTTCTCGTGTGCTCTTGGTTTTGGTCACTGAGCCTTGTGTGCTTCAACCAACGGACAGCCATACAACCCGGCTGCCCCCCAATGTTTCTGTTATGTAAGGCCTGAAGGTCTACCATGGTTTAATTGGCTACCAGGGGAGTAGAATTCTGCTGAACATGAGACAACAATATTAGCTACTTATGAAGTAATGGTAGAGGATGCCTCAAAGTAAGTCAGGCAAAGGCTTTCACCAACTTTACACATCCTTCTCATGGATGTACACCACATCATGTGAGGAACTTTCAATATGGGGCAATGCATTCAGTTTGAATTTAATGTTGAAAAATCTTGCTGATTGGTCCCCAACTCTCTCTCACTCACATGCAAAGATAAGGTGAAATGAGTTCAAAAAGCAGTCATTGCTGGATTGCACTGCACATTATCAGCAGAAATTAGTAGTAACTGTTTCCGGCACCAAAATTGATACCCCCTGTGTGACTAAACACACCTAAATAATTAATGCAGCGTGCATACATTGACATATTTAGTCATGTGCTACACAAGAGGAGAACTGTAGAAGGTATGTGATTCCACAGTCTTCACAGAAAACCCCAGTTCTATACACAAAATTAAAAAAAAAACGTAACTGAAGTGTGGTGGTTGAGAGGTGAAACTTTCTTGACTTTCCCCAGGGATTTCACATGCAGTATCTATGTACTGTATCAGCTTAGCTATAGAGAATAAATACTAAATAAAAATAATACTATACTAAGATAAAAAATAATAATATATAGTAAGATTGAACACAGCTTGACTTAAAAAAAATATATAATAATAATAAATATATGTATATATATATATATATATATATATATATTTTTATATATATATATATATATATATATATATATATATATATATATATATATTTATATTTATTTATTTATTTTTATTTTTTTACATCGAATGCCAGAATAAAACTCATGGGAAAATTTGGAAATTAAGGTATGTTAGGCTACGTGAAAGAAGGTTGTTATAAAAGCTAAATATATGAGCAGTTGACATCAACTGCTACATTATTTTATTCAACACTGTAATTTCTGATAATGTGATAATCTATTGAGGACAGTTACCAGGAGACCATTTCCTTTGAGTGTTTGAACGTTTTCTTTGTTTGTCCAACACACTGTCAAACAGTAGTTCGCCGTATCTTGGTAACACTATATGAGATAAAATTTTAATGTTTCTGCATATTCTATCAAGATGCCTTTTGCTTGGATATCAAACAGAGATCTCTTATGTATGTATCTGTATTATATGTATTTATATGTATTTAGTCAACCTCAAATTGGATAATGAATATGTTTTGTAATACTGATACTGTAACCACTTTCACTATGTTATATGAACATCAATGCTTAAATCTATAATTCGATATTGTTTGAAAGAAACAGATTTTTTTTGTGTGGCATGGTGGAAAACACACTTTTTGTCATCTTAGAAAACATTTCTAACAAGGTAGTAGTGTAGGACAAGCAGTGTATTGGGAACTTAAAAAGTATACACATTGAGTTGGGTATTTTTTAGAGATACAAAATAAAGCTAAATGTGATATTTGCATCTGTATCACAAAACACTGCACAGACTCCCATGCAAAATGAGGTTGTACTGCCAAGGACTTTATGAGTTCACTCAAAAACAAATGATCCATGAATAGGAACTGCCCATCAAAGTCATTATAATTTGTCTTGAATCTGTGCATGGAAAACCTGTTCATGAACTAGTATTGATTAACAATACAAGCTAATTTGCTACACCTGACCCACTGCAATACCATGAAAGTTGACCACGTGAACTATGTGTTGTGTTTTTTACGGATTCCAATCCTCTAACCTTAAATCTCACATACTGTATTCCTGCGTGCTTACACAACATGGGAGTGTTGGTCACTCATTATCCAGAAAGTTTTAATCCACCTTAAAAGAACTAGCTATGGGTTCCCGATATACCCTAATTAAAAATACTGCAGTTCATTTGTCAGATAAACTGAAACGTGTAGCGAAATATATTGTCCATCAAAATTGTTGTCACCTCAATCAGTTGGGTGTGTTTTGCAATGTAGTGTTTCGCTATGACCGTCTCCCTTCCCCCTTCTAATTAAGACCGCATATCTTAGATTTGCTAAGGTCAGCAGGAGATTTTTAATTAGAAAGGTGTTGCATTAAGATGTGCACATACTAGAGGCTCCGATTGCATTCGTGGCCGATATACTTTTAATTAACTCTTATCTTAGCCCAATTTTTACTGGCATAGGTCATCATAATAATTCCCTTCCAAAGACCTTACAATAAATTGAATGATGTCTCAATAAATTAAATGTCTTTTACAGGTATTAAATCAAATACTGACCCCACTATGTCATATTCTTGACCAATCAATACATGCATATGTTGAATATGCATTTTGGGAGCTGCGATAAGGAGACACTGCTCAGATTCCATCCACCCATTAGCTATACCGCTTATCCTTTGCAGGGTCGCTGGAGCCTATCCCAGCCAACACAGGGCGAGAGGCAGGATACACCCTGGACAGGTCGCCAGTCTATCACAGGGCTGACACACAGGGACAGACAACAACTCACACTCACATTTACACCTATGGGAAATTTAGAGTCACCAATTAACCTGCATGTTTTTTGGACTGTGGGAGGAAACCCACGCGAACACGGGGAGAACAAGCAAACTCCACACAGAAAGGCCCTTGGGTCAGGTGGGGATTGAACCCAGGACCTTCTTGCTGTGAGGCATCAGTGCTAACCACCAAGCCACCACTGCTCAGATTATGTTGCTTTAAAACAAAACAAACAAAAACAAATTATTTACAGTATGTAACCTAACAGCATTATCAAAAACACATGCATTTGCCATTGGAACTTTTCTTCACCTAGCAACCGTTTCTTCAAAAGGTATTCTGTGTCTTTGCAATTAATTCCACCACAACGATTGTACATTTGTGTGGTCACTGTCCCATGAGAATAGCTATATGTCTACTAAATAGGTTTCCAGTTTGTCTGCAGTTGCAATTCCACTTAATTGCCAGTATTTGTTAATGCTTTCTCTGCAAAACATTTAGAACAAGTGAAAATCTAAAGGATAGTAAGTACTTGAAATTCTTTTCGTCTGTCTATATATGTGTGGGTGTCTCGACGAGCTGGTAAAACCCGGGACACCAGCAGAGCAGGTAGGTTTTAATAAAACAAATGGTGCCCAACATGGGCAAAACAAATTAACTCTAATGGTGACCTCTTTGCAGAGCTGGACAGGAGGGTTTCAGTCTCTTGTTCATTGCTCCGGGGACCACGTCTTCTGGCCGCCAGCCTGTCCGGTCATGCGCTTACTACAATAATAAGGCAGCAGGTCAACCAGTGCTTTTTGGCAAGCCGCCTTTTATACCAGCCTTTAGGTTGTTAACCCAACTAGTTGCAGTGGTTCAGCCTCTTCTCTTTGTGCCTCCCAAGCGTGGCCTCTGGCACAGTGCATGGGAGCTGTCCGTGGGACTGAATAGTCAGAGGGAAATGCGTTGTCCATGGTTCTAGGTCCACCTAGCAGGGTGAGGTGGCTGTACAAGAAGGGCATGATGCTGAGGGGGCGGAGCAGGAGCTCCTGCACCATTGTATGTATACTTGCATTATACATTATATATTGGTGTTTACATTACCCTACAATAGTGTTCAATTGGGTTCAAATAATGTATGTGTTCACGATTGTGTGAGTTCCAACTTCCTTTGCCTTTGAAGTACCAGCTGACAATAATAAAAAATTTGGACAAATAAGGCAGTGCAAAGCCCCGAACAGCTGAGGAAAAAGCATGGCAAATGAATGTCACTGGATTTTTGTATGTGTATGTATAATTTTCCTATGAGGAGAACAATTTACGTATTATGTGCAAATGATGGTTCTGATAGTTCTGTAAACGAAGTATGCGCGAGGGGACAGCAGACTGCGCGCCATATCACAGCAGCTACTTCACATCAGTGTTTTCACCCGATTAAAGAGGAGCAGGTTGCGTGTTATAGAGTCTATCACCGTCCATTGACTTATTTCGCTGGTAGAAAATTACATGCTGATTTAGTCCCCTGTGCAACTTCCATACGGTACCTATAGGAATGTATTACAAAAACAAAAGGGTGACTTCCGCTAATCCTGCGTTCTGAGCGAGTAACGTTCTCAAGTCTGTTCTCAAGACACGGACTCAGGAGAGGGTCTGCATCTAATAGGAGCACACGGTGTTTTCCTTCGAAGATAGTCAGAGACGCCACGGAGAATTGGTCGAGACATTCGAAAGCACTGATATTGAAGGTCTACATATAGTTTTGTTTTGATTACTTCACTGCGCAATACTAGTTATTTTATTTAACTGAGTAAAGACGGGTTAATTTAAACACACGGTGGAAAACAACAACAGTCTCCAGTGGACCTATAGTTTGTTGTACTCAACGTTGGTGGGAGTCGCACAAGGAATATTTGACATTCAAGTTTTCGTGGAAGTTGCGCAGTGACAGAATGGGCTTTTGTGGCTATTTTGCGATGCCTTGGAAATGTCTTGTTGTCGTCGGACTAAGGCTGTTATTCATTGTACCTGCAGGAGTGCCAGCAAGAAGCGGGGATTCTTTTTCAAAGGATAACATCACCGTCAGGCAAGGGGACAGTGCTGTCTTAAAGTAAGTCATCAAACCATATGTATCTGCTTGTCTTGTGTTCTAGAATTCATGAAGCTCAAAATGAGAAGGCGTTTGAGAGGACTATAAACCCTCGTAGACATGCTAGTTAAACACAATCTAATCTACATCGATCCACATGCAAAAAAATGTAGGGTTTGCCGTTATTGTTTACATTTAAATTTGTATTATTCTGTAAAATAGGCTACTCTCGATAATAAAAGTGTGTTTGTGATTTGGTTATTCAGAATATAATAAACATTCTGTTGTGAGTATGCTTATTAGATATTACAATTCATGTTTTAGCATACACACTGCTGTTGTAGGATGGGATGAAAGAATAGGCGCGGGGCTTGGCCGGGAGGGAGGGGAGGGGGTATTCACGCGCTAAATCATGACTTTTAAGAAAAGTATAAATGGTAAAAAAGATTTTAAGCAGAAATTATAGACTGCACGTCAATGCCTATATGGGACAATCCTTCTTATGGGGTAAGTTGGTCCGTTTTACCTTTGCTGAAACGTCATGTGCCCTATGGACCCCCTATAAATGGATATCCTCAGAGGTCCAGAAACGAGAGAAAAAAT
The DNA here is from genome assembly GCA_026901105.3 of Galaxias olidus. NCBI lineage: Eukaryota > Metazoa > Chordata > Actinopteri > Galaxiiformes > Galaxiidae > Galaxias > Galaxias olidus. Next base: position 179,898 of record JAPMUY010009769.1, read on the forward strand.
AAAAACACTTGTCCATGCGCAAAATGGACCAATATTTTTGACACACAACTTTCGCAATTGTGTGAAAGAATTATAGAAGGCGGCTATAAATATATGTCATGAAAGTTGGTCCAATCAGATTGAATATAGTATTAATTGAGTAATAAAACTAATCATAGGCTACTGAAGGAAGTCATTAGTCATCGTGGTGGTGAATAGGTCATTTTAAATCATGGTGTTCCCATAACCACTTAAATTAACACCAATATTTCATAATATTAATAATATTAATGCCATTATTCATTCTGAAGTTAAGCTATTGCATTTCCTTGATGGAAACTTCCAAAACCTGCTTTTTTACCTTAATATTATAGAAGTGTTATTACAAATATCATTTTAATTTTTGAATTATCAAGTAAAACTATAATGCAAAAAGTATATATTTTTTTAAGAAACCTTGCAAATGGTGATGCATTTAGATGTGTCAAATTGTTAGTGATGGAGATGTGTTTTCTATTCATAACTATCAAAGTCATAGTTACAATGTCAGAGTGAAACCTACATGGTTTTTGTGCATCCAGAGAAATTTAGAGATGGTCAGATCAAGTCAATAAGAATAACAGACGCTAGGGGGGCGGGCTCCATGTGAGGGTTTATTGCTAAAAATAGACCACTTATTTTACTTGAGGTTGATCCAAAGAAAGGTACAGTTTGGTGAAAAATATAGTTTCCACATTGGTTAAATTTTAAAGAATAATTCCAAATTTGATTAAAAAAATTTACTGAGTGATCAAATAACATACGACTTGTTTTGAAGAATGTCATCAAACACCTGGTGTCCATCCAACCAGAGTAAAAAAAAGATGTTGCCTTCTTAGACTCGAATAGCATATTCCACCACACCAGCAGTAATTGCAACCAAACAATTCCTGATAAGTCTCTCGTTACTGTGGCATGATATTAGTCAACGCCTTCATCCATTGCTTCAATGGATTCCCCTTAGAGTGAAGTTGTCAGAACACAGGTACTAGACGATCCTCAGGAAAGTTTGTTGAAGCCTTTCCTGTTCGGTCAAAATTATTGTCATCTTAAGCTTGCCAGCAACTGTTTTGAATGAGCCGTGAATTCTGCTTTTTGTCCAACATTTTTACTGGTTAAGTTAGTCCATCTGTCTTTGACCTAAAATTGAAGTGCAGTCAGGTTATGCATCACAACAATAATCTGAACCACACAAATAAAACAAAAATGTATTTCATTTTTTCAAATAGACATAAATGATGATTAGAGGACAAACATTTGGTGTTGGATAACACGTATGGAGTCCAACTCTTGAAATCCGAAAGTCAACAAAGGATGATTAATTGCTGGACCTTCTCATTTTGTTTCATTCAGTGTCATTTTTGAGACATGTACTTCCTGTAAAGGTAATATGCTGAGGGCACAATAAGTGTCCAAAATCAATAGTTTTACGTAGAATGCCTTAGTTTGACAGCCTACACTTACTTTATCAACAAAAATTGAAAGCGGCAATTTACTTTTTTTTACTTTTCATTTACAGAACCTGCAAGTTTAATTGCCTAAGTGTGACGTTTTAACTATAAACATACTTTAGAAATGTCCCTATTTCATCTAATTACTTCGTAAATATTGTATTATACCGTACTTAGCTCTCTCTGGTTTGATTCAAGTTACATTTCAGTTTCACTTTCAGCCACTTGTCTTATTATTTTGTTTATTTTGTCTTTGAACTTAATATCTCCTGCAATTATGCCTACTTGATCATTCTAGAGCATGTTCTGGAAATTAGCCTTTAAGCGTTTGAAAGCTGACAGCTGGAGTAATTTTACACACCACCCAGGTACATCCTCTCAAATATTATTCACTTTGCCCATTGGTTCTGAGAAGCAGAGCAGATGGTTGCTCGGCTGGTATCACCATTATTAGCTTGGCTGGATATGAGTTATCATTTTTATGATCCCAAATTACTCTAGTGATATCACAAATTAAGTGTTGAACAGGCAGAGCCCCCAGACACTCCCTGGTGCTTAAATGCCGGTGTCATTAGCTTAAAATGCTGGGATCTAAATTTGATTTAATAAAGCTTGCAGAGAATTGCAATAAATGTATTCTTAAAAAACAACAGCATATGAATAGATAAGTCAGAAAATGCTAAAATAAGAGGTGAAGTACTTATTTCATGTAAATCCTAATTTAAGAAGTCTGAAGGTAGCATCTTGATGCAGTCTGCATTGCACATTTATTTTGTTCTCCTATTCATCACAAAGGGAATTAGTGGCTTAAAGGAACAGTTTAACATTTTGTGAAAAAAGACCCCTTTCTTAACCCTAGTCAGACAAGATGATTGATGATAATATTTAGATTGTACGTACAATAATTTGTTATTTATGTAAGTAGGCAGGTACAGTAAATGTTGCCTAGCTTAGCACGATGACTGTAAGCAAGTAATAACAGCTCTTGGTACTACTGGCTTACGATCATTGTAAGGCTAGATTTACCAACTACTTCCCTAAATAACTATTTATTAGACCTTAAATCATAATATTGATATCAATCATCTCGTCCTACTAGGGGCAAGTAGGTACATATCTTATTTCCGAAAATGTTGAAGTGTTCCTTTAAGTTTTCAAATGTTAGTCACATTGATGATAAAAGTCATTCCCCTTGTGTTTTGTTTATTTTGCACAATCTAAAAATCTGCATACTAATACTTATTAGTTTGCGTGTAAAATGAGACGTTTTCAGTTTCAGTTTTACATTACAAATAATAAAAATAGATAAAGTAATCATGATCCTATAAACATTTTAGTTGTAAAATGAGCTTGTTGTACATCTTTGAAGAAGAAAGTTCATAGCAAACTGAGTCATCTGAGCGTGCATCACTCTTTTGTAAGCATTTTCTAGACATCCATCTTACACAAGTTAGGTTTCAGCATCCTCATGTTGCCGTAAATCACTGAGATGGAGTCATTAATTTTTAATATCCACCAACCCATGAGCTGAAATGCAATCCAACCAGATCCTCCTTTTCTGTGATACAGCACCCACATACATTATAACTTATCCGCAGCATCTTTCCTCCTGCATGTTTAGCTGCAGTTTCTTAGCATCATTAATACTTATCAGTGGCAACACCCCATTTATGCCCCTCTTTGCCAGCAACTTTCCACTCTACTACCTCCACTCCCCTCCCCACAAGTCCCCCTGTTCTTTCGCAAAGTAACCTCATTCAAAATGTTCCTTGTGATCAGGCAGGCCAGGTTGTTTATATTAAAAGAGTACTTGAATATAACATATAGTGAATATGGAATATAAGTTTCAGCATACACCCACCTGGAATCTTTCAAATTTTGCATTTGGCAAAACGTCTGATGTGGATACATTGTAAATGTTAGCTGTGCAATGCTGATGGTGTACAATTTCAATTATGATTTATTAATAATATTTATTATTTATATATTGTTTTTTGTCAACTTTAACTTGTAGAATGTAGAAACATAAGTAACCGTTATTTAGCCCAGTTTTGAGCCAGTGCCACTTTAGTTCACTGCAGCTCCATAGAAGTCAAGGAATAGCTTGCCCTTGTTCGTTACAGGCTTGAGCATACAATGCCATGAGTTGATCAGATCAACTGCTTGTGGGCATTAAAGTGGCACTTCAAATCCTCTATGTTTTCCTCCTCAATTGTTTCACTTGAAATCTCCCTCATCTCATAAATTAGATGTCCACCATCTGTCTACACAATTTATTGGCCTCCTGTGACCACACACATCATTGCTAATTCTCTTGCTTCCTTTCGGGTATCCCCCCCTCCCTTTAATGAAAGCACATACCCCCTAGCCTAATGGGGAAATATGGCAGAGTTTAGCTTTCAGTCAGTTCAGTCCCCTGGCCAATATCACTGTAAGGACAGCGTAGCTGAGCTTTGCATACAAACGACATACAGTACGGTAGATTCAATATGTTCAAAAGTAGACAACTGTAACCAAAACTAAGATTAGTATTATTATTCTATAGATGCCGATGCCTCCATCAATATATAGGTCTGTGGGTCATAGAAACGCTATTTTTGATGATCTTGTAAGTCAGCTTGTAAGTTGATGTAAGTCAGCACTTCTCAAATAGTGACGGATTTGTAAACTGACTCACTTGTATTGTTCATTTACCCTCTCAATCAGAGAGTCACACCGCAATGGGTCTTGGATTAAACAACACCTTTTATCTGTCATGTTTTAGGCGCCACAAATGTGAGACGACAAAAGAGATAATCCTTAAAGCAATCTTGCAATCAAACAAAGCTAAGCTTCATGTAAACTCTTACTTCATGGACACTCACACTTTCACAAATATAACACGCCCATGCACATTCTTTTAAATTTACTTAGTGTGTGTCCTACTGCTCAACTGATAGTTTGGATGCCAAGAAAGGGAGACTCTGTCCAGGGCTATCATTTGAGGTTGCTTATTACCGTTTTCAGGGTCTACAGCATATATATGAAGTCCTATGTCATTGCTTTTTCAATACAACTGTGACAACTCATTACTGATGATTGATTGCCACTTGTAGTAAGAGTATAAAAAGATTAGTGTATCACCTACAACAACAGCAATAATATGGAGCAGGTCACAAGGCCATCTTCTGTTCTGTACCATCTAGGTTAAAAAATGACATCTGTAGCTGTATTATTCAAGCAATTAAAAATAAATGTAAGAAAAAAACAAATCTCAACTCTAGTTAATGTCCAGCCCTTAGGCATTTGTGTAATTTGTACGTGTTCTGTTTTTCCATATGCTGTAGTATGGGGTTTGTAACTATAAACTAAATGGTTGTATAATAATATCTTAGCCCATCTTTGCCGGATACACTTCTTGTTGCTATTCCCTCTTTACATTATCGGAATGCAGTTTTGAAGTTGTCCTGTAGGACTGCCACGGAATGTTTGGGATCCATAAACTTTTAGCTTGAAGATTTCAATCTTTTAAGATGATGACTGGAAATTAAAAGGACATTTCGGTGACTATATAAAAGTGTAAACAAACCTGAAGGCGTGTCCTTTTAAACTGCCTTTTAAAAGATCATCATCATCATCATCATCATCATCGTCATCCGCTTTGTCCGGGGTCGGGTCGCGGAGGTAGCAGTTCAAGCAGGGCATCCCAAACTTCCCTTTCCCGGGCCACATTAACCAGCTCTGACTGGGGGATTCCAAGGTGTTCCCAGGCCAGTGTGGAGATATAATCCCTCCACCTGGTCCTAGGTCTGCCCCGCGGCCTCCGCCCAGCTGGACGTGCCTGGAACACCTCCCTAGGGAGGTGGCCATCCTTACTAGATGCCCGAACCACCTCAACCTTTTAAAAGATAATAAAAAAAAGTAGACCCATCCGTTGCAAGCAAATAATGGGACTTTAAAAAAAACTGAAGTCAGAAATGTCTGTTGTCTACATTTTTGCATACTTAATGACATGCATAAATGACCCAACTGACATGGCAACCTGTTAAAAGATCAATCCCAGAATCGTGTTCACCATAGTATATGAATGAAGTAAATCAACTTAATGCCTGACTCTTCCTTCTCTGTTGACCATCCTGTCCCTCAGTTGTTATTGGAAATAATGAGAGCTATTATATGTGGATTGTTTACAGCGACCTCTCCTACTTCACATTACATTTACAGCTTTGGAGCGGTGACAGGACGTGACCTTCTACAGGGGTCTTAGGTATCATGTCTGTCAAGGTTTAATTAGCAAGTGGTGTCTCATCGCCAATTATACTGATAATATCGGGAAGGGGAAATAGACGCATAGATCCAGATCCGTTTACATGCATGGTATATAATGCACAGAAACAAAATGAAAACTGGCATGAAAAAACAAAACAAGAAAGGGACCATATAACTTATAACCAGTAACTTTTAGCTGTAAATAAATGAAGGAAAACACATAGCAGTGCCTTGTTCTCTGGCTTTGAGACAGAATTCTAAGGAGTTGGCTAGGAAATTGTATTGATTAATTGTACTGTGCACCCTGAAAAAAAAGCCCAGTTCAACGAGTAAAACAGCTTTTCTTTCTTTTTACTTTCTGGTTACTGGTGATTGAGTTACTTTCCTGTTAAGCTAGCATTCAACATGAGTACGTAAAAACAATTGTATAATGTTAAAACAACATGGAAAATCTAAACAATAGTTAGATTGATGAAAAAATAAGAAACACAGATGAGGAACTTCTTATCAGAAAAACTCAAGGTCCTTTTTTAAAAGCGGACAGGATGATGTACTTTTAAGTGGCCACCCCCTGCCCCTTGGTGTCAGTGTGAAGGATTGCCAAAGCTTCCCTCTACTGTGATCTCTTTACATCAACAGTCTAGCGACAAAGCCCCTGGTTCTTTGTTGAGGATGGTCCTATTTCACAGAAATCCAACACAATAAACATACTATATAGGTAGAAAACTAGTTTTGTTCTGGAAATATTTGTGTTAAACAATGCAGTCGTGCAAAATCGTATTACACTGTGGCGAGCAATGAATAAAAGATAACTTCTCGTTTCATCTAACAATCAAAATGACTAACATGGTACTTTGCTGACACGTAAATGCAACGGTATAATGCCCTCTATAGATTAATACCTGGACAGCCACTGATAGTGGTTTAATTAATCGTTGATTAAGACCTTGTTTGTGCCCTGTTAGATAGAGAGCTTGCATTGCAGGATAATCTATAGCTATGAAAGTGCTGGGGTCAATGATGTTGTTCTCACTAGAGTGCATTGCACCCATTTGTCTGCCTAAGGGGCTGGCATATCCATCCTGCAAATAATAGAATGCTTTCAGAATGTTGTGGTGCATTTGATAAAATTAGCTCTGGAGCAAGGACAAGTGATATCACCTTTATAAACCTCAATGTGCGCCGTCTGCCCTGTAAAATTTTTGCTTTTCTGAAATTGTCCATGCTGCCCTGCTCTTGTTGTGTGTAAAATGAGGTTTATCCCTCTGGCCCAGGATGACAACATCACCAATAAACGGAAAAACAATTGGAACCTACTTCACAAAGTTTTGAAGGTATCGCAAGTAAAGTTGTTCTAGTATTTTATCCGGTGGCAACTAGCTTAGTAGTCCTGATATTGATATTGAATCACGTCCATGTCTATTGTTAACTCAATGCCATTGGCACAAAAATAAAAATCACCATGGTGCATCCTGATGTATTGTTTTTGAAAAATGTGGACAGTTTATTAGAAGTAACACTTTTCTTTACGGATCCAGTAGTTGCTCAGGGTAAGAGAAGTATCCCCTAATGAATCAGAATTGCCCTCATTCTTTGCATTGCAGGATATGTTTAAAGAAAAAAAAGGCATGTATCCTGGGGGAAATAAACAGGACTGTTCATTTGAAGTCATAACTGAAGTGGCCTTATCTTACTTCCCACGCTCTCCTACACAGATGGAGAGACACAGGGGGCGAAAAGTACAAAATTACATTTATTATCCCTCCAATTGACCGCAAACCTCCTTTGACGTCAGAAAAGTCACTATTTTTTCAGAGCGGAGGCCTCCAAGGTTTCTAAGACAGTGATCATATCGAAATCCTTGAAGATACCGTCACCGATGAGCTGAAGATAAACAGGGAGTCGATTGGCGGCTTGGTTTCCCACTCGTCAGCAGACAGGCCTCTCAAAGCTTTGTAGCTGGACAGAAAAATGTAGATTAATGCATAACCGTTCCATTAAAGCCGTAACAATGATCAGATTGAATAAGATTCCTCAACAATCCTAATTGAACTGAACAGAGCATGGCTTACAGCATACATGCACAGGCAAAAATAAATGTGAAATCTGAAGACAAACTACATTTATTATGTTGCACATTAGTTTTGATTAGGCTGGGAGCACATTGGTTAAATTAGATTCTACCGGCCACCTGAGTATAAGCTCTTAATGAGATAAGGAAATATCCCAATCAAAAATGTTTAGCATCATCAATTAAGCTATGATTTTCCTTTGTTCTCAAAAGATAGGCCACTTTCTGTTTTGGATTTGTTTGTGTGATAAATCTTTGATTTGAATAGTATATTTACAGAGGTTATTGAATGCTTCAACCCTATTTCCACCCTGGAATGAATGTGCTTGCTAGCAGATGGTTCAATTTCAGACGACTTGACCAAAAAACTCAAAAATCAAGCCTCCATCAGCATTGGCTTGTCTGTATTACAGATATATCGATTTGCAGGCCAGATCTGCAGTGAGTTCTGAAGCTTTACAGCAACATGATAAACCTCATCAATCTCTTTGCAGAGCCATCAAAATGCAGCAGATGGTTTCACAGTCTTCAATCAATTCAGGTTCCATGTTTCAAAATACCACATCTAATCATATGCATATAATTTAGGGCCACAGTGCTCAATTCACTCCAATGTTATATATAATTGAACTTGCAGCACTTACACAAGCAATTCAAATGTTTCTGTTATTCAGAAAACTTTTTTTCATGTGATTTGAAGTTAACATATCTTGTTCTCAACTGTGTGTACCTAGGCAATATTATATATTGTATACGTGGGTAATAGAATGTAAGCAATCTAAATAATATGCGTTTTCACGAAACTGTAAAGTTACTTTTCAATGCAATTTGCACCATAATGTATTTTCAACCGTTTTGGTTGTGGGTTATATGTTGGTAATACATTTGTTTTGTAAGAAATCAGTATACCAAGTTTTCAAAGGTCACTGTCTTGGTCTCGTAGGCACTAAACACATATACAAGTGTAGCAATCAAAAAGAAATATGCACACAATTGTTTAGTATTGATCTCTTGTCTGCACTGTAATCCACTTCAATATATAGCACTAGAAGTATCAAGACCAATGACTTCCAAACCCCTACAACATTCAGTCATTGGAGATGCAATGTTTTCCTCCGTAGACATTCTCACTGTAGGAAGTAGTGTTTTCTGTTGACTTAATATATATTTGTTAATTAAATATTTTTGCACAATTAAGTATGAATGTCATATAACTGCATCACACTATCTTTCACCAGTTTTTGGTTCATTCTGAGACAAATATCATATATTTGTATGCAATAATATACTATTGACCCAGTATTATCCATTATTGATCCTTTCATTGATTTCATTCATTGCATTTACCTTTACCTTTGAGAGGAGTCTATACCCCATTGTACATGTTCTATTTAGTTTGTAAAAACGCATAGCATCTTTTTACTTAAATTAACCAAAACAATATATTCCAGCAGAGCACTGCATTGATATACAAATGAACTTTCTTGGTACATATTGTATTGGATGTAATTTTAATCAAATAAAGAGGAGAAGGAGACTTGACATAATTGTCCTATTAATTTTAATGTCTATACTCTTGAAAAAGACAGAGTGGTATAATGTAGTCTGTTAGTATAATTGTTTGGTGAATAACACACTTACAGATGTGGAGTTCAGATTAAATGCTCTCTTGATTGTAAGAGAGCACTGTTTAGCCCACTTGACCTACACTTGGATGGAAGTAGGAAGAATGTAATGTATTTTTCAGTATTCTTTATACAGACAATTTCAAGGGTGTGGAAGTCCTCAAAGCAGGCTAATGTTAGCCATAGTGAGATATGGATGGGTTACATGTGAATACTAATCAAACAATCAACAAAGGACACTATTTCAGTCAAACCTTCACCTGGTAAATGGTTATTGAAGAATATATAAGGATATAGTAATAAGAACTATGGTCAAACAATTAGGCAGTGAAATATTTGGCATCAGTATGAGACTTGAAGAAAACATCTTTCTTTTCAGCATCAAAGTTGGTAGATAAAGGAGGAAATTAAGAGAAAATATTGACCATAAGTTCTTAGTGCTTGGCATCTTTCACTAGCGTTACTCTTAAAACTGATGTCCTTCAGACTGAAAGAAGATGCTTCTACTTTATTTATAAAATATGTGTTGCTGTGGTAACATTTAAGGCAGGGTCTGCTTCAAGCATGAACAGATGGTTCTGTAATGTAGACGTTCTACCTAGCTGTATCACCAGCTCTCGATCCCCACTGTACATTTCTCGGGCCATTTTGGACCGGTCTTCATTCTGATCCGCTTTTCAAGTAACACCTCTTTTGTCTGTGCTGAGGCTCTCACCATCCGTGTACCACATCATCAATACTATGCGTGTCCTCAAAAAGATCTAACATTAGTAAATCAAAAAAAAAAAGGGTTTGACTTGACTGCAGACAGAGTGTATACTCAAGAGTAAATAGGAATGTAATGTACAGCATTTTGTTTTGTGCAAAAACACTGAAGTTAGTGGTTTAGTGTTAATACAAATTTCAAAGGATACACAGAGCATTCCATGTCCTTGAAGGTAACTTCACTTTTATCTGTACTTGTAAGAGTTCCATTTTCACTGCAGCATGGTCATCATGTATTATCAGTATGCTAGCTTTAAATCCAATGAATCAGACAGACCAAAACAACTTCAACACTGTAAATATTTGTAAACTGCATACACTTTGCTGCCAATGAAAAAATACAAATAAATTCTGCTATCTACTAATTGTGTGTGTGTGTGTGTGTGTGTGTGTGTGTGTGTGTGTGTGTGTGTGTGTGTGTGTGTGTGTGTGTGTGTGTGTGTGTGACCAGAAGAGTCCAGAGACACCATTTATACACCTGTAGCTATGCTCTTCATTTAAATAGTTTGTTAGTATGCATTACCATTACGCTGCCTGTACTGAACACACATAAAAATAGGTCACAATGCTGGCAATTGATTTGAATCTACAGTAATGTATCATGAAGGCGTGTATGTGTGGGCAAACCGATGTGTGACTCACCTCAATCTCTCTTCAGATAGGCTACTGGCTGCACTAATGGTCTGCAAGCAAGAATTTATAATGCAGCTGGATAGGAGGAATGAAGATATGATACGTTAATTAATGACACTTTTGTTGCTGATTGATGCCTTGACTATTTAGAAGTGTGATCTTAGTTGTAGTACCACTGTATATAACAGCAGAATGCTTTATGCACATATTCTTATATATATATATATATATATATATATATATATATATATATATATATATATATATATATATATATATATATATATATATAACTTACCAATAAAATTATGTTTTTATAGCATTCGCAGTATAAGCTACAAGCATTGAAATGTTTTCGGTCCTACTTACTTTGACTCTGATTCGGCTAAATGTGGTAGTGTGTGGACTTTATTTATCGGTTGAATCCTTAATTTAGACTAATTTAACCTAAACAACCCAGAGTGCTAGCATAAATCTCCAAATAATTTACATTAACTCTTTTAATTTAATTTTGGTCTTCAAATCCCTTCCATGATTGTAGGATTGGTCTCTATTACACTCATCTTCCTTTCAGAAGTGCTATTCTAGCTGTTTTATCTCAAAGCATATCATACAAATTGTTATCTTAACTGTATCAAATGCATTGGATTCTCGTGTTGCCGAAGTGGTGCTATAATGTGATTTGCATGCATGCATTAAGTTATCAATTATATTTGTGTCTACATGAATGCCAATAAAACTACAATGCATTTGGACTTAAATAGTCCCAACCTACATCTTACCATTTAACAAGTCTACTTGAGCACAACCAATGTTTAGCAGTACTCAGCGGATGGTAAATTCAGCTGTTGTAGATTCTCCTGTACAATGAAATAAAATAATGTTTACAGACAAACACATAAAAGGCACTTGCATGTAGCTTTAACTTTGCTGCGTCTCCCTCATCAATCTTAGTATGCAAATAGGGTACAAATCCATCTGGGCCGAATTTTGCGCGGCAGAACTTGACAGCTTAAACAGAAACAGAATGCATGATGGTCACTCAGTGAGACGATGTGGGGATGCTCTGGCTCACCAAAGGGCTGCCAGACCCTCCTGTCAGTTTTACCTGTGACTGCACAACAGAAGAAAAGGGACTGGTATTGCCTTATACTCCGGGGTTGAGTGAATCTTTGATTGACCAGCGGAGTTGGTCCTCTGGAACGCAGCAAGGGGTGACTCTTGAGTCTGGAATTGAGAGGTATGCATCGAAGGGAACAATGTCTTGCACCTGTAGCTTCACCTATATGCCAGCTGTGGAGTTTGTCTCCATTCCCCTCTTCTCCTAAGGGAGGGCTTTATCTGATAATCCACAAATCTATTTTCTATTTTTATTCTTTCACATATTTTTCAGTAACATCTTAGTAAGGTCTGTACTGGGTCAGCATTTCATCCGTGACCTGTTATTATTTAAGGATAATTTTGGCAAGAATGTTATTAAATGTGTCTTAAAACATACTGTATACAACCAGTAATTTATTTGAGACATATCAAGTTGAATTACTGTACTTTCGAGAATGATACTCCACTGAGGTATAAAGGTTTAAGCTAAAACTATGGCCAACCAACCTTGACAAAATATGGCTGATTTTCTGGACCTCAAACCAACTTCAAGGAGGAGCACACAACCAAATGTTATGGAGATAATACTGTAAGGGGGATAACGGAGAAGATATACAGTAGCTACCTAAGTGATGATTCTAGATGTTTTATTAAACGTCTGCTTTTCAAAATGGTGTTTGAGCTTTTCAAAGAGTAGCAAAGGATGTCACTACAAGGGAAGTCTAGACATTGAAATCACAGTACCAACGGATCTGCTTGACTGTTTTACAACACTGCACAGCACTGATGAAAAAACAAACCTCTAGTGCAGATGTATTAACAGGTTTGGGTGAAGTTTTTCTCTGACATTGTTACTGTACAATAGTAAGTGAGACAGTAAGCTATTGCATGGGGCACTGAATGTTACTGCAGGAATAATTCAAACCATTTGGAAGAGCCTTCTCTAATTTTATTTAATTGTCATTTAAATACATCCATCTCATAGTATGTTCAACGGTCTTCCAGCAAGGGTGACAGAAAAGCAGCGAACACGTACAGTCAATAATTAATTTGGATCAAATGTGTTTTATGGTGTTTCTCCCCATGCCTCCACCAATAGGCTACACATTCAGGAGGACTTAGCGGTGTTGTCTTCAACACTTTAATCTGGCAGGTGAGCGGGTAAGACCACTATTTCGAATTTGTCTTTTTTGATAAACTTACAAGAGATTTACATGTAGGTGTCCCCTTCGAAGGTTACCGCATTATTCTCACCAGGAGTTCTTAGAATAGCATTAAACCTGCTGACTTAGCTTACACTACAGTCTGTACCATCAGGGCTTGCTTCAGGGGATATGGTCATGTTCCTTTTTCAATGCTAAAATGGTCAGTGTCAAAGAACGGCTGGACTAACTGAAACAATTTTACAACTACATGAATGCTAATGAATCGAAAAACAAGTTAATGTCTGGGGTAGTTATTGAGAAAAACTGTAAATGTGTTTTTTTGTTCTTAATTTGAAATATACATTTTTTTTAATGACTTTTCAAACTAACCTGCTTGATTTAGTAACAATTTTTTCTTTTTTTTTAAGTGCTTTGAGTGCACTCCTCCATAAGAAAAAAATGTATTGCTTGAATGTTGCTCATCAATATTTACATTTTGTAAAACCATGGCACTGTAAATTAAATTGTTGAGCAATGGAACTCCAAAAAATACAAAACCTTGTTCAAGCATTCTTATAAACGCAAAGCGTTTCACATAAGTTGTCACATGTTTCATGCCACTCACTTGACGTGTGCGTTAAATTGTAAACGTAATGCTTCATTCAGTGAGCCTCTGCACAATATAAAGATTGATTTGTTTTTATAGCCAAGTTGTTATGTGCTTTCTCATATCAGAAAGTCAGTAACCTTTCCATATACTGTGGTTTATTCTTTGTTACTACTCTAGCCACTTTGACAGCTATAGTTTTTCCCCCAAAGTTTTCTTTAATGATGTTTTTTCTCTGCTGTTATCCAGTGTCTGTGTGTATGAGATGGAGGGGTTGCTGTTGACATGTCTATTGTCACTATTAATTTTTGCTCAGACAATGGCTTTTTATAGAGAGCATAGTCTTTAGATTAAACCACCATGTAAACACTTTAGTTTTAAAAATAAAATAGAAAGTATTGTACTGAGCCTATGTACTATTCCTAGGTTTGTTAATGACTACTTTAGCATATATTGGAAGATGGGCATGCCATAGCTTCTAGATTGTACAGTGCTAGCTAAGATGGATTTAGTGTTTTCTAAAGATATTGCATATGCAGACAGGTGCTTGTATTTGTGTGTGTCATGTGTGTGTGGCTCCTGCTATCCCTCAGTGAATCAATAGCTCTCTTTTGGTGGTGTTAATTATTTATTTGTGTTAGGGATATATATATATGTATATATAGCTATATAGCTTAATTAGAACCTTTTCAGGTTTCTTTTGTAAAATAATATCTTCGCATATGTTGTTGGAAGGATCTTTTTAAATATTGTTGAGAAAGAGACATTTGGTGGGTAATATAGATACCTAATTTCAATACGGGGTTATTTCATATATTTATAATAGCTACCATGATGAATCAATATAATCAATTGTTACGTATGCCATTTATCACACAAACATCTCTTTTATCAAGGTGCTGGGGAAATGAAAACCCTCATAAAATGACAAGATGGGAGCTTTGTGGCCTGAAGACAGGATTTGCTGCTAGTTATCAGACCCCTTGTCCGTTTAATTCAGATAGATGAAAGATAAAGAAAAATGATGGAATCGCATGGATGATGGACAGCTGTATCATAACACCATCTATTTATCTTTACCCAGCTAGATTCACCACAGGGAGTGTGGTCTGGCTTCTTTCACAGACAGTGGTAGCAATTCCGCCTCTGTCATGCATGTTAGCAAGATGCCGATTGAAAGAAGAAATCTCTCTGCGCTTCAACGTGGCAGTATGAATGTGCATGAAATAATGTAGAGTACTGAGACCCATACATCTGAGGTGTCAAGCCGGAACAAAAGGGTAGCCTTCTCCATCTTATAGAAAAAATTACATTTATAACCATAGGTTATGAATAGTCAACAGTGGAACATTTGAAAACATTTGTTTACTTTGTTTATTGCACTGTTCTGGTCACGGGAGGCCATGGGAAAGTAGACAGCTATCTTGGAAATGGTACTTTATTTTACGTAAACTTTTACATACACTAAAAAAAACACAAAGACTGGCCAAGGGACAACACAAAAGACAGGACATAAACACATGAACTACAATACACAAGAACCAATCGCACAAGACACCACTACAAGCATGAGTTGCTTAAGTAATGCTTAATATGAAACACCTCTCTCTTTACATTCAAAATCAGAAATGTCATTGCCTTAAAAACCTGTGTGCTGACAGCTACGCGTGATTATTGACGAAGTGATTTTGATTCGTGATAACTGCTTGAGATAAACAGATGCATACAAATGAAGGGAATATAAATTAGACACCATAAATGTAAGTATGTCAAATAAAATATCCAGAGTAATTTGGGTTGCTTTGAAGTACAGCTGTTCTAAGAGATCACAATGGCTCAAATGTATATGCAAAAGACAAGTATAATTGACCACCCCTTTTTAACATGCATTATGGTATTACAGTAGTATAAGGTACCAGCTGGATTTCTTTCTACATGTGACGAGAATCAAGCCATTATTGACAGAATGAGCTGAAATCTTGTAAATAATTTTGCTGTTGTTCACACCAATTCAATGTCATTTAAACCAATCTATATTTAGACTCTCTAAAGAAAAATAAATAAAGTAATTATGCACGGTCAGAAATTTGTATTGTTTTAATGGTTCAATAGTACAACCTAGACAGAACAAATACTGAGCATTTGTTTGGTACCTAACCTGACAATTTTAAAATCCATTTTTTCACAAAGAAAATCTCTCCATTCATATACTGTATTGCTATTCACTGAAAAGGTATTGGCAGACCTTTTTGGGCTCAGAATGAATTGCAATATTGCTTTTTGTGTTACTTACATTCTGCCTTTAAGAGGAGCATGCAATACTCTTTCCAATACCTGGATATGAACAACATTTGAGTACTGGCCTATTTTGCAGAAAGCATTTACTGTATCCGGACTCATCTGAGAGTCCCATCGGAGATTGCAACAACCAACTTAAGACCAGACTTACTACTCTGGTCCAACACACAGCAAACTGTGTATTTTGTAGAGTTAACAGGCCCGTGGGAAAAAGCGAAAAACAAGGCATGCGAAAGACAAAAAAAACTCCTCTATAGCGAATAAGCAGCTGAAGCAGAACGGCAAGGCTGGGGAACAAAGGTGTGTCAACAACCAAACTACTTATGGAAATAGGGATCTGAAAGAAGAAAAGAATTGTGCAAGACCATAAAAGCTGTGTCTGATATAACAAAAAGGTAGCCAGTAGCTGTGACAAAAATGAAAAAGGTGCCAAAGTAAAAAACATCATGTCAAAAAACAGAAGAAAGTGGACAAAGGCAAGCTTTCCTGCTGAGCGTAGCTCGTACCAAGCTTGCAGGAATGTAGGGAAAGATTTGTATTTTCAGGTGACTGTAAGTATGCCGGCAGAGCTGCCGAAAAGAGCCTGCAGGAATAGTGCACAGTGCATATCTCACTGCTTAATGAATCCTCTTTTTTCCTTTGGATTATCTGGCTGTGCCGGGAGTGGATATAGAGGGGATTGGCTCTGAGACGTCATTGCTCACCGTGGAGCCTTATGGATGTGTCGTGGGCTCAGTTTAACAAAACATCTGGAAAGGAAGGTGTCGACTTGAAAACCTAAATGACATACCTGCTTCTAACCCAATCCATTCTAAATATTGTTTTCTAAAGTGCTCATCTTAGATTATGGCATAATTTCAATTATAACACCATATCCTGTGTATTTACAATGCCATATATCAGAATAATACTCACATCACAATGAAAATACTATTTGTAAAATGGCCCATGCAATAGCCATTTTGTTTGAACGATATGAAAGCCTGACCCGAAACTAAAAACCTACAATCACCAACATCCAATTTGAGTTCCATCTCATACATTGACCCTACTAATGTTGGTATTACTACTGTGGGATTTATCTTGTGTCTGAAATCAACCTGCTTGTATGGTTCTGCTGCGTAGTTAAGTGTGAATTGGTTTTATTGGTTGATTTAGCAAGTAGTTAAGCAGAACTTGTGACTCTTAGTTCATGATTACTCCCTAAGTACAAATTTCGACAGGAGACCTTTGGGTCCCTGTGTGCTCATGTAAAATCACATCCTACCACATTAATAATTCAGTGTTATTTTTTCCTTCTTACTTCTCAAAATAGACGTGAAAGTAAAACTTTTTTTTTCTTGCTCCTGTATTGAATGGTGAAAACAGAAAAGTACCCATCAAAACAATAGAGCTGTGAAGAAAGTTTAGGCCATGGATAACTTAATAAATAAATAACATTTAATAAATATGCTGCAGAAGTCAAAGCGAGCCATCTGGTTCTCATCAATTGATGGGTATAATTAAATACTGTATACTTATGGTGGGGAAGGTATGGGGTTTAATGCTAACTCCTAGAGTGAATTGATCAATAGACACAATTCCCATACAGGGGTTTTGAGTACGTGATAATATCTATTAATATAGGTATACTCTATATTACTAGATAATATTATGCATATTTAAGTAAGCTACTGTTGGCCAACTATATTATGTTTCTTAAAATATGATTAATGAATCCAAACCAAGCACAGTGGGAAGTGGCATCATTTGATGACTGATCACAAAGCGTGATGAAATGATTTACACCTGTTCTAAAGACATGATCTAAAGGTGCTCATACTACAGGAACAATGTGTGTTTGATTCTCACAATGTTTTAGTTGTTGTATGCTATCAGAACAATTTATTCAGTTTGAGTCATTGAAAGTTTCCATTCCTGCTTCATCGGACTAGTCTGAAATCTACAGCACAACTTGTTAATTGTTCTATTGTTATAGGAATGCCTTCAGTAGTTGAAAACCTTTCATTAACAATTCATTATACATGATGTGAAATCCCTTTTGTCGAGTAAAATCCACTTTATAAAAATATTTGTTGGAAAGATTAATCAAGTTTCATAATTGTAGCCACACAATTTAAAATATGGGAATTTATACTTCTAAAAAGTGATGCCCGTATTGCTCTAGTTAAATAATCTACTTGCCCCTTATTTGCAAAAATAAAGATGATTTACTGCGTACAAAAAATGTTGAGCACATCCATGACACCCACCAGGAGCACAAGCGCATGAGGTAGTGATTAACGAAAGGCTTCATGGTTACAGCTAGAGACTGAGAGATATTTTCACATTTGTGCAGATCCAGCAATTACAAGCTAGGGAGAAAACCAAGGAATATTCCTTTCGATTGTATCCTTCGGTTCTGTTCCCAGATCCTGGATGCATTAACAAAGCTTTTGATTTAGACTAAATTGAGTTGCTCTGTTTTTTAAAAGATTGAAATACCTCTTTGCACATTTCGCTTACATTTCGAGAAGCAACTGAAACCTAAAAGGTGACTTGGCCTAAAAACCTCACTGTTGTATTGCTGTGCAAATTTTTCTTGCATTTGTTGTATGTTCTTATACACATGCTCTTGCTTGAAATGATAAAGCAATGTACTTTGTAAAAAAATGTTTTGGACAATCTTTTAGTTAACTTTGTTTTTCAGGGAGTGGGGGTGGGGTAGGCCTGCTTACTATCCAAAAAATAAGTAAAACAAACATGCCCTCTTGTAAAGAACAAGCGGTGAGCTTTCAGGCAACCTCAAAGGCTCTCTGTTTTCAGACAAGGTACAAAAACAGTTTACTCCTTCACCTTGAGAGGACAGATGCCCCGTAATGCATAGCCGGAGCACACTTAAAACAGAGTGACTGTTTAATATTGCAACAGTGCAGTATTGTGTCGTGTTCTCAAGCAAAGTGTTAATGGAAAGCAAAGAATGGTGTTCAGTTTTCGCTACCTACAGGATCATTGTATAAAACATTATTGTTTTCTATTATTCAAAGGTCTGCAGGGAAAAGAATCCCCCTTACATCATAAAATGAGACAGGCAACCCAATTTAGATTATCATTTATTAGCACCTTATGCAATACCCCTTTATTGTAAGCATATCATTTTACTTTTTCAAATAAGACTTAAGTTATGTTGTTTTCAATCATTTGTGAATATTTTAAATGTATTATTAACTTGCATTATTACATTACAAATACAGTAGATTAGACATTAATCCCCCAAAAATTTGACAGAAAACCTCTCCAATGATCATCAATTTCATATAAGGCTCCAACTAGGTTGTTTTGGACTTTATCTATGCAGGGTGTGATGTGAAGCATGATATTGCACTATAAAAAGCCAGATTGTGGCAGGCTTTGGGAAGTGGTGACATGGTAGTGATAAGATGTGGAGGATACCTAAAAACAACATGAAAACACATCAGGTTCTAGAACTGTTTGGTATGACTTTGAGTGACAGAACGGTTTGTCTGTGTTTGTGTGTTATCAGGGTGTTGTAAAAAGTTTAGCTGTCACACAGTGAGTTACCAAGTGAGTGAGTTTGTTGCTGCCGTATGTAATGGTTTAGAAAAACCTGAAGGTAATGCAAATATCACACTAGATGCAATCCTGTTTTATGCAATTGTACTGTTTGTAAGATATTTCCAAATATGTGTCTCACAGATAGTATTGGTATTTCCACCCAACCATGATCATGGACTTGTCAATACAGGCAAAGTTGCTAAGTACCTTCACTGGCTAATGATTTTAAACAGAATCAATGTCTGTTTGCAAATCCTGCTGCTGGACATGAATTTAAGGTGAATACATGTTATTCTGGCAGTTTTACTAGCTTTTCTTCTCTAATTTCTTTGAGCTGGATCTCGATCATGCAAATGTTGCTTTGGTTTTAACAGTTTAATTGCATTTACAGAATATACTTTTACTAGAAAAAAAATAAGTATGGTCGATCCTTGTATTAAAATCCAATGTTAAATGAAAGGATCATTTGTACCTTAAAATGTGGCAATAGATAAAGGGCCATTTCCGTAAACCTGAAAAATAGCCTTATCATACTGTACATGTGGAGATCTACATTGAAACATGTTTTTGTGTAACATGCATCAAAATAAATTCCTATCTAAAGCGTCATCTTCCTAATATGTTTCCATCACGTTTGTCTCACTGGGTGGCGGGGAATCATTTGTATGTCTCATATCTGAGAGCCCCAACTATCTTGTACCCATACATTGCAGCCAAACCTAATAATGGTCATCAATCTGGCTGCAACCAGAGGCCTCTCTATCGTCTATCTCTGGCTGGGACCTGGGTAGCTGTCTACTGACAATGATCTGCAATCACAAAAAGTTCCCTGCTTGGTGACCTGTCCGTATCTTACATTTGTAGCATGGCTGTAAACAAGTGTCTGGTGCACAGCATTTTGGCCTAACCCTAACCAAACTCGGCGATAAGGTGGCATTGTTTTGGTAATATGTAATCAGAGACCGCAATGAGGTAGTCCAGCTTTACAACAACAATATATCCTTATGTATTTTCTGTGTTAATAAATACCTAATTTACTGCATTGGGACATCCTGAGACAAAAAGGAAACAGAGTTGGACACTGTCTTTGCTTTTAGTACACCATCATCAACAGACAGGTTCAGTATTACACTGATGGCACTGGCCTCCTTACCTGTAATAATAGCGATGTTCTCAGGGGCCAGGTAAAAACATGCACCGTGTCACATATTGCAGTGCTCATATTTTGACATCACATGTAGACTACTGTATTTGCATAGCATACAATCCTGTCTAAATGTTTATTTTTATCCTAATCAATTATTCATTTTAAGTATTTGATGTGCACTCATTTTTACTTGACATGAGCGTTATGGACCAATTTTGTTACTTAAGTTTTAGAATTGAATAAAGACAGATAAAACTAACACTCCCCATAACGTCAGACTTAATATCCACTGTGTGCTAGAGCTGATCAGTTTTTAAAGTTTCAAACTTAAAATTCAGTCTGAAAACGTCATATAAAACGGACATGTGGAAATAGGAAATCTGAGGAAGGGCAAATCAATCGAAGCGTTTTGCTAAATCAGTTTATATTGCCTGTTATAAAGAAAATGAACACAAATTGATGCCACTGTCACAGCAAGTTGGTATTTCAATTTGGACAGCATAATATTAGTAGAGTAGGAATTGATAGAATTACTCCTCATATTCCAGAATAAACACAGTTTGTGTGATATGACTGCACCCCATACTGGTGACAGCAAAGTAGATGTAAATTGACAATGTGACAATCTTGTTACACTACAACATTGGCTTCCTATTAGGAATACGTACAGCTCAATGCAGGATATTGTTTGAGAGTTACACCCAGTTTTAAAATGATCCCTATGCTGTAGTACAGTACTGTGCCAGAGCATGTGCCCCATTGTTGTTTTGACAATTTTAAAAATAAAACAATTCTTGGCGTGAGATATTCAACGATATATATTTTTTTATATTGTTATGAAATGCCTTAAGAACCTCGAGTGACGACTTACTTGTAGTAACGGTTAAATTACCTGCTCATCAACAGTGACAACAGTGCTTGGAGAGACTGATCAGTAACTACAGGAAGCATTTGGTTACAGTTATTGCTGCTCATGGTGGTGAAACACATTTCTTAAAGAGATAGTTCCACCTATTGGGAAATAAGATATGTTTCTACTTACCCCTAGTCAGACGAGATGATGAATATCGATGTTATGATTGTACGTCCAAAAATACGTTTTTATGATAGTAGGTAGATAAATGTAACCTAGTTCAGCAACAATGGCTGTAAGCCAGTAGTAACGGCTAGCATGCCTCCGTCAAATGTAAAAAAAAAATGTATGTAAAAGTGAGACGCTGTTCTTGAAACAGATACGTGGTCCTGTTGTTGAGGGGTAAGAGACCGTAGTTTTAGCGTGGGTCCCTGATTTCTATAATGACTTGTTATGCAAGCCAAAAAAAGAAAAACATGAAACATTATAAGAAACAACAGTAACCAATAGCAAAGCACCTTGTAATTAAAAATAGAAATCTGTGGCTTAATTTTAAATAGTTATCATTATTTGGCTGATACACAGCATGCAACATTACATCACACTGTAGAGTGTGAAGGACTTTGTGATACTGCGTTCCTAATGACAAGTTAAGAACTCATCATGGGTAACATTTATCATTGAGGGACACATGGAGGTAGTGTGTGCTCAAGTGCGTAGCATATTTTTGATGGAGTTCTCTGGATATGGAATTGATAGGCCCAGTAAAACCTGCTGGATATCCGCTCCAGTTAAAAGGATTTATGGGTATAGGGGCCTGCAAGTCATTAGGGAGGGTTGGAGAGGCAGCACAGCGCGGCTTAGTGAGCACCGTACCCACACTAGCCTTAGGAGAGTGGAAAACAATCCCTAAATTACACAGTGAGAGTATTTTAGTAACAAAGCCTATTGGGGGAACGACACAAAAAGCTTGAGTTTGTCATTATCGAGATTTACGGCACATAGTGCTATATATCAGTGACCTATAAGGATGAGCACTTTAAATAAGTGTTGGTTCGAACTTTGTGTTCCACTGAATCTGTGCCAGTGTACTGAAGTATTTTGCTAAAACTGTGTGTGTTTCTTGCTTGAACTAGTGTGATCGTCAAAACTGTTCTTGTCTCTGTTGTGTTAAGTTATCTAAATGGTGCTTTGCAAACAAAGTGCTCAGAGATGAGCAAGGTTCTAGCTTTAAGCCATATTTTCAAGGGGAAAAAGCTACACCTCCGCAGTTTTTTACAAGCTGGTAAACACACCTTCCGCCTATTTAAGTGCAAATTGCAAAGAAGGATGATTGCATCGGGTGAACTGCTTGCAGACTTGTCAAATCGAAAGTTTTTGCTTAAAGCGATACACTCTGACACCCACCTTGTTGTGGATTTCTTAGTGCAAGGTCTACTGGTCTGCACGGACCCAATTTCATCATTTGTGAAAATGCAGTGACATCCAGCAATACTGTGTGTGTGTCCGACACTGCTGACCTTGTTCTTCCACAGATGAATACTCCATGAATACTTTAACGTCATTATTAATTTGTTTTATAACATGCATTTTTAAAAAAGCAAAACATATGCCACAACCAGAGGCCCCTTTCACTGGCACATTGGTGAATATTTCATAAAGCATAATTTGCATGACGGGAGCAACAGCAGCGTATATGGATACCATATGTACATTTGTAATGTAATTTAAACGAAACCTATAATATAGCTTTTAAGTCATGTAGGTCATGCAAATATGAACACAGGTGTTTAAAGAAAGTGTTTGAAAAGTTCCAATCAGGATTATTTTACCTTGAACAATAATGGAAGCTAAAACTTAAGTGAAAAGGTGAAATAAAGTAGCTAGTGTCATACATTTACATACCTTTTCCAAGGCGGTAGCTTTATAAAATGCATATGCTGACTCTTAAAGATCAGGCCCTCTGTATCTCCCACCAAGCTCTGCCTTAACATCCAATGCAGCTCGGAACTGTGGTGTATGTTTTTCCACAGCAGAAGTCAATTGGATTGATCTATGAGTTTAGAGGTTAGAATCCGATAATCATTTGGATATAAATCATATGTCATCTGTTAATGCAGTCAGGGAGACCTCGTTGTTTGTTATCTTTTCAGAATTTACAAACCACGTTTTCCCCATGGCCCTACTTTTGAACACCGCTAAGAAATATGCAAATTTGACTTGGCTTAGATTCATAATTATAAATGGAAATTTTCACAGGTGGTGACATTTAGAGCAGTGTACCATGACAATTGTTGCAAAATCCATTGCTCTAAATGCCCAGCATATGTTTAATTTTTTGTGAATTTACATAGAATTGTCACTCCAGATACAGCTACAGACCTTAACTTAAAAGTGTTTAATATTCTGTATAATATAATGCACAAATATGCAAACATTTCTGTAGCACATATAGGGTTAAGTTTTATCACAACATGTAAATTACACCGTGGCAAATGATCAACGGACACAGATGGCTAAATGAGTAGACACCAGACTAATCCATTCATCTTGTTTCTCTTCCACAGATGTACTGTGGACAGCAAGGTATCGAGAGTGGCATGGCTCAACCGCACGACCATTCTGTTTGCAGGCAGCGAGAAGTGGTCCCTGGACCCCCGCGTGGTCCTGATGAATAACACAGCGGTGACCGAGTACAGCATACAAATCCAGAACGTCAACGTTCATGACGAGGGACCCTACGTCTGCTCCATTCTCACTAACAAGAAACCCAAATCCTCAAAAGTGCATCTCATTGTTCAAGGTAAAGGCATGTTTCTGTCACAGCAGTGGTCCGGGGCTCAGACATTTGTCCAACAGGATGGTCAGAGCCCAAACACTTCAGAATCAGATCTGTTTATTGACATAGTTTGAATGAGCACCATTTCAAACGTTGTAATTGCTTATGCTTGAACAATGACTGAACATGATAAAAACAAAGTTGGTAATATTCCTCTTATAATTCGCGGGACAATATATTTCTGTGTAACTCGCCAAACATGACTCCTGGTGATGAAATTGGGATTTAAACTTGGATTAATTTTACATTTGATTGGTATTGATTGGGACTGCAGCAAACTGGCAAATTCATGGCCAGCTTCAGTATAGGAGCCTTCTAATTCAGCTGTCAATAGATGGACTTTTGTTACCATTTACAGATGAATCAATTACCTTCATACTGAGTTTCCAAAAACAATGAACAGTACTGCCCTGTATCAGTGATGGGGTCATGATAATCTAGACACTCTCCTATTGATGTATAGTGGGAAACAAGAGGAGGTTTTTAGTTTATTTTCTCATTGTTACAAGCAGACTAACACGTACTGTTGACAATAACATCTGAATAAAATAACAAGCAAACGCGTGATAAAATATTGCCCCTTTAGTTATTTCAGTCTCAATTAATGTTTAGTTTTACTATGTCACATTTGGTATGGAAGTAACATTTTCACAATAAACAATGTATTGTTTTTCATGAACCCTTTGACAGTAGGCTGCAGAATGCATTCATTAAATAACGCCCTTCTAATTAGGAGACATTAATCAGACACAAATAAGCAATATTATAAAATAGTATAACAATATGGATGTTTTAGTCTTGATCTTCTGACATTTTAAAAAACTTTTTTGTCAGTCTGTGTATTTACTATTTACGCATTTACAAGCCAAGAGTACAATCAACCCCGCAGTGTAAGACCTACAGAAAGGCATGCCCTTTCCTCCAAGACGAATCAGACTACTGCATTATAGGTTTAAAATGCAACTGAAATTGACAGTTGGACATTGTGCCTTGGAAAACTTCCTTTGTTATCAGTTTAGAAAACTTGTGGGTTGCATTTCAGCCACTCTAAGATGGCCTGGGGTGGAAAGAGAATAGGTACAGTAATCAGCTAGTGGAACCTACCTTTATGACAAAGGAAGATCAAGAAATCCATAGGGATGTTAGTGCTCTAGCGGTCCCTTTGGTCCCCTCAGGCCCTCCCCTCGATTGCACCACTGAAATGGTGATCCATGTTGAACGTGCACACTGGGAAGGACTCCTGAGGCTAGCATCAATCAGCCCAGTGACCTTGTCCACTGATACCCCTAGGAATATAGGGCACTCGCTTCCATAGCGACTGCACAGAGAGACTTGGCCAAGTGTAGTGGAGCTACAGTACCTGAAGGAAAGGTATTTTGAAAGACTTTGTGTGATGCCGGCTACATTATGTAATGCAGACACGGGCAAAGATCTGTGTCCATTTGGATGTGAGGAGTTAATTTCTCAGATTCAGGTTAATACAATATCTGCACTCTCAATTATCCATGTCATAAAACAAATAAAACTAGATCTGTAGTGGATTTTTTTTGCCGAAGGTTTGGCTTGAATTTGTCTTTCTTAAACATGTTTTTGTAGGCATTGTTTTGTGTCTTTGTTTGTTTATAATTGTATTTTATTGGTATTTAAAATTTTTCAGGGACATCTCTTGTGACAGTATGTGCAAGGGTTCATTAAGCAATAAATGAAAGGCCAGACAAGTAACAATTGATCTGGCAAGACATTAGATTGCATACAATATATTTCAAAAGAAGCCTTTTTTATATAAATTATAATTATAACAAATATTGATTCATTTGTAATGGTGAATCCAAAGGAGTTATTAAAATGAAAATACATCAGACCACGCTGTGATTGCTAATAGTGCATGGTTTTTAGATTCAGATACAGCTCTGATTTGATTTTACCCATACTGTGCTACTACAACCCAACGGTATGCATGCATGCTGAAAACATAAATTCATGTGTAAAATACAGCCCAAAAAAAAAAAAAAAAAAAAAAAAAAAAAAAAAAAAAAAAAAGATAGGTTAGCTGATGTCAGGTTTACATGCCTTATTATTAAAATGAATTAACTAGAAGGAGTTTGATTCCAGGCGAAGACAGCCCTGGTTTGTTTGGCTATTAATAAGCCGTTTAGATGCCATGGGACACACCGCTATCGCGCTGCTGCAGACAGTGCATGAGAAGTGAGAGTAGACAATGAAAAGGACACAGTGCTGGGGGGACGCCAGAAAAATGGTTGGCGGGCCATATGCCCTCTAGAAGGCACAGGGGAACCATATTTATTTCAGGTTCGGTACCGACAACCAAACTAAGGTCAAAATTCCCAAAAGCATAAAATTAAGTTTAATTTTGAGGTAAATCATACTTTTATGCAGAGATTAATTAGGTAGGCTGTATTATTTTCTGTATTAAAGAAGAGACATGGGATCTTAGTTTGCTATTTATCTTTGCTAAATGTTAATAGTATATGCAAAACCTGAGAAGACTTAAATTCGTGTTATTCAATCAATATGAATATACCAGGGCATGAATTTTTCCTCATATGATGACACTAATTTCCACATATTATTCAAATTGACGTGACTTGTTACTAAACCAATTACGTCCAAAACCACACCAAGGAATACAACAAGATTTGGCCTAACAATGAGTGTGGTATGTATGTGTGATTCTGGCGAAGAGAGTCATTAACAACAGCATCAGCTAACACAGTAAAGGCAAACCCTTTCACTCTGAAAGCTTTGTAACTGTTTCTTACAAACAATTTGATCTCAGTCTCTTTATTAGCATTGGGTAGTTGTTAAATGCTGGATCATTAACTTAGGCGAGACAAATGGAATTTGGATATAGTAGGGAACAATATAAGCTGAGGGTGAAATTCAATCCAATACACATCCCTTTTGTATAACAGTGTGGGTGAAATCAACTTTGTGGAACCACCACCCATACAACTGTCTCTTCAGTACTGCAGTTATCTTGTGTTAGTGAGTCAGTTGCTCAGACCAGGACTGGGTTAGGGTCTTACATTTAGCTAGCTAAATTGAACAGTTATTCACTGTGATGGCCTTAGAGACTCTCTAGCATTTGTGTTATTACTGTCTGATAACAGCAAGGCAATTTGGTAGATGTGCTGGTCACGAGAGTACTGTAAGGTACAGTATGGTATCAATTTAAAAGGCAATGGACTCTCACATTAGACTGGTCCCCATTAAACACACTAGGTAAAACCAGTTTTAGCTTTTCTGATGGAGACCAATCTACACAAGCCCGCGCGATTTGAGATACTAACGTGTCCCTGGAGGAACCAGCCATGTTGCTGAAGCTGTACTTGCTGTCTTGATGTGTCTGGCTGAGCCCTTGTTAAGAGGAAAATTAAATTAGGTCGGTGTGGCCCTCATAGTTATACACATGTTTTTGTCCTCACACACAGCCACTCTTCAACAGACAGATAATTCGATAAGATTAAATTACAATTCCATCAAGCTACGATTGCTAGCAAATGTGATAAGGGGAGCAAGAGATGAGACTGTGATAATCCGTTTAGACCTCTTAGCAGTGGGCGCATACACAGTGAACATTTTTGGAGCTCAGACCAAACCCTGGGGAACCTCCACATGGCCTGAAGCTGCACACATTAGAGCTGGTGGGGAGCCCTTTGAGTCCCACGGCCATTTCAAGGCGCACTGTCAGCGTACACTTTTGATGCCAACTACTAAGCAAAATGTCACCCACAATGTGATATGTCAGAGGGCAGGAGTAATTCAATTCAATTATAAACCACTCTAAACGGACGACTGGATTATGCTCTCCTCTTGTGTAATGATGTGACTGTGTTTTCAGATTAGGGCCCTGGTTCTCTCCACCATATGGGGAAAAAATAAGGAAGCCTATTCAATTCATTGCACATTGGTCGAATAATCTTCAGGACTCATTATAGGGTGGAGAGGAAAGCTTCTCTCCTTCTCTCCAATGCGTAATGAGGCATTATAAATATTCCACTACATTAGTAGAATAGAAATTGGAGTGCAACTCATATAAGCTTTGCTTGTGCTCCACATTAGCAAGTGTTCGGTTGTTCTCCAAAGCTGGTGAGGAGTCGATTTCTCACCTACTGAGCTCAAAAGCCATTAGGCCTGGTCTGTTTAGCGTTGGTTTGTTCCATTTCCATGATATGGGAGTATCCCAACATGTCTAGTAGGTTGCTTTGGTTTAAATGCCATGGTGGTATTGTATACTGTACATTGACTGCAATTTACTTTAGCCGTCTCTTGATAATTCAACATTTGCCATGCAAAAACTTGTCACATTAATGTTTTAATTTGATTAATGACACTTATTGCGCTACATTGTGTGCATTGCTAATACAATACAAGTGCTATGAATAGATATGTTAGATGTGATGTTGTTTTTTGTACTAGCCTTGCCAGAAAACTGAATCATTTGAAAAATAATTTGCTTTCAGTTCTTTTCAGCCACCGTTGCACAAGTAGTCCAAATGACTCACTTATACAGAAACGATGAAGGTCCAGTGTGCTCTCCTAAAGTAAATGCAGTCCCATTCATAACATTATTAGAGTGGGAGAAATGTAGCACTAACCATACAACTGCATAACATTGTTCACTCAGCATGTTTCCCTTAGCTCGTCCATGCCCAGCAGGTAAAAGACAAGCAATTATGATAAAAGCCACACAATGAATTGATCGGCCATGTTAGGACTTTGTATAAATGTTGGAGGTTAGTTAGTTTTCACCCTCGAGCATACTGGTATCAGCTCCAGGAGGTGAACTTGGCGGTGGAGTAACAGTCAGCAACTCTGAAGCATGCTTTCTTTAAGTAGACACAGTATGTCATTACTTTCTCCCTTTACACTATTCCATGGCAGGTCTGAAGCCATAATCCTAATTGATGGCTCACCCAAACTTTTAGGTAGTTAACAAATCAATTAGAATCTGTCGTTGAATGATAAGCATAATGCAACCCCTTTGGAAGTACGTGTAGGAAATTCTAGTCTTAAATTGTTTTATTGTCTAATTCAAAAAGTGAAAAACTTTCATTCTTCAGAAATATTATGTTTCCCACTTAGTTTTTTGTTGTTGTTGGTGACGCTGCAGATGACTTGTGCATATTATAGATGTGGTCTTGGATTTCTATACATTCTGTAAAAACTGGGGTGGAACTTGGTCACACTAAGAAACATTGAAAAGTCGTTGTTCTGTTCAAATTCTGTTGAGGTATACTGTAGGTCTATGCTTTAAAGTTAATTAAAAAGTGCACACAATTGTTTCCCTTTGTAGTGATAGGTGATGATCACGCAAAAGGGTTGTGTTTAAGTGTAGTGCAATTAAAAGAAAAAAATATTTATTTATCGTACATTTTGATGGTGTCCTGATGTGGCAGAGATGGTTAATGATGGCAGGTCATTCTGAACACCATGTATCAAATAAATCGTCCAATTCAAGTTAAAGTCAAATGGTTAGACAAACAAGTTTAGTTGTAACTACTGTTGTCATCGGGTTTGTCATTTAAATCCGGGCATATCTGTAAGAAGTAGACGAGTAAAAAGTAAGACTGAGGAATAAAGTTCTCCAATACAAACTGTTTTACATGGTCAACCATTTTCACTGGTCTACTGTCGTCCCTTTTTGTCACAGTTAGATAGTCAACAATTTGTATATATATATTTTTTTTAACACTTCTTTTTCTCACTTACACAGTATATTGCCTTAGAACCGGCATTGGTTACATGCCAACAGGCTCTCTTATGTTAGCAACATAGTTCAATTGATCATATACTATGACATGATTCCAATTCAATGTTGCTACGATTGTTTTGGACAAAGGCCAAGAAAGCAGTGATGCAACGGGTTTATGTCCCCGATGAAAAGCTGCCTTTGAACTAAGGAAGCTTGGCAGTTTAAAGGCAGGTGTCACCCTACCCCTCCTACCAACCAGCAGGATGCTGGCCTAGATATTTCTTTCTTCAATTCACCGGTAGCAACCCTCGATCCCAAGCGTTTTATCATGCTTCCCAGGCCCATCTGTTTGGAGCTTTTCTTTTTTTCTTTGAATGCTCAAATGATTTGACAATGAGTGCATAGAACATTGCATGTTCATGAGAGCTTCCAAGGTGCTGAGACAAGGTGTAGATTTGAAAAACTACTGAGAGTGGTCCTTTTGATGTTTTGGTTTTATTGTAATTAGTTTCGAAAGAAGGGTGAGCGGCCATTATATATTTTGGGAATGGTAGGTGGAACAATGCCTTTGAAGTTGGTAGATGTCAACGGATCAAAATGACCCTCAAAAACAAGAGCTTGAAAAGGGATTGTTCTTGCTTTTTACGGTACAGACCTTATTTTATGAAATATTAATAATCAGGACATGGCGGTCCTTTGGTTCTGGTAGTTAATAAATTAAGCTATATATACGCATAAACTCACTTCAGAGACGGTAACACATGGAGACGAAGTGAAGTTGCATATGTTGTTTCCTACAACTAAAATAAGACTTGTTTTGTTTGCCCGTACTTAAATTCTTAAAGGGAAAGGTGTTTGCAGACATTGTTAAATAATATTGAACGCTTGCCAGATGATTTCTCTGTGAACTCTTCTTCGATTTTTCACTTCCAAAACATTACTGTACAGTTAGTGTCTGCAGCTCTGGTTTAATCGTATCAGAAAAAAAACTTCTCTTTCAAAGTCAGGGAAGAATTTATAACATCACCTCGCACTGTGCTCACATGAAAGAATGAATGTCCTGGGGTTCGGAGCTCCAACAAACATCACAAGGCGCTGTTCTTATTGCCTGGCAACCTTCGTTATCAAGTAGGAGAACTGTCACCTGTTCCACTGACAGACGCTAGTCCATTCATCTTGGCTTATAACTGGAGGGGGAAAAATATGCAGACGCCACCCCCCGCTGCCGAAAGCAGCCTTACCTGCTATTCAAAGACAGCTCATCAGGTCATTGGCCACAGTTTAAAACATAACAACTTGTAATACTTGTAATACTGCCAATGTGTGACCATGATTGAACAGGAAATGCATCAAGCGTGTCTACGTATGTCTATATTGATGAAGTCCCTGCATGGGTTAGAGGTGATTGAGCTATCGAAAAAACTAGGCAATATGAATCCTGTCTGTAGACTGTAATGCAATCTAAACATGTTTGTAATGTAACAATGTGACATTATAATGTTACATTTTGAATGTTCCATGTTCCATATCCAACCTGTGGCTAGGCCGGGTCTATGTACACGTCAAATGAAGAAAGTGTTCTCAAAACTTTTCTGTGGCATTTGGAGAACTAGCTTGAACATTGTGCCCTATATTAACCAAAACTTGACATTAGAATAGCATGCTAATTAGAGCAGTATATTGAAAGGTCAATAGAATGCATAACACCAAATCACTCAACCCCTGGTCCCTAGCCACAGGACACATACCATATCTATTCAAAGAACCATCATTAGCAGCAAGTTGCAATAATTATGTTATGCTACTGTACTCATGGCCGCCAATGTCACTTTAACCAGTATATCGTAAGTGCATAATTCTATTTTAAAACGTTTTTAAAAAACTATACAAGTTTATCGGATCTTGAATGAGCAACGGTTTTGTCTTTGTCTTGCCTTCAATTAAACATGTATCATAATCAAACATGTACTCTATTTGGAATGCCCCTGTTGGAGAGTTGTTGACAAACATCTAGATAGACCACGTTCATTAAAATTAGGAGTTAGTATTATTAGGAAAGTATTATTGAAAATGTATCATCCATGCTGGCCTGTTGAACTAAAACAAATGTTTTGCTTCTTTTTTAGTACCTGCGAGGATCACAAATATATCAACTGACATCAATGTGAACGAGGGCAGTAACGTCACTCTAATGTGCTTGGCGATTGGCCGACCTGAACCAAATATCATATGGAAGCATCGCTCAGCAAGAGGTAAGCTATTGCCTCTATCAATCTTCATTCCAACCGGGGAGGCTTCAGTTTGTGAGGAACCTACTAAAATCTACTGCTGTTATACTAGAGTTTAATGTTAACATTTTATATGAACGCTACACGGCAGGTCTTGCTTTAAACACTGTATAAAGTGTGTGTGTGTGTGTGTGTGTGTGTGTGTGTGTGTGTGTGTGTGTGTGTGTGTGTGTGTGTGTGTGTGTGTGTGTGTGTGTGTGTGTGTGTGTGTGTGTGTTTGTCCTAAATTGAGTATGGCTCGTTTTAGAAAGTAATAGTAATAACGATAATAAGTATGACTGTATGTCGTTCTCGCTGTCTTAAAATAAGTGAGTCAACGTGACTTTGTGCAAGACACCAACCGCAAAAGATTTGATAAAATAATCACCCATGCAAAATTCTTCTTTTTTTTTAAGCAGGATAAGGATATCTATCTTTTTGAATGTAAAACCAATTTTTTAAGTGCAGCTGTCAAGTATTGAATTATACAAATTTATGGTTTTGGTTGGTTTAGTGATTGTTATGTTTTTAATTTATATAATTGGAATTGAATTTAAAATATATAGCCCTTTACAATTCCTGATAAGTGTTACAATACCCCACGGACATGTCCGTCAGTTGGACCAGGCTCTAAACACTTGCACTAATGATTTGGATGGAGCCCAGAGTTGGTTTGATATGGCTTGTTGGCTGGAAAACTACAGCCTACAGGTTAAGTACATGTATTTTTGTTTGGATGCATTTGCGTGTGGGTGGGTATGCTTGCGTGTGTTCGAATAGTCCTCGGTTACTTTTGAACATCCACCAGCATGAATCCTTTGCAGCTTCCATAGGATGATTTGTTCAGCCTCCTCGAAAACAACATGAGGACACAGGCTCCAGATGTTGTGCCCTCCCCACACCCCATTATCAGTGTGTAGCCAGCAGATTCATTTCCTCACACTCGAATGGCTTTTAAATACCTCAGCCTCCAACAGCATCGTCATTCCGAGTGAGCCTAATGCAACAATATTTATACTGAATATCATTATTTATCGTATGACTTCAATACTGTATGAAACATGCATTGCAGTTGGTTCCAAAAGGCTAACTGTTTAATAAGAGACCTGATTACTTTGGGCAGATGGTGCCGTTCACAGTGACTGGAATTCAGAATAATTAAAAATGAATTCACTACTTATATAGTGCCTACGTTATCCGGGCGACGGTGATCTAGTCTATTGAGTCGGCAATAACAGGGGAGGGGAAGTCAATGCTCATTTAGTTGTTATTACAAACACCATCGACAGACATGAGGTGGCAACAAAAGCAGTGAATATGAGGCGATGGAATCACTCTTCTGAAAACCAATATGCAGGCCGTAGTTGGAAAGCAATGTGTGTGTGTTTGAGATAGAGAGAGATAGGGAGAGAGTGAGGGAGAGAGAGACAGCGAGATGTGTTAATGTCAGCAGACAGAGATGACGCTGGGTTATCTTACTTGACATTTATGTGGGTTGCACTAATGAAAGGCAAGGTATAAGAGATAGTTGGGTTGTCCTGTGAAGACTTGCAGTAAAAACTTAAATGCTTTCTCTGTAAAGTGACATTTGTTTGGACTGCGCCATTACAGTTGCTTTTCCTGTTTGTCCGTGCAGCTGACAGGCTCCTCCCCAAGAGTGTTTATTGTCTAATGGGCTCACACTAAAGGGAGCAGGGTTTACTCTGAGCTCCATGTCCCATAAATAAGGTAGAAAACGAACACAAGCAAAGGGTCTTCTAAAGGTTTAACTGCCCATTTCCAAATAAGCTACGGTGGAACAGCTTTGTCATTAAAGGGTTGTGATTCCACTGCATGTCATTGGCTGCCATTGGTTTCCTAGCAGTTACTGATTAAGATGACACCTCACCTTTCTGTGTGAAGATACTCTAGCAAGCGTCAGGAGAGAACCGTGCTGGTCATTTAGCTTTGAACATAGATCATTCAATAATCGTTATCTAGAAACAACTTGACTCTTATAGCATTGATTTCAGTACTAATGGTTATATCAATCATTCACTGATAAAGATTGTTCGTGTAATTTAAATTAAATTCCAATGCACAGTCATATTTTTAGGCAGAATGTGCGTCGGAGGAAAACACAGGCGCTGAGTCCATGTTGCTCAAATAATTTATGTTGACGTTTCAGGTTGATTTAGTATAATACACGCCTGTGTCTTTCCTTCAAATACGTTGTGGACAGTGTGAATGATTCAGCACTGTCCACTTTATCCTTGGCTGCCGGCCACTAAAAGCACTCTATGATGTATGCAAAAGAGGAACATTTTTGAATTCAAGAGTTGATGCAAAGGTCCAAACGCCTCGATTTAACAAATGAATAGATTGAAGTATCTTGGTATTTAAAATTCTTTAAAGTTTCTGAATTATTTCAAATAGTGGTTGTGTAAGGTTTTTGTGCAGCCTATTTCATGCTCTATCCTAGAAAAAAGTGTATCATACTGTAAATTGTTTGTTAGTGTTACTTGTTTCTTTTGCTAGAATGCCAGATCCCCAACATTATGATTTGCAGAAATAGTACTATTCCATTAAACATACCTTTATTATATTATAACTATAATTATATATAGTCAAATTATTATTATTATAATAATTATATAACTTTGGTATATTCCATGTATTAATCATATTCTCCGACACAAAGTTTCTCTTGAAGAAAACGTTTTGATTATTCTTGCCGAATATCTCTAATTTTTGTCTTGGGAGAGAAAATACCAGGACTTCAACACCCTTGTATCTTTAAACTTGAAGTGTTAATAAATGATTGGCAGCCATTAACCATTGTAGGTTAATGTTTTGGAAAGCTGACAGGTACTACTCATGACGGACCATTAGACTTCTATAAAGAGGACATGTCCAAAATGGCAGTTGCCACCATTTTTCTGTCAATGAGAACAATTAGCAAACACTGACAATCAAGCAGTGCCAAGAGACAATCATTTGTTGTGCAGGTAAATATGAAATAAAATAGATTTTTGTGATTATTTGTATTATCAGTATGGCCTTTGTATGTTTACTGTCAACTTTTCGATGTGTTTACCACCTTCTGGCAGATGCTAACCTAATTGTCAACCATTTGATGATGACATGTAAGATCATCTGTTACAAGCTAGAAGAAGAAGAGAGGAGAATCGACAGATGTGAATTGTGAATGTGTTGGTGGCCTATTGTCATGTACAGTACAGTTGGTATTCCCAAAGTACATAGCTGCAGGCTCATCCATGATGATCACTTAATTAGGAATAGCCAAACTGATTGAAAAACAATATTTTCAAGAAGCCAGATGTTTCACATGTGTTTGCTGGTTTCTTCAAAGCATATGGCACAAGCTGTGATTTGTCTTTGTGCGTTTGACATTGAACTATTTGGCACTTTGCAAAATCGCACTAAACAATTCATGAGCAATTTGGGAGTGCACAAATGATACATCAGCTGAGAGATACTGTGGGTAAGAAAAGCATTTCAACCCGTTCACATCTTCTACGTTATGTTGTGTTATTGACAAATGTATATTTAATATAAATTAAATGTATATTTGACCAAAGGAGAACAACCCACAGTGACAAAGCAAAACACACGTTTAGACTTTGTTTAAAAATTGTACCTAATTAAAATTATAAATATTCAACCGGCATAATTATTAACTCTTTTTATTCAGTCTTTTCCGAAGAAGCAATCAATTACAACTTTGAGTCTTCTACGGTATGTCTCACAGGCTCTGTGTGTCTGGATTTAGGACGTTTCGCCTATTCTTGCTGGAAGATCCCCTCAAGGTTTTGGGTTGGCCACTCAAGGACGTTCAGCAACTTTCCCAAAGCCATTGCAGAGTTGTATTGGCTGTATCCTTGAAGTTACTGTGGTCCGGAAAGGTTAACCTTCATCCCAGTCTAAGTTTGTTTGCATTCTGGAGCAAGTTTTCGTCAGGTGCTCTCCTGTATTTGGGCGCA
Source organism: Galaxias olidus (assembly GCA_026901105.3). Lineage (NCBI taxonomy): Eukaryota > Metazoa > Chordata > Actinopteri > Galaxiiformes > Galaxiidae > Galaxias > Galaxias olidus. Next base: position 216,220 of record JAPMUY010009769.1, read on the forward strand.
TTGGTCCTTCCCTGCTGAGAAGAACCACCATGGCATGAAGCTTGCACCGCCATACTTTTCATAGAGATAGTATTAGGAGTAATCAATAGTACCTGGGTTTTGTTTTGTTTTTAAATGAACAGGTGAAAACATGTTGTTCAGGAATCCTTTTGTCAGTTGAGAAATGTGTCCAAAATTAGGTATTGCTGGTACATACATACATACACACTCATACCAATATGTTTAATGTATAAGTATACTTTATATAAGACTGCTCTTAAAAAAATATTGTGACACACCCTCACTCTTAGTTTATTTCAGTATTTGTATCCCTCATCATGAGGTGTTCAAACCCTTTACCTTTCATACTACAAGGCTTTTCTAATGAGTTAGTATCACAAATTAGACTGTGGGTCTAAACGATTTGTGATGCAGTTATATTCAGCAATTGTTAATAAGCTTAAGAAGCATCTCTTACTTGTTACAGTGTTCCACTTCAAAACGATCCTTTAATAATTTATTTAACTGCAGCACTGTATGTGGATGAGAATCCTCCATTTACTTTCTCAAATTAGTGTTTTGAAAATAACAGAGCTGCTACACCTTATGTTACAGGGCAACAATTGTGTCTGCGCTATGTGAAGCTTTTTAAATCATTTACTAATTATCAACAGAAAGAGATACACTTTGTGCATCTGCATATTGTGCAAGAAACACATTCTGCTTCCTTGAGTTAATAAGTGAGCATAATTAGTCAAAAGAGTAATGAATGAATGTTTCAATGCAGATATTACAGGTTCTCTTAGATGCTTTGTTCATGGGAAACTATAAAGACTTACAGGGATCTGGTATTTGTTTTTTAGATTTGTGAGCTGGCCCGTTCCCGTTCCACTTAGCGAAGACTTTGGCGGTTATAGTTTGTTGTGAAACAATATGCCGTACTCCTTTACAGAAAAAATGGGTGAAATGAATACATTTTCTCTTAAGAACTTTAAGTTCATAACTGAATCATATTTTCACAATAACCACCTTTATTTTCTTTTATGTTGTAGTTCAAAGCCAATTTGCGATGATCAAACCTCAATGAGTGCTTAGTCTAATGGTGTTTTGTTCATGAAACGGATGTAGCATGCTAAGTTATTTGCTCTGTCTATTTTCCATTGAGTCCTTTGTTCTGTTGTAAATAACCTAAGTTTGACATTAATGAGGTTTAATGGGAATTTTAAGTGCAGTTGGCAGTGCGAGGTTCGGACATATTTTAATAACAATAGATTTGTTAGTTTGTTATTCAACCCACATTAATCAGCAAGATGATTGTTTAAAGCTGGCCAATGAACTGTTTACTGATTCGTATATTTCTTTTTTATTTAGTCTTCTTGTTGCTTTCTTCCATTTGTTAAATGAATTAGCCCGATGCACTGAAATAACTTCGGGAGAGTGTGTAGGTGGTGGTTGGCAGTGAGGTGGTAGCGTTGTGTGTGTGTGTGTGTGTGTGTGTGTGTGGGGGGGGGGGGGGGGGGGGGGGGGGGCTGTGCTAGGGGGTCATGGTCTCAGACTTATGCCCACACACAGGTTTTGAGAAAATAGGGGTGCAATGTAGCTGAAAGAATGTCGGAGCTACCGGGTGTTTTATTACTGCGTGTGTGTGTGTGTGTGTGTGTGTGTGTGTGCGTGCGCGAAAGAAAGAGTAAGGGCGAGAAAGAGGAGAAAAATACAGTGAGGGAAAAAAAAGAAAAAGAAGAAAAACTTTCCTCTCAGAGGGTGGTAGTGGTGGAGTCAGAAGGAATGATTAGCGTACAAAAGAGCTCCCCGTGTTCCTCTGAGCGGTGTCAACGGCAAGCCCCTTCACCAGGTGAGAGCCATCACGTATCAGACAGGTGCAAAGCATTCGTACGGAACGGAGCCGGCCTTCCTCCGCTCCGTCATTAATCACCGGCAAATGCGGCTAATTCCTTCCCAAACTTTCATCATTAATAACTCAACGGTTGTAGGCCATTGCACACACATCACACGTAAACACATCCACACAGCTGTCTCTTTTTTTGTTCGGAGGGAGTGTTTGGAGAGCGAGAGAGAGAGAGAGAGAGAGAGAGAGAGAGGAGAGAGAGGGAGGGAGGGGGGGTATCTGACAGTACTGTAGGTCTTATCTCATCTCCTGACATGATTAGCCCACTGGGGGTTATGGCACTCGAACCCCCCCCCCCCCCCCCCCACACACACACACACACACACACACACACACACACACACACCACCCCTCCGTCAATCGGCTCCAGTTTCCTATGCGGAGTATCTTATGCTACATTTCCACCAAACACTTTTGGTATAGTGGCCTTGAAACCGTTACCTAACCCGTGCCAACCTGTACCTAACCTTAGATCTGTTATGCGCTTCTACCGCAAGCAGATACCCAAAATGTATGTGGTGTTCATAGCCACGAAACCATCAAATAAAAATACATTTTTTCTTTGTTTATACCAGTAGTCTCCATCGCAATCGATGGGTTATTTAAAAACGGTGGGTTTGTTTGCATTGGTGCATTGAGTCTTGCAGTTCTCTTTGTGCTGTATTTCTAGCTTCACCTTTAAGTCCCGGGCCAGCGTGCTAGGAACCTCAACAGAGGGGTAACAATAAACAGGACGGAACGAGTGCTTGTCGTACCATCCACAGCTTTTGCCAATGTAAAATAATGGTTCCGATGTGTTCCAAGCTGATCCAAAAGTAGACTGTTTGGCGGAGATGAGGCGCTCGTATCCGCTTCCTCTCCAGTTTACCATGGGGTGTGAAATGTTGCCCCCTCCCTAAGTGCCAGGCCCAGCATGCATGTCTTAAAGCTTGAAGAGGCTCTTCATTACAACTTTATAAGATGTCATCCGATGATATTCCTTAGAGGAAGTTTTGTTAAAGCAAACATATTCATCCTGGCGTGTCCCTTTTTCATGGCTTTGAGAGACACTTTTTATTCTAAGATACTGCAAAACATTTGTGTTTTACATGTTTTGTGAAGGAGATGACCATGCACTTGGCATCCATTTGGCATTTTAAATCCCTTGTAATATATTTGAATACAATATCCAAACTTACAGTACACTTGGACATTCATGTATGACAATTTCTCTGTGGAATTTATGTATGGTAACATATTTTCTAAGCAGGATAATGCACACTCTGTGGACTCATCACTAACCTAAAGTGAAAATATTCATATATACTGTATGCATGGACGTACTTAGAACTTCTAAGTTGTACGCTTTGTTTTGGTTTTAATTGACAGGTTGTCTAAGATGTGTTACAAATGTATGCATATTGTAGTCAAAGCAGCACTCATGTTGGCAGCTTGAGTTTACGGAAGGCTGCTATCAATCCTGAATCTCCTTCAGTCCCTGGAGAACGCCAAGTTACATGGTGTGGGTCTCTGCCGTGGGCTGTGAATCCATTAAGGCTTTCCTTTATCTCGTTACATGTCGATATTTTAATCCACCATTGGGAAACTTCCCAGCATTGAAAAGCACTGAACGCTGGATTCCCTTCCACACACTTTGTATGTGTGTGTGTGTGTGCGTGTCTCACGGACAAGCTTTGCTGTGAAGCGATAATGGCTAACTTGGGCATGAAGGACATGACATTTATATAAGACCTAAAGCCGATACAATAACGCCCTAGGTGTGTTTTTAATAAAGCCTTGTTAGTCTCCGTACTCTGAAGGATAAAGTCCTGTTTAGAATTCAATGGGTGGCTTCGCTGTGCCTCCCCAGACATCTCTCTCCTACAGGTTGTTGCACTACAGTTTCGGTGTTCCTCACTCCTACTGTTTCTGGAGAAATGAAGACATAATTGAGCTGTGGTTTATTTTATTGCAGTTATCCTTTTGTTTTCATTTACGTTTTGGCACTCAAATTGTTTGCGCTCTTTCTTTGTATGAGACATCAGAATATTTAGATATTGTACATATATTCGAAGAACTTGCATTGAGAAATACACATTCATATCACTGCAAAGTAGCACACCACTACCAAACATTTTTTAGGAAACTAAATGGATTGTTATTCTATTGAAAATGTTACCTTGATACACCTATAAAAGTAATTAACTTGACATGAAAGTAGATTTAATCAAAATCAGGCATTCATTAAGGTTGCATGGACATAATCTTCAATGTTACAAATCATTGTACAAATATTTTACCATTAATCTGTAGCATCGAACTACAACCTTGGAGGCCATGTTGCTTCACAGGAACTTGAACAACCTTTACAAAGTGTGATTAAAAAAAAATCTGAACTTGCATCATCAAAATGTTCTGTAATACAATAGAACCTTAACATTGAGGTACAGAGTTTTGAAAGTAGATGAATTGGTTTATAACAAGTATTTCTCCTTGGTGAACACTCCAGATTGCACTACTAGCCTGCAGATGCTTCTCCACAGCCGGAGAAGACAAGGTAGCACTGTAAGCAGACTGCATTTAGACCTTATAGAAACTTCTTAACTGTGCCCAGATGCAGTGGCAGCTGTGTTTTTAAGTGATCTGATTAATAATGCAGCGAGCCTTAGAGGGTCTTCAGACCTGCAAGATTCTCCTTCTCCTCTAGTTCAGTAAAGACAGATTTCCCATGCAGCTCATACAATTTAAATACTCATACTTTTTTAGTCAACAAGACCACTAAATGCAGAATGATTATTGGGAGTGCTAGATATTCTTAATATTTGGGCTTTTGAAATACATTTTCTTCAATGTTTTAAGCTGAATCGTAAGCCTTCAAATGATTTGTTTAAGTGCCAATACACCTCAAGCCGCATGAAGCGTAACAATGAAAGTTGCATTAGATGTAGAGGTATCACTTTGCAATTTTTGCCACTGTTCAGTGTTGATTGAAGTTTGAAAACTGGACAAAGGAAATGTATCATACAAGCACACATCATTTGTGGCCCTATTACAACATAATTTCATTAGCTGGAACAATGGTGGTACTTTGCAAGGGCTTTTTAATTTACAGCCCTGTATCAATTTGAAAGGGTCTGATGAGGCAAAGCACCTATTGATTGATCATTGTTTTCTGAAAAAGGTCATGCATTTGAAATGAATGAGCCAGGAGAGGGAGACGGTGGAGAGACTTAGCGATTAAATTATGACATTAAGGGAGGGGGGTTACTCGAGTAGTGTTGAAGTGGAACAAACAGGGTGATCAATGTGGCCAGAGTGAACCCAATCATGAAAGGTCTGAGGAGCTAAAGAGGAATTACTCCGCTGTCAAAGAAGCCAGGCCACATGGGGAGAAGCAGGCCAATCCAGGGCTGCAGTCATCATAACCCAACCTGATACTTTAGCTCAGAGCTAATAATGCTCTCAGTGTCACCAAGGCACACAGAAGCAAACTCTACCTTACACAGGCACACATAAAGGTACTCATACCTCCTATGGCTTAGTTACCACTCAGTGTGCAACTGTATGGAAAGTGTCAGGTAAATTTAGCATAGACGATGTCAGATTTCGACAGACATCTGGTAGTTTTATATTATCAATAGTCGTTTCTTCTTTACAGTGTATTGTCTTTTTTTAAAGGTAGAAAAAATACCACTTATTCCTTGCTACTTATTGTTCTTGTGCTCTTTTATGAAACACTGAATGGAACATTTTGTTATATCAAAAGTTCTATGGGGTCAGACATGAATATGATAATATTGGTGCTCATTAGGTGGCATAATGCCAGAAAGATATCGATTTTTCTGTGGATCATTAAAAGCTTAACTACATCAGTTGGGCTCTAGATAGAGAATTTCAGGGAGCTAGTCTTCGTAATCCAACTGCATAAACTGAGAAATATGTTACAGTATGTTTATTACTTTCACAGGGAATACAAGAGGGTTCACCCTTTTATTTATCATTGTCCCGAATGCTTTGGACTGTACATGTCTGTGTAACCTGGATAACTCAAGTGTGACCCTAGTTGCTAAATGGTTTAACAATGGTAGTATGTATATTCAGCACTGGTGCGAGACTGTTCAGTGGTTTTGCTGGAGGCCCCTTGGAATGTGCTCACGCCATAGCTTTTCTTTCTCCATGTGTTATTTATCAAATGTTAAGGTAACCTACTTAAATGCAAGTGACATAAATTGTTTCCACCTAAGTATGCTGTTATCCTGTCATAATTAGGGCATTGCAAGATAAAGTGTAACCATTTTTCAATAAACCATTTTTTAATACCCTGCTAAGGAACTTAAAATTGTTATCGCCATATATCAAGTTGAACTGTCCTCATTCTGTCAATGTTTTGGATGTGTAAGTACTTGTACTTTCTTGGCTTAGAGTGGATAGTTTTTCTTTTTTTTCTTTTTTTTTTTGCCCACAAAAAATATGGGTCAAACAAGTGCATACCGAAGCAGATATAGTTTCACATGTAAGATTTGTTTATGTTTTGCCTCCCTATTTCTCATCTGCCTGAGGGAGGTGTAATCTTTTACATTGCTATGGGTTTTTCTGGAAATGTGAGAATAAAAGAAAAGAAACATTAACTGCACATACTGTGGTACACCTCATCAAAGCCCATGCATGCAGTTTTCAAATGATTGTCAACATAACTTACTTTTTATTCACTCTTTTAAGACAAAGTTATTTGTGAAAGTTATAGTAATATGGACCAGCTTGATGGCTTTTATAGAAAAAGTAGTTGTTTTTCGTAGGCAGATCGGTTTCATGTCCTTATTGATGGTATAGCATAACTAACCACTGTTTTACCTAGGGGCTAGTGTGAACCAAATAAAAGGCTTATTCTAAGCTCTCAAACATCAACAATCTCACCCCTCCGGAAGTGTTGTTAAAATATTGACTTAAGGAATGCAGCCACAAATGAATTGCAGTTTTGTTTTCACTATTTAGCATATGAGTACTGAGACAACCAATATCCTCACTGCCTTTGGCAACTTGTGTTTGTTATGGAAATTCTTTTGTATTGTTGGTCTAGTCAGTCACATAGAGTTTGGTTCTTTTTCTTATTTTTTAAGATTCACATAATACCTGAACCGAAGCTAGTACTTATTTACTTGTTTTGGTATGTAAGAGTGACAAAATCACCTGAAGTCTAACGCAAAAGCTTAATTATCTGTTAGGCATAGTATTCTTTTCAGATTGTGTCTGATACGTATATTATTTTAATGGCATGTCCAGTGATAGGAATTAAACTGTTGCTTCAAAGCTTTATAGTTAAGTGATCCCTTCTCAGCACACGTAAACTGATCAAGGAAAACATGAAACAACGAGCATCTTTCGAAACAACTTAATCCATGCTCATTGTTGTAATCCTTTTGTAGTCTGCAGTGCATACTTCCCATATTTCATTTAATGATGGCTTCTCCCATGGGGGTATTTACTAACCCTATCAATGTGGAGGAGTGACCCAGGGAGTCTGGATAAGTCGCCGTGTCACTGAAAATGTGTCAGATATGCGCTAGAAATCAATGTTGGGCTGTCAGTAGATGATGATTAATTCTTTGCCATGTTACCACCATTGGGAAAAGGAACTGAATGAGCAATGTTCAGTTCTAATATGTTGTGTGTGTGTGTGTGTGTGTGTGTGTGTGTGTGTGGTGTGTGTGTGTGTGTGTGTGTGTGTGTGTGTGTGTGTGTGTGTGTGTGTGTGTGTATGTGTGTGTGTGTGTGTGTGTGTGTGTGTGTGTGTGTGTGTGTGTGTGTGTGTGTGTGTGTGTGTGTCAATTATGGCACCATTATAAATGCACTGCAGAGCTTGATAAGTTAATAGCACACTTTGTAAAACCAGGTTTGAAACAGTTTACTCTAGTGTTTAGTATATCCAACACCTTTACATTAAAGTGTCTTTAACCTTTAACGTTTAAAACCTAAAACAATAATAATTCCAGATGTGCACACCTACAGTGCCATCAACTACATCATACATTACCTACCTGCTTTTATGGCTGCTTAAATCAAAGCACGAGGTGTTTTTTCAGCTTTTGCTTATTTGCCAAATTCGAGAAGACTGATTATACCATGTTAATTATTCTGATATAATTTTGAACTTTCTTTGCATTAACAATGAACTAGATCTATTATATATATAAAATTGGTTTTTACATATTTTTGGTCCTCCAATTGCTAATTATAAATTTAATAATAACAGATACATCTTTCTCAGTTGACTTACCAGATTAAGTAAAGTTTATTATTGGCATGTTTTAATATTTACCTACGTTATTGCATTTAGACACACATACAGTGGACATTCACTTTGATTTGGCCGTGGTCCTTATATCTAGGCAAATGTGAAACAGGATTGTGCCAATGTTCATTACAATTGCAATTTTTTTAAATCATATTTTTTTCCCTCGCATACCATTTACTGATAGATAAATGTAATTGGTGGGGAGTAGGTTTAGGCTGTTTACAAAGCATTTGTTCTTAATATTGGAAGTATTAATTCAGAACATAATTTTGTAATTAGCAAGTTAGAACAAGAATGAGCAAATTTGTCATAGATAAAATAAGAACAGGCTGCTTACAATTAAACATCTGAAAGATTTAGTTTCAAACTGGCAAATGATAATTCAAAGTTCACATGATCTTGAAGCTAAATCGTGTTCAGCTTTCAGTATATTCATTCTCTCTTTATAAGACCATCGGAATTTAAGTTCGACAAAACATACCATTGTAGTGAAACGCATGTAACCCTGTGGCACGTGTCCATCAATCGATATGGCATTTCCATTTGCAGAGTACATGCTAAGTGAAAGCTTTCTTTATGGCAGGCCTTCTGACAGATGTCCTCATCCTTACTCCACTCGGATGACAGGGCTTCCAAGGGCCATTGGTAGAAGGGTGAAAAAGCATGCAGAGTGGCTGTCAGACGTCTGTTCAAAAAGGCCAACTACAGTCACTTTACGTGGGAATCTAAAGTCTGTGAAGCAGTTTCATGTGAGCAACCCATTTGTGTGTTGTCGTTTGATGTCAAAGCTAAACGGGAAGAGCAGACTTTGTTTAAAGGCATGAATAGGAGTGGTGAGGTGTGGATTTGAACATTTACGTAATTTGACTAAGTTCATATTTGGATCACACACTGTATTTGAATAAGTATGTCCTTTTGAATACCAAGCCATGCAGTTCAAGTATTTTGGTGAACTATGGAATAGTATGGAATCATCAGTATTTTAACATCAACATCAACATTGCTTTTTCATTTAGTGATAACTGCAACATAAAATAATATTTAGACTAGAAATGGTTGGAACATAGGGTATTTTTTTCACAGAAAGTAAAAGCTCATACATCTTTAAGTAGGTCTGTGGTATGTTTTGCTCTCAAACCAACACCCTGGTTGTTTCACTCAATAGCACTCTATTGTCCTTTTTTTATTCATCCTTGTAGTTTTTCCCTGGGCCTTTTGTCAGCTTTGAGCTTAACTCTTCCTTTTGGTTGCAGGATAAAAAAAGACCTGTAATGAACTGTTCAATAGACTGAAGCACTTTGGTCCCCAAAGCCATAGCTAATGGCTTGTGGACTCTCTGGAGAATTCCCTCAAACTTCTCCCATGAATCTGGACCTTTTCCATTCCACATCATTAGAAAGGCATGCTACACCACGCTTTACGCACGATCCGCCTCCTCCACATATTGTTAAACCAGTCGTGCACCAGATGAAGCCTGAACGAGACATGTATTCCCAGCTCATATCATCTCCCCTCTCATCTTCCTCCTTACCAATTCAGATGTGTGACTTGCAGCTCCACATGGGTATTGTCACACTCTTTGCGTGTGCCACTAAGATTGTTTGCATGGATGCCCCTCTGGTGAATTGTTATTAATTATCATCAGGTATAATTATCAGGCTGACGCAACACGGGCCTATGAATTTCCTCTCCCGTTGTGTGTACACCTCGTGCTCGGTTTGAGCTTGTCTGTTTTAGATAAGGGCGGGCATTTCTTGACAAGCTGAAGTACTTTTGTTGAAAGCAAATGTGACGACAATGCCAAATGTTGTTTAGATGGTTCAGTGCAAAGGTGTCTTCACATCAAATCATATTTTGTGCTGAAGTTTTGCTGGGATCAACCTAAATGTTTCCTGTATATATTTAAAAAAGGTTTCAGATTAGCTTTTCAAGCGGTACTGTTTGCCCTCCATAAAATGGCTGTAACTTACAGCATGTACTGTGTAGGTTCTTTGTAAGCTATATGCACATAATTGTGTGGCAGTTTGACATCAATATTTAGTTGAGTGATTTGGCAGATTGGTAATATTTGATGAACACCCCCATAAATATCTATCTCTAAACTTGTCAGAAGAGGTAATATACGAAAGGTATAGCACTGGCTAGTACTAACTCAGGAATACACCCTCTGACTACTCTAATTCGCAAGTGCCTCAGGCAGGCTACAAACGTGTACAAATCTTATCGATCCCCTCTTTTCTTTTTTTTGGTAAAGAGACAGCCCCACTTTTAGTGTCTTACTCCATATTTCAAACGTGACTGGCTACACTGGGAGAAGAAATGGATTGGTATTTGGTGTTAGCCTGTAGGGTCTGACAGGTCTCTTTGTCACTACTGTGCTCAACCCTCTCTGTGCTGTTTACGCCTGACAAACCAAACCCTAGACAACAGCTCTGAGACAGACATCCAATGAGGCGGTAATCACTCTCCAGCCATCTCCTGGGTAAGGAATTATATTAGAAGTAATTGATTGGCAGTCTGTAATCAAAAGCCAGCCGTAATTTGACCCTGTCTGGTGTTTGGCTGTTCTAATGAAGATATATTTATATGTGCACGGTGATTTTCTTGCCTCGTAGGGAGTGTGCAGGGAGGGTGGTGATTTTTTAGGCTGAACTGTGTCACCATGGTGACCTGCTACAACTCTGAAAGCTGATTGGGGGTTTTGTTGTGTCCCTAGTGCTCATTTATCGGCACTTTGAGCAGCTGCTCAATATGTAATCAAAACCTTTCAGTGATAAAAATGTACCTTGATATCAAAATGCTATTTCACAAATTGCCACTTCATTGGTAATTTCCCTCTTGTTAAAGAAACAATTTGAATAAGTATGCCACCCCCCCTCCCTCCCCCAATCTTAAGTGTGAATGACTTTAATCCAAATTTTACCGTTAGTAAAAATAGACTTTATTGTGTGTGTTTACCAATAATTTTGGGCTACACAATAAATCAAAATGTGACTTAATCCTCAATTAATAGTTGTAGTTTCCTCGCTTAACTGGGGTTGGGAGGTAATGCAAACAAACTTGTAACACTTTGTGTTCTCAGACACTAAATAATGATGTCACAATGTTGCATTAAACACGCCCTCTCTCAAAAACTAGAACGCTGGAAATAGATAAAGGCTTTCAAGTTATAAGTTGACTACCTCAAAAGTATTGCCGTACCCTTTTCCACTTTAAGAAAGACAGTATTTTGAATGTTAAACTTACATGATGTGAATGCAATTCGTATTTGATATTTTAACCAGGCAGATGTCTCATATGTATGTTAAGTATACTGTATAGGTATGCTTTGCAAATAAATGTTATGTAAAAAGCAGCAGAGCTATTATTCGCAGTAGTAATAAATCATTATTACATTTCCATGTAGTTTCTATTCTGTAATTATTTGTGCTCCTCTGCTATGCAGTGCAAGGAAAATCCCTGGTGTGCCCCCATTATTTTTAATATAACTACCCCCTTATCAAGTGTCAGCAGTCTCTTAATTGGTTTACTCAGACAAAAGTCATAATCGTTCTTTGAAAGCCTATTACGAGCCATTCCATCCAGGGATGATTGCATTTTGCAATTAGACATGTTGACAAACATTTAATAATGGTCAATGTTTTTTTGTTTTTTATGAAATCATTAGCACTCTGAAATCTCATTATAACGGGAATGTCATCCTGTAGCGTTTATTAATTTACTGCAAACTCTGGTGTTTGTGAGGTAAAAGCCAAAGATAAACCCTATGTTGAGCCAGCTCAAGCTGGAATTTAAGATACTGTAGTAGAAAGGAATGACTTAATCTATATAGTCATGCATTCATTAAGGCTTCAGATAATTCAGATAGCAGGCTGGAAATACAACTTTGTGTAATTGATCCTGTTTTACAAACCTAATCGGCCTAAATTCTTTTGTTTGACAACAAGAATTAGAATGTTTTTCCTCCACCTGCCAAAGGTCAAAGGTCACTTAACCTAAAAATCACAATCCAAAGCAATATTCTCATGCCCAAAGTCACATTAAACTAAACAGAGTCCATTTTAAAGGGGACAGATGGCAACTGATGGAAACTATGGTAGTTAATATTTAGGGGGCATACTAAACGACTACTCAAGCTTTAAAGGGCATATGGCACAAGTCATACAGGAATTAAATGGCAGTTTTGAACAGAAGGGCAATGTCCTCCTCAACTTTTCAACTGATGTTACAGACATCCGTGCATAAAACATGGCTTTCAACATTGTTTGCAGAGTAAGTGCATGACACGTGTCATGATTGATGGTTGTTCCATTGGGTATCACTTTGACCAGTGAAGATGAAGTCTTGTTTGCTGTTTGGTATTTCATTCTAATAGTGACTAGAATGAATATGTTAGGCATTTGTATGAATCGTACATGCATTCCATCCACATGTATGGCTTTGCATTCAAATCATCACTTTGATGAACAAACTGTAATGGTAAAATACAAATACACCCGAGCTAACATATGAACTCATGTGCTCCGATGCTTGCGTGTTTGAGTAGCCCACACACTTTGCTAAACAACATCAAATGCAGTGCACTTAGTAGTGTGAGCAGTGTGATTGAAGATAACGAGTCTACATGGATTCAGTGTTTATGTCTGTTGACCCTAATCTCAATAATGTAGTCAGACTGATACAATATTATAGGTTTAAACCAAGAGGAGGGGAGAAGGGGTTGCCTTTATAAATTGGTAACACCGCTTAGGTTCTCCCTGCAACTCTGGCTTTCTCTCTCTTCATCTTTGCAATTTACAAGCTAACAAGCTCCTCCAAGAATGACCAGTCAGCTAATGGTTAGGCATCTATTAGCGGAATATTGAGATGGTAATTGCAATGGCTCATCTCTCAAACACAAAGCATTGATTCGTTCTCATCAGCGACACTAAAAATATTCCCCTTTAGTTAGCAGCAGATTCATTTGTTTTTTAATTGCTCTTTTAAATGTCTCTGGTAACCATCCTTGGTTTATGCTCGCAAATGCTACTGCTTAGATGTAAATGTAAAAGAACTTGGAAGGATACATTTAACCCTAAAACCCTGAATTAGAGGTACTCCTGTGGTGGGACATTTCAGTGACTAAGGCTTTGTTATTTAAATGTCAACAATCTTTAAACAAATCATCTTGTTGTGGGCAATTCCCACATAGGTCTATCAACCTGTAGTTATTTTGTGTCTGAAGCTTTAAACAAGTCTCATTTTAGAAAATCATATTGTAATCTTTGATAAAATCCAATGGAGAGGGAAAATAAAGCAAAACTAAGAGGCAAAGCAATACTCATAAACAATGTATGTTCCAAGTTGTTATTTTATTGATATATTTTAAACCTTTTATTTAATGCTATGGGCTTTGATCCATTCCATTTACAAGCCACTATTATCCAAAGCAACATACAACGAGATCACAGGGACAGTCCCCATGGAGCAATATAGGATTAAGTGCTTTGCTCAAGGATACATTAGCAGTGGCGTTCTCAGGTGGTATTTGAACTGATGACCTTTCAGTTACCAGGAAGCAGTCCTACCCACTAGGCCACCACATTCACATAATATAGTTAATTTGGGTTCAATCGTTTTCCTCTTTCCTCCGTTTTTGTTTCCTTTTGCCCTTCTAGTTAGTGTATCCCAAAATAATTAAAGATTTAGTTTACTTAACATTCGCTAAAATTGATAGAAGATAGATGATAGAAGATATCAAATATTTATATATGATAATAAAAAGGTAGGTGCTGCCATTGTATAATTGTGAGATGAACCTATGAAACTGATGTGGCAGATGTCTGTATATTTCATTTGAAATGACAATATTCACATAAAACACAGTACAATAAAACAGTAAAATAATATAGTAAAGCCCCATGTTTCGGCCCAGTGCTGTGTGTTTTAAGACAAAAAACAAGTTTGTCATTTTTGTGAAATGTCTATGCAACGTCTTCCATTTTGCATTTTGAATACCATGCAACGGTCTCAAATCCTACAGGATCTCCATTCAGCAGCAGTGATGCTAACATATTTAAAGATAACGTCCAGAGCGATCATGTTGTAACAAAGCTTTCTCTTTCTTTTGGCCTGTTGTATAAAGGGATTTATTGATCTAAAGAATTTTGCACTGGCACACAACAGTGTAATGGGAAAATATATAATGTTAATGCATTTCTGAAAGCTGTTCTACTTTTTCCATACTTTTTCAGTCAAGTGACTCAAACAGTGCAAACCAAAAATTCCTGACATTTAATTGCTTGAACAATGTTCAAAGTGGTTTTCATTCTTCTTGTTTTACGTTTTTACGTTTTTTTGGCATGGTTGACATACATTGATGGGAGTTTGTTGTTTAGTACTGCCACAACTTTCCTGGGATCATTAGTGAGGCTTCACAGAGGACTGACAATCCATTCAGATTTGAACAACTGTTCCGGTAGCGGAAATGCCTCAACATTTCAAAAGATTTCAATGGTCTTTAGGGGCTGTACTTGACATTATCTGGTAGAATATTTAGAATGCGTATTTATGGTATTTCAGATTTGAATGTAAGCCTTGCAAAAATCCTTGTCCAAACAGTTTTGCATAAAGGATTGTGCCAAAAGCCTCCTCAGGGCAACCCAGTTGTTCTATTTCAAATTCTGAGATAAGCCTACAGAGCCACAACAACAGAAAGTGCTGCTTTCTAAATAATACTACCGAATACTGTAAATGAATGTTCTCAAAGAATGCCCTGACTGCGACCGTTGTTGTTTTTTTACATTGTCTGAGTTGTTAAGACCACCTCAGCTTTGCCTGTGAATCATTGAAAAAACTAAAACTAACACTATTATTATTCATAGATCGTACACCCGCTGGTGTATGACTTAATTTTCTGTTGCTGTGGTTAGGATTTAATGGTATTATTTGGGACAGGGTCACAGGTATAATACTGTAAGTCGGTTGAGGCAGGGTGGAGCTAACATCAAATTATTAACCGTCATGTTGAAGTCCTGTCTTTTGAATATGTTTCTTGTTAAGACTGGTTTGCATAGTTGCTGAATATATTATCCAAGTTTTTTAAGGGAGTCTTGGGAATGTAGTATTACTTATTTAAAGGAATTTGACTTACAAAATATAGGCCACAATTTCTTTCTTTTTTTACTGCTACGTATTGCCATTCTAAATTTAGTTGACTAAGATATCTTCGCCATAACTTGTAATTATTGACAGCTACCATGAAATAATACAGTAATGGCCAATCATTTACAGTTCCTCTCTGCCATTCTGCATTATGTAGATATGCAGAGTAAAATTGTTCAATTACTGTGCCACTGGTTCTTGTGGTTCCCAACACATAAATGTTAAATGCTCCTCCCTGATCAGCTCTAGCGCCCAACCTTTCCGATCAATTGTCTGTCAGCAGGGAGAGTGCATGCCAATGGCCCTGGGTTTCGAGGGAATCATAATGAGATCACGCTAATAAAGAGTTATTGCTGGATATGACATTTCTACTGATTGGTATTGGGTTATCTCCCAAGTACATGTGATTCATGCACGCACACACACAAACACACACACACACACACACACACACACGTCTCTTCCTCCTTTTCTCTGTCTCTCTTTTCTGTTCGATTTCTCTTGCTTTCTCTTTTTAAAATATTGCACACACATACAAGGACACGCAAGACTGGCATTGAACAATAGCACATGGTTGTTCTTTGTAAACAAGTCTCAAGTTTCATTGCTTTTTTGGCTGGGTTGTTACGCGGGGGGTTGCTACGCGGGTGGTTGCTACGCGGGGGGTGCTAAACAGTACAGTAAAGTATCCTATGGATTTTGTAGAACGGATGGAGTGTTGCTTTTGGCTGTTTGGTTTTAAAGCCATTAAGGGTCCTGCATTCATTTTGCTGAATTGACCAAGCTTTGAAATGTTCAGACTTGTACATTTATCTTGTATCATATGTATCTACCGTATGAATTCCTCAAATTGATGGCTCAATGATTTTAACAGCTATCTGCTAGTAATTTTAAGCAAATAAAGGATTATTTGTTCTGGATTGAGTTTATGTATATTTTATTAGGGTTATTTTTTGTATTTCCTTTTGAAATGTAGTTTTTTTTTTTCACAGGCCATAGATTTGTCACTCAGGGAGAACATGTGGAGATGACAGCCATCACCAAAGAACAGTCAGGATCGTATGAATGCATCGCCTCCAATGACATCTCAGCCCCTGATGTGAGAACAGTGCAAGTGACCGTCAACTGTAAGCACTAACAGAAAAATAGAACACTGCACAGCATACTGTCATCAAAGATCAATTCCTAAAGCACAGTATGTTGCAAGAGATTGTTTTTTGTGTAACATTTTTGGTGCAGAAATGCTTTTGCTGTGCTGTTTTTTACTCCATACATTTAAAGCAGTGCAATGCCAACGGTTCGGGAGGAAAAATGGAATATGCATTTTTTATATACCAAAAAAATAACAATATTTTCTTGGTGTATTCAACAGACCCTCCATTTATTTCAAAAGCAAGAAGTACGGGTACCCCTCTGGGACAAAAAGGGGTGCTTCAATGTGAGGCGTCAGCTGTCCCAAGAGCAAACTTTGAATGGTACAAAGAAGAGCGGAGGCAAGTGTTTTTAAAGCTGTTATTTTAAATGCACTTTAAACTTAACACCTATTGATTTCCTCACTTTGAACTTGCAAGTCAAATTGAACATGTTTCTCCAACTTATAGTCAAATTCCGCAATAAAACGTCAAGTGTTTTTTTCCAACCAATATTGCATATTGCATTGCAATATTGCAGTGGTGCTTTGACAACTACTGGGGAAGTACAGTGGGATTGTCTAACCACTAAGGAAGTAAAGCAGAAGGAATAACCATGACTAAAAATAATTCCTACCTATAAATGAACCAGCCCAAGGAAATTAGTCAGAGAGTAAAGGTTTAGTTGCACAGTGATTCAAAACTAACATTCAACAACCAGCAGTGTCTTGCTCAGAGTGGGTTGTCACATGGCATTAATGCTAGAGATAATGTTCCTTAGACTCAATTCATATATGCTTGCTTTTTATATGATACCTATGTCAGCCTTGTCATGGACATATTTCATAATCTTTCATGCATCTTCAGGTATATTGAATACACCAACCAGAGATTGATGGACTGTCAATAACCTGGAAATGCTCCTCAGATATAAAGCTTACAGCCGTGTGATACAGTCATATGATATGACAGGGGATATTGGATATATGTCTATGCCTTAACCTTGACTACTTCGTACTCTTTCTACAGGGTGTCCAATGGACTAAATGGAGTCAAGATTGATAACCAAGGTAAACTTTCCATGCTGACATTTTTTAACGTATCAGAAGAGGACTATGGAAACTACACGTGCGTTGCCATGAACCCCATGGGAATAACCAATGCCAGCATAATCCTCTATGGTAAGACTTTAGAATAAGTTATTCTCATGAGCCACACTCTCATTTTAACAGGTTTTTGTGGAAGTGCAGTTGGTTGGTCAAACCATACAGGATAAAGGAATGTGTAAAAGTGAAAGTCTCAAAGTGAAAGAAAGACAGATTCAGCTGTATTTGTGGTCAAATTGAATTACTCTGCTTCCCATAACCACCTGCAGGAAAATGTCTGAGCAGCCTTTTTGCAATGTCCATCTACATATTCCATTTCCTCACAGTTTTATTTAAATGCAATATTTGGGGGGGGGGGGGGGTGCTATATACCTTTTCCTCAAAAGGTATTAGTTTGGTGATTATTGTCTCAGTTTGATTCTGTGGTTTTTCATCAAATTTAAAATGTTTTTATCCATCCCATTTTTGACAGATGCCTCAAAGTTACTAATATATGATGGAACACATGATTAGAGCCTGCTCCTGTAAAAGATTGTTCTGGCTGAAGCACACACAATACGTCCATTTTGATAAACAAAGAGTTGCAGTGAGTAGAACTGTAAATGTTAATTTCTTCCCTACAGGTCCTGGCACCATGCATGATGTTAACAGGGCAGGTCTATTGTCCAACCTCTCCCTGAGCCTTCTGCTGACTGTTACCGTGTTTTACCTGCTAAAGTTTTGATGCAATCAGAGCCATCCTAAAGCATCTCTCAGCGTTGAACAACAACAGACTTTTAGCCCCACAAGAAGAATGGAGAACCAATGACATCAATGGTTTGCAATTTTTTTCTTTTTAGCTTCAGCTGATTAAACCTTCTTTGGGCAGCCAAGAGAAGTAGGATCAAATGAAGTGAACGAGATGACTCATGAGCTTAATATGATGGTTATGGTAGAACTACAAAATGTGTGTCTCTCCAACCTTTTTGTATGTAAAAAGGGAAAACAAAAATATTAATGTAATTGTCGATAGTTGAATGGTTTATTTGCCCAATATTGAGGTGTACATTCGGATTACTGGTGTGTCACGTCCTGTTCAATCTCTGTAAAATATCATTAAAAGCTTTTTTTTGTAAGTAAAACACAAAAAGGATGGAAAAAAATGCTATGTGATTGTTGAATTTTACTGTATTTTTTACAGTTGTATGCAACAGAGTAATATCAAAACACTGAATATAAACGATGCCAGTTTAAGTATTACAACTTCTTTCTTGGCAGTATCATTCAGCACATATTGTTCAATATGCAGATATGCAATATATTTCAAATTGTATGTATATTCAGAAATAAGACACTCTGCCACCCAGATAAACTCCAGTGTAGACCTAGCCAACAGTATGAGGGTGCATATTAACATTGTCTGATATAGCTGATGCTTTTTCAAAAGACATTTTGAGGCCAGTCTGGCTCATGTGCACAATTTACTTACTCCAGAAACCAATTGTTGTTCTACTGATATGTGACGTTCCACTGCAACCCATTTCACTGGTGGTTATCTCAAAACGATATTTTGAAGTTAAAACAATTCATATTGGTTTTGTTTAAACCAATAAATTAAATGATAGTACTTACATGAACAGAATAAGTTGTTTACACACTATTTGTCAGTAACGTGGTCAAACTTTGAATGGTGAGCAGGTTTCTCGAAAACCTGATAAGTCTGCATTCCCTGTAAAGAAATGTAAGGGATAAAACATTGAACCCTGATAAATGGAAATGGTATTAAATTGATGTCAGTAAGCTTGATTATTTGTTTTAAGCCCCTATTAAAATGAAAGCTGATATTGGAGTGTTATGGAGGTGTATTTTTTGTAAAAAATGTATAAAAGACTAAGTAGTCATAAGTTAAGCTATTAGCTTATTCTTTAGACGTTTAATGTAGGAATATTTACCATAGCAGTTCAAGATGATTTAAGGATCCCTTTAAGACTGTATCATCAACCTAGGTTTAGAATGTATGTTAAATTTACCTGCACTCAATGGTCACAGTAAGTTTGCCAACCCTCTATTGCAACATACCTTTAGCCTGCTGAACTGACTAGATCATTCCAGTTAGAATAATTTTTATCGTATTGCCTAAAACCCTCACTTTATGGTTTTGTGATCATGGATCATGGCACAGGAGATGGTTAACATCCGACCCCCTGTATTTGAAAATGAAACAACACACATATTACAGAAACATCTAGTATTCTTGCAATCACTTGGTTGAACCAAAAACATGATGGATATTTGTCCCCTAGAATAGTCCCAATAGCATAAGGTACCCGGGGTGTTACGCCTGCCCTTTTCTTGGAAATGAGTAGGAACCATTCAATGTCACAGCTGTCAGAAGTGATCAGCCTTTGTGTTATCTGGCCACAACAGCACCAACGCCTGCATGTGTTAAATCTTGGGTTCCTTCCAAAAAGACCATGTCATCAACCTGAAGTAGAACAAAGAAGGGGACAAAAACACACAGCAAGGACAACACCGGTTCTGTATCTACTAAAATCCTTTCCAGAGTCATACTGCTTAACATCTCTAAATGAAAGGTGACATGAGACATATGGTTAGCTGAACAACCATGCAAAAGGGGTCTAATGTGTTTTCAACTAATTTTAGGGACACCTTTGAGCTGTTGTTACTTCCTGAAAAAAAAAATGTTTTGCCAGGAAAAAGCAAATTTAGCACATATTAATACTCATAGTGGTTTTCATTGTATGGATTTTGGCCCCAGGATTAAAAGTACAATCCTCAGCAATGGTGTATCATATATTGTAGCTCTTGCAAATAAGACTGTTTGTGACACTGTTAACTATCACACTATTTCTGGGGAAAAAAAAAAAAACATTTGTAGTCTTGACCACTTTTACAGAGTGGGAAGCTTATTATCAACATGCTACATTTATATTTTCTTTCACCTCTGAATAGACCTAGCTAGTTGCATTTTGTCATGGGGACTGATATTCTGCAGGATATGAGTAAAATACCTTCTTTGTGGTTATTATTGCTATTTGTTATATTTCATGAAAATCCTATTGCACTGTAGACTAGAACCTTGCTCTTTAGAAATGGCGTTTAAAACACTTGCCATTAAGACATTTGAAAACCATGCACACATCTGCGCAACACTTCTTTACAATAGAAAAAATGCATGCACTACTGCAGGGTTAAATAATAATAAGGGTAGGGTTGAATAATTTCTTATAATATTGGTATGCCACCCACTCAGACAATTGTGCAGCATCAATTATAACATAAATATAAATGTATGTTAATGGTTATGGGTTTAAGTCACATCTCAGTTGCAGACATCACATAAAAAATCTGTAATACTAGCTCAGCCAACGGGCTCCAGTAATGCCATATTGCATTAAAAACATGGAGCTCTGAAACTTTCGAATAAAACGTAATAGACAATATAAAAATGATTAAACACATTACCCATATTTTACATCAACCCATTTGATATTCACCGGAGTGTTAACACTGTGGTGAAATGCTATACAATTACATTTATTGACCTTCGAAACCTTCATTTATTCTCCCAGTTTGCTGTTTTCTAAACTAACAACTATATATACAGTATATATATACAATATATATATATATATATATATATATATATATATGTATGTATATACAAATTTGGAGGCACACAATTGTGCAGAATGTATTGGCTTAATGTAAAGCAGTACGATGATGTCAAAACTTTGGTTAGTGGTGAGTGTGCTATTGAGATAAGGGTTTTAATGTTGTGTTTTAATGGGATGGGGTCTTAGGGCTCCATGTGTGCAATTCAATGTACAACATGAAAGCTCTCTTTAGTGGTCTAACGTGTAACATCAGTCAGAATCAGCGACTAAGCTTTGGGCTATGTTGTTTCAGTGAACAAGAGAAGGTGTATAATATGATGGACAAACGCATTCCAGTGTAGCCTTTTGACATTTAGCTTTCTGTAGGTGAAATTACTATATTTATATTGTTGTTGTTTTTTTGCTTTTTATGGTTTATTACTGTAACATGTATCATAGTTTAATTTCTTTACATCTGGACTATCCATGAGAACTGAATGCCTTTGGCAACACATTAACTTAACAGCTCTGGCATTATTTGTGCATGTTGAATAAGTTGTATATTTTTGATTTGAAGACGATTAAGATATAGTTGTAATCTGTTCAGTGAAATAAAAATAATTTTCTACTAAATGTGTATTATCACCCCACCACAATCTATATGCTTTTTTTCTAAACCCTTTTTTCTTCTAAATCTAATATACTTAACTCTAATTAACACATAATAATCTTGTAATAGGAAATATAGAAAAAAAGAAGACATAGGACTACGAAACTGGAGCGATCCATGATAGAAAAAATTGTTGAATAGTTGAAGTTGAAGACTTTGGCCTTCAACTTTTTTTTCTATCATGGATAGTTGTAGTTTGCCTCTTTCTCTTAAGACAGTATTGGACCCCTTTGTACGTAATCTTCAATTTCTTGGCAATCTGTCGCATAAAATAGCCTTCATGTCCGAGAACAACAAGAAACAAAAGTGTTCTTTGTTAAAGCTGTTTGTTTCTAACCCAGAATAAAACCTTAGAAATGCTAGCGCAACACTGTAGCTTGTAACCAAAGGTAAAGCAATTGTTTAAAGAGTTTTCAAATGCAGAACTGCACAAGAGGATAAGTATATCAGAATCAGCAGATTAAGAAGCAGATGCCTTACAGGTTCTGAGTTGGCGGCATCCTTAAATAGTACACACCAAATACCAGTGTCATCTGCCATGGTAAGAAAGGCAGCTCAGGGATAACAGTTTTGCTCAAAATAATAGGCTCAGAATATTGGACAATAAATTATGTGTGCCAATTGTAGGCTATTATCAATTCAAACCCCTTATATTTTTCTTCAGTCATTCATGTGAGGGTTTGTATTCAAATAAGGTTTGCAAATGTATCAACACAGCACATTTGGCCCAAAGGTTCACTTGTGTGCCATTAGATAAAGAATTGTACATGGGTTGCTAGCCTAGAAATGCGGACAGCTGTTTGAATGGAAATTGTTTCGGTTGATTTAGAATATACCAATAGCACAAAGGGCGATCATTCCCTGGACTCTGTCTTTTGTGCACAGACAGCACATTTGTTGGCCTCGAATAAAAGGAACGAGGGCGCAGATGAAGGTAAATGACAGTCACATCATTAATCATGTTTTCTCTCCAATGAGTTTCCCTGTTCAGGAGAATTCAAAGCTGATGTTGTTTTCTCTTGTCATTTTGAGTTTTGGGGCATTGTCTTCGACAAGGGCTTTCTAATAAATAAAATGTATCTAGTGTTTGTGGCAAGGCTAATTCCTTTCTTAGTTTATAAATGTAGAAATAGTATTATTTCTTATACAACACTAGTTTCTAATTGTTTTAATGGATGCCTATTTTAGTATTTTTTTTTTTTATAAGTGTACGTGGATACCTCAACTTACGTCCCTCAAGCAGGATTGGGCTACCATATTGTTTATAATCGTTTTCTTATACAAGTAGATTTAGTTTAAACCTTCATCACAGAATGGTTTTATTTACTTCACGTTTTTCAGTGTTAGAAAAACTATTTTATGGGTATCACTATTTCAACCATAAAACACTTTACAAACAGACTGAATGAAGCGGAGGAGCTAAATTACATTGTATATATAAATTATGTATTTTCTGCAAGGGACATTCAAAGCAGCATGCTAAGCAAAGGGACTGAGTGCCACCCGGATGGTGCCGAGAGACAGGACACGGACCTGTTGCCAGCGTTGAGGTGGAAGTGGGGGCTTGCTCATGGGTCTGTTAACATAGATAAAAGAGAACAGTAGAGAGGCAAAGGGCAAGGGAAGTCAAGACTGTGTTTTGACTCTGATAGGTCAGAGCTGATTGGAGCAGGTGCCACCATTCAGGGTGATTAAGGATTTGCGCTCAGACTCTCTGGTAGGACTTACTAGAATGTGTCCTTGCATCTACTGCAGTTGTGGGTCAAATACTTTCATAGGCAAGGTATTTATCATTTTAGCCCAACACTAGATAGAAAATGGCAAACCATGAGAAACCAGCAATTCTGAGACATATTTCATAACAATTTAAGAGTATGTCTTGTCAGCGGTGATTATATCCTTGTACATCCTAGTAGAATTCTGCATCTTTTATCCCAGTTTGCATAATTAGTTTTCCCTATATGAAAAATGCATTTGCATCAAAGAACTCACACAAAGCCATTATCTGAACTGCACATTTTTGGGATATTATGGGGTCTGTAGAATTTAGACCATCAGTCAAGATTCAACAACTTCCAACTAAATTCCATGTCTTCATTTGATCAAGTTAATTATGCCTACCCATGCTCGCTAATTACTATACCATTTAGTCATCCATCGCTGATTTGAAAATTAACTGCACATTGAATAGACGTGAATGCATGGGAATATGCAAAGAAAACCTAGATAGCCTCCCAGTTAGAACACCTGTGGAATTAGAGGCTCACATTCATCTGCAATGTTTCAAATACAATGTAAGGTTCACCCAAATGCCTATAACATGACAAACTTTCTTTTGTCTTTCAGGTATTTTGACGGTAAGGACATTTTATGCATTTCACAAAAAAAAAAAAAAATAGAAAGTGTGCATCTGAAAGTTGTTTTGCATACTCTTTTTTTAGATGGCATACAGATATATGTTATGTTTAGTCTAGATCATATTCTCTATTTAGCTGTAAACACACAACACCATACTCCCGACTTGACTTTTTTTCAGGAACACATTTTGGGCCAGACTGATGTCATTTATTTTAAAGTCTTTACTAAATATAAAAGAAGGTCTGCAAGATTCACAGTCAGGATTGATTCTAGACATTTAAACAAGCAAGACTGTTTCAATACACACATACAAACACAATACACATACCAAAACAAAAACATAAAAGCCTGCATATATAAATTGTGTTCCCTAAAGCAAGATTCTGTAATAATGTGGAAGATGCTACATTCTGGATTTGTTTCAGCACACACACGTAGTTTTCCTTTGGTTTTGGTAAGAAGCACACAACTTGACTGTGATATATATTATTTATTTAAATATTTATCAGTCCAATCAAAATTGTTTACCAGTCATTAATATCAAATTTGAGAAGGTAAAGGATAAATAATCTAACTGTTGCATGGCAATATTTCCATAATCATGGGCCACTCGGTTAATTTTGTTTGACCTTATTTAGCTTTTTCATGCAACAGAACAACAAAACAAGTATTTGCAGAATTTGCCTCTACAAAGTCTGAAAAACTATTGCATAGCCAACGGCTATTGAAGGCTGCCAGCTGTGCTGACTGTTGAATGAGAATCGAAGGGAAACTGTCTGCATTGATCTTGAGTGGCTAACAGCATGAAAGCTCCCCTTCATTATCAGTAAACATGGCTTCAGACATGCCTTCACACCTGTTGCGACCATTGTGTATAGGACTAATTAGGTTCAGATGTGCACAAGGTTTTTGTTTTATTTCCACACACTTAGAAATAAAGAGAATACTTTACAATCGTTTAAGGCAACTTATTGAGAGGAATTATTTTCTAATGGATGATCTACTCACTCATTATTCCAAAGCGCCGATGTTTGCATGAATTAAATATCTGCATAGGTTTTCCTGAGCCAGGCAATAAACTGCACACATACCTGGTATTTGGGTACACAGCACATAGATATTTGAGCATGATTTTAATACTTAACACTGGATTTAGTTTTTAGCGCTTTTCTCAGGACTCAAAGCGCTTTACAAATTGGTCGCCAATTAGGTCCACACAACAAACGGACAGACAGCTATCACACACAACAACTAGTCTGGATGATATCATGGCAGCCAATTTGCGCCAAACTTGCTCACCCAACATATCACAACAGACTTTTGCACATACAGATCAGACACACACACAGACAGACAGACGGACTCCAGTTCTATTGGCAGTACTTTAATCAGGGCACTGATAGGAGTATTAACCCATGTTTTTTTGTGAGGCTGTAACTATAATGATCTCAAAGTAGAAAGCAACAGACTAAACCTATCAAGGCAACACTCGGCTCTTGATGGTTCATCATTGATGAATGAGAACCCTTGAAATGCACAAAATTTCTACTCAAAACAAAGAGTGCTGTCCTTTGAGGCACATCAGTTAGTAGTTTTTGGCGCAGTGGTGGACAAAGAACAATTATCTGGACATAATGTCAGGGCTTCTGAGGGCTAGAGAAATCAATGGGGGCCTCTGGTCACGGAGACAGTTGCCACACTTGACTACTTCACTGACTCTGATCTGAAACAGTCTGAAAAACTGTCAAAGGAAAAATAAAGGAAAGGGACTAAGAGATGTATTCATACAGCCATGAACATGCACAACACAATATTAGATACAATATTTTATTATTGTCAGTCTTAAATATGAACACACTAACTTCATAAAGAAAATACATATGAACAAATCCTTTACATTACAGGGAGTCAAATAGAATGTCATTTACCCATCATTTTAGAGTAATCAAGGATCAAGACAAAATTGCAGATTTTCGTCTTACTGCACTACATGTAGGCAGAGGGTAGAAACATATGCCAATCAGCTCCTTAAAGGTTGGTATTGTTGGACTGTGTTTTTCCATACATTTACATTTTTCCATACATAAATTGCATCAATCAGCATTTGCCAACAGCAGATGCTTCCTATGTTGTGCATTTATCTTAGAAACAGAATTCATTTTGCAATGCTTTTCATGGCTTGCTAGAGTTCTATTTCAGTGTGCCACCAAATTCTCAATTCAAACCTTTTTTTGCCCATTGTCAGAGAGAAAAAGCTGAAAATTAGACTTTTCCATGAATCCACACAGACTTGACTCTGTTAGTTGAAACAATATCATACTGAACCAGCCACTCATTCTTTGTCTATTTCTTAAGACAATATCATACAATAATTCTTGTCAAAATCAAACGCATATCAAACA
Source organism: Galaxias olidus (assembly GCA_026901105.3). Taxonomy (NCBI): domain Eukaryota; kingdom Metazoa; phylum Chordata; class Actinopteri; order Galaxiiformes; family Galaxiidae; genus Galaxias; species Galaxias olidus. The sequence goes on from JAPMUY010009769.1 coordinate 242,781, forward strand.
GGTGTCCCACAACATCAAATTCAGAACTTGACTACAGGGTATAGGTACAACCAAGCTTAACCAAAATAATTGTAATGCATATTGTGATAAACAAACCGTCAAAAAGCTTCGTAGAAGCACTCACTGTTGCTTTGTGTGCATACATGTCTTGAAAAACAAAATGCAATATTTTTTACTATTAATAAATCTAGCCTTAACGTTTGCCGTCAGCTTGATAAAGTCAGTGTTTTGCCTTTAACTCGTAGAAAGAATGTAGCGAGGGGCAGATGATTTTTTGTTGAACAGGTCACATGATCAAAAAACGCATGCGTTCCCATCCCCTACTGAAAAAGGTATAGAACTAAACCACTGCTTGTAGATCGAGTTACTAGAGCAGTACCCCCTATAAGAGGTCAAGAATGAATCATAACAACACATATGCAGTGCTGTAGCCAACATTTATAATTTATTTTGGTACCATCACAGTGGTACTTCATTTTGTCAATTTGGAGAGGAGGTAACAACACAACAACACTCCTGTATTGGGAATTCAGTCCATATCAAGATTAAATAAACACATTGTTTTTACTTGAAATATTTCTTCAAATAAAATATTTTGCTGACAGCACCATGGGTACACGCCTTTAGTTAGATCGAAGTCACAATTGGTGACTGGGATAAGTGCGTTGGTTTCAAACACCTATACCTCTACCAAAGCTAAGCATTGCATGGTAACTAATCTGTAACAATGGGCAGTTCATGAAGTCCATCTGTGCTGTGTTATGTGTTTCTTACATGAGAGGCAACGCAAGCTATACAATTATTACCATATAGATCATTAGATGACAACATTCTGCAGTCTGCAGTCATATAAGAAATATACACCATAACGCAAAAATGTGAGCCGTTTGGACTGCGGGCCCCACCCCCGCCTTGCGGAGGCTGCGGGGGTATACTTTACGGCCCTGACATCTGGAGAACGTCTATGTTGTAGATTAGCAATGACTCAAAAATGTCATACAATGAAAAACACGCATTACCAGGTGTGCATTCAAGACCAGTGTTCTCTTTAAAAAAAAAGGAAAAAATAAATTAAGAGCTGTGCATTTCAGCTGTTGCATGATTTACCTTTAAGCTGGCTTTTTAAACAATGAAAAATATGTATCTACTGTGTTGTCCTACGGCTTGTGTTTAGCTGTCTTTAAACGTTATATTTTTGCTTAGGGAACATGGGTTCCTCAGTGGACCACAAATACATTTGAAACTCATTAATGGTCCAGAATGAACATACTGTAGCTGCTTTTGGATTTAAATAGTTACATATTATTATTCCAATCGTTATATAATTTTAAAATCTTGTGTGGCATTGGTAGCCTACTAAATATATTGTGCTAGTTACACATTTGGGGATTCAGTTGTGTTATTCTTTTACTAGTCAAAAAATAAAAGTTTCAACGATATACAAATGCTCTGTGATATACAGTACGACTGTAACTCCAGATAAATCTTTGGGTTCTTGGACTCTTAATGGGTTGCACTTTAAGTGTATGGTTACTTGGCGGCCTCTAATCCACCACTACTATAATACAACATGTCAGAAACACTCCCTTAGTGTGTAAATTAAATGTAAAAAAATGCTTGTACTTCAACCTGCACACCTGCTGCAATGACATTAATACTTTTGCATAACATTACTTAAGTAAGACGTCCACACACAAAAAGACCTATGTAATTCCTAATCTTTAACTTATGTATTCTTCCAACAATTGTCTTTTCAGTAGTGTGACGGTGTCTTGCCTAAATAATTACAATTTTAACATGGTTTCCCTTTTCAAAATAATGGATTAAACAACAGGAAATAATATATTAGCATATCACAATATTAAAATATCACAATTTGTATTTGATGTCAACAACACTTTCCCTTGTATCCATAATTAAATGATCATCCATTGAAAACAGGAAAATAAAAAGCATGAAGCCTTAGTTTGATCTCAGTCATTCTGCTTCACTGTGTATATTTGAATGATTTGACTCAAGTGCCACTGCAAATGTTACCAGTGGTGCTGAGATGAATAAATTAATTAAAATGAAAGACAATTAAAGAGACAAAGCAATTCTTAAAACAAAGTAAAATAGCATTTAAGATCTCCTTCTTCAACCAAATATAAACCACTGAAAGAAAGAAATCTGAGACCAAAGAACCCCATTTAAGAAATCATACTGCACCATAATTTAGGAAAATCAGATAAAAAAAAGCAATCATAATGTTATGTTCTTAATGTCTAATAACAAATAATCCTTTCTGTTACATACATTTTAGTAATCAACATGTAGTTGGATACCCTATGCACTCTGTGCATCAGTTTGTGGTATCAGATGAGCGAAAAAACACAAAAAAACTTTAATTTGATCTGCAGAAATCCACTCTACTTCAAAACCTGAGCAGAAATGGAAGAAAGATAGCGAAGAGTAGAGAGGTGTGTACTTGCATTCCCAGCGCTGCATTGTTGCCATCTTGCACTGCTCTCGGCCCTATCAAAATTAGAAGGAGAAACCATTTAATAATATGTCTGCAAACTTCGCGTTTTCTTGCATGCTTATTTTCAGTTCTGGGATTAAAATGTCAAAGTAATGAGGTACACAGCAGGACTTGGCTTGTTGAGTAATAATGCATAACAACTTTTACTTTATGTTGTATGTACGTATGTTTCAGAGGCTACCTCTTTAATAACCAATGGGGTCAGTAAAAGACATGTTGACCCCTCTAAACAGCATTCAAATAATATTATATACAATGTTTCAAAGAGAGAGTAAATGTTTTTAGTGGTTCAAAGTTTGCTGCTTCTTTAAAATATATTTAAAATATAGTTTGCTGCATCTTTAAAATATATATATACACAGACGTTTTAATCTTTAAATTAAGTATTTTGTAACGCTTATTGACTTTTAGAAAACAAAAATCAGCATGTTTGATAATAAATAATTATTAAGATAATTCCTCATTTCCCACAGGGCTTTGCATTGGACATTTACATTTTTAAGATGCTTATAACATTGTGATTTATGCAGCGCTGAAGCTGATCAAGCCAGCTAGCATGTGGCTAACAACATTTAGGCTTGGTTACGAATAGATTACATCCAAAATACTCAATGTCAAGTCCTTGTTGCATTGTGTCGAATCTTCTGATCAGATATTGAAATATGCTATAAGCTATCTGCGATATCATAGAACACGGCCATATTCAGTCGATAGTTTGAATAACATCATTCATCTTCGGAATATTTTGTTGGGCTCCAGAGTTTGTCCTATTTGCATAACTGCAACATCTGCTACTTGCTCTCTACACCCCATTGACTTTAGCCCCTATAATCATCTAACACCATGATGAACCGTTTACTAGCCAAGTACCAGGTCAACCTTAATTGCAGGTCTGTGTAAACATGCTAATCAATGCTGGAAACTAAGATGGGCAATAACCACACCAAAAGACTGCCAGATGACAAGGCTATGCCTAGTTTCCTGTGAAAGAAATCAACTCCAAGTTTTATCAGTGAGGTACATATTTGGAGGACAACAAACTCACGGTGAAGTTGAGAGAGATATAAACCAAACCATTATAAAAAGACTTGTTAATATTAAAAACTACATGTTTAGTCTTGTAGTGCCTAGAATCACATAATATTGTGCAGTGATAATTTTTATTGATTTATTGATGATTTATTGGCACCATTTTCAAATGTACAAAGTTGAGACATTAAATTAATGTGTTGATCAAGGCTTATATATGTATGCATTGTATGTAAACATTGAATGTCTATGTATATGCATAAAATATTATATATATTGTATTAAGACCTATTGTAAGACCCATAATATAAAATATTTATAAATAATATAAATATATTAAATATAAATATAAATAAATTCACACTTTATCTCTAATGTAATAAGGTTATGTAACTTAATAACTTTCGACATCACTCTGACTGCTTAAAGAGCATGACTGTCCCATAGACTTTGTGAAATTAAAACATTGAATTCAGACTTTTAAACTGGTATGTCTGCTGAATAACTAAATGCAGTTATTGGGAATAAAATTACATTGCATGCCCTTTTAAAGGGTTGTATAGTTCATAAGGTCTTTCCAAAGCTTTCAAAATAAATATTACTCCCCATGGGCATTGAAGAGTTGATTGAGGTTTTAACTTTGAAGCATGTAACACAATGACTTCTAATTTCCCTTGGATGTCCTTTGCGTTCAGCATCCTTTCTATTGGGACATCTATCCAATTATGCTACCACAGCAGATTATTCACAATCCTGCATTGACTAATTACAATAATAGCAATTTCCTACAATCAAAATCAAAGCAATTAATGCATTTGAAATGGAACTGGTTTTACTTGCATCGAGTTCAGAATTCCCCACAACAAGCACACATAATACAAGGCGTCCGCATAGATCCACCGTGATTGCACCATACAGACTTTATCTAAAAGTGATACCAGAATACAACAATATCATTTTTACATGCTCATTTCAGAAAAGGAGCAGAATGTGTCAAAAGCCTAATTCTCACGACCTCTAGCAAATGAAACATGTAAAATGTTTTTTGGAGGAAAGGCTAATTGATTTCTCAAAGTGTACACAACTATAATAACACCAACAACTTTACTGCAGCTGTATTTTTCCATGTTGAGAAACACTAAGAAAAAACCTGGTCAGCTGGCTATTGTATATCAAACCAAACCTTTTGACATCTTTACCCCTTTAAGCAGGGTTTAATGCTGGGGATTTAGGCAAAGTTTAACAAAGTTTATTGTTGTTAAATGTATAATTGAATTTTAAAAGTTCCAAGCGCATTGTGACTTTGAGCAAACCACACCAGCACACCCACTCCAGTATCAACCATATTATAATGCTGCCTTTCATATATTGTCTAACTGGTTTCAAAGGTTTATGTTTGACTATTATTATTACTGCAACGCAACAAACTACACATAACACAACACAAATACTTACATAAGAGTTGAGCATGCAATCAATATCAAGCCATGCCAGACAGAAAGATGGTTAGGTTTGCATAAAAAGAAGGATAAATGGTTAGAAAAACATCCTATTGCTTTATTGCCCATTTTCGCAACTCTGGTAATGCTTTTAAAAATATCCATTTTTTCTTTCTCTATCCCTCCCCCCTCTTGCTTCATCTGAGAGGTTGCTTCTCTGAGAGTTTCCTTTCATGAGAGGCAGGGAACCAAATGGTCCTGTCTATCACTTACAAATTATATGACCCCAGGACTGCATTTGATGTTTGTTTACACAGGGCAGTAAGATTTGGATCAATTTCTCAGTTTGTGAAAATGGCAATGATTATTCTGCATTAGCATGCTGATACACTCTTTGAAGAGGCAATAGTTGAAAAGCATGCTTGTGTTGAATACTAACCTTGCAATAGTGTAGAGCTAGTGGGTTCAATTACCTCTACAACAGAGGGACAAACCCAACAGAGCAAAATATAGAAACAAAAAGCAAATCATTGATGACACTGGCAGAAACCACTGAAGGTAAGCTGATTAATTACTCTTGGCTTTCTGGATGTGGTGTTAAGAATAAGTGTTAAATTAAATTTCCTTAAAGCTTACATTATGCATCAGGTATAAGGTTAAATATCAAATCTGTCAATATTCCTGTACTTAAACCATTCATTTTCACATACTCTTATATTATACTCCTAATGTAATTCCAAAGAGTTAAACGTACTTAAACAAGGATGCATGAACTCACCATACAGCAGACAGCTTGTGTTTGATGTTCCCAGTTTGTTGTTAGCGACACATGTGTAGTTTCCATAATCCCCCTCAGAAACGTTGAAAAAAGTCAGCTTCGAAATTGATCCGATATTCACTATATCCATGTCCTCATCGCCATTGAAGATCCTTAAAAAGGAATGACATATTACCATAAGCTATTTTTCCCATTTCTCATTTACCAGTTTGTATACATTTTTTACATGTTTGACACAACTTTTCCACCATCATAACGTCATCTTCCTTAACCAGATCATAAACAGAAAGATTGCAACCATTAAAATCTTTATTCATGAAGTATATGCCATTACCTTCTGTCATCTCTGTACCATTCAAAGTCCGCCTCGGGCACTGCATCGGCCTCACACTCCAGAACTCCTCTTTGGCCCAGGGTCACACCAACATCTCGGCCTTCAGACACACTCGGGGCATCTAGATATGCCAATAGACAAGAGCGCACAGACATGAGGAAATGAGGAAAAGGAGGTCAGAGCATTATGAGGATGGTCAACAAGTTCGACAGAACAAGAATTTCGTCATCTAAACATTTTTTCAAACTTTGTGATTTTACCTTCATGTCTTGCAATTATGGAACAGTACAATTTAATTGTACTGCAAGTATATAATAAACCACTCATGTTCAAACCGTGTCTCTTAGACATTTCTATATATTAAAGCAACAAGGAACTCACAATTGATCGTAATATCCACTGTCTGGGAGTCAGTGGATATTTCGTTGACAGCAGTGCATTCATATGTCCCTGCTCTGTGTCTGGAAATGAATTGGATGTCCAAGACCTCGTCTTCCGAAGCCAGGTCCCCTGCAGAGAACATCAAGAGATGCACAGAGGGAACCAATCATCATTCTAATTGAAATCAACAGACATTCTCAAACTAAAGCAGCACCATTATTTGAAATGGACTGACCAGGTTTCAAGACACGGAGATGAAGGATGTGATCACAAAGGTACAGTATGCCTTGTCTGACGAATACAAAAACAAGCTTAATAAAACCGCACTCCTGAATAGTTAAATTTTTTTACAACTGCTGACTGTGAATACCTCATTTTGTGATGTGATCAATTTGAGGGGGTAAGGTTTTTACTGTGGTAATTTGGTTTATTTTTGATACACTCATGCCCTTAGAATTCCCTAATTGATTATACATCTGCATATAGAAACCAGGAACACGTGAGTTTTAGGAAACCAACAAAGAACAAAAAGGTTAAGTCAAAATCAATTTTAAGCGCTGAACCTTTGCAATGTCGTAGCAGCATCCTTCAAGCAGGAGGAAGGTAACAGTTTAATTCTTTGTAAGATATTCAGATCAATGTCTTAACGATCTGACCTGTGGAAACATTCAGGTTATAGGTAAACCAAAAGTAACACAATGACACAATGAATAAACATCTAACAAAATCGATGTAAAAACCTAAAGTTCTGCAGTATGAGTCTTTTGAGAAAGTATTACAAGCATACCTGATATAATCTCTTGGATGGTGTACATGTATGCTTTCGGCCGTGGGGGGCTGTGTGGATTCTGACTTTATCCAATGAAATACTGTATGACCACACAGTCTCTTTTTTTGTAACAATATTTTAGCCTAGTTTTTGCATCTATATTTGTAAAGCATGTTGTAACCTTAACAAGAAATGTTTTACATAAATGTAGGCATTCTTATCATGATTATTAGCCATTGGCAGCCAATCTGTCTGGCTGCTCAAGTCCTCAAAGGCAATTTACTTTATGTTCTTTGGTTGATTTGATATAATGACCAACATGTTGAAAACGGTATGTGGTTAATTAATGCATTGTACCTTGCTTACTAAATCAATAATGTAACGATGAACTAACAAACTTTCCTAAAACAATCATTCTCAATAACTGCAAAGCTCTGAGTTCCTCATTCGGCTCATACCAAGAGCTGCCATAGCTTACAAGAACAGAAAGAGATGAAGGATGAATAGGTAGATAGTTGAGAAGGGTTGGAAAAGGGTGGGAGGGTGGCCAAACAGACGAACTGACAGTATATTGTTTGATAGTTTGAGTATTCAAATTTGAAAATGCATACTTTATAGAGACATGTATTTGTTTCAATATGGGCTAAATAAAAAAGCACATCCATTTACACATACTACATACAAAGACTAATACAGTGATACATTTAGGAGAAATCTAACCCATTAATATCTCTTTTGTATTCAGATCCTTCAGCCATGGCTGTCTAAATTTTGCTCTAGGGATTTCTCTCTGCTGTGATTATTGTCGAGATGTGTCTAGAAGTTGCTTGGAGTTTTCAAAATCATGATTTAGAGAGGTACACACCTTTGTACTACATAAACTGTAAACCATTCACTGTTTGTGTTCTACCTAAAACCAAGCAATGACATTCAAGGTAGTCTCCATAAACCACCCCAGTCGAATTGTGTTGATGCATAGATCTAAGCAAGGATATAAAACAAAAGAAAAACACTATGAAAGCTTTGATGTTCCTGGAAGGGCAGTGGGCTCTGGCATTGTCGAAAGGAACACGTTTGGAATCACTGGGCTTATTTCTAGAGCTGGCTGTCCAGCGAAGCTCAGTGTGCTGACATGAAGGACCTTGGTTACGGAGTCAAGCAGAAACCCAATGGCCATGAACAGAGCTTCAGATGTCCCCTGCAGAGACGGGATAACGTGGTGGAGAGACAGCTATCTCTGTGGTACTACTGTGCATCAAGCAGGCTTTTATGTAATGAGTGGCTAGATGGAATACAATTACACCAGGTTGTTTTTTTTAATCGGGAGATTATATAACTTTAGCTAAAGGCATATTCCACAAACTTAGTATGCACTATAAAATGTGATTTTGCAAACACATTTGCTTGACAAACATTTATACTCAGTTTAATAAAGTTGGCAAGTATATTTGAGTCTAAGTGACAAGTACATCTCCTTCCAGTCCCTTTGTTAAACATATAAAACAGATGATTGCTCTTGTCCTAATTCCAGTATGTTTTACAATGCAGTGTGGGCTGGCTAAATTGCAAATGGAGTTAGCAGGACACATTGAAGGGATGCCTATAAATGCTGTCACCCTGGCAGCAAAATCATCCGATATTCAAATAAATGTCCTCCAATCTTCGTAGCTGCCTATTTCACTGTTAATATTTCCTCACATACCAACAAACTTGAATATAGCCTCTGAGTTTGCGGTCTATTCCCAATGGTCTAACATTCTTGCTTATTAGCACTCTCGTCTTTGTAGCCCTGTCAGATCAAGTCTACCAATAAATAAAAAAGAGAAACAAAAAATATGTACGTATATCCACTTTTTTTTTATTATAAAGAATGTTCCCAGTTTGATGTATGCTTTGGGGAGACAGTTAATCTTTCTTGTGCAGCACTTAACGTCAAGTACAAAAGACATGTTTGACTTCCGTTTCTTCCCCAGGTGTTGTGGCTGACAGTAATAAAATGCACAAGTATTCACTTTGGTGGGTTTCGGAGCGACACCGACTCGCACCTGGGAGGGGTCTCTTAATGAGAGCAGTCGTCCTGGTGCTGGAACTACCTGATGAGGAGTGTCAGGAGAACTCCGCAGAGTACACAGGTGCTTTGCAAATGTGCCCTGTCTCTGTCTCCTGTACACTCTTGACTGTCTCAGCATCTGTCAGATATCATCTAATCATGTATCCGAAAAGCTCACATTGCAGGTGTTGGGTGCACCATATCATAATACAACAGTCCCAATCTGCACACTCGGATCCCTTCAAGTAGTGGCATCCGTCATCCACCTAAGAGCCTTAACTTTTCTGCTAAACATAACAAGAGAGCTAAGAAGAGAGGGGAGGTTAAACACAAGTTTAATGCTGTAAATAACTACAGCAATAGTAGGGCAAACATTTTGACACTGTGGCACGGTGTTTAAGTGAAATGGATGTAGCTGGCCACTTTATGGCTATCATTACAAGGCTTGTGTTGGGGAAATTGTCATCACTATCTCATAGGGGGCCAGTTCTTTTCCCTGCATGAGGCAGCAGCTTCTCTATCGTCCTGCTCATCATCGCAAGACCAGTGTGCCAGTCTCTCACTGTGCAGGTAAAGCCAGCAAAAAAACATCTGAGGGTGTAACCACACATTCCATTTCCTGTGTGGAGGAAATGGGAGAGCTCTGGGCAAATGCTGGCTTAGCCCAGGAAGATCCTTTGCAGGGTGCTGGACACATTATACATATATATATATATATATATATATATATATATATATATATATATAACACTGCACAAATAAATCCTTACAAAATACAATAACAATTTAAAATGTTAACCGTTTTATTTTTGTTTCATGTTTTAGATCAAACTTAAAACGTGCTTACAAATCCGCATTAAACTACCTTTTCCTCTGAATCGGTGGGGATCTGTAAACGGGAGGACTGCTGGTTACAGCGTCTGACCAAGATGTCCGTGAGATAACACAGCCTCCTGCACAGCTTCCTTAGGCTTCATCATCACAGAGGCATACCGGGAGGGATGGAGGACACTCGGGAGACCACACAGGGTAAAGACGGCAGGTAAGAGAGATGGGTGGGGGGAGAGAGAGCAGGAAAGGAGCAGGCAGGAGGCCCCGTACCCTGCACGTGCCTTTGAAACCCTGGGAGCGTGGCAATCGTGCCTTAGGCAAATGCCAATGTTGAGAGCCAGAGAGTGGGAAAGGAGGAAAGAGAGTGAGAGAGCATGCAGGGTGGTAAGGAGGGAGAGAAATAGATGAATGCGGGGTGATATGGTATGTAGGTATACAGCAGGTGCTGTGAGAACAGACAGAGAAGGCGAGTGGGCGTATAAATCCATACCGTGGCTTCTTTCAGTGTCAACCCACATAGACCACCCTCAGAATCACAGTCCTTGAGGGAGACATTAGCGCACTGTGGCTGCATGGGAATTTACACTGAGGGTTTACCTAGCTGATTACTGAGAAACAGTCAAAGGGGAGAGACACTGTAGCTGGATGTGGTTTTAGGTAACTGACAGAGAACCTGTTGCTTCACAGTGAACCTACACCGCTGCACCACTGAGGGGGACTGCCGGAAGGGACAAATATGCAGATAGTAATTTTGATGCTTATTATCAGCCATATTGAATTTTATAGTGTGCCAATTCTGCTTTGATGTCTCATCCTCTTTGATGGAAACAAACATAAAAGGCATAAAACCCTTCATTTACTGTAGCTTGGGGTTCTTTCCCCCCAATGTACTAACGCGGTCTTTCTTCTATTGAAGTGGGTGTCAGCGGAGAGAATATGTTGTGACAGATTTACTGTGATTCGACGTATCACTAGCTGCACATCTTTAGCCGGCGCTCACAATGGGATATGAAAACCCCATCTGTCACTAAACGCAGGCAAGGGCATGCATCGCCACAGTCTCAGCATCATCATGGGTGATAGTAATGGCACTTGAGGAAAGCACTCGGCAAATCCCAGGCAAACATGCTTTGGAGTAATTAACATGTGCAGCAATTTCCGAAATGTGTTGGTGCTTACTAGTATCCATAAAATGTATGGAATAAAGAAACATTTGCACCGTTAAAGTGCAATTGACTTGGCATACACTGTAGCTGAAGGAGTGACATTTGATTTCCTACAGATAAGGTAAACATGCAAGAAATTGTGTCATAAGTGATCTATTACGATTAGAAACAACTTGTGCAAAACAGCATTGGCTTGTGCTGTACAGTGTAAAATAGATACATGTAATTACAACACCAGGTTATCAAGCTGCAGGAACAAGCCTAAATGTGGAGGCTCATATTATACCCTCTACTAATCAATTCATATCATCTCAAATCAAAAAAGCAACTTCTCTGAATACTTTTCTTGTCAAAACCTAATGCATTTGTGCAAACATAAACAAATGGATATTTCCAATTTGGCCGTGTCCATTCCAATTTTAGCATTGTATTGCCCCATATCCTGAGTTCCATCATACTTTTACTCGTTTTGGCTGCCTTAATGTGACAGGACCTATGCTGGTGGCCTGGGTCTGACAAACATTGCAGTCAGGTACTGTGGTCTCTGGGAGATACCGGGGATCTCTTCAGATCCGCCAGAAGCCCCTAAAGCCATCTATCTATCATGGTGTGGGGCCTTCCAGTCGGCTGCTGAGCTGGGTCATGACTGCACGAGAGCACAGGCAGGAGCTGGAATCATCAATCCTACCCCACCCCGACAGACACACACTCCCACTCCCACTCCCACTCACACTCACACTCACACCCACACTCACACCAGCACACACAGTCCAACACGAACACCTTTTGATTGATATTTTTTTACCTTCTTTTTTTTTTTTTTATGCCACCCTGAAATGCTTGTAATAACTGGGCCCACACTAAATGGCCCCAAGCAAACGGATGGTGAGGTGGAACTAGAGCTGGTAGAGGTAGATTGAAAGTTGTGCTGCAATGACTTGGGTTTTCTCTGCTTGGTTGTGTTTTGCTGTGAGGGTCAGGGTAAGCTGAGTTTACTCTGATGGAATATTGTGGGCCAGTCAGTATTATCACCCCTCCATCTTTCCATCTGTCAAATAATGTGGGCAAAGGCATCTCCCACTGACCAAAACACATAGTACTATTGAGGATATTGTGCAATGCTGCCCTATGGAATCTTTCAACAATAATTATCTTGAGTTAAACACATCAATCTACCACTGAGTACAAGCAACTGAATAAACATGACTAGCTTCAAAATAATTGATTCTTGTGATACAATGTATTGAAGGGGAGACACCATGATATCCAGCATCTTAATTGTCTCTCTTAGTTTGGTGAGGCGTCATGAAACTCCCTTATTAAATCAATGATAAACAAAATAATGGCATGTGAAATGAGGTCAATCAAGTTCATACATAGGGCTGTCCAACCAAGACCATAAAACCATTTTTTGTCAGTTTCAGATAAGCTAAGGACAAATAATCACGGTAAATCGCAAATATAAATGTACATTCGCACAAACGTAAAAATCATAATATTGTATACAAAACCCATTCCATCATTGCGTGCAACAGAGGTTTTAAGCTTTTAGAAGATAATAATATTAAATCAAAAAGAGGAGCAATATGAGCAAGCAACCAACTAAAGATCTACTGCTGGTCAATATGTCTTTGAGGACCTCATTCAGCCTGGCCATTACTCAAGCTTGTTATGCAAAATCATTACAGGGTAATCTTTACATGTGACAGGCCTACTTGATTCAATGCTCAAATCAATTGGCCTATGGACATTAGGATATCAGTGGAATTGAATGAGCAATATATTAAAGGGACATTCCTCAAAGTGAGTAAAGGGACATGACACACTAGTGGTTCTGTTTTTAAAATAATTAAAAGACAAGTGCTAATGAATGCTTATACTTGTGTGAATATGTTAGCTGAAAAGTGTCCAGCTGCAATGATTGAAGGCTAAATTGACATTGAATAGGTTATACCCGACTCTCAATATTATTGTGCATTCCTTTTCTGTTTATGTTCTCTATGTTCTCTTTATGTCCACTGTTCATATCATACTTGGGCCTTAGGTCTGAAAATAATTATTCCAACAGAAAATAGGAAGCTTCAGTAATTCTTTTACAATGTTCTGAAATTAAGGTTATTGTTAGCTTATAAATGCTTGTGGCACATTGACTCTGAAATAATAATAAAAAAAACAAAGGCAAGTCAACGGTTTGCCCTTTCTGCCTGATTGCACGTTATGCATGCACACATTTTCTTACATAATCTATTATCTTTTGCATTTGTATTTAAGAGCAGGCCTAAAATATGTAAATCAATGAATTACAGTTAAAGAGTTGCTGTTGTCAGGCAGCCCCCCCCCCCCCCCCCCCCCCCCCCCCCCCCCCCCCCCCCCCCCCCCCCCCCCCCCCCCCCCCCCCCCCCCCCCCCCCCCCCCCCCCACACACACCACACACACACACACACACACACACACACACACACACATACACACACACACTCACAAACACACCCACACAAACACTCCCCCAAACCCACCACACTGCAGTCATCACACCACCTATAGCATAATTATGTGTAATACATCTTTTCCCTTCAGTCACAGTAAATACAAATACTTATTTTATTAGTTCCAAAAGTGTTTGCCAGGTGAAACGGTTGTGTTACTGTCTGAAGAAAAACTCAGCTATCATCATTTCGTCTGCCTCTGAAAGACAAATTATCACACCCTCTTCAATTTCTTCCCTGGTAATTATGACGGATGGTACCTATAGGAGCATACGCTTAGCAAATGAGAGCATATTCTATGAAAGACTTAATAGACCTTCTTTTCTAATATCAAATTAGAAAGCTGACTCAGTGGAGAACACGGTCGACAGATGCAGCTAATAACATTTCACAGTGGCTCATGATACTATTGGAATGGGAATTATTAAAGCACAAGTTTGTTTTGCAATAACACACCCTCGGCTGCTTTCATAGGCCAGTGATTGGCCTGTTCAAGGGAATAACAGCATAAGCAGCTTTTCCTAATTAGAGAGAATGTTATCTTCTTATCTTCTCAGCTAGAACGCTAAACACCAACATGGAAAGGGAAAACAGGCTTTAACTTACAGTTGTGGCCCTATTCAATCAGCTCATTAATTTATTTTCTATTATGGACATATGCAAAACCCACACCTAGCATTCAATATTTGATACAAGTTCACAAACTATCTGTTTAGTTACTTTGTGATTGCAATTTGCATATTTTTTGTCCCCAATAAACTTACTTATGCTTATGTGTATTGGACAGATACTGTGTTATTGCATGCATTGACAGACAATGGATTATTGTCTTCCCCTCTGCTGTGTCTCAGAACAGGCTGAGAGATTCAGATTCTGTTCTGAAATGAGTTACATTATTACTTTGGTATGCGTGTAAAAGCTCATATGCACTTCATTATACACCATACCAGTCTTTAAATACAACATAGTTAATTTACTAGAAACAATAGTGAAGGAAAACAACTATAAAAACAAGAGCAAATATGCTACTACAAAATGCTGGATAGGAATGCTCTCTCGCTGCAAAATGTTTGATGTGCATCATAGTTTAATGTATACCTCCAGTCAGTGCAGCAAAGCTATACGCTCAAATGACTGGGCCTAATTGACAGGAGCAGATTCTAAAGGAAGGCACTTTTCAGACACAAAATGCTTGTTTCCCACTTCTTTGTAGATGTTAAGTGAGCAGTGGAACAAATGTGGTGATTGCTTAATTGCATGACCATTCCCGAATGTCTTTGGGGCATTGATTCTTGGAGGCTACTGGCACTGCAGACGACAGTTATTCTTTTCAGTAAAGGCTTTACAATTATGGATTCCCCATCAACGCGGCAGTCAAACTAAGCAAATACAGCCCAGCACAGCCCTCTTTCTCCATTTACATGCGCAGAAAACAGGTCAGCCACATCCTTGTCATATTACCATTTCAATTGCCAGATCCTGGTAGCGACACAAAGAGAGAAAAGACACTTGCACAATAGCGCCGTGCAAAACATGTCTCATTACTAATGCAAGTCTTCTACCTGGTGTAGTGGAGCATGGACATAGTGTGAGACAGAAAGATAAACAAAAATATTACTTTTTCCGTCTTTCAAAGTGAAACAAAATGAAATTGTTGTTGTGAAGCATTTTCAATATTATCAACTCCACTGTGTAACCAACAACAGCTCTCTTGAACAATGCAATTTTTGTCCTTGCAGAAACACCATTGAATTGTGTGGAAATTAATACTTAAATGTAAATGTAAACATGTATACAATTACCCTAATCAATGAATCAAATGGCAACAAGAGTAATTATCCTTTCCACGTTATTCACAGTAATGGTGATTGAGAAATAACTAATGACAAGTACAAAGCACTAGGGGAGGGCCATTTACCCAATGACTGAGGCAGTGAGAGTAAAAAGGTCAGAAGAAGACAATGGTGTGTGTGTCAAAAACATTTAAATAGAAGTTAAAAAAATGAATAAATCAAGTTTGGTCTTACCCGAAGGTGAGATGAGCTTCCAGCTTATCGATGGATCTGGTTTTCCATTAGCTTGACACATCAGAGTGACATTGGAGCCTTCGTTCACCACAATATCCTTTGACAAGTTGATGATTTTTGGTGGTACTGAAAAAATGCAATGACAAAATCTGTGATGCTTACTTCTGGTTTTGCAAAAAATACATTTTAGCTCCATCTCTGACAGATAAGATACAGTATAATGAATGGTCAATGCTCTATAACAAATGAAGCACATTGTTATCATAGGTGTTAATTAGGCATATTTTAGGTGTCACTAAATTTAAGGAAAATAAATAATTGCAATGTCTAAGCAAAAAGTAGTCTCGTTCATTTGAGGGATCCACACAATTCTGTTTAACTGTCATGTAAACTTTTTCTCCCTGATGATGGTGCAACTAAAATAAAAACATCACCCTTTTTAGAAAATTCAAATAAAGCATATGAAAGCCCTGGTCGCTAACCCTTTTAGGAATTCACTGATGTTTCGCTCAGTAAGGGTCAACATTATCATTACCAACTGACAGCATGGCAAATATAATTGAAAAAAATTATAATGTGTGTGTATATATATATATATATATATATATATATATATATATATATATATATATATATATATATATATATATATATATATATATATATGTAATACAGATTCACTTTCAGGAAGCCAAACAAAAAAGCTTGTCTTGATGTTTTGGTTGTGGGTACAAATTTGCATACTAACATCCAGTCTCCAGGAAGTGCTGAGGACAATGCAAATCAATAAAGTACAAAGCTTTACTCCACAGAACCCCTTTATTGTTCCCAAACAGAACTGAAAAAGGCAGCCATGACAAGTAAAGAGCATTAACAAAGGACATATTACAAGAACATACGTTTTGTCCAACAACCATAATATTTTGTTTTAGATTAAGGCACTTTAAAACTTTAAAGCTATGAATAATGTCTTCCAAAACTCACTGGAAAAATCTCTTTTTATTTATTTGAATTAGCATGCTGGTCTTAAATTTCCACTCAAAAGTCATCAATATTACACAACTCTGTTCACAGTATTTATGAAGATGTTGGTCAGACTAGCCTTGCATTGTAAATACAAGCTTCCTCTGCAAGAATGAATTAGTGCTAGGAATGGACTTGAAAAGGGGCAACATGTTTTGCTTGAAAAATGGCCCATCTGGAAATGCATAAGACAAATTAGACCGTAGCTGAAATAGTGTGTGTTGAATACGTCACAGAAAGAAAGACATTGTATATATTTAAAACAGTGCAGTAAAGGGGAATGGCGCTGTTCAAATCTTCCCCTATCACCTTTATAATGCCATACACTCAGCTGTTGTCCTGCACAGTACAAAAACAGTGGAAGAACTGTGCAATGGGCAAATAAACATATCGACGTATTGGTGTCTGCATCTTTGGAGAATGGGAAGTATAAGAATGTGTGGCTGGTACAAGAGCTGAGGGTGGCAGAATAGCACTCTGTAATTTGTCAAGTTTGTTTACTGAGCACTTGTTCAACTACCTTGGCATGTATGTGACATAGTGGGATAAGAGTTGGCCACAAAAGATGTTTCACTACAAATATAAGTCACACCAGTGTGTCATTTTAGCATGAGTGAGCCTGCAGGTCAGCTTAAAGTGATAGTTCACCCATTTTCGATTTTTTTACATGTTTTTCATCAGATACCACTGTTGTATTTTAAACATTGTATCGTCATTTAGCATTTTGCAATCAAACAGCAGAGTGTCAAACAAGCTGAGAAAAGGGCTCTCTATTGCACCATCGTGGGTGTTTTCAGAATTTTTTAGAACTACCACCGTTTTTAGTCAAGGGGAGAGCGTTTGCTGGTTCTAAGTTTGATTCGCGCAATGATATATGGGCTTTGTGGTGTACAATGAATTAATCATTTAAATGCCGGTGGCTGGAAAAATACGTGAATTTCACTTGCATTGATCCTATGACCTAAACTTGTTCAATATGCTTAATTTAGCCTAAACAACAGCATATTATATAGTATATTGTTTGAGAACATCGGAAAAAGTTTCCCTTTAAGTTGTTCATTTAGAGTATAAATACATGCGGTATTCAGTATCTCGACTGTGAGGTTAGGATAAGGGCTTTGTTTAACCTTGGGCTACAATTTACCTCTTGAGCATCCCACTTGTTCTGGTCAACCCCCTCTTCTCACATCCCTTACTGCAAGGGTGCAAGGGTGTACCCATGACTCAGAGAGCTGACTTTGGATCAAGCTGGCTAACTACAATGGAAATATGGAGCACAGAAAATCCGGCTTCCCCCAACCAAGTTAATACGCCACCCTTACTGGCTTAATTGCCCTTGCGGTTACAAAAACAATATTTTACCAATAAGCTCTTAGATTGTATGGCAGCAAGATGCATTTGTTTTAAGATTGCTCACCAGATTGTAGTATTAGATTTTGATCAATTCCATTGTGA
Source organism: Galaxias olidus (assembly GCA_026901105.3). Classification (NCBI taxonomy): domain Eukaryota; kingdom Metazoa; phylum Chordata; class Actinopteri; order Galaxiiformes; family Galaxiidae; genus Galaxias; species Galaxias olidus. The sequence goes on from JAPMUY010009769.1 coordinate 261,070, forward strand.
GAATAAATGGAAAAGATCCATATTTGGATATGTGGAGCTTGTAGCATACTTTACACTTACTGGGGCTTTAGGCCTATCTTGTGGTTGTACTGTTTATTACATTGCTGGGATTTAGCACATTTTCACCACCAAAAAAAAAAAAAAAACACTCCACACTTAGCACAGACACTTGTACTGATAAAATATGTTACTGATTTGGTTTGTGGCTATTGTAATGAAGTAACCACTATCTCCTGTTTAAACCTTTTTGTTAAGTAAAGTTGTGTATGTGAAGATTAAGACTGTATCAGGTTGATGCCAATATGATCATTGTGTATCATAACACTTTCAATATTTATAACAATCAGGTTATGCTGCATTTGTCATAGTCTCTATAGCTTTAGTGGGATTCCATACAAACAGTTCTAGATAAAACAAAAAAATATAAAGAGCAATCCATAGCTTGTGTCATAAGACAATTTACAGTACATGTGTTGCACAGCGAAACAACCATGCATTACTTCAGGTAAAAATAAAAAATATTCTTTGATCATTCTCATATTTAGCCTCTACAATTTCTGTCTTTGACAAATGTCTATGCCTGACAAACAAGCGGCATCTTGCAAAAAGTGTGCTTACAGTGAAGGGATTTTCCTTTCATACTGCACTCTCAAATATCCAATGAAGACATTTGACTGTATATGTGTGCTGCCTCGAGATTGGTATTCTCTAGCCTTTATAGAAGGTAAAGCGTGCTAAATTGCATCTTAATAGAGCTGTTCCCTCCCATCACTTTTGATGGGGGATTTCAGAGCTTCAAAGGGTTCCTAGATTCAACAGGCCGCAGTGCTGAAATTAAATAATTCCCTATAGCTGCAGAGGCCACGAACCTAACCTAGAATAACTGAAGCCCCCACATAGAGCAATAGGGGGAAAGAAAACTTCAAAAAAGAAAAATCTGGCTTTCATAAAATAACGATAGGTGTTAATTGTTGTGCTATATTTTTCTTAAACATTCATCACTGTCAGGAGAACATTAGAGTTTTAGTTTTAGATGATTCTACTATCTGCATGTATAATCATGTCATAATCACATTCACATGAGAACCATATACACATGCATTACATAAAGGCATTTCCATACAATTTCATGGGAGCAAAAATTTTTTCTTTTATTAATTATTAATTTATTTTTCTTTAACAAATTTGATTAAACTAATTATAAATGCAATCTCCAACATATTTTTCTGCCCATGGTACCACACAATCAGTTCCCTACACATTGCATAGGTATAAAATCACCCATACATGTAGGGTATAAAGAAGCAACGACCAAACACATTTATAATGTATACGTCCAATGTTTTAAGTTTGTTCAGTGTGAAAATAAAAACATTTGGGTCATATTTTCATAAAATGTAAAAGAAACAAACTAATTATAATGTTCTAGTTATAATTTACTATGAATAGAATTACATTACTTTTAATATAGTGCTCATAATTTATTAAATAATCTTATGGTCACACATCTTTCCCATTTTAACAGTATATACTGACCTGTTACTAGGACTTCAAAAGGGAATATACACTGTTTAGAATTTTTTAACTAAAAACAGCAAATCTGATGCATAACTAAATTACCTGTGAAAGTCGAATGAGACCCGTAAATAGCAAAGCAAATACATATGGATTACAAATCAAATTTATAAATATATAAACTTTGGTAAACAGGCCTCAGGTGCACAGGTGATCTTTAAACTATTGAGAAAGTCGCAGCAAGTGCTGCAAGGCTAAGGCAGTGGCTCTGTCAGGTAGCAAATAATTTCATTCAGTGTATCCTGTTTGTGAGAGCATGTCTTACCAGAACTGCATTCAAGCAGAGTGACTTGTGCCTGCTACATAGTATTATGGCTGACCTTTTCTGTTCAAGTGTTCCATTGCTTTCTCAATCAAACCACTTTTCTACCAACTCACAGTTACCAAGGCAACAGCTCAAATCTTTCTTAGCTTTGGTTCGTCACATGCCCCAAGCTTTAGCTGACAGATGTATTGTATGTAGCCAAGAGCAAGGTATGTTTGAGGGAAATACAGGTCTGGCTTATCTTGTGTGTATAAAGCCAGTTGTCCGTCAATAATTACCTTCCCCCTACGGGCGCGGATGGGGCTTTGAGAAAGACACTTAACCCCTGAACTTCTCCGATGGCCAGCAGTACAGACTGTCGTAGTATGTGGCAATTTCTCAGCGTGAATGTGTTCGAGTAAGTCCCTATCCTAGATAATTCATCGCCCAAAGTATTTATGATTCCAAAGTTATAAGTAGTGAGCTGGCTCAACTAAAGTTCAGCATCGGCTAATCCTAGCGGGTCGGGAAGGAGTAGTATCAGGTGGTATTCATTACAGGGCCTTGGAACCCCTCGTTCAATCCTCTGCTGGGATCGATTAATGACTCTGACTATCTCTACTTTAAATGTGGGTTTTAATTAGTAGAGATACAAACACTGTCTTGTGTCTTTAAGGACCAAAAAAAAACATTTGTTGCATAAGTAACATAATAAAGTGATCTGAATCATCTCATATTACACATTTTGACTCCCAAAATGTTGAGGAACCACTATGGTCTAGGCAAGGTTCTTCAGTTAGTCAAAGCATTTTATAATTATGGGGTGTCCAATGCAATAAAATGAGCTAAACTAAGTGCAAAAGAAGAATTTCTCTACTGTTCTCAGACCCGTCATAGTTCTTTCTGAGGACATGTTTTTCAGACAGAGTCCTAAAAAGTAGGTCTGAAGGGTATGTTAAGAGCTAGGGTTCTGATGCATGCTAATTTGCATGATATTATCGGTTTAAAAAGAAATACTTGAGACTGTATACAATGGCTGGATGGTGTTCAGTCCCAGTGTCGCATAGATATAAAGTTTACATATGCATACAAAAATATTTACTGATTATAAATAAATATTTAAATTTGTAAATTCAGCACCTGAAAGATTAGTTTAAATTGTATTTACAGTAAGATAAGTAAATATCCCAAAATGAATGAACATCTCGACCGTTACACTTTACTGGCACTGTCTCTTTGCCAACACCATTTAAAGCAGTTTAAAATAAAACTTTAAATATAATAACGTGAAGCTTAATTTTGTGTAAATAATGGAGTCCTTGCACAGACTTTACGTCCTTGCATAATTAATAGTGGTCCAAGTGAAAGAGAAAGAGCACATACTGTACAATATGATTTTTATGGTGGTGATGTATAGATATCCAGAAGCACTCAAGTTCACTCAAGTCTGATTAAAATGGTCCAGTTCTTGTGCGCACTCAGAAACCTTTTAGCAGACAATGTATTTGCACACCATACTTTACACCATAGGACCTCTTTCCTTAAAATAATTATTCGGAAAAAAAAAAGGTTCTAAATGGCTATCCCTTCATATAGCAAACCTATCATGTAGAATAACATGAGCTACCGAGTATTTATATAGTCAGTTGTCCTTGATGCTATTTTCTTCAGAAGTTGACAGACTAGGGTAGTTATCCTGGAAAAGTTAGTCATTGACATTAATGCATTAAATCAAGGTTCTTTAGTTTGATATGTTTGCTGGGCCACTGCAAAATGATACTCGCATACCAGTTTTGAAGCGCTAATCCACTCACTTCATCTCATCCACGTCTCCTCTAATGTTCTGTATTCTCTTTCTCTTATTCGCTCACCCTTTGTTGCCTCCAACAAGGACGTGCTCCTATGCCTTATGCTTGTCTGAACAACACACACATACTGTCCTTCATGGGTATAGTCATCTAACTTAATTTGAAAACAAAAAAGCTATGAAAAGTAAAAAATGAGCCTAAGGAAAGAGCTCATTAATTTAGCCCTCTGCAGCTTTGCTCAGCTTTGTTACACCCTCATGCTCTGATGCCCAGGAATGACACTGTCATCAATCAAACAGACACAGGATTCAGTGATTAAGAAAAATGCAATATCACCAAGGTGCAGTGCTTAAGATTCTCCCTAATCAGGCTATTATCCACTTCATTACAAAACATGACTCAAAAAATCTCTTAATTGAGTTTGTTTTCTTGGGTGTGTGTCAATCAATTGTAGCCAATACAATGTTTTTTACTGGAAAGATGTTCTTTCTACAATCCAAGCATGTAACTGAATTGAATGTCACGGACGTTTGGATGAGGATAGTTCTAGAGAAATGGTCAATTTAGACCCTCGAAAAGAATCACATGTATACTGCAACTTTAAAGGGCATGCATCGTTACGACCAACAACCAAATCAAACACAAAAAATAGGCATCTTCTGCTTCTTCATCAAGCCTGATATCAAAAGCCCTTTGTTACCTTGAACAAGGATGTGCACGGATGTAGTCCTCGGTCTGCTGCTTGTCTGAACAGCACACACATACTGTCCTTCGTCTGTCATGTCCACGTCATCAATCTTGATAGTGAACTCCTCCTGATTGAGGGTCACCAAACTCACTCTGGGATCCACCGACCATTTGTCTTCCCCGGCATACAGTATACTTGATCGGTTAAGCCAAGCTGTGTGTGTGACAATGTCGCCCTGTGCACACCTATGGAGCAGAGAACAAATCATGTAAGATATGTCGTAATGTAAGTAAGGGATACCACAGAATAAGTACAGAGTAACTCGTTCATGACGCAATACTGGGTCTTAAGCGGTGTAGCTTATCATTATTATGCACGATAGTTTAGGTTTTAACATGGTTGCTTATTTTAAACAATAATGAATCACTATAATAGAAGTGTAAAAAGACCAAAGATGCCAAGTAAGACCGCTGACCTAATTTGCCATGCCAAAGCTTTTAGTACCAATCAGTAATTTTTTGTCTTATTGCGTTGGAGTCAACACAGCAAATCCCACAGGTACTTTTGGTGTCAAAGAAGACAAAACTTGGTGTGGGTACTGTAGAATCGATATAAAGTGGTGGGTTGTCAGAGGAGTGGACTATGGTGTGTGTCGAGCTGATTGATGGCCTTCTATACCCATTAGGGAACTGAATTTATATTTTGCTTTAAATTCGGAGCAACTCCTTACTTCACTAGTGTGTGCATGTACCTATCTGTGATTTTAAATTTACATTGCAGAATAATCATATAGTTAGTACTACTGTACTATTGAAAGAAACATTTTGTCTTTGGCGTAGCATACATCAAGTCCCACTACTATCATTTGCATGTGTGTCCCTACACCAATGGATGTTGCTGGGAATCTGAAACTTTCTGAAAGACAACCTCCTCACTGATTGCCATATTTGGCCCATCATTATTACCATGCTCAATTAGGCAGTTAGCTCAATGGAAAAAACGTTTTTCTTATTAAAACATATTATTGGGAGCATTAAAATCAAGCACACTGTTTCAGTCATTGAAAAAAAATCCAATAAAAAGCAGAAAATAATTTTCAAACTTGCTGCCGGTCATCGTTTACAGTTCTGTCAATTAAAAGTCTGTAAAGGCCTTGATGTAGATATAACCTTTATACATAGGACAACACAAGGACACCAACTAGTACTACTTTCACTCTGTTGAACTTTGTTTTCTCCCAAAGGGTAAGCTATAAAGTTTTCAGGAATCAAACAAAATTGCACAGATTTTGCCCTTCTGTTGCACGTTGAGGGTCTCTGTATTTAAGGGGACTCATAATTGGAAGGATATACGTAAATTCTGCCTGCGTGCATTGCGATGGGATGGCACAAAGATCAGAGGCTTTCCCACAGGAATGTGTTTTATGATATATTGTTGGACAGCCTTCACTGACACATTGAAATACATTTTTTATGTACTGTGTACAGACACTATTTTTACCATCGTACTTAGATTTCCTGTGGGCGAATAAATAATTCCTCCTACATCCTTTCTACTGAGACAAATGAGTCCCATGGTGGCCATAACGAAAAAGCCTCCATGAGAATGGCTTGCCAGTAACACCTAAAGGAGATACATCACAAAGGTGCAAAAAGAGCAAGGCTCTAAGAGAACTGCACTGTGCATTAAAAAGTCTCAATGGACATTCTAGCATGAATGAAAATAGATCACTCAAGTCACCTTTTAGGTCAATATTCAGCCTCATATGCAATAACAGCAACAAACCAGAAACATTCAGTGCCATGCTCCTCTAGTGATATCTATATCATTGTGTAGGCTGTTTGGCCGGGAACTGCATTCTCTTCCTCTTGTCGATATCTGATGATAACTTGGCTGCAATTTTCAAAGATGAAAAGGAAAGCTGACTTAATGTAGGATGTTTTTTTTTATTTAACGGAATTATCATTTGTAATACGATTATTGTACACAGAAAACTGCCTAAGTTGTACTTAACCATTGCACTTCATATTAAAATCGAATTTGTAAAAAGTAGGCGTTAAATAGGTTATTGCACTCTGGTTTTCTGCTAGGGTGTTCACTGTTCAGTAGCCTAAATTCATGCATTGGTGTGTGTTTGTTTGCATGACTACAACTATATGCTGAGCAAAGTCCTCATACAGAATGTCCAACCCCTCAACAAAATCCCCCCAGAAAGCGACAAAGAGAAATAAATGATTGTATACTGTATACCATTCCCCTTATCACTTTAGCACAGACGGAAAAGCCCATTTAATCCAAAAAAGTGTCAGCGTTCTCAATGCCTTGTAAGATAAATCCAAATGTGTGAGAGGATGGTATAAAAAAATGAAGTACTGGGATAAACAACATATGCCCTCTCCTAATGTGCTCTCAGACACAGTGGTGCTCATAAATCATTAAAAATAGATAGCTACAACCCTCACAATTAAATGTGTACACTTTGTTCACCTAGTAGATCAATGGAATTAATGACTGCTGCTGCATATACGTCATTATTGGCTGTTTTAGAACTAATGCCACAATAATTTTGTATAAGTGCTGGGTACACAAGGAGGAAAGTTAATTAACTATAGATAAACATAAAAATGGGTAGTTTCTCAAAGGGTGTATAAATCCAAAAATGTATTTTACAACCATTCCTTTCCTATGCTATACATATTTTATATGTAGCGGTTGGCTTCTATGGCTGGTTTTACCCCCTTGTATGGTACCATAGAACAATAAACCTAATGCAGATATGTTCAGAGTGTTAGAAGTTCAACATACTACATACTGTACGTAGATAAACCACCGGTTTTGCAGAACAGAAACTTGCAGTGCATGTAGTAAATGTATGTCCACATCAAACAGGTTTTTTAATTTAAAATGGGAAGTGCATGCTAATATAGGACAGTGATACTGTGGGTCAAATGAAAAATAGTGATGAGTGAAAAATCTTACAAAGTTTACCAACTTTGACAGCAGAATGCAGATTGCACAATAATTAAGAAAACCTTTCTCTTTGAAAGCTGTAGTCTCCCACAAAAGCACAGACATTTCCCATGTTACTTTCATGTATATTCTGCATTTTTTCTTTCAAACAGTCCAACTTTTTCATCAGATTTTATTTTAAATACTGAAATAAAATGCTGAAAATGTCTAGAACAAACTTCTAATAGCATACATTTCTCACAAAACTATTCACAAACTATTCTGCACTATTTCACAGCATTACTCAGATAGTCAAGGAAACCTGAGAAATTTGAGGGTAATTTACTGGGAATCACAATTTATCCACTGATCTTACGTTAAGCTTTTTGTATTCTGCCTCAGCTTTGTGCAATAATTTACATATACGAGTGAATGCAAAAAAAAACTGAAAAACACTTGTTTTGAACAAGTACTCACAAGTTAAACATCCATTGTTTTTATGACTCACTGAGGACAGCAGAGGGCTTTTGGTCTAGTCCTCAACATGTTTATCTTCGTCGGCTACTTGAAGATCTTACTTCGGTAATGAGCAGCAGTCAAAGTGAAGAGTGCTTGTTACAGATATCGGTGTTATGGAGGATTCCACTCAGCGGTAGTGTGGAAGGCTCAATAAATTATTAGAGCATGTGAGGAAACCAAAACCAAAGGTGTGCTGGTAATAATAAAGCATGCAAAGGGCTAATTAAATGCTGTGTTGAAGCCCCTCCAACGTCGTTGACTCATTATTCTTAAAATAGAGGAATACAATCAAAAGAGACGTGTTCTGCTGGATTCGTCTCGCCCGCTGAGACTCGCAGCACGGTTCAGTCAGACTCCATCGATTCACTGCCTTTGACCACACTGTTGAACCACACACGGCTTTTGCACTGTAGTTACTATGGTGATGGCTCCAGCTGTCTCAGGGGCTGGCGAAGAGGATAGTGGATGAGCTGTTCTGTCAGTGAGAGGCCAACCAGGAGCTCAACCCCCAACCCCACACATCACCAGGCAACAAAGTGAAGCTAGCAGCATCACTTTAAATCACTAGGGGACTCGCATGTCTTTGCACCGAACAATTCATTTGTGATCCCCCCACCAGTGTGGCAAAGCTTTGCATTACAACTGAGATCAAAGTTGTAGAGGTCTCTGCATCAATGTACATAGATTTTCCTGGAACTAGCTCGAAGCTAGCTGGAAAAGGAAATACAATGAAATGCAATACATTTGAAATGATCCTGCGTGGAAGGGATATATTTATGGGTGTGAGGGATTTATGCTCTAAACTCCAAACCTTCCCTTCACTGCATGAGTGGATTAGCTAAAAACTCCACTTTCATTGTGTTCAAAACTTCTGGACAAAACCATGCACCAAAAACTCAGGCCGTATGTACTCCTGTGGGTAAAATGTCTTTACAAGCGTAATTGCTAGAATAACTCCATAAACTACAATCTGTCGCACAGCTACTTTAAAAGAAAACGCTGCAATAACAGTTGAATTTCCCATGTGTCCCAGGATAGATTCCCTACACTACTGCTCCTGTTTATCCAGCCCCTACTGTAGAGGGTCACTGCTGGGTCACATGGCAGAGCCAGGCTTTGCTTGTTCTAGACCTCACAAGGGCCTTTAAATGAGGGGACGGTACCCTTGTTTGGGGAATAAGAGATTTGTCCCTAAAATAGCATCAGAGCGACTGAGACAGCGAGGAACCTTCCCCGTTCAGACGCCCAGTGCTACCCACTGTGGGTCAAACTGACCCATCGAAAACCCATGAGTTTGCTCTCTCTATCAACCCTTTCTCTCTTTCTCTCTATTGCATAGAGGCGCAGATGGGTGAAAGAAGTGGCCAGTAAGCTGTTATACATCTAGTGGAATATAGCTGGTGGGCCCTCTGGCAAGATCTCAGGCTCAGTGTGCAAGTGAGTGTATGAGCTCTGGTTAATTGAGCTGGACACAAAGCCAAGCCAAGGAGGTAAGCACCCGCATGAATCATAGTAGCTCTCTCACAGCTCCACACACCAAGGCCAAATCACTGGGGCACTGGCTTTTGCTTGCCTTGTATAAACACTTCACATAGCACCAGCGTTTTTGCTACGAGTCATACAGCCAAAACCACATGAAGATGTTACAGTTCCTGGTTGCCCTCAGAACAAAAACGCACCAATCAGCGTGGCTAATGCAATAAATAGGTTCAAGTCCAAAAGACATCAGAAATAATTAATCCATAATTTAGTTTGGTGGATTACAGATCCAAATTATGTATAGACGGGAACATGTTAATAAAAAATAAATAAAAATGAATATTCTGATGTTCTTAACATATATTTGCATGAATAAACATTAGCCACAGTAACCTAGCTCTAAATGTTATTGCTGGCTCTTTTTTTTGTGAAACATCTATTTACTGTACAAGACTCATGTTTAATTCAGTACACTTCAGCAACACACCCTTTGAAAGCCAGGCATGTGCCACTCTGATCTCCAGGAGCACTTGGTTAAACTACATGACAGCACTGATTCAATGACTTAACATATCAAACACACAAAACATTGATTTCTTGGATCAAGTGAATTCATTTTTACAGAATAAGTTGTGTTTTTATCTTTAACAAATGTTGAATACTGTGTAGGCTAGTATTAATGTTTTTTAGTGATAACGCATGTATATAAGAAAAATTAATTTTATCTGTTTGTTATAAAAACAAAATATGCCCTAATATTGGGATGTGAACAGTTACTGTTGGAATTGTGTTTTCAAAAGAGACCAGTGCATATTTTTTATGTCTTTCACACAGAGAACTGAAAATATGCTCACTTTCTTTTTGGTAACCATGACATGTCAAAACATCTGTTCTTAGCGTCCAAATTTGTAATTGGTTTATAATTACATCCACTAGAACCTTGAAGGTCACCTTGATAGCGTTAAACCAGAGAGAACGTAAATAAATGGAAATGTGTGCTGAAAAAAAATACATACAATTAATGGACAATTAAGTAATCGGTTGGATTTGCCAGTGCCTAAAATTGGGTGTGACCGACTGCCTATTGCACAGTCTTTCAGCTTTTCTTGTCTGAAAGCTTTGAGCAAGCACCATTAAATTAGTGCTCTAGTTGGAAATCACCTTGTCTTTTGAGGGAACAGACACACACAAATGAAGGTGCCCTTTGCAAATAATACCCATTAGACTTCTGAAGTCATCGAGCACAAGGTGGGTAGGGTGGCAAGCGCAGCGGGGGCATCTGCCCACTTGGCGCGCCGGTGTACTTAAAGTCCCCGAAATGCTTCAGTGAATTAGGTCACCCATCAGGGACACATGCCAATTATGATTCATCTTAATTAGAAGGGCCACTGCCTGTATTCCATAATGTGAGACTGTGTGCATGTCCTCGTGGCCATTTCAATATGCAAATGCCAAGGATATGATACTTAGTAAATTGCTATACATATGAGTTCATATGACAATGAAAATACCTCACAGGGTTTTTGTATTGGGATAGGGTAATATAAAAATGATATAATCAACAATTATATAATGTACAATTCTCGAATTAGGATGCACTGCAGGGCTTAGTCATCATTATAGTGAGCAAGATTATAAAAAACACGGTCATTCCTACAGTACTGTTGGGTAACATGTCTTAAATCTCCACTTACGTGTTGCTTGGAACAGACTAACAGGCAGTGGCAAAGGCTTAGAGGATAGTTGGGTCTATAGCATGGTGATCCTAAAAATAACAGCCGCCCTGTTTCCTCCCCATCGATCACAGGGCCTTGGCCGACGGATGCCAGACTCAGTGTACGTTGAACGGAGTGACCTGAGAGCATGCCTGGCTGCCTTTCTCTCCTCTTGCTCTTAGTGCATGATCTATCAAGCCTATGGCAAGCACACCTCCAGAAATGACACAGCCTAATTGGTTGCTGTGAGAGGTCCATCAGCGTCTTGGGGTTAGCGTGGTAACTGGGGAAGAGGTTCACTCTGGACAAGGTTAACTAACTCCACTGCTGAGGATGGAGACCGAGCTCTCTGGCCTATCCACCTTTGCTGTTTAAAAAAAAAGAAGGCAATAACGTATTGTCCTCCAGCAGCGTGTGTCTGACATTATGTCTCAGTGTATAATAGCAATAATGCATTTTTTTTTTTCAAAATCGATATTGAACAGACATATTCGATGAGTTTCACACATGAATGGTGGCTTGAAAGCATGGTTGTTGCATTTCATATATAATTTATTTGTGCGGAGTTGACATCTTGATTTGCTCACTAGGGTCAGTTCTCAGGGTCAGCCAGGAGATTTAGAGGCCTCGGCAAGCAGTGACATTTATCTGATGTCTGCACATGGCCATTAGCATCACTGGAGGTGCCCAGGGGTGGAGGAGACAGAGGTCAAAGGTCACATAAGCATCTTAAGTACAACAGTCAGTGTCCGTCCGAGTGGAGGAGAGAACCAACGGGGCGTGGAGGATGTGCATGACTGGGAAGAAGCCTTGAGACAGACAGGGGGAGAGGACGCGCGTGACCATTCACACCAACGAGAAGGAAGAAGAGGAATGACCATAATAAATGTGCTCCAGATTATTCACCCACTGCACTATTTGGATTTCTTATTCTGATATTGGGTGGTTGTCATCATAGAAATAGATCATAGAAGAATTTAAATGTCTTAATGACTTAAATAAGCAAGTCATGTAAAGGATGCACACTCACACACTCTCCTGCCTCCATACATATGTGCGCAGGCTGCTTTATAACAGTTACAAATAATTTATCCAATTACACAAAGAAATACAGGGATACAGCCAATGATTTTAGCGGTCATGACTTCTGTTTTAAATCTAAAATTGATAATGGTAATTAGCAATACTTAAATTGCTTCCTTTCGATCTAATTCTAATCTAAAAGCTATCCAATACTAATGAAAAGTTCCTATCGGAGAGACAGACATGTTTTTGTGATTGCTGTTGGCCACCTATTCCATTATGCACTTTAAGTTCCTGGTGACTATTAGAATTGGGTGCCTTCAACAAGCATTGGGCTTTATCAAGGTGAATTAAAAAACAAATGATGCAAATATTCTGTAATCTTGTATACACTGTAAAATGTATCTTTATGTCACCAGTAAAAAAAAAAAGATAATTATTTGAAAATATGTATTATTCTTTAAACGTTACCCATCCCTAGTATATTTGAACCAAAAATCCATCATATTTGCATGTTTTTATTTGTAATATCCCTTTCTTACTAGTAGTGGCCTCTAGTGGCTAGCAACATTGCCTACTGTAACTTTGCCACATGTATGGCCAAAGAGGGATTGTCCTAAAGATCGTCTATCTAGAATGCAAATTCAAACCGAGCAGCACAACATCAGTAATTGTAATCAATGAATTCCACATACCAAAATAAGTAATTTGCAGTTTGCTAGTTGTTCACTACGTTTTTCACTAATCACTCATGAATTTACAACTGGCAAATCTGTAAGGGAAAACATTTCTTACAAATGAACTACAGTACAAACTTCAAGTGCAATTTACAAGTAGTGATACTCTGCTCTCAAAGGATTAGATTTAACTGTGTAATTTAGCCTTTACCCATCTTACACTCAATAGCGTAAGGTCAGACTTGGTTTTGATTAATGGATATTTTTTATTCATTTTTTTTACCACCAGACTGATTTAAAATGTACCTGTGTAAATGAGCCACAATACGAGTAGTTCTCTTGGAGGTTGATGCCAAACAGATGGGGGTCAACACCCTCTACACAGATTATGAGTGTAGAGTGTAAAAAACGTAAAATCTGAAATGGTATTCATTTACTTTTTTTTTATCTATATATAGCCATACAATTTCTGGGTCTTCTCTGCACTGGCACATTTTGGGTGGGTGAGCCCTTGCAGTAATTGGGGAATCTATCACTAGATGTTAACACTCTTACCAGTATAACCTTATGGGACGGATGGGTTGAACTGCTCATCCTTGTAATCATTAGTGCACTATGATTTCCTTTGTGCGCGAAACATGGGCACAAATACAGAACGCAGGCATGGCAACAGAATTCAAATAAATGTGGGATGTCAGATAATTAGATTTCCAGCAAAGTGTACCACAGTTGGAACAATTATAAGTTGTTATTTAGGTCATTTCTAATGCCTAAGACATATCTACAAAGGTTGAAAGTCCTAAAGTAGTCCTCTTTTAAAAGCTAGTTTTGTAGTTGCATAATTAAAATGCAGGACCACAGAAAGGGAAAGCACAACTCCAAAACAAACAAAAGCACTACATAAACATGTACAGAATATGCCAATTTGTTTTAAGTTATACTCATGTCATTTATTTTAAGGTTAGGAAAAAAACAGATATGACTGTCATGGAGAATCTGAATTTATTGAAACCCCTTTGCATTATTACTGCTTACATTTCTTTTCCACAATGCTCTTGCGTTAATACTTTAAAGGTAAGGTAGTACCCAAATTATGGTAACAAGAATCAGTTAGTCAAATAGAGCACTCAGCACAATCCACAGCCTTACAGTGAGAGAGATCAATAACTGTTAGCTTAGGCTCTGTTATGTCATGAAGAGGTTTAGATAAGGTTTTACTGCTCAACCTGCTGATTGATAAATGAAGTGCTATTGGTGGGTCATTGTTATAATAATCAAGCATTGCACTTGGCGTTGCGTTTTCACAAATATCCCAACCCTAAGATCATGGTAGTGCTAAGCGAATCAAAAACGAATTTGCATTTCAATAAGCTACTAGTCTGCAGTCTAAAATCCTCAACAAAAGATAAACCAGCGAACTGATAGCATGCAAGAAATGTATTAAAGGGCCATTCCCGTTAAAAAAAGAAGCCTTTGAGCAAGAAAGAACATAGGGTGTCACTGATAGGTCTAGATGATAGGTAGCAGTCCTGTTTTAGTCATTAGTACTTAGTCACTCGACTGTTACTCCATTGGCTTAGCGACCTTTCCATAATTTGTTTCACCCTTGAATCTTTTAATCAGCCAAAAGATGATGGAAAATTTGGCAGAGAAAGATGAAAGAAGCATTAGAGGAGATGCACTGGGCTGCAGCATAATTGCGGGTGGAAAGTTTAAGGAGGATTATGAGTGAGACTGTTATAGACTATGGATTTGCAATTGTAGCTTCATGCACTCTGATAATTACTATCACCAGTAATATATGGGATCTGGCCATCAAGATTGGCTCCATCACTTTGTTAGTGGGGCTAGAACTCAACAAGCTTGTGCAGTGATACCAAACAGCAAACTAGTCTATCTGGATAGTTGTTCATCTATGCACTACACACTGTGGTATCACGTTCATATTTTAGTTAAAGACTCACAGCCTCTGCACTGCATTACATTCATTCTGAAATTTAGAATTTAACTTAAATATGAAGGTAAATGTACCCTAGCTTAGCAAATATGGCTGTAAGCCAGTAGCACCTGCTAGCATTGCTCCACCAAAAGTACAATCATGTATTTGATATCAATCATCTCGTCAGTTGGAACATATCAAATTTCTCCAAACGTTAAACTATCCCTTGAAGCTTTATATGACCATAAAAACATAACAGCAAAAAAATTATAATGTATAAAATTAATAAATAAATCTTTATTAATCAATGCCCTGACAATCCATCAGGTCAAATAAACACACAAAAATAGCTTTCTATAAATCTAATGGTCTGGGACCCTAAAACTCCATTCTAATTACCCGACATTCGGCAGCAATACAATTAATATTCCAACTTCCCGTTGCCCAGGTGATGGTCTACGCCTGGGCTATGGAATGAGTGTTGGCAACGGATATTGATAATACCATATGCAGTTTAAATTAGTTTGGCACTAATCAATAGTGTGGAATTGTCAGGTCTTTACAGTGACCTCCGGCCTCTGCTGATGAGCATCGATCTTGAGTTGGACAAAAGGCGAGGGAGCAGAGCAGTGGCACGCACAGCCGGTAAACAAGACTGCCAGCAAGTATGTATTCATGAAGAATAGGACATTTTTGCTTGTTTATCTACCTTCTACTGGCATGTTCCATTTTCAAGTGAATAAGCAAAAGAGACAGTTACACCTTCTATAACAACACACATTTTCACACAAACACACACAGGCGGGAACACAAGTTGGTTTTGTTCGTACATAAGTCTTTTGTATTCTGCTTATTAGTTCAGTTTTTTTTCTATAGCATAAATGAATATGAATGCAATGGGCAAGGTTGCATGACAGAAGCATGGAATGCATTATTATGCACTTTTTTGGCCTGAACACAAGTTTAATAATATGCACCGTTTCAGTTTCTCAAAGCTTGCTGCTGCAAACTACCAATTACCTGAATTAATAAGGTATATGGTAAGATGTCACCATTTTTTGGGGTGACGATTGTTGATTGTTGTTATGATGTTATATAATGTAAGGTTTTGATATGAATAAATATATTAAGGTCTTTACAAAAAAAAGATGATCCGATTGTGACAGATTGCCCAATAATGTGACATTTACACATAAGTGCTAGTTGTCCCATTCATAAAAAATATGGTTTTAAGTTCAAATACTTCCACCTCTTACATTTAAGATGTTGTTTGCTGACAGTACAGGATTAGGATATGACTACCTCCACAACAATAAGGCCGCTAAGTGAACAGCATTTGATGTTACCCAAATGAATAACTGTATAATACACAAAAAATTACTTGATGGATCATATTAACATTAGAAAAGAAAATAAGTCCTAAAATAACAAGATCAGTTTTTAGTATATTTGATGGGAAATGAATGTTATGAATCTTTAGCAGATGTTAAAAGTCTTTAAGCAGAGATATTGTGTGTGGAATTGTATGCAAGAGCAAAATGTTTTACACAAGTCATAAGCTAATTTTTAAAAGTGATAGGCCTGTTCTGTGGTCGATGGCTCGAAATATTTTGTGTGATTGCACACACAGTGAAGTGAATGTGTAAATTGGATATAAATAAGGCAGGGAGAGAAAGCAGTCAGTGAAGCACCATTGGTGGAGAGCAGGGTCATGGGGGAAAGATTAATTTCACAGTCTACATTTTAAAGATACCATTACAGATGCATTTATTGATATGCGATACCATCTCAATGTGCAGGGCTAGCTATGACACACTGTCTGTGTGTGGTAGCATTTCATAGTTCTCGCTGGTATAAACCAATGTTTTTCTCAGTGGAAACCGTAACCACTCCAAACTCCAGTCACATGCAATATTATTACACTAACACAGCGAGATAAGTCAAGCAGCAGAATTTTATGAGCTAAATATTTTTTTTTTTATAATTGTGTTGTCGACTGATTGGGGCTTTGTACAGCGGAGTATGCCCTCTAATGGTGATTTTATCCTTTTCACAATCCAAGGTTATGTTCCAAGGTCAGATTTTGTGTCAGCTATAAAAAATAGGGATATATATAGCAATGGTAAATGTATGCACAGTGTATGTCCTGCTCATAAGCTAGATCTTATGCTAATTGCCACTAGTATGATGTGTGCATTGTTTTTTCTGTCTGTTTCCTGCTTGAAGTGCTTAGAGCAAAGACAAACAATTTGCACTCCTCCACTTGTCATGTTTATGAGAATTAATCAAGACGTAATTGCTCTGCAATTGCTGTTGTTGCTCTCAATTCACAAGCCTGAACCAAACATGTGCACAAGTAAACCTCTCTAAGGGTTTAACCTGTCTACAATTGAGACATTTTGAGGTAAAATGGAAAATAAAAGCATTTGTTAGGCATCTTTTAAATAGGCCATATGGATCAGAGTCTTTGCTCATTCAGCAGCTAAAGAAAAAGGGGTTCTAGCTGTGGAGGAGCGATAGCAAGAAGAGGCATGCCACTACCTTGCTTAGCAACAACAGTACTGTCACTTGTGAAGAAACTGCAATCATGCTACTGTAATAGAAAACAGCTGTTTGAGGAGAAGATCACTCCAAAAATTACAATTTTAGAAGCTTATGCACGCACCATCATTTCCCTGTGGGAGTAAGCTATTAACTAATTGCATTAAAAACTTTCAACAAACTTCTTTTTAAGTATAGTTTGAGATAAAGCATATATCTGTCATAGACTTCTATGAAAATTGCTTTACATGTTAACTGCTGGCTGTTCATATCTCATATTTGATTTGAAAACCTTTGATTTACTCAGCATTTAGTCACTTGGCTTAAAACCAATCAATAAAATAAAAGTTGACTCAGAATTAATAAACTATTGACAATGTAACATCAGGGAGATTTTGAGTAGTGATTGACTATAACTATACATAATTCTTGATTCTGGATTTACTATTCTCCGCTAACTAGAGGTCACTGGCAGTAATGATGCATTGTTTTTACAATAAAACATATATAGAGTCCCATGAGCAACCTCCACAACATTTTCACTTTTTGTTGGTCAACAGTGGGCTGCCCACACTTATATAGAGTTGAGTTAGGGTTGCACTGTTGACAATAAACAACATTCTCATGAGCTGTGTGGGGGCCTGCAGCCTGTTGTGGGCCTAAGTACAGAACCAACTGGGCTACTGCAGGGTCAGTGTGGACTTATCTGCTACGTAGCCGGCGGGGGACAATAATAGCTTATCTGTCCATAAACTACTTCAAAATAAAAGTAGTTGCTTGCTCTCATCTCATGGTCTCTGTTTATTTTAACATAATTCAAGTTTGTCGTCTAATAGCTTAGGCTATTTAGCAAGGGCTAAGCCGATACCTACTTTAAAGGCTTTGAGAGAGGTTAGAAACAGAAATGGCTTTACAATTTAGTATAATTTGCGCAGGACAAATTGTGTTGAGCAGAAGTTAATAAATAGGTTGGGTAACATTTACTACATAATTGCTTTGATATTTGCGACTGTGGGGATGAAAAGGAGTTAAGGCTAAGCCATAGTGAGATGTAGACAGAAGGACGTTAATTATTAGGTCTATATTCTACATTATTGGTTCAGCATTACTGATGAAATTTGTCATTTTGCTCATGACCCTCACTTGACCTATCTTCTTTCAAGGCTGAGGTTTTTACTAATTGGCTCTGATACAGTTACTTAAGCATTGCCCTTTATGTTTTGCTTTAGTAACCTCTTACAGAAATTTTTTTAAATATTTGATACAAATTTTGAATTCACCATTAAGCTATTGATTTGTGCATCTAGACAAAACAACACTTGACACAATAATGTAGAATGTTTTTGGCAGACATATCAAAGCTGCAATCACATTTTGCTATTGGGCTAATTAACTCACAAGCATGAATGGCTGGTTGATTTTTTCCTTCCCTCCCACACTGCCACTTTGTGTTGTGTTTGCATTTAAAGTGGAGGGTGAGCCTTTGGATTCATGATCCTTCTTGTGTCATCAGATATAGCTCCTGAAGCACATGTATTTATCTAAGGATAAATCTGGTTCAATAATTATCAGTGGTACAATATGTGATGTTTGTGCATTTATTATGAAGGTTTGCAACTTGATAATGTAAAACAGTATTCATAGGAAATAGTTAAACAAATCATTGATTGCTTCCAAGAATATAGCTAAAAGGAAGACTTGCATCAGGGTTTTATCAATTATTTTTATGTAACTTTTGTAATCGCTTGCTTTTTATCTCCCAGGAAACCCTTTGCATGAATGAAGCCCCTCAAAACCTCTTCTTTGTATAGCCTATACAAGTTAAAGCATTTTCACAAAATTTTACATAAATGGCACCAGTTTGGATATTAAGGAGATATGGCCATACACTTAATATTTTTATAGGAACCCATCATTCACCAACCAGAAGGCAGCAACTGGGTGCAGTGATTCCTGTGGAAGTAAGCTGTTGGTGTGGCGGCGTAAATATGGGGGTGGTGGCTCAGTGGACACCATTTTTTGGGAGCGTGTAAACAGACAATATTACTTAGCGTTAAGCCACGTAAAGCATACGTTATTAATTTATTTTGAATGGAAATATGCGCAACTGCTGTTTTGACATTGCAAATTTGTGCCTCAGCACTTATTGCAAATGTTGCACCAGAGAAGACTGTAGTACATGCAGCTATCATGAAAAGGAGCCAGAATGGACAAAGATTTAAATGGGAGAAACAGCATTTGGCATTTAGGCAGAAATAGATCATATAAAACTTTAAAAAAGTTTGGAGACTGGATTTGTATCAATATTTTCTCTCCAAAAATGTATGCCTTTGGTGTGGCTCAAGGGATTTTGCCATCTGACTGGGTGCTCTAATGCTTGAGTAGATGTGCTACATTAAATTCAGAATGCTTACTGAAACTGACCAGATTTTTCAGAACAACAACTCTAAATTGAACCTAATGTTTAATCTCAGTATAATTGCAGAACGTGTTCATATGTATAGGACTACCCTTTTCTGCTGCACTTCAGACTTTACAAATTCTCTTCATGTTGGAGCCTTGAAGAACAGGTAAATATCATGAACAAATCTGTTGAATGCTGAGATTTCGAACACTGCCTATGTACACAGTAATTTCATAGAGGATCACGTCTGCAAATACTAATTTAACACTCCTCTATTTAATTCTCCTGTTAATAGATTCTAAATGAAAAAGACAGAACATGTTGGCCCTGTTACAAGCAAAACTAAATCCAATAGTACACAAAAAATACAAGGGGAGAAAACAACAAATGAAAACTATTTAATTGTATCAAGAGGATTCCACTGTCCAGAGTACTGCTCCAAAGAACTCCAGAGATCAGAAAAAAAGATTGTTCTTACTTTTATAGATCTATAAAATACCATTTCAAAAGAGTGGCGTTCAGAAAAAAGTTTATTTAGAGATGTGCAATAGTAAACCACAGGGACAGAGACATATGTGAATAATGTATCCCCTTGTCATAGCTGTTGATATTCCATCAATAATAAAGATATCAATATTGTATTGCATTGTATGCAATTCTACCTTTTCTATTGTTATAAGCCAATCAAAAACAGTGATGCTTTTCTGTACAAAGTTGCCAACTTGTATCTGCTGGCTGTCACATCATTCTGCACTCCTGTTTTCACCACAGACCAGAGACCTTGCTACTTACTTTAAGAGACAGGCTACATTTTGTGACAATCCAAATGACATTACATTGCAAAAGTAGGAGTGTGAGTCTAAGGGTCTCTGAAAGCTTGAGTCTCACCTAGAATTGGCAACCCTGGCACTGTAAGTAGCACATGCGTCTTCTCATTTATTTATAACAGTGAGCTGCCTTTTAAAAAAATGTGTGTATATGTACAGCCATATTTGGAATACGGTTGATGTTTAATTTCTTGACAGCTTTGATGAGCATTGTGTTGTGTCCAGTACACGTGTCTTGGTTTTGATTTCATGCATACATAAAAGCCCCTGGCTCAATTTGACACCTTGTACTTTCTGTGTGAAACCAAAGCAACACTGCTTCCTACATACACCGATGAAACGAAGGAAACAATTCCTGGTGGACTCTACAATGCATCCCACATGACCAAATGAGACTAATTTATGGAAGCTAGTAATTGTACTATCATCATGGTTGAGCCATGCATGTTTACTACATTGTAAACTTGCCACCAATAAAATAAATAACTAGAATTTGTTTGAGTTTCCATAAATCAGTGTTGTTACATGAATCCCTGGCATTGTTACAAACAGGTAAAGGGGTCCCTGGGGTATGGCTAGATGTCTTGGTCAAGCATTATAATACTTATTTAGTGATATATTTTTGTCTTTTTTTTTGTTTGTTTTAGTGTTGTTTTTAGTTTAGTTAGGAAAGAGTCCGACTTTTTCCCATTAACCCCTAATCTCTTTCAAAGAATGGTTTGAGAAACCCTGAAATGTGCTGTCCCACAGTATTAAGCATAACAGGATATGTGCTGGTAGAGGCAGCACAAACTACGTATATGTAAAAAAATTCAGAGAACAACTAAAATGTATAGTTCTCTACATATTTTTATTCCAGTGACAGGTTGTATTGCTTCCATACGATAAGTTTGAGGGTGACAATAAAAGCTCTCATCATTGTCAACTACATAGACACTGACCCTATTAATTATATTTAAGTTTAAACTTTTTTTTCAATGGTTAGATTTGACCGCTTAGAAATAACACTGAGTTCTAGTATTAGCCTCAGGTGACACATTATGACAATCTACTGTAACCTCTTAATTACCTGTTCAGGAATCAACAAATACATGCTGACATAGGCTGAGGCTGTTTAAGGGTCTCAATATACTGAATTAATAATTTCAGAATGTATACCACATGTACACCAATAAAAATCTGTGAATTATAAAAAAAAATACAGTGTGGAAATTATAGCTAAATGCCTTCCAACTCCGAGATAATACTCTCAAGAGTTTACTGGTGGCTAGTCAAGTGAGTGAGGAATATTTATGCTGTGCTCATTGACAGCTGGAAAGAGCCCATGCAGTACACATTAATTGGCTTAGCATATGTGGGTCATCCTTGATGCATTGTTGCCATTGATCTCCTGTCAGTCACTTGCAAAACATACTGAAGAAACCGCAGGAGACAGTTAAAAACACATACAATCCTACAAACTTCCACTCTTACAATCCATATAACTACATTTAAATTTAATTCAAAGATGGATTTAACCACAGTGTCTGTTTGCAAATTGTGTAAATGATTCCAAGCCCACCAGGCCATATTTAGGTCAATTCTAAAAGAAAGTTGTTAAACCATGGATATCATGGTCACCCAGTGCCAAACAATAGGGTGCGTCAAGTTAGCCTACTTTACCGATCACAAATGATTGAATGTGTTCTAGGATAGTAGTTTACCTATGGGATGAATTGCGTTATATTTGGTCTTGCCTGTCAACCGATATGATAGTGTTGCAAGTATTTTATGTAAATCTGCTTCAAATAATATCCATACAAAGTTAGCACATTTTTGTCATAAAATAACACTGGCAGTCCTAGAAAGTGAACTGCTTAGTTTGTTTAGGACTTGTACTTTAAACCTAGCATACAGTATATTGTATGCAATTTGAATGTTGTGCCACAGTGCCACTTAATGTAGGAGTGTGACTCACACTCCAAAAGCTCACAATGAAGGAGAGAGGTCACATACTGTAAACTTCACTGTTTTAACTTATTAAAAAAGGGCCAATAGAACATGTACACACTCATAAGCAAGTTAATATACTGTAGGTAATAGGAGAAAATGTTGGTATTCCCCCATGGACTATTGATATATGATGTAATATCAATGACATAAAGTAACAAAGGTGAAAAACACAGCTAAACAGATGAAGCACTGCCTTCAGACCCAGATTTGTTAAATGTGTTGTGGAATTGTCTCCTTTAATTGTTTCCTAACTTTAAAGACGGCTACATAATCCCATTACCCTGCACATGCCCTTTGGAGAACCAATTGGTTAGCTATTGGACTTACATTTATTAGTAACCACCACCAATTAGCAATAGCGTCTTAACTGTTCACTCTTGAGCACTGCATCTCCATACAGCCATAAGTAATAGGATTGTCAAAGAGAGCACACCTCATATGTGCAACACTAGGCCACACGCTACCTGGAAATCTATAGTCACACCTACCCTCCAAAACGTAACGAGGCAGGGCCACATGGGGATCCCCCATGCTGAAGCTATTACGGCGTCTAGCTTCTGTTGCAGATCAATTCTAACTGGACTCTGCATTTACATGCACAACTTGTCTGCTTGAATAACTTTTTTGAATTGATGAATAGACCTAATACAAATACCAGCAATCCCTTTCTTACTGGAGGAAAGGGGAAAAAATCCCCACTGACAACTCATGAATATTTAAATGCAGCCAAAGCAGGGCAGAGCAGGTGAGCGCCAATCCTCTGGCGGTTCCCAAATATACCACGTTACATTCACTGTTGCTCGGCCAACATTTTGATCATGAAACATGCAGCGGGGCAGCTGGCTGAGAAGTAGTTAGAGAACAACACAGAGAGACGCTACCTGCTGGACTGCCTCAGCAGAATACACAAACACTCCCCAGGAAGTCCCCCAGGTGCTTGTGAAAGCTGACTGGACTGATCTTTCTCGGACACCTTTTTTTACCCATAGAGCTCGAAAAGGTTTTTCCTCGGTTTTCAATTCAATCTGGGCTACAAATGTAAGAAATAAAAAATGACCAGCTTAGTTAGGACCGGGAATAATAGTAATAGATAAATAATGTTGCCTAATTTCCTATCAGATCTACAGTGTGGGTAGGTAAATATTGGATTGATGCATGAAACAAGGTTTATGCATAGACAAATAAACTAAAAAATAATAATGATAAAGCTCCATTTTTAGCACGTTCTTGATGATGAATCATTCAAAAGGGCAACTTTGGTTCAAAGACTTAAAAAAGAGAAATCTGCAATATCCCACTATGAGCCCCCAAAAAACAAGAATATAAAATGTAAATAGCCACAATGACATGGCAACTCACAATGGGTGGTCCAATTAAGAATTCTGGCAGTAGATGAGTGATAATAATTCTGGTTAACGAACAGTGGATGAAAATCTACAAAACCACAATAAACAGCTTCTACATTTTTTAACCAAACTACCACCACCCTTAGAATACGCAGGATGAGGTTATCACCACAAACAGAAACTGACTATTAAAAAAGATAGGAACAGTACCCACCCAAACACTCACTTCAAAATCCATGGTAGGTTTGCTCGCTGTAGCTTGTTTGGCTCTCTTCTCATTGATTAGTGAACAAAGTGTGGCTTTTATCATGAAGGATCAAGAGACAGAACGGGAAGCTTCACTGCTGAAGGCCTGGCTGATTAGAGGGACTCTGCTGAGGCACCTACTTTTTTTCACCCTCATCTTCCTCAGACACAAGTTTTCCTAAGGTGCCTCAAAAATCTCTGTGATGTGGGAATTCCAAGATTGATTCTTTACTCGTCAACTCCCTCTTTTTGCCACTGCTTTTTTCAAAACTTGAAATATACCAATTGACTGTAAGAAAAAAAAATGTAGTGCTCAAATCTGAAGGGCTAATTTGTTCAAATACTCGATATTGCTATGCTCAAACAACTCCAAAGGACAAACGGTCAATACTGCGGATCCTCACTTAAATCACCATTATTTACCAGTGCAAATAAAAGGGTCTGCCTTTCACCAGTATTATGACATTTTGTTAATGAAATATGAGGACATAGTGAGGGCAAAACTATTTACTGACTGATTACTTCATTTTTCACAGTCAACTAAGCCAGACTGTGCCAACCTACAAGGAAAAATAATCTGAGCCAGGATGGGAAGGGGCACTGTCCAGCACTGCAGTCAGTGGACTGTCCAAAAAACCATTTTTCTTTTGAGTATGCATTAGAGTATAATAGAATCCATGAAATCTATAATATATACGTATAATAGATGCTATGAACGATTAGTAAGAGCTCACAATTTAAATTCACTAACACACTGTGACTTGTGAAATGTAATTTCCAAGTCATTCATTTATTTTGGAAATGGTTCATATTGATTAATAGCAAACTAAATACAGTCAGAACAATAACAGTCAGAAAAAAAGGCAATGCTTATTCTTAAAGAATGAGACACCAAATACCTCCTACATAACAGAAACATTGATTACTCAAATAATAGGTTACATGGGTAAGATATTCTGCATGAGTTGAATACAACATTTTCTTCATGTAGCTCTGATAAACTAACCATTAACTACCGGAAGAATAGGTTTCCAGAACTAAACCCAATTAAAGGCTAGGATGATGCGTAAACACAATCTGTATGCAGTAAATCACAAGATAACAAAGACTCGGAACAAAAGGTAATCCTTTCACACAAGAGGGTTCAATGACTGAAAAATAAACAGGGAATATACACAGGGAAACAGGTGCAGACAATAAAGAACACAACAGGTGAAAATAATGATTAAGATGAGAGGTGCGTTTGGGTGCGCCGTCTCTCACGTCGCACACTGGCTCCTGTGAAAAATAATTTCAATAAGTATCTATATGAAGTGTTATTTGTACACTCTGGGCCCTATTTTATTTGGAATTAAATTTTGGTTGAAGATCTAAAATTTTAGAAATGCAAATACTGTGTACAGCACACTGGCACACACACTCATACCTGAAGTGACAGACAGGTCCAGCCATCAGGGACATGCTTATCCTCTATTGACATTGACAGGTTGTCAAAGTGTGGCAAGGGCCTTTTCAAGGCTGAAAAGGCACACCTTGCAATCAGCCCAGCATGCAACAGCTGTGAATCATACTGCATTGTGGCAGAAGGCACTGAAAGAGACATCTAGCATGTTTCTAGAATTCCCTGTAGACTTTGATGGCAATAGAATTTCTACAGCAGATTGATGTCATGCAACTGCCCACATTATGAATCTGAGAAACTTTGTGTCACAGTGCTTGTATAAAAATAGGTTGTGACGTTTCCTGAGTGAAACCTGGCAGAGGACACAATGTATGGAATGTCTTGAAGCTCTGATTGATTCACACCTGCAACACTTCCTCTTTACAAAAAAAAACTATATGATCCATTGCCTAATTTTAGATGAACACATTAAATTGATGTAAGAATATAATTTGTTTTTAAATGAGCTAACACATTAAACCATCTGTTTCTTGCTAACCTATAAAACCATCTGTTTCATGCTAACCTATGAAATCATCTTAGAGAATGCTGAGCCAAATTATAGTATAGCGGTTAAATTGTAAAATAGGGCAATATGTTAAGCCCAGATTAATATTTGAATGGCAATGAAGTCGAGAAAGGTATTTGGACGAGATAGATATTAGGTTTAGCACACAAGGGCAAAAACATCCAACAATCTACACATTTAAAATCCACATACAATCCATCTACTTTTGCCCTTGAACACCTTTTCAGCAGCCTGTCAACCAGCAGACAGATCACAGCAATAGCCCATTTAAAACCGTTGCTAATTCAGAGAATTTTGGTCTCTTGAACATCACTTCTCATTACATAACCTGGCCTTTTCAAATTACAAGATAATGTGAGCCCCTAACATTTAAGAGGATCAATGGATCAAGTTAAATTTATAATTTATTTACTATTTTGTGTAGGGGTACATTCGTGCCACCAAAACAGCTCTGACCTGTCGACGCATGGACTCCACAAGACCTCTGAAGGTGTCCTGTGGTATCTGGCACCAAGACGTTAGCAGCATATCCTTTAAGTCCTGTAAGTTGCCTCCAAGGATCGGACTTGCTGTTCCAGCACATCCCACAGATGCTCGATCGAATTGAGATCTGGGGAATTTGTAGGCCAAGTCAAGACCTTGAACTCTTTGTCATGTTCCTCAAACCATTCCTGAACATTTTTTGCAGTGTGGCAGGGCACACTATCCGGCTGAAAGAGGCCACTGCCATCAGGGAAAACCGTTGCCATAAAGGGGTGTACTTGGTCTGCAACAATGTTTAGGTAGGTGGTACGTGTCAAAGTAACATCCACATGAATGCCAGGACCCAAGGTTTCCCAGCAGAACATTACCCAGAGCATCACACTGCCACCGTCGGTTTGCTTTCTTCCTGGTGCCAGCTCTTCCCCAGGTAAACGACGCACACGCACCTGGCCATCCACATGATCTAAAAGAAAACGTGATTCATCAGACTAGGCCACCTTCTTCCATTGCTTCATGGTCCAGTTCTGACGCTCATGTGCCCATTGTAGGTGCTTTCGGCGGTGGACAGGGGTCAGCATTGGCACTCTGACCGGTCTGCAGCTTCGCAGCTCCATACACTGTAAGCTGCGATGCACTGTGTGTTCTGACAACTTTCTACCAAAGCCAGCATAAACTTTTTCAGCAATTTGTGCTGCAGTAGCTCTTCTGTGGGTCGGACCAGAGGGGCTTGCATTCGCTCCCCACGCGCATCAATGAGCCTTGGGCACCCATGACCCTATCACCGGTTCACAGGTTGTCCTTCCTTGGACCACTTTTGGTAGGTACTAACCATTGCATACTGGGAACACCCCACAAGACCTGCAATTTTGGAGATGCTCTGACCCAGTCGTCTAGCCATCACAATTTGGCCTTTGTCAAAGTTGCTCAGATCCGTACGCTTGCCCATTTTTCCTGCTTCCAACACATCAACCTCAAGAGCTGACTGATCACTTATTGGCTAATATATCCCACCCCTTGACAGGAACCATTGTAACGAGATGATCAATGCTATTCACTTCACCTGTCAGTGGTTTTAATGTTTTGCCTGATTGGTGAATATTTGCTAATAATAATAAATCTAATTAAAGCACAGACCCGTAAGACCAACATTATTTCTGAACAGATTAAAACTTGCTGTAAGAGAAAAAGTTTGAAAATGTTGCATTCCCCAAGAGCTGAATAAAGGCTGTTTGAACAAAAGAAAAAAAGAAAAAAAATCCTGCCTTACCTATATTTGTTACCCCCAGTAGTGTTTTAAGAACAAGATATCCCCAATCTCTTTTCCCACCACAGGGCCAAATCTCCAGGCTCAGTTGGAAAGTGTGTTGAAATGCCGTTAGGGAGGAGATAATGTCTTAAACACCATCTGATTCCTTTTTATCCCGAGAAGGATCACTAACATTATTCCTCTACTCTGTTAATAGTTGGGGAGAATCCCAGGAGAAATAAGCAGACAAGCCCGGCTACTCAGTTTGCAAATTGCCTTGCATTAGGAAACAATTTTCAACTCTACATAAGATAACCCCAAGAGTCCTTTCACTTAACTTGAGCATGCGTGTCGGGAAGAATAATCACATGACCCAAGATTGATTTAGAAGACGTTAGGAAAGCAAATGCGCATTTTGGTGTATACAAGCGATGTTAGCATCAGTATGAGTGAAGTATGAGTACATCAATCTATAAACCACTGAATTATGAATGTACACTCGCAACTATCAGCCACATTATGGGGAAGAGTATGTCCATGTAGTGCAGTTCAAGTGATTTGTTATCAACAGGTGAATAGTGTGTGTGTGTGCGTGCGAGAGAGAGAGATACATAAGGAGAAAGAATGAGAGAGAGCGAGAGAGAGAGAGAGAGAGAGAGAGAGAGAGAGAGAGCGAGAGAGAGAGAGAGAGAGAGAGAGAGAGACGAGAGAGAGAGAGAGAGAGAGAGAGAGAGAGAGAGAGAGAGGGGACGAGAGAGAGAACGAGAGAGAGAGAGAGAGAGGGGACGAGAGATAGAACGAGAGAGAGAACGAGAGAGGGAGTAAGATGGAGGGGTTTATTGTGGATTTTTACTGCACCTTAGTGTACGTGTTCTTCCATCCGAACTTTCGGTGCTTCCAATATGTACTATGTAGGGAAGTAGTTAAACTTCTAGTGGAACAGCTTGCTTGTGCATTTTTGTGTGGATTGCTTAAAACTGACAGACGATGTCAAATTGTGAGTGTGTGCATGTATGCATAACAATGTGCATTGCACACCATTGCTGACGACTCTGCATTGCAAAAAAATGCAGCAATCAATTAAAGTATTGTCACATTTATCATCCAGGCAAGATTACTGGTTCCACCCCCCCAAGCTTCACCTTTCCATCTGGCTCCCTTATAATCATGCTCTACATTATTTGTATCTAAATCATCTACAGATGAATGAGTCGGTGTCCTACACTTTGAAAGGTCGACATGCTTTCAAAAGCCTTTACATGGCCGGACAAAACAAATCAGACGATTTAACCTGTAAGGACATTTAAAATCCATTCATCAACCCACTGTAAGGAAGTAAACACTTGTCTCCCATGTAATGCTGATTGTGACTGACGGTCTAAAATATAGTTGCCGATTAAAAGCTCACCAGATTCTATGCTTTAGACAAGAGGTTTGCTGTACTTCAGAGTGAAGCATAGAAGATGCCTAACCAAACTATTCAAATATTAAACCCTGATTAAGAGTCTACCCAACTATGTCAGCTATTGGCTCCTTATATTGGCAGCTTAGTTCAATGAATATGCTGAAGGGTCTTTAAATGGCTAGTTGTATGAAGGAGACACTGCTTTTTGAACCCAAAAGCGGTATTGCAGTACTTAGTGAATATATATGACTGATACTGTCTGTGAGCACCTGAGTATAAAATATTTTGTCAATGAGGAAAGCAGGATGTATTTCATAATTGTAGATTAATTTGTTCATGTGGAAGGTTCCACCACTTTGTAGGCGACATTGCGAGTAGTCCCTGCAAGATTTCAGGCCATATTTATACCGCATAGACAGTTCTGTCCAAGTACCAAATCCTCTAGTCAAGGCTAATCTATGAGTGGTTAAACAACATTCTGTGTTGCAGTATTGATATCCTTGTACTAGAGAGAAGCTGAAGCATTCGAGAAGCTCTTTAGAACATTATTATCCCAGGCACTAGCCCCCTCTCCTTTTCTCCTTTTCTCTATTCTCCTCCTCTTCAATATTGATTACCAGGTAAATAGTCTAGCCACTAGCCAAAAATCTGTACCTACCTACTCACTTAACTATATCCCACCTTACCTCAGCCAATCAATATGCAGATGTCTACCACAATCACTTGACAAGTTCCAAGTGTGTGTGTGTGTGTGTGTGTGTGCGCGTGCGTGTGTTCCTGCTATTAACCTGGGTACTGTAAGAAATCCAAGGATTTGTAGTGTAGCTACCTGGCAACATTTCTTACCAACCACACTTCTAACACGCCTTCATAGTTTCTAAAATAGCATAGAAGTTGCATTGCGTTATTGCATTATTGGAATAACAGTGTACAGAGAAAATATCAGAATATTTAGAAATTATTTAGAAGGCAAGAAATATGTTTCTCATCCTAGAACCCCCCTCCCCCCACACACACACGACATTAATCTACTTGAGATGAGATTATTCCTAAAAACAATAAGGCAAGCCCTTGAATGTAGGGCAAGCTGCTTGCCTGTGAATAGTACTGCATATATTTGAAACAATCTAAACCCATTCAATGACCGCATAAGGTACCCCGTGTTTTTTATTTTTGTTTGTTACATTACATGGTATGCCTTCATAGATATGTGGGGATTTCATTAAGATATTACACCAAAAATTAAATCTCAAGAGGGTGAAAAGGTGAGCAATTAACAAAGGTGCCAATGTTTTTGCAACCATTTTTTCATTCTTCACTACTTACATGCATTCAGTAAGAACAACAAAAGAACATCCCACAGAAATACATAGAATGTATGTGTCAACTAAAAAACCTGTCAAAAATATTTATGGCCATGACTGTGTGTATGTAACTATTTTGTTTTAACTGCTCAAATCACCTTTACGTTCTTAAAGAGGAAAAAACATGTCAATACAATTAATTCAGTGTCCAAACTGCCCAAAAGCAAGCCCTTCATTAGAACTGAGGCCAATTGGATCATGTGGCAGTGAATGGATTGAGAAGTTTGGCCAAGCAATACTGATCACAGTCTGAACTTGAATAGAATTGCTAAGCTCCAATTTTCCAAGCAATTTTACAAGAAAGCAATTCCTTTTGCATGTTGTTGATTGGATTTATGTGATAATAGTTGCTGTTTCTTTTCAAAAAGGATAATGGAGCATGCAAGCCAGTGTTTCCTTGGCACCAGTGGGTTAATGCTTAAGTGCCAGGGCTTTCAAAGCTATGGACTTGTGGCAATTTCCAATTCAGAGTGTTGATATAGGCCTTTTGGTTCCAAGCCAATTAAATGGAAAACGGTGGCATGATGACATTAACAAACATTGTGCTACAGATATTGCTCACAAACAGCTGTACAAAAGACACAGCCCACCAGCAGATAAACACTTAGCAATCAGCACCCATGGGTTCTTGGACAAACAATATCCTTATTCCTTTATTCACCACGAGAATTTACTTGTCTAATGGCCTCAAATCAATTGTTGAATGAGTGGCATTGTCATTCTCCAAATAAATGCATTCATTACAGACTAAGCTGCATTAACTGCAGTATTATTTCTACCTGTATCTACTGCTGAAGGACCAGTATTTGAACTACAATAATTGTCTAGGAAGAATAAACTAGAATGCATGAAATTATGGCACCCATCCTTGGCTGGGCTAGATGATGCAAGCTAAAGAAAAATTGTTTCCCAAAGAGAATGTTTAAAATCCCTCTGTGAAATCAAATTATAACCTTCGCTTAAGGCTAATATGTTCGAATATTGGAATGTACATATGAAAATAGCTCTAATGCTGATGTGGATTGACAAGATAGACTTCAATGTTTGAGAAACAAAGTGTGGAGAGAAAAATTTTTGGGCATTTCATTTTAAGGGGAAAACTGTGCAGTCAACATGCATGCAGTGTATTATATCAAATACATCTTACAGAATAGATTATACTAAGACGCAACAACAAAGGAAGTTAAAGATAAGTATTCTGGTAAGGTAAGGCAAGGCTTTGTACTAATCATTAAGAAAGCACAAAATCTACAAAAAGGAGGAGGTAATCCCGTGTAGAAGGCATCGCTATGACTACAGTAAGACTATGGTGCCAGCAGTCTGTCAATGGGCTCTGTTTATCTGTTTCATAACGCCAACATTTACAGCCACCTTGTGCCAACTCATTACTCATACAGTGTGGAGGATACAGGATAGCCCGTGTACAACACAAACTTAATAGAGAATGTAACTAATTGAATCTCTTGGGTTTTTAGTATTAGGACAGCGGATTCTTGAAGATGGTACAGAAGGGACATTTGCTGAGATTTTATCTAAGTTTGGTAAGGTGAACTATAAATGGGGTAGTTTCCAGGGGTAGATAAGAATTGGGATGTCCCCCAGACCAAAGCATAAGGTATCATGAAAGACAATATTTAATTGATACCAACAAGATTATCTTCTGGGGTTTAAATCCTCAAAAGACCAAGGTATTTTCAAGAAATCCGCAAACATCTTTTTATTTACTACATTTAATGAAAGCAAATAAAGAATGTTTATAAAACCCAGGCATTGAAACACACAAACACCTTATATTAAAACGCACAAGCTGTAATCGCACATGCATTTATTGGGATCTTTTTTTTTTCTATGTCAAAAATGTATTCATCTGAAAGAAAGTAATGATTGTGCTGAATACCTGAACGCTATAGTCACCAGTGAAAGTCTAAGGGTGAAGTACCAGTGGATTGTGTTACCATGGTAGCCAAACAAGGGTAATAGATGCAAAGAATATGTTGTAAACCTTGATTGCGGGTTCTGTCAAACTTTTTCATTTCATCACTTTATCCTCAGTTCCTCTATACATGCAAAGGGAGTGGCCGAACATTGTAGTGGCTAAGTGTGATTCCACTGAATGATTTGGTACAGTAGGCCTACATATACCTAGAATTAATTGAAAAACAAATGATGTACTGTGCAGTGACTGTGTTAACTCTAACAAATCAGTGTGAATAAAAAAAGCAACATGAATACACAAAATGTATATCACTAAATGATATAATATTTCAGAATAACTAAGTTGTTGTCTTTATCAGCCTTCCAATTACCTAGCCCTATCAGACAGGCCGTCCAAACTACATAAAGAACCCCATAATACCCCAACCCCCTGGGCGGCCCCCCAACTGTGTGTTCTGCTGGTGGTGGTCAGTCGATTTTGCGCGCTATGCTTTCTGTAGCCAGGCTGCGCTGTACCGCTTTGCTCCACTCATAAAGGACTCTGGGACACTTATTTTAACCTCCAGATTCCACATTTTCCACCTCAGTTCAGCACCGTTACTCAACAATAATAATTTGGAGATTCTTGTTAACAAGTGTCAAGGGCTATGCTTCGCTTGTCTTGTCGTCTTGTTAATCCTCTAAAATCCCCCTTAATGACATATGCACATGACGGTGAAATTACCATAAAAGTGTTCATTATTTCATATTAAATAGGCAAGGCCACTATTCAAGTCAAATTATCGAATTAAAAAGCTTTAAATATAGACAGTAGCTATCCGCGCATGAGAAATAAAGTGACTTACCTGAGAAAAACTGTCTCCCCTTGTTTGACGGTAATATTGTCCATAACTTTATTATCAGATTGGGAATCCCCTTGACTGCGGACGGGCAAACCTGAAGGGAGAAGAAAGAGTAGTCTCAATGACAGAACGACCAGGCACTTCCAAGTCACAGCAAAGTATCCACAAACACCCATCTTTGTTGTAAAATCCCAGTGTTTGTCAAAACAGACAGTCTGTCTGCAAATCGAATTCAAGGTCCGATGCAGAGCGCGCGCGGGCTAGTTAAATGAGTTCATCTGTTAATCCAAATCTTCTTTCTAGGTTCTCGGTAGACTATGCAAGAATGCCGGAGCTCTCTTGCGCACTCGATTTATCGACTGTCTATTCTACTACGTTCCTCCAGTAGCTGCTGTTTACAAGCGACTCTTCTTCACGATTCAGCTGCCTAATGACGAATCACATCAACAGCACATCCCCAGCCTTAGTTGAAACACCACAAGTTTTTCCCAAAAGAAAACGTGCAACAACAACTGATTAAAAACCGTTCTGTTAGTTTTTTAGATCGTTGAGTTGGCTGCGTTCGAGATTTGGGCATCCAATAATATCAGATGTACCAGATACTCGAGCAGCAACAAAATGCATCCTACTGTAGAGGCTATTCATTCAATAGAAACATTACTGTATACTGTAGTTATTATATTTGAACATTCCACTCCACAATCGATTAAGCTTGCATAAAACCTCTCACACAAAAAATATAATGTGGTAGGAAAGGCTGTCATGGCAGCACTTGTAACTATGCAGATGTAGGAGGTTGAACTACTCTAATTGAAAAATAATAAAATAATATTTTGTGGTGAAATTAGACTTATTTCAGGGGCACATAGGGGGTACATGCCTGGATGGGGCTATGGAATCTATCAAGCTGCACAGTTCAGTTGTATTGGGCTTTATCTTGATTAGCATCTCTGTAAAACCATGAACTGTGAAGGCAGTATAGTTATTTCCCACATCTGACAAATCTTACACCTCTGACTCATTGCACACATTTGACTCATATTGCACCTCGGCAGCATCTTAACACCTTCTTTGTTAACCATTCAACCAAAAATAATGAACATAAGATTAAAACAATATACATAATTAGGATTCTCCACACACTGCATGCCAGTTTTGTTTGTTCAATGGGAAAGGTAAATAGAAAGTTAAATCCTGCTGGGCCAAGTTGTCACTTGTACATCCACTTACCTGACTCCAAGACATAAAATACAGTTTTCACTAAAGGGAATAAACAGTGAACACAAAACATTTCATTAAGATCTGTGGATTAAAAAAGAAAACCCTTTATCAGTAAAGCTTTCATTTACCTTACTGTATAATATTTGTGTTCTAGCTCTCCTAAATTAAAAATACTCCTCTTCGGCTGACAAAACTCTTCATTTTTTTTGCAGCCAACTTAGCGTGGTGCAAGCAACAGTATGATTTCTTGGGAAATGACGCACTTTGTTGAGAATAGTGTAATAAAGCACTGCTTAAAGGTGAGGTAGTCAGTTTATTTTTGGCATCATTGGGCAAAAATTCCGTATTAACCGTGCAGCATATTCTAATTCAAGTGGTCTGAGAGAAAACCTCTACTCCTGCCCTCCTCTTAGCTCTGTTTACAGTCTTTAGAAAACTTTGCCCGTGACGGTAGACTTTGGACAATCACAGGTCATTTCAGAGAGAGGGCGTTCCTACTGGCTGTTCTACAAATGCAGACGCGCATTCATGTCCCTTCAGACAGTGGAAGTGTGATTCAATGGTGGACAATCCTGCTAAAAAAAGTTGCTATTCCAGCATTGGCAACAACTGCCTACAATACAAAGCAACACAAAAAGAGGAAGACAGACTTATCAAAAAGGGAGTCTAAAAGAGTCTGATAATAAACGCCGTAGAACACGTGTAAATATCGGTGAAGCATTTCTGAGATGGACAGAACTCGAGATTGCATCGGCCACAATTTAGATTCGGAATTTACCGTTATGGGGTTCTATTTAATGCCAAAATTATGCAGCTGGCTGTGCGTTTGTCCTTGGCTATTGTCAGCTTTTGCACTGGCGTTATACATTGTGTTTGTAGTTGCCTATTGTTGGCTTGTACAATGCGTGCCTATTGCGTTGACTTTGTACAATGTGTTTCTCATTGCCTGTTGCATTGATGTATGCATTAACTATGCTGATCGTTACACAGCCTTCCACTAGCGATATGTTTCCATCGCTGTTGTCTGTTACTTGCGACCTAGTCGACCGTTTGTGAGTTTAAATATTTCTCTCAGCATAGTCAATACAGAGGACAACGCAAGAGGCAACGAGAAATGCATTATACAAAGCCAACGCAATAAGCAGTTGCATGATTTTGGCAATGGAACCCCATATGCAGTTGGCTTTGGTCAAGCGGAACAAATTTGTGTTGCGCGCATATGAAGTGCTTGCATGTCTGTTGGGAGGGGCTTAGGATAGGGAGCGCTGCAGGAGGGCTGTATTTTCAAATTCAGGCATTTTGTTTTGCTTTTGCAGAAAACTGCCTTCCCCACCTTTAACACTAAGATTATATTATGTTCTATAAGACAATAGGTAGTTAGACCATGTCAAAATGTGCCTTTCATCTGTGCTGAAGTAGTTGGGAAAGTTTCATTCACGCAATAAAATTGGTCAATAAAGGTTTTCCAGAAGTTATCAAAGGATCATGAGTGTGCTTAAACCAAAGATGACCTGTTCACAGTAAGTAGTACTCCTTTATCACTTTCATCGCGAGTGGGAGGTGAGACACACACAGTCAGAATGTTTTAGCTGACACATGAACACATACTGACCCATGAAGAGTCAGTCGTGGATTTATGGTGTCAATAATCCTCTACAGGAACAGTACTTAGATAGAATTCAGAACATGTACATCAATACAGAATGAGATGGTATGCTGCCAAATTATCTATTTTACCATATATATTTAGATATACAGCAGAAACACTTCCAATCTATGTTGTTCGAAAATCGTAGAGATAACTTGATACTAGAGAAAGATCACCCTACCTATGGAAAATGTAGTAAAGGTAGAATATATGTTCAGCATCGCTGTTGTTGGCAACACCTTCTTTGAGAAGAGGAGTAAACTCAAGCAACACCTAGCATACCATCTCCTGATGCGTGATCAAACTTTGTTTTGCTCTGGGCTAAAAGTTAACCCTGTTAGGAATATTTATTGTTAGTATTTTATTCATCATTTAAATAGTAATGGAAGTTGTTTTGGGGAAATTAAAAAGTGTAAATGTTTTTTTCAATCTTTTGATGAGAGAGGTCACCAGTGTTGTGGAGTGTTCATGATTCAAACTATTTGTAAAATGAAGACTGAGAAACTGGTTGTGTAAGCAAGCCAATACAAATAGACACATCACTAACAATTACAGAAGTCTGATGATTGACATTTCAAATAGATTTAATCCAAATTGAGAAATTAAGTCTGGGAGAGCTACATAATATTTTGACATCACTGCCGACTGCAATGTGACATGTGTGCTCACATTTTTGGTAGGGTGTTGAAAGATCATCTCCATAGTTCTGGCCTATGACACTCTCCTGATGGGTTCCAGATGGTGGTACTCGATCCTTAAAGATTGCGTTTGTCAACAAGGGAGTTGTGGCCATCAAACTACTTGCCATGGTGCAAACACGCCAGGGAAAGACTTCTCCGAAGTGAATTATTTTCAGCTAAATCATCCTACCCGTTAGCTCTGGTATTATTCTAAGTTTTCATTTGGGATCACAATATAATTTGATTTAAGTTCGATATGATTTCAATTTGAGAACTTTTTTTTTCTTTTTTTTTTACTTGCATTTTGACATAACAGGGTAGGGCCTACTAAGAAATATGTGGACAAAATGTAAAAAATTACAGTCTTGGCTTCTGGTGAAAAACAATAATTATGAGTAAACAAACCAACATAAAATTGGTGTGAGGTGTCAAGTGCTGCCAAGGCGGTGGTTGATATTGTTGCAAAGATGTTCTACATAGTTTTGATAGGAATGCTATGGTGTACATATAACCTGTTATTTTGACACACACAAACACAAACAAACACAAAAGAATGAGCCTTCACCCAATCACAGAAGGCTTGAGCCATCATAGACAACGAAAGTGGCCCTTAACTTGGGGGAATGGGGGGAGGGGGGCACCATTACTTTCTAATAAAAAGATTGATGCTGGTGAGATCCTTTATGTCACCTTTTCTTTGGCTTCTCTTGCAGAGGAGCTGGTTGAGTGCACTGACATATTTAGCTATCATGGTAGCCTTGAAAATGGTAGGCACAAAGGTGCTCACCACAAAGGAAAGCATGTTACATTCAACAAAAATGGGTTCCTACTCAAAAGAATGAAATTCTGTTAGTGCCTCGTTTCCCATCTGCGTCAGTGATACAGTTATGTTGAAACAGCCTGGGAATTTACTAGGTACGTACTGTATATCAAACAGCTCGACTACATCACCTTTAAAAGCAGTTGTTGGATATCTATTGAAATATTAAAAGCCTGGTCTTATGTTTCTGGTTTCAAAATGGAAGCTCAACACAACAAATTCTGGTTTTCTGAAGCCTTTTCATATTAGAGTGGCAGTATATGTAATGTGACTGCAAGTTTTGTCACCCCAGTTTCACAGATTTCGCCATGTTAGTGACCACTTCAACGAGAATCAGACGGAATTGTTACCGCCCTGAACATATTCAACAACTACAGAGAAATAAAATAATGTTAAATAGGATCAAATGTTAATCAATGTAGATCTATTCTAAGCTTGATCTAGTTGTGGATGCTCGATAAATCTAAATAATGTAATAAAAACATTCTCAATAATTTGAGGGTTGGGTATTTGATCATTCAAGCATGTGGGTGGGGAAAAGTTAATGTGTGTGTGTTTATGCATGCATCGGTGTGTGTGAAAGGAGGCATTTTGTGTGATATTTCAGCTCAGCAGTTTTTCGGGGTAAACATCAAGCGATACAACAGCTGTTTTAAAAGCCATGCTGCTCGCCTTCAAAGAGGATTCCCCTTCGGCAGCCACACTTTAATAAACACATTTTGCTGTTCTAAGGAGTTTTGCAGTAAATCATTGTAGGAGTGTCACTTTTTGACGGCAAAGAACATATCCGTTTTTATTACATGGTTATATTTTTATAATTGAAGAAATATTGAGTTGTTGCTAGATTTCCCTAAGGAAACTAAAATAATATGCAGTGTCACTAAGAGCAAATGTGAAACAATGTTTTGGTGTCCAAAGGCCTTTGAGCAAGATTAATGCAGAATTCCTTTTAGCACCTCACAGACTCAGATAAAGACCAGCATGGAGAGCCCTCTGCAGAGTACTTAAGCTGTATATACAGAGAAGTTCACATATTTCTAGTATAAACATCACCATGTTTTAATCCAACAATATTCGATTAAATGAAAGTTTTTCCGTTTCTTAACACTCAACACGGAATGATGATTTGTTTGCCTTTGTTGGAGCAGGTGGCATTATGACAATGTGTATATCCAACACTGCTTAAATACCAAGCATGTGTTTAACCATGTAAACTGGCAAACCTACTTGATTTTTATTTACATTTTTTTTATAGTTCATTTGCATAGCATTTAAATGAATGGGTCAAGAGTTCTTCATAGCCTACAAAGAATATGCCTAGTACAAGTTAATTTGATTTACTTTTTTAAAATTTCACTTTCTTTGATTAGTCAATCACTGTTAATTCTTTTTGATGGAATGCTGTTACATACCTCCCATGCTGTTTCTGCTCTGGAATAATGATATTTTGTTCGTTTTAGTGCAACAAATGAGCTCTCAGTAGATGTGAGGCTTGGAAAAGAACAAACCAAGACAAGCTAATCTAACCATTTACTTGAACCAGCAGGTGATTTTAATTCATGAAAAATAAATCTAAGTGATTGACTAGTTGCAGCTCCACAATCCTGACATTGACATGCTTTTTACATACCACTGGCAACTTTAGCTAACGTTTGCTAAACATTTGTCTGAAGAAATATGGATTGAAACAATTGAAAACATCTTTGATACATCTGTTGTTTTTGTTTTTATTGTTGTCAATAACCCATAGGATCCTGCCGATTGTCTTTGCATTGAATTATGATCTTTTCTAACATGCCAATGGTTTTTATTTGGTTAATTTTCTTCTTTATTGTTGGGTCACATAGATGAGAAACTAACATGGATGACACCAAATTACAGAGTAGCTGTTATTTTTCTGGAAATGCAACACTCCCACTTTAATTCTCCATAATCACCGTGGAAATACTTTATACAGTGACATGGTGTGCGAAAAGGAGCCCCTCCTATTTAATTCACTTTATCTACTCAAATTGACTTGCCATGTTGGGTGCTTCCAGACAAATTAAAACCCAAACAGATTTCAGATGTATTGCCAAAGCACAGATGTGAATGGTTATTATTTTTATTTTACATCTCTTTTGTTGATGCCTTTCCCATAGCTGTTTTAAAGTTGCGGTGACACAAAAACAAATTAATATCAAGAGATTAAGACAGTGGGAAGCCTTGTTATGAAATTATGATGCGTGGGAGGGAGCACAACGCGAAATAGACAGCTTGATCTAAAAATCTAAATTGGCATTGTACCCATCACCATGTATCCGATTACACAGTACCAATCATGTTTGTCTGCTACAACATTCCAAATATTTATAGGGAAAATAATCCATATTTTTTAGGGGCAATAAGCACTGGTATGACTACATTTCCAATGAAAAACAGTAAAGCACACATACTGATATTTTTCCCTTATCTTGTTCCTTATTTGTCTACCTAGGTGGCTGCAACATAAATGAACCATGGTAAGAGCAGTGAAATGATTGGCAGCTTCCTATACTTTACAAAAAATACATGTCGGCCCATATAAATTGTCATATTCAGCCACAAAATGCATAGATATGTAAATTAACAGCAGGTGATAAACCAGGGGAATTTCGGCTGAGGCACATAATTAAAAAAATTCTAGTGCAAAGTAAAGATAAGGACTCCATTAGCCCCTTAAAACATTCTGGGATAATGGATTTTTTTGTGGTTGACGGAGCAGCTCATGTGGGACAGGTGGGATTTACTCCTTTGGCTCTGCAACGCGACATCAGCAGGCAGGCAGGCAAGCGTGTTGCACTACAGGAGAAGTAGATGGCATTTGATGCACCATTGGCACCACAGGCAAATGAGATTACGGGAGGAGAAATGGAATTGACTCTCTCGCTGACAGATTTAAAGATCCCACCGGATAGAATACAGGCAAACAGGCTGTAAAACCCATCATCTGTGGGGTGAATTACACACGGCTAGGAAAAACTTGTTTGCTTTAGGAAATCCATACGCAACCCCCTTTGATTTACCTGCCCCACCCCCATCCTCCATCCCTCCCAAACGTCACCCTCAATTTTCCCTTCCCTTTTCTTCCTCCAAGGGCAAATGGTAAAGATGGGGGTATTTGTCACTGCTATAAACCCCAAAGTTCCTCTACTCATTAGACAGGTAAATCTATGTGTTGAGTCACCTTTGGTATATTATCTAAAACCATAGTTGTCCACAATAGAATGACTGCCTTAATCAATTCTGAAATGTATTTAGTGGAATAAAGTGAAAGAGATAAATCCTAACTAGTCCTTGCTGTCTCTAAGCAACAACTCATTGAATTCACATAATAGTATTTAACCTTCATAATTCTGAGAAAGCATGCTTTAACATTTAAGAGTTTTTTATAAAGATTATGAGCTTTCTAAAGATAAATTGTCAGCAAGTCTGCAATATGATCCTGGCATCGGCAGCTTCACAACTAGTTGGTTTGACTGTTCTCCAAGGTGTAAAAGTTTTGCAGCAGTTTGAATAAGAATTACAGCATTGATCAGTCATCCCGAACATAGTACTTGAGTAGCCAATGGAACCCCACTGGGCAACAACCTATCTAGAAGTAATGTTTATATCTTTGCTACATCATCAAATATTAAGACTCCATTGAAAGGCATATTTACTGCCCTAATCCTTTGATAAAGAAATGCTATGAATTATTGATACGACCCCTGAAGTACACTGTGATGTCCAATAGGGCCAAACCAAATTGATGGAACAACATTATACCACTGTCAATGCATTATTTATCTAGGTAATATAAAATCACCTGAAACATTATCTAGCTTTGGTAATTTTGTACAAAATGAGCACACTAATGGGTTTCAAATAGCAAAGATAAATGACTATATGCAAAAAGAAAAAATATTTGAAATAGATTTTCGAAATAATAGAGCACATATTGTTGATCGCAAATCTGCAAAACAATTTCAGATTGCCATTATTGTAGACTAGTACATGGTTTCTTTAATAAAAATAGCTGCCATTGAAAGCAAAGATCTGAATAAATACAGTATATATTTTAAATAAAGCAATATGCTTATGCATGGACATGTGAAAATGTTGAATAAAAAGGGATTTAATTCCTTCAGTCAAACACTTTTAATTGTTAAGAAATTTGAATCATACATTAGGATCGTGGCAAACCAGAGGAGGAAAAAACAGCAGAGCACAAGTGTTACGTTCAGCACAAAGTTTAGGGGAACAAACATCAATGTTTTTTGCCTCCGAACTGAGCTGACCGTTCTAGCAAGCTTGAACTTGCTGCAAAAAACAACGGTCAAATCTATGTAGGTGGCTAAGATTTGGCCCTTCACCTTTTTTCACCTAGGTGTTTATTTTTTGGGATCATCTTTCAAGATCTTTCAACAATTCTCTCTCTCTGTCTCTCTATGTCTCTCTCTCTCTCTCTCTCTCTCTCTCTCTCTCTCTCTCTCTCTCTCTCTCTCTCGCAAATGCACATGCTCACACAGAAACACACAATTTCATTTCTCAACTGCAATTGCTGTTTGCAATTTGGGGCTCAGGTTTCCATCAGTCCAGGTTATCTGACTGAGGCCCAGAGGAAGCAAGTTACACAGCAAGGAAACTTCAATGTTCCGATCAAGAGCTGTTCATCACTGCATAGATTGCTACCATATAACATACTATACCACTGAGTGCTTCCATTGTGTACCACTTAGTGAGGGGTAGAAGACATTGTTTAAAGCTCTGATTGATTTTCACTACCCAGATATTTGCATTCCCTTGTTGGATATGAAACAGACTGGTAATATGGTAATGTGAATCTGTTTATTTCACAAAAGTGGCCCCCAGCCAGTCCTTTCTCCTTCATATAACTAATACAGCTACAGGTCAAGCGTTAAAGACAAAAAAAGACAGAAGAAATAAAGACCCAGAAGACAAATGAAGGGGACTTGCTCAATGTCATATTTAAAGACAGTACATAGGTTGGTGCAGTTACACTTGAATC
Source organism: Galaxias olidus (assembly GCA_026901105.3). Classification (NCBI taxonomy): domain Eukaryota; kingdom Metazoa; phylum Chordata; class Actinopteri; order Galaxiiformes; family Galaxiidae; genus Galaxias; species Galaxias olidus. Next base: position 303,685 of record JAPMUY010009769.1, read on the forward strand.
AATCCTCATTGAAAGCTATAATTTAAAGGTTACACAAGTGCCATCTCAAGAGATAATCTTTTGATCCTTCAGAGTGTGGAACAACAAGTGAGGTTGAATGCATTTCGATATGTTCAAAATAAAGCACACTGCAAATATCTCACTCTTGACCTCCCTTTAAATCCCCATGTTTCAGTTTTTTCCAAGACCAAAGCTCAGAGAGGCCAACCTTGGTTAGTCACGGTGGAGTTAAATGCTGGTGGGCAAAGGTCCACTGGCGTACTTATCACACAGTCAGGGTCAAGGCAGCACGTTAACGTTCTTTAGCCTTGTCCTTGCGTCACATGAGGGCCCCAGTCCAATCAGAATGGTAATATCATTTTGATTGCACACTAACACACAAGGTCTTTAAAAGTATATTGTAATTTGCTAGCATGTAAAAGTAAGTTTGTTCGTACCACCTTTTTATAAATATTCAAGCAAATCAAGCATTAGAATAACTAGCGTGGACTGACATCCACCCAGAGGAAAAAAACAAATCCCTAATAATCACTAAATCCGTCTGATGGACTATTTACAGAAAGAAAATAGCACAATAGTCTGAATGATGTCATTCTATATTGGTGCTATGTTGACAAGATTATTATTCTTTTTCCATTGCGGGCATATTGTTTAGAATGTGCCATGCATGTCGTAGTAGCTGAATTACACTTTTCCATTGAATAGGGCTTTAAGGAACTATACAAAAAGCCCTAAAATCTTCTGAAACATCTAAATAATGTATTGAGCAGCATCCCAGCCTCAGCTCAATCCTTACCTCAAACAGCCCTCACTATTCCAGCCTCCCACCCTCTCTCTCTCCACCGTCTATTCTGCCATATCTTAATAGTTATTAGGCGTTTGAAATCGGCAATGCCCGTTGTGCTTCACTGAGCTTTGTTGATAAGTAGCTTAAAGTCTGCTGCGGGAAGAAATGTACCTGTGTTTCCCTGCTCTCAGAGAATTGATCTGGCACCAGTTGGCGTGATGATCAAGTGGCTCATTAGGCAGAAGAGGAATTAGGTCTGAGTGTGTCAGGCAGGAGACAGCCGTGGAGGCCCCGCGGGCGTCTGTCCGTGTGCCTTTCTGGTGTATGTGTCACCTGTTGGTGGTGGTGGTGGTGGTGGAGGGGGCTAATATAGCAGACCAGCAAAAGAAATGCTGCGGCATGAAAACTGCATTGGGCAAAACGTGGAAGGACATACGTGTGTACATGTGTATGTAAGGTAGTGAATATGTTTAATTCTGGATGCTTTATTCACTATCCCTTTTACAGTGTATTACTGACTGCAAGTACTTCCACAACCTTAAGGTTTAAACGAAGCTGATAGTATGGTGAGAGCAGCTCTGTGCATAACTATTTCACACAACACTGATTGGGGTCAATTGGGTTTCAAAAGAATTGTCTGATCAAATAAATTATATAGCTTGAAAGGCACTTGGATTAAAAAAAGGCTACAGGGCAAGTAAAAGGTTACCAGCCGGTGTCATAAAGCTAACTGGACTCCTTCAAGGAAACAGCATGTTAAACCTCCCACACAACTCTGCATTATCCGTTGCATATGTTCACCAGCAGTTATTGAAAGCGTGTGGACCAGTTTATTATGTTTTTTTTGTACTAAGTTTGGAATGATATTAAAGTAAGGTACACTCAGTTAATAATAAACTTAAAAAGGTACAGGCAATTTATATACATTTATGACCTATATTTATTGAATATACTATGCGTGTTTAACATTCCCTTTCCTACTCTTTTTCTAAATAATCATAAAATGATTAAAATGTATACATTCTCAATGTAGCCATTCCTTATAGAGGAGTGAAGGACACAAGGATTTTGAAAACTCTGGCCAATTCAACAATCTCTTATCAATGGGTTTTGGCCGTTTGGAAATAGAAGCTATAAGAGTTGAGTGCTTTATAGTTTTATAATAGAGCACAATTTGGCAATTGCTGTCTGACCATCTCACACCATTGTTCAAGTGTATGTTTCCTAGTGTTGAAGTGGTAAAACATTTATTTTAAGTGGACTAAAACGATGTATATAATGAGAGAAGTGTCTGCAGACTGTACATCAACACGGCTGGATAATATGCACAATTTGCTGTACATTAGCATCCGCACTGATGGATCTGCTGCTTGTGAAAGTAGGCGGCAACACTATATCTAGTGCTGAGATGATATTTCAACAAAAATGGAGGAAGGATACTGACCGAGGTGCAAAGTATTCCCACAATTCCAGAATCATCAACGGACATAAAAGTATTCCTTCTCCTGGATAGTGAGTGAAAAAAGGAACGGCCTGGAATTGAAATAATTGATCAGTTATTGCTAAGAAAATGCAGCTGTGATGTTGGACAAGAGAAATGGTGTTACAGCACATACCTTTGACAACAATAAGGGCACTTTCATCAACGGACGAATGTACTGCTTGGCTGCGATTGCTGGGCAAAAAGCGAGCAAAAAACGGCATCTCCAGAACATCTGCTGTGGCACATTTTCTACTACACGAAGAGCAGTTCTAAAAGAACCAAAGAACTCACAAAGATTCAGGAAGCATGTGGTCTAGCTCCTCAGACCCTTCTGAACCATTGCCCATCCTGCTAGCTGTCCTTGGGTACATTCTCCAAGTCCAGTGATGAGTGCATAGCTTCTGATGTATTGACTAAAGTAGACATAGCTGACTTCTACAGATCAGTCTGAGGACATTTTCAGGAAGCATGCAAATATATCATTGGGACATTTTCTATTGACACTAAATTCCTCAAACATGCTGAAGTCGTGGACCTTTTAAAGAGGAATTCAGTGTCATTTGACTCAGTGATTTATTTTCTGGAGAGATATCGCAGACTGAGTAATGTATCAGGGCCTGGGGACATAGACAAGCTGGAGCAACAGTTCCTCAGATACCACATTGATGTGCTGGCAGAGGTGAACTTACAACAGGACAGGATTTACGAGGCATGGCACTAGCTGGCAGGAAAATATCCATTCTTGTCAGGTGTCAATCCTGAGTGTTACACACAGCAATGCAGGTAAGTTAGAGGAGTTCAATCTGAATTCAGATCCAATGTGGACTCTCACCTGATGGATAGTTTGATTATTGTCAAGACCAAAATGCAGAGCAGGAAGGAGGTATGACACACAGTGACCTTAACAAATAACTTCTTGAAAAGGGCTAAGTGATCTACTTACGAAAGGCAAAATAAATGTGGAAGAGCAACCAGAGGTACCAGAAGAGCTAATGTTAGACACTGTTCTGAAATTAGTTGGTGGTGTGGAGTGTGGTGGCATAACGGATGTCTGAGCCATTGTTCAGAGGTGAGGGAAGGGACAGAGTGAATGCCATGTCACCAAAGAGATATGTGCCTCTCTGAGACACTCAAGGCTAGTGCTTCCTGTTCTTAGCCATTGTATAATAGGAGTAGGCACACATGTCTTTATATGTGTATGTGTCCTTTTCAATACTGGGAGGTATTTACCAAAGGATTGCATGTGGAAAATTAGGGAGAGCTTGGGGAGGAGATGTAATGAAAGAGAAACACAATCTACTAGATATGTATGTTTTATTTCTGTTGGGTGTTCAATAAAAAAGTGTTTTTTCTTCAGTGCACTTACAATATATGATATACTCATAGCTACTCTTGTTTTATTTTATGGCTTATGGGCAACAGATACCTTCAAATGGCCTCTTTTTTGTGATAAAAAAAAGTAAATAAAAAAAAGTCTGGCGAAGGCCCCTGAACACCCCAAGATGTGTTCCTCCAAAATACAGATTTATTTTAACCACCAGTACAGAATTTTCAAATCTTGGCAACTCCGCATGTTGATTTTTCTCAAGGAAGTGTTTGTTTTAACATTACAAACACACAAACACATACATGTGTACACATACACAAAAATATGAAGATCCATCAGAGTAAACCACTGGCAGCTCACCACAGTTACAAGATAGTCGTGGTTGCTGTCACAGAGCATGGGGTGGCCTACATAGACTTGTGCGGGACCCTGCTTACTCTGACATCCTGTCCTCTGATGTCAGCCCAACATTCAGACAGGGCGGAGCAGCTCAACCCCTCAGCAGATGGGGCAAATCCATATTGCATAGGGTGCAAGCTGGTGGAGACTGATACAGCCTGGACGGAGAGCAGCCCACAGCTCACACAGGGCATTTGCGCTGCGTGGCCAATTGCCCCTTTATGCTGTCTGAACTGGTCTAAGCTGTTGCCTGGGTTGTGTACATTAGGAATATGACTATTCAGGATGTACCGAGTTGCCAAATGATTGAAACCTTGTAAAAGCTTCAAAGAGAAAGGAAGTGTCGGGATAAAACATGGTTCATAATTGTACATGTGTGTGTATTCTCTTTCATGTTCTCCTGTGTATACTCTATTGACAAAATTGATATCAGATTATATAAACTGAAAAGTATACAGACACCCAGTTGGTGTCTGGGTGTTAAATTGTGCTGAAAACTAAAATGTCACCCCAGCCAAATCAGAATACAACTCTATTAGGTACACACAATGGCATGCTGCAGTTTCCTTTTCCCATCCTGACAAGTAAATAGACTCCTTATGAAAGCTACTCTTTTGACCTGAAAAGGTCGGAAATTTCAACATGTAGGCCAAAGATTAAAATAGCTGAGGAACTGCAGCTTGTAACGTTAAAAATAAAGTATGTAGAAGAGTTCTTGCTAATGGTTAAGTGGTTTTCTGGGGTTCAAAATGTGTCAATTACACTGTTTCAGTGGAAGGTAATGAAACCAATTTGAATTTTGATGTGTACTCCATAGCGTACAGTTCTTCAGTTTTTATAGAGCACTTCTTAAATTATTTATTCGCTTGGGAACTAAAAAAGTGGGAAATTGGGAAATTGCCATTCACGTTGTTACTTAAATTTGAATAGGACCCTTCTGCTGAAGTATTCCATTTACTTCAGGGTAAATCTTCCTAGAAGTTAATGAGCATGACGCACCACTGTTTCTGTCAGATGAGAGAGAAATAAAAACAGAATGTACAATCACCACAGATGTATTGCAGCATTCAGAAATCATTACAGGGTGAGCTTCCTGGGGGAGGTCACACATGCAGCCCAGATAACAAGCTCCTCGCTGTCCCCACCACTAATAATGCATAAACCTCAGCCCTCTCCTGCTGGATACTGCCACTGATACAAGACACTGGGCTTTTCATTTCAGGCTTCAGGCAAGAGAAAAAAGAAAGAAACATCAGTTCTTATTTGACAAGGGTGCAACCATCTCCATCTACCGAGGCTCTATGGCGCCTACTCATAACATCTATCTTTTATTACTCTCAATAACTGAGAAGAAAAGAGCAGTCCTTCTGTCCTCCACGTTCTCGGTATGCTAAATCTGTACCCATTTCCCATAACCTTGACCCGTTTTACTTCATACCGTTGGCTTCGCCAGCGTCTGCTGCTAAGAAGGAGGTGAGCTAGGTCAGATGATGTTCAATTAAAAAAATATGGAGTCAGGAGCAATCTCAGCGTAATAAATCCCCCAAACAAAGTCAGACCAAGGTGAGGACCACAGCATCAGACCTATTTTTTTTTGTCAGGCAGGCCTTTTCTGATCAAGCCAGCTTTTCGCTACGATCCCACAAAAAAATAAATACTCTCTTAATGATGGTGTTAAACCACCACACAACCAAAATATTCACTACACCCAATCAATGCATTGTGGTCAATATTTAAATCATCATATTTACCTTTGAACCCTCCAGCAAGTATCATCAACATTCCTCTCTGAAATGCATTTTCTGTAATTGAAGGGAAAACGTCCAGCTGTCCATCTACCTACTGCCCTTAAAAAGCTTTTATCTTACATGCTTATTACAGTCACTACGTAACATCGATTCATGAATGTAACGCCAGTCAACATGCACAATCGTTATTTCCCATATGCTCCACAGATTTGTGTGTCAGGCTCAAATCAACAGCTACGTGTGTGATGAAGGATTTGAGACCTTAGTGGGATAGTGTGTATTTTTTCTGTTTGTTAGGACAAAGCTGATTGCTTTTGCAGTTATATTGCCATCATGAGCGTTGGGCAGTAACAGATTACAAGTAATATGGAATACGTATCCACATTACAAATGTTTTACTTTTTTTATCAGACAAAAATAATGGATTGCTATGTAGTGATAACATGTTGTAATCAGCTCCTGATTGCATTTCCAAGTACTCTGCTGAACACCGGCCATTATCAGATCACTGTTTCAGGTGCAAGTCTAATTACTGTGAAAGTGTATAAGAAATAGCCCCCCAAGGCTTGTTGCTTTTGTTAAGTATTTTCACAACATGTACAAGAGGTTCCGTTATGAATCTGTCAGCCTTTGCTGCTATTGACACCATGACCCACTGTTAATCAAAACCTGTGGCCTAAGGACAAAACACACACACAACACTACACACACATACACACACGTGCATGAACAGCTTGTAATTAAGGCAGGCAATTTGTGTGGCGTTTGTTTATGTATTTTTCTTGGGGAATGATGGGTTGTTGTGTGTTCTAGCAATTTTGGGCCAAATGCAATGAGCATATAAGTGCATTTCCAGTGCTGTCACTGAGTTGGTGGGATCATGTCTATGATCCGAATGGAATTTGTGACAGTGACACGACAGGGCTCCTTTACAACCGACTTCTATGTCCATATGGTGACAGCAGGGGGATGGACAGACTTGTCAATCCTCATGCAAGGGGAATCTTGTCTAGCGCTACTGGGAGAACGCCCCTCCCAAGCGGCAAAAAAGCTAGTGGAAGGGGAGGGGGGGGGCATCACGATACATAACCAGCCACATTGAAATCAGAGGTAGAGAAGCTAGTAAAAGCATATAAGGAAACGGACAGGGACAGTCGAGTGAGCACCAAAGACAACAGGCAGACACAGAGAAGAAGAAACGGACAGACAGAAAGACAGTCAAACAGGTAGAGATCTAACATTTACAGTACTTGAATCTGTAGATGCATCATGGTGCCACTAATGGATAAAATGGCAATAGAACCAAATTGACATACTGTATGTCACTGCTCTTTCACTGTGCAGTGGTAGAATTACAGTGTGCTTCAGTTACGGAGAGATGGTCCCGTTTCTACTCACTGAATCGGTGCTCAGTAACTAGAGCTCATGGAGATGAAATAATGGAAGAAGTTTGTCTGAATGTAATGTTGTCATTCACCCAAATCAATACTGTCTGTATTACCCTTGGATAATAATCAGCAAAGTGATTTTTGATTAGACATAGCGTGGAATACAGGTCGGACATCCTTCCTGCAGACTTCTGATCCGTATTCATGTACTCTAGATGCAATTACTTCATGGATCAATATGAATAATGAGGAAGAATAATTCCATCTCCTTGGCATTCGACAAGGGCCGCGGGAGTGCCACGTGACATAAGAACTGTTGTGGAGTGATGAGGACGGTGAGAAGGAGCACAAAGGCGGATGTCCGGTGCCTTCCTTCCTTTATTACAATTTATGTAAGTGTTTCAAAAGAAGAGGAGAGGCTGGTGTTTGGGTTCTGACGGGTGAGGAATAGGAACTCTTAAGTTTCCCTTCTGCCCTCGTCGCCAAAACAGCAAACGGGTCAATAACCCATCATTATAGAGCTTCACACTCGGCTGGCCGCAAATTGACTGCCTGAAGGTCCATTTGAAGGATTAAGGAAAAGGGGTAATGCCATTGCTGGAGATGAGACAACATTGCTCATCGTCTTAACCTACTAAAACACCAGCAGCATGCCCAGAATGCAGGGGCTGGTGGTACTGGGTGAAAGAGAAGCGTTGTGACAGGACATAATCCTGTCACCAGGGGCATTGTGGGTAAGACAGTGGGGCATATATTTGCTTGGATCAATGTCCCTAGCAAGACTCACCCTCTACTGCACAGGGAAGAGGAGCTCTATATAAAATAGGACAAAGACATCCACCTCACAAAGTCAAATATTCCCCAAAGTTTACTACTGAAATGTGAACTTTAATCCCCCCTTAATAAGTCATTAGTCTGGCAGCTCTTGAACCGCGTGAGTGATTTGCTCAGAAGTGTACGCTTTCTTCTGAAGAAAATGTGTGGAATATGATCTCTTACAAGGACTCCTTGAGTCACTGGAATCAGTGTAAATCAATTTCGTTAGTTTTCAAAGGTTAAAAATCCCGCCTTCGTAAAAAGATTATTTGCTACATATTATTTTATTATTTTTATGTAGTGCATTATCAATCAATTTGCATTTGTATAGAAATAGAAAATAGAAAACAAGATGTAATTAATGTGAATGCTTTGAGAATGCAATACATTGTTTGCTCATGGGGCTATATAAACGTAGACCCTGAAACATAACAAAGGTAACAAAAATCTTGTTGTGACAACTATTGTTTTTGGAACTGTTGTAAATCAGAACAAGAAGATACGACTTGGCTCAGTTTGTCTTGGCTCAGTGTGGAGACCCCGTATGTGTGGATAGAAGCCACATTCAGCCGTCTGAGCAGCCTCCACCCCCTCCCTCCCTCCCCCACAAAGATGCACGCTCAACACCTGAAGAAAAGAGGATGATGTGAAGGAAGAATTGGGGAGAAGAAAGCACAAATATTTCATTCAAGAGTGGAGCCCCGAAAGGATTGAAAAGGAAAATAATGTCAGTCAATATGGCTTTAATACTGCAGTGCATCTCAAGGGAAGTAAGGCAAGGGGGGTTGTCGGGGCAATATCTGATTCGCCAATATGGTTTTATTATCTCTTTGAGGCTTGGACAAGGGGCTGGCTGGATGGCTGACTGGCTGGCTACCTGGCAGTGGCGACTGCTGGGACTAATGGAATTCCACCAGTAGCAGCCCATCTCTCAGGTTTGATGGCAGGGTGACAGGGCCTGATGGATTGCCCGGGCTGAAGGCCCACTTGACAGTCGAGCTCAGATGATAAATTGTGAAATGAGACAGACACACAAAAGCTGTGGGCAGCCAGGACGGAGGCCGACCCCCGGTGTGTTCCTGTATGACAGTGTCTGTGGCCCGCTCGCATCCGTCTTCCCCCGTGACTTTTTGTTACTCTAATGCAGACTTGCTCTTTTCCTTGCTTTGAGGGGAACTCAAGCTCCGCCTTCAGACTGTATAGATTGGAAGTGTTATAATGACTGATGGAACGCATTCATCGCTTTGACACAGCAACCTTATGTCGCATGTAGAAGATACAATCTGAGTCACTTCTGACAGGTGTGAAATAGACATTTCATATCAATATCCAAAGTGAGAGTGGGGCGGAATATTGTCTTTGCAGAGTTCAGTCAAAGTCATGGGTAAAAAAATTCCATGACCTGGGTAAAATTTCATAGCAAAGCATGCCTTTCATCTTGAGACTGGGATTTGAAAGTAAATGCATGGAAGAGAGGGAGGAAAGGAAAAGAGAGACTTTGCCAGGCTTACCGGTGAATCCTCCATTGCAAATTCCTCCCATCAAGATCATAAAAAGGCATGAAGCTGCTGCTTTTATTAGAAAATTCAACCAGATGGTAACCTGAGCATGTTTTATCCCTGTGTGTACTGCAGTTTTCCAATTCAGGCTGGAGGGATTAATGAAAATAATAAATGAAGGCAAAAAAATATACTGCCAGGGGGAAACATAGCAAATCACAACTAGTGTCAATTAAGGCGTCCATCTCACAATGTGTCTTTTTAGATGCGTCCTTCTTGCTGTCTTTCCACCTGTCTGTCCGTCAGCCTGCCTGCCTGCCTGCCTGTCTGCCTGCCTGCCTGCCTGTCTGTCTGTCTGTCTGTCACTCTGCCTGTACACCTCAGTTGGGCATTACGTAAACCGTTATGTGGTAGCCCAAGTGCGTGCAGGAATATAGAGGACTGCTGGGGCTCTCAATGCAGTCTGGCTCAAGGAGCTTCCGTTATGAGTGTTTACCTTCTCTCAGCAGAGCTCCATCTCAAAGCTGTTGCTGAAACGCACTTGATTCCCCTTCTGTGATAATTTTTTTATTTCAAATTATTTATTCAGCTCCCTATACCTTAATATTAAGGTGACTCTGTAAGTTAAATATTGGTGTAAAAAAACAACTTGATTATGAATAAGCCTTATACAAGCCTTAGAGTCATTGATATGCATCGCATACATTCGTATTCATAGCTAGAAGTAATCCCTGACACTAAAGCTATGTATGATATGATAGAAAACTACTGTGCGCTATAAAATATATATAAAAAAGGGTCAAGTCAGACGGTAAGAAGGTAACACTTGAGAATGGCTGATCAACAGACCATAGAAAAGAACCCTTGTCCCTTGTCTAAAACTCATATTTTCAAGTGAAATGTTTTAAAGGCATCACATATGGTTAAATAAATGCAGTGCCATTTCAAATGCTTTCCTACCAGGCAAGTTGAAGGAAAAAGCAAACGACTCGTGTGCTATTCCATAATGTAATGTCATGTCTTAAAGCCTAGCACGTCACTTTCAAAGGGATCTTCGCTCACTAATTCCCTCGGAGACCCTAACAACAGATGTCACAACATTGACAAGTCCTTTTAGTCGTTGGCCCCACTGAAAGACCTGGTGACTTCGAGTTCGCGTCCAACACTCTGTAGCTGATTTAGATTCGAAAGACGTAAGTAATATCATGCCAGGGTAAACTCGTTGTGTCCTCTTTCTTTCTTTTCTTTTTTTTTTGCTGCCGTGTTTTTGGTCTTGTAGAACAGGGCTCTGTATTTTGTGGCCTGCCAGTCCTGTCATCAGCTCACATGAAGAGAGAGTTTGTTTGCCCGGTATCATCACATGCAAATCTCAAAAGATATAAGCAGGGAAATGCAAGAAGAACGTAGAGCACAGGATTGTGTGAAGACAGTTCAATTATTGTAGTGCAGGAGACTGGAAGCCAACCCTTCATCTGCATGACAACAAGATGATATCCACTCTTGACACCTAAGGCTTCATGTGTCAGTTTTCAGCAACATGTTGGGAAATATACATTTATAATGTATTACAAGTCATCCATACAGCCTGTACCAATTTGCCGTGGCGGGGAATGATCGATGTTGTGGACGAACAAGGAAGGAGACAGACGGTCCTGACGGTGGAAAGGGATGAGGACAGGATGATAGGAGAATGATATCTTTATAAGAGGATTTGTTAGATTAGGTTTCTCTGTGCGGCACACAGTGGCGAGGATGGAATAGACCGCAATGACACATGACCTCCATTCGTATGACATTAATGAGCATGGATCATCTGCCCTCAAAGGAGCTGTGGGGCTGGGATGAGGACAACTAATACCCAAGGGGATGGTGTCAGCTCCGGAGACCGCACCCTGAGTCATGCACAGGGATAAAGGACTAGAAGATCCTAAAATGGCTACACACACAGAGTCAGCCTTTTGCAGTTGATTACAGGTCTTTTACGCTCTCACAAAAACATAGAGTGCGCTTGCAAACTGGCACACTGAGTGTGAAGAAGCAAATTAATCTCTGTGCCTCTTCACAAAGCTATTTCCCCCCAAAACGTATACAATGAAAAGAGAGGATACAAGAAATAGTGAGGTTGTCAAATTCAAACTCTAATCTCTAATCCCTGAAATGTTCTAGCACCTTCTCTCCCAACTCAAATTGTTTACATAATTCTCTAGAATTGTATATCTTTCAGCAAAAGAAAAATCACATTCTATTGGCAAAGAGCACATAGCGTGTGGAACATAGATGTGCGCTATGCTTTAAACAATTAATTCAGCCCCGAGTCAGGTATTCAAGTGTTCTATTTGCTTAGAAATTGCAGTATTGAGGTTCAAAACACAGCATGGCTAACTCTTCCCCAACAGTGAGAATCCCACCCCAGAGGGATCAATTAAAAACCATGATGCATAATCTGTCAGAGCCCCCCAAAAAGAGAAAACTCTGGATTTTCATGAAGAGAAAGGGAGTGGGGGAGGGGGTTGCTTGTGTGTTGAGGGGGGGGGGATAAAAAAAAGTTTGTTGTTGACTCTCTCAATGGTGAGACCCAAGAAAATGGCACCTTAGCAGAATGCTAAGCAGGAGAAGAGAACAAACAACAACACAACAACTGATATAAACACCAGGCGACACTTTCTCAAAATGGAGCCGGATCAATTTGCATAGTGGCCTTGGTTTTTTCCTGCAGACAGACAGATGTGGTTGACATAGAGATTGATGGATAAAAAGGACTGACAAACAATCTGTCTTTAAACTAATCTATGGAAATCGGTGTACGCAATGTCGGATACATTTTATTTGTATTTACTATTCCCAATAAAACATCTTCCAAAGGTAGCTGGCCGTTTAAAAAAATACAGAAAACAAATGTGCATTGATGAAATGTGTTGAGTCATATCAACAGCCCTGAACATATGTTCCCTTGGTTAAAACCCCCCAAACCCTTACTGAACCATACATATTTGAAAGTGAGTCAAAATCATTGGAAACAGGCACGCTTTCAGTAATTAAATTCTATTCAAATATAATCTGTATAATACCCTGAATGGTATGTTTTATATTTTTATCATTTCAAATTTGTAACCTTCAGTTTAAACTGAGTGTTAAGAAGATAAAGAAAATTGGCAATTTGTGGAAAGTTGTGATACACTGATTAAGAAAAAATATCACTTCATCTGATCAGCAACACATGCTAGGCTGTAATTAATTAGTGCCAGAAATAGTTAAACAAAGAGTATAGGGTGTATATGTTTATGAAACCTACAGGACATATACACACACAGCAAAGTATACATCTACAAGAACTGTAAATGCCAGTGTCTATTCTAGGATCTAATGGCCAACGTCCTGCAGACAGTGGTTTGCATGCAGAGCAAATTACGCATGTTGTTCATTGGAACTCAGGCGATGAACTGAATCTCCTCTCTGGCTCGACTAATTGACTGTAATGAAATTGCCAGCGACAATCTTGAGAGCAGACTCAATTGATAAAGGGAATCAGGAAAATTAAAAAGTGGTGACAGAACTCGAAGCCCTTTGAGATTCCTGATGACATTTCCGTCTATGAAAATAATTGTGTCTGCCCCCATGCATACCTGATTAATATGAAGACCTGCGTGATTGGACAGAAAAATGTATGTCACCAGGTATCTTCTTGAGGACATGACCGGAATTGCATCAGGACTATGGGTGCGAGCTATTCATCTTATTTGTTCCGCCATTCAAAGTCCCTCAACCCCTTTTTTATTAGAAAGTTATTAAAGATTGTGCTTCTTACATTCAAACAGAGCATTATTATAATGTGAACTGCCATACTATGTTACATATTAGGACTGGCAGTCTATCAAACCTCACCCCTTATCAGTTATTCCGTGGAGGTTACTGGGCTCCTCAGCAATATGCTACTGTAGTTGATTAAACCATGATCAGTGATTAGGGTTGCAGTTTGAGGAATTCTACATGGAGGCTTGTGAGCTTGGTAGAGTAAAGTTGATGTGTTAGCTTGGTGAGGACTGTTCTGTATGAGAGAAAGGAGCTTATCTGACAGTTAATCTGGATGAAATAGGGCCCTCTGCTGTTGAAACGGATGTGAACTGTAAGAATAGACCTATTTAACTAATATAAAGATGACCCATTTATGTATGCGCTGGTATGGATAAAGAAGTGGAAAAGGCTGTGTAAATACTACATTTCATATTGTTGGTTTTACAAAAGAAATCGCTATGGCCAGCACACAATAGCGTAATTTATTGTATTGTACCGTATCTGCAATGAACCGTGCTTCACAGACAAGCAAGGTTCCTACCACCCACATTCAAAACAATCAACAAAGGACATCAGCGCAACATAGCTTTTCCAATGTCTCTGTTTTTATGCACCTTTCTCCACACCCTTTTCCTCCTCTCGTCTTCAACTTCTCCTGTGAACATGTTTTCCACCACTGCTTTCTCAATAGAGGCAAAAGTACCGTGAACAAAAGATGCCCTACCGAGAAAAACACAGTCAGAATGGACTGGCTGCGGCATCTCTTTTTATATACTGCCCATTCGGTGTCTGTACTGTTTCCTAACAAGGTCAAGACAGGGCAAGGGACACCAACGTGGACAGACCCTGACATCTGTGGTGGGAGCCGCCTCGGTTGGCACGGGCCGTTGCCAGCTGTGTGGACCCAATGATTTGCCAGTCCCACCGGAGCGTCCGGAACCTGACGCTGCACACCACAGCGGAATTCCAAAAGCGACTCAGCTGTCACCTCATCACAATATCACAGAGCCATGCGGCAAGCTGCTCTGCACAAACACCTGTGCTATCCACACTCATGGGGATGCACAGAGGAGAACAATACACAAAAGCAGACACATGATTTTGGTGTAGTCTGCTGGAAAGGTTTGCAGAAACATTTTAAAGGTGCCGTATTTAGTTTAGTTGATGTTGTTGTTGTTGTTTTACAAGGCATTTAAGACGCCAATGAGCTTACAAGATGAGCGATGCTGAGTCTAACAGGAATGACACTTGGTGGGTTTAGAAGGCGCACAGACTCTATCACTCAGACCTTATTAGTGCTGTTGCGTTACCATGACGCTGTAATGCCACTAGCACTAGGTTCCTTCAAGGCGTGATATCGTCACATATCCCCTCAGTGCTATTTCCAGTGTGTTGTGTAATGATAGATTTCACAGGTTCCGCACTCTCACTTGCCTTGACTTGTGTGTGTTACCATTAGAGCACGGAACATGTGAACATGTACTAGAATCCCAGGAAAAAAAACGAAGATAGAAAACCAATTCACAATGTGCACATTGTTTCTTTTGCTGACAAATAGACCAGCCTTTCCATACTAGTAGTTTCAATTGCTATTGCTAACATTAGCGTTGTTAGTTACACCACTTACAGTCGGTCGTTCTGGCTTGATGCCAGGGTCTAGGTCTTTGGACAAAGAGCAGAGCAGGTCAAATGGTCGTGGCCATAAACGCAGGAAGAAAGCCTCCTCCATTTCAACTACCCCAAAGTAGGGAGTCAGTAAAGTTCAGACCCTGGACTCTCCCACTCGGTCCTCTTTGGGGAGATCTAATTTCAAGGACGCTGGTTAGAGTGATGGAAATGGCTGTGTGATCTGCTATTATCTGTCTTCCTTTCCTCATAATGTACTTTCCCCTCTGCCCCATCGATTGCGGCTAGAGGATGTTGTCATTAAATCAATTCTTCCGAGAAGAGAAATGGTTTGTGTATGAACAGTCCTTGCCCTTACTATCAATGACAGCTACAACAAATAAAATGAATAGGGGAAGACCAACGAAGCATGTTGCTGTGTTTTACTTTCACCGAGAAGTATAGTGTGGCAATCGGCCTTTGCCTCTCATAAGGTGCCAAACTGGAACGTTTTGGGAGTCTTTTTCCTTACTCCCCCCTTAATGGAAGAAATAAAGAGACTAACTCCTCTTGCCTACAAGTAGAGGGATACGGGTCCGGATGCCTACAAAAGATCCAGATACAGTACTATGACGTCTGCCGGGCTTTCAAGCAGGGAGAAGAGCAGCGCAGGTAGAGAGTGGAGTTCTATTACACCGGCTCTGACACCCGACGGATGTGGCAAGGACTGCAGACGATAACGGACTACCAAAAGAAAAAAAAAATCAACCGTGACTTACACAGCCACATGAACCTCCCAAACGACCTGAATAACTTTCCCGCTCCCTTTGAAAAGGACAACATGGAGCCACGTGTGAGAGCCGTCAACTTTCCCGATGAGTGCCGGATCGCACTCTCCGTGTCCAACGTCAAGAAAACCCTTTAAACAGGGTTAACCCTCGCGAGGCCAAATGGCCTGACGGAAAACCAGGGCGTATCCTCAAAGCATGCCCTGACCAGCCACCTAGCTGGTGAATTTACACTTCTCCCTGTAGGAGTCCCAGTCTGCAATTCCAACCTGCTTCAAGGCAACAACCAATGCTCCCCTTCCCAAGAACAACAAAGCAACCTGCCTGAATGACGATCGCCCCGTTGCACTCACACCAACGCCCATGAAGTGCTTCGAGAGGCCCGTCATCCCCCACATCAAATCCACCTTTCCAGATAGCTTCAACCCATTCCAAATTGCCTATGGCCCAAACAGATCCACATTGCAATGGCACTTCATTCTGCTCTCCCCCACCTGGATAAGAATGGACAACACCTGTCTGAGAATGTTGTTCATCGACTACAGCTCTAGCATGCAACACCATAATCCCCTCCAAGCTCATCAATAAGCTCTGGTCACCGGGACTGAACATCTCCCTTTGCAACTGGATCCAAGATTCCCTGATGGGCCACCCTCAGGAGGTGAGAGTGGGCAACAACACTTCAGACACGCTGACCCTTAACACCGTTTTTTTTCTCGTAGAGCTAGCTTGTAAGTAAGCATTTCACTGACAGTACATTGTTGCTTCACGCGAACAAAAATAAATACTACTTTAAACTTAACTGAAAAAAGAACAAAAGTAAATACGTGGTATGCATTTCTACTTCACAAGATTGCTTCCACTGAACCTTACCCTCTTTTTTCACAACCACCTCAGTACTGGATCCACAATGCTCCATTGCGTTTAACAGATTAGCCTCCATGAGCAGTTTCTGGTAAACACATTTAACCCAGTCTTATTTGTCATACTGTATGGACTCTAGGCACAAACCATTAGGCACAACGCAGAAACACCGGCGTCAGAAAGGTAGGGCATATCATAGCACTGAAACATAAACAGAAAAGGGAAAGGAAATGTGAACGTAACAGTAGCTATGTACGTGTTTTGAACACATTGGCAACTGTATTAATGAGGTACCTCAAATTGTGTTGTTTTGTCAACTTTTATCTGATGCAGTTAAACATTTAAGGTGTCTCCCAAACTGCATCACAGCTCAGATCAAAAGACACTGAAAGTAATTTAGTGGGTGTATCAATCTACAAAAGGGCCAACCTCATGACATCCACTGCTAATTGTATGTGTCCACCAGTTCAACTCACAGAATTATTTCAAAACCGTCATGGAATAGTAAATGAAATGATTAGGCAGTTTGAGGTTCGTATAATAGAACTGAATAATGAACGGAAAAGGAAAATAATAGATGAATGTAAATATGCAGTATGTGCGCCTACATTTTGAACATGTTGGCAAGTATATCAATGTGGGACCAAAATGTCACATTGTGTTGTTTGTTCATGTTTCCAAACATTTGTCATGTTACCTGATGCAGTTAAACATTCAAGCTGTCTTCCAAACTGCACCACAGCTTTGATCATGAGATACTGAGAGCAATGTAGTGGGTGTATTAATCTACAAAGGGCAAACCTCATGACATCCACTGCTAATTTTGTGTCCTCCAGTTCATCTCACAGAATTATTTCCAAACCGTCATGGTAGACTCTAGGAAATGAATAGCCACAATAGAACTCTTCTGCCACCAAGTGGAGATTCACTCTCCCTTACAAAATATGATACACAGCCCAAGTTGAGAATATATACTGGGAGTGGAACAAGCCCAAGCACACAGAAATCCACTGCA
This sequence comes from Galaxias olidus, assembly GCA_026901105.3. Taxonomy (NCBI): domain Eukaryota; kingdom Metazoa; phylum Chordata; class Actinopteri; order Galaxiiformes; family Galaxiidae; genus Galaxias; species Galaxias olidus. Next base: position 321,196 of record JAPMUY010009769.1, read on the forward strand.
GAATTGGGGGTGGGGGGGAAACTCATTTCAAGAATCATTGTGCCAATGCAACCTTTTCAACTTTTAATGCGGCCGGTGTTTAGCGACACCTAAAGCACAGAGAAAAGTGTATCTGGTGTCACACAGCCTCGCACTGGAGAGCACCTCACACAATGAGCATTATACTGCCTTTTGTTTTCGCTGCGCAAACTTTAAGTTCCTCTGAGAGTGCCAGAGTGCAACTCAACACTCTCTGACACCAAGTGTTTTAATTAGTGCGTCCCCGGGGAGCCCTTATCAAGTGATGTACTATTCTCTTAATGAGGCTCTTATTAAGCTGTTTCACTCTAGGCCAATAGGCTCACAGCCACCTATGGAATAGGCTGATTAGACCAAACATCGGCTAATTCCAATTCCCTCATCCCGACGGTGATCCCGACAATGTCCATTAACATGACATTGTGCCCAAGTTGAACACCGTATTTGATGAGGTTTAGTCCTCCTATCAAGAGAAGAGGGGAGGGAGAAAGGATCGGGATAAAGATTGTGCAAAGAGTAATGGTTTTTTTTTTGCCCAGCTCCTCTGCAGAATGAACCCCTGTTCTCATAAGCAGAGGTAATCCCAGGGACGAGTCCCTTGGTTTGTCAGAGGCAGTCTCCTAGCGCCAGATGGAATGATCTCACGTAATGAATAAGAATCGAGGGTGATACTGCATTGTCAGAGCAGGGCACGCAGTCTAAGGCGATTGGGTTCAATCACCGAGTCTGGGTGTGTTAGTTCACAGCAAAAGGATCATGTTTGGTAGTAGACATCATGAGTTTAGCACACATATCGATGCTGTAAAATGGAAAGTAAGATCAAATCGAATCTCACGCCATTGCATGTATGTTTTTGTAGACCTCAATAAAACATCCCTCTGAGATCAAGTTGAATGACATGGAAAATAGGTGTTTAGTTGCTTGTAACGCCCAGGTTTGTCTGACAGTCTGAGACAGAAGGAAGATTAACATCCAAAGAAAAGGTTTTAAAGCATCTTTCATTATATTTGCCATTAAATATGGAATTGGGTCAAGCTTCAGGACAACTACCAGAGTACAACTCTGTGTGATGGAAGGGAAAAGGAAAGACAGCGAGAGGTTTTGAACTTTTGTAATCTGTCTGTTCAGCACCGGCTTGATGGATGCTAATAGTCCCCACAGTATTGAACTCCCCTGACTGACTCTTCGATAGTTTCTCTATTAGTGAGGCTACAATGTCTCTCAAAGGTCTAACGCAAATCAGTCCATAGGGACTTCAGTTATAAGTCTATTTTGTAAATGTGGTCCTGTCAGTGCAAATCAGCAATCGGATCAGTCTATATTGGCATATATGCTAAGGCTTCCGTAAACCTTCAGCAAAATGAATTCTGTTCTCTTAGACTTCGGCCTATGGTGTGGTTAAAATACACACACAGACGCCCAAAAAATAATATGGGATAACTTTGAACTTTGAACTGTATGATTGTTTTTTGAGTTCATCACAAGATTGTTTGAGAAATTGTTTTAATCAATACTAGACAAATTAATATCTGTGGGAGTGTCATTTGCGATTTCTCTCACTTTATTTTTGACATAAAGATTGTCTTTACCAAAATGAGATAGGGTTCGGAGGGAGCTCTTAAGGACATCCTTCTCTCTTTTTCTCTTCCTCTTTCTCTTCCTCTTTCTCTTCCTTTTCCTCTTTCTTTTGTCTTCACTTTTTGTTCCAAAAAAGTCAGCAAAAGGCAGACAACGTATACAGATGCCAAACGTTATCCCCCTTAGGACTCCTAGGACCGCTTCCAAAACCTGCCTTGTTCTGAATTGTTTGTGAGTTTTTCAAATGGGTATAAATGGCTTTCCCACACCATTGAGCAGAGTGAAAGGCAGTGAAGGGAATGCCTTCCAGTCCGCCTCTCAATGCCGCTGCTCCACTCACTGTGCTCAATGCCATCTTGTTTCACCCCACTGGTCTGTCAAAACAGCCCCTCACAGACCATTTCAGTGCCTCTCCCCCGTATCCACCCAGTAGGATTCTGCCTGCAGACACGGTCAATACTCAATTGATCGGAAATTAACGAAGATACCCAAATTGGGCCGGCGTGTGTGAATCGATCTGGGATGCCTTTTTGTCTTCTTTTAGGGTTGCCTGGCAAGGCTGTCAACACCTTCTGAAGTGACAAGGAGGATGCAGGTAAGGAAGTACGGGTATAGGGCCTGTTTGGATCTTTAAGATAGGGGGTGCCCTTTTGTTGTATCGCATCTCTTCTTCTGTGCCAATCACCAAACTTAAACCTTCTCCTACGACGAGCTTGCACCGAAAGGACCAAAGGGCACATCCATATTTACATCTGCCGAGTGACAGGATGATGCATGTATCATTAGGATGGAACAGGGCCGATTAAAGGGAGTCGAATTGAAGATGATAATGGCGAGGCACGCAGGGGAGGAGTCTCTCCACACTGGTCCATTAACCCTCCCTTCAACCTTAAAACTCCTTGCTGCATACCAATATGCTGTTGCTAAGATACTAAAGGTAGGAAGAGGAGATTCTTTGTGATACAGATAAAGGATAAAGGACCTTGCTCTTCTAATTTCTCACAATAAACTTTTGGGTAGGAAGGGAGAGAGAGATCCTGAGAGAGGGAGAGAGAGAGAGAGAGAGAGAGAGAGAGAGAGAGAGAGGGAGAGGGAAAGGGAGAGAGAGTGAGAAGAGAGAGAGAGAGAGAACTGAGACGATTGCTGTTGGGGTGTCAATAGGTAATACAAGTTACATTTAAATAATATGAGATACATTTATTGACAATCGATGCAGATTGTTGAGAAGTCTAGGAGAAGCTTCTGAATAGCAGTAATAATAATCCAGGAGAAATACATTATACTTTCTGTATTTCTACAACATATTTTTACTGCAACATGACCAACATAATGCAAGCAAGGAGCTCGCCCTACTATTGGTGTTTTTAAATGTTCAAGGTCCCTTCATTCTTTTCATGCCTGTTGTTCTTCTTAAAGTTACATTCTTTGGTAATGTGTTTTGGATTCTGTGTCATCCATCCATTAGCTATACCGCTTATCCTATGCAGGGTCACACCTATCCCAGCCGACACAGGGCGAGAGGCGGGGTACACCCTGCAGGTGTTGCCAGTCTATCACAGGGCCAACACATGGACAGACAACAATTCACACTCACATTCACGAGTCACCAATTAACCTGCCATGTTTTTGGACTGTGGGAGGAAACCGGAGTACCTGGACGAAACCCACACAAGCTCGGGGAGAACACAAACTCCACACAGAAACACCCTTGGGTCAGGTGGGGATTGAACCCAGGTCCTTCTTGCTGTGAGCCAACAGTGCTACCGTGATGCTGTGTTGTCTCATTTTACAACTTAGAGCTCTGTTAATAGAAGCCCATCTGAACCTGTCATGATCTTTTAAATTTCCAATGTTACATTTTAAGACTAACGTTATCTACAGGGAATGCTTTATACTTCGAAAAGGTGTACTGATGTAACGATGATGAATTTTCTTTTCAGATTCAATGTACACATTAAGAATATATCTTCATCATGGAGTCATGCATTGAATATGATTGCGAGTTACATTGAATTACATCTGCCCTTGTATTTAGTAGCAAAAGAGTACAGACCATATTTATTTATTTGATGCACCATATCCTTCTTGGAGGGATTTCTTTGTCAAGTTCTTATGCCTTTCATATGCCCTTCTGGCTGTGAAACTGTACAAATATTCTCTCCTGGCTGATTTGATATTACAATTTAGTTGTAACAATGAAATGCTCCCTCTAGGGGGCAGTGCAGCCACATAGTGAAGTCCAGTAAATAATTATATCACACATAGCACACTCTATGCCAATAGTCTCGCGGCCACCCATGGGCAAGCCATGGATTATTGTTCTATTGTCATGATGTTGATGATGTTCGACTGTGTCACCATTGAATTATGCACATTGCCTTTTAAGTACTGAAACACAAGTAAGACTTGCGATGCTGTCTTAAACTTGTTTGGATTGGATAAGTATGTTTTTCTTATTTACACAACCTATCTTTTATCTACTTACTACTGCAATCTATTCATCTATAGAAAAAACACTGCACAAAAAAATGCATGAAGCAGTAGTATTGACAAAGCATTTAGAAGAAAGAAAGAAAGAAAGAAAGAAAGAAAGAAAGAAAGAAAGAAAGAAAGAAAGAAAGAAAGAAAGAACGAAAAAACGAATAGAAAGAAAGAATAGAAAGGCAGAATGGATAATTCCATTCCGGTAATTTCTAGTTCATGGAAACAATCTATAGCATGAGTCTGTTTGCTAATGCTACGCTAGACGTGTTTCATTAATATACCCTATAATAGAGGACGAGGCGTAGACATCTCCCTTCAGACGTTTCATTTCTCATTTGCTGCCTTTACTCTACAGCTTGGCCCTATAACTGAGGAGATTAATTCGGCGGGTAAGGCATTAACTCCGTTCAAGAGAAGGCTTGGCTCTGTCAAGGTTTGTATTCAACCCATTACAAGGGGAGAGTTGGAAAGTGCACAGTTTACACCTTCGAAAGTCAGAAAATGGGCATGTTCAAAGGCTGCAGTTACTCACTGGCCCTGGAAAAAAAAAGAGACGAAGACATGGCTGAGAATCAATTGTCTCCTCAGAGAGCTGAGTAGTGTCTCTGGCTAAATGCAGGGGGATTGTTAGAGGGGACATGGTGGATAGTGGTATTTTACCCTGGAAAGGGGGCTAGATGAAAGGGATGCGGGTGGCTCAGAGCTGGATGTACAGCCCAAAGGCAGATGGCATAGACAGGATCTCTTTAGCTGAAGAGTGCAACCATAACATGCCACATGACCCACTCCTGGAACAATGCCTGTGAGGGACAATAAACTGGAAGGGACTCACATGGTAAGCCCCCAAAACCACATTTATTGTCCCGGGGATGCAACTGCATGAACATGTTTTTTTGATAGTGAAGCTTATTGCTTGCAAAGAGATTATAGGCAGAGGCATGCTTTACCTCTAAGAAAGCTGTCACGCCACGTGTGCGCTTTTTTGTGGCGTGGATACGCTGTGCTATTATAAGGGAGTACAGTGAAGAGGTGTGTGTTAGTAATTCACGTGGTCTAATGGATATTTACTCATATCTGCATGCTGACAGAACAAGTAGCTGACAGCCCCAAGAAGCTAGTGTGGTCAAATGGTACACAACGTATTGAAAAAGATAAACACCACCTCCTCCAGATATAAGGTAAATTAATTGTATCATATGTCAGAGAAATAAAACAAGGTACTTCAAAGCTGATAAGGCTTGGACATTAACAACCAAGGTTACGTGTTTCCCTTCCCCTGCAGAGAGGAATGTTAGCCCGAGGTCAGGGTTACTGCTCTTAAAATGCCAAACAGAGACAATTGGAAAACTTAAGCACAATGCTTACAATCAAGAACCAACCAGGCCTGAGAGGTTGATTGAAACCCAATGGACTGTAGTCAACACAAATTCAGAGCTGCATCCAAGTCCAAGGAAGCCAAGTGGAACATGATATCAATCCCGCTGTGGGGAGACATAGATGTGGCATTGGGTCTGGAAAATCCGTCAGCGCCCAGTAGGGAACGCCACAGCCCTGTCTCAGCGTGCCGCGGGATCTCGGCAGGAGAGGAATGGAAAATCTATTTATTTGCTTTGCACCCCATGGTTTAGGCTCAGTCCCTGCCACTGGGTCTGATACAGGGCGAACATGAGCAAGGGTGACCCGAGTCAGCAGAACCGGGCCGAGACAAAACAATCACTGTGGGCGCGGCTGCACATTTGACGGACTGTTCCTATTGTTCAGGTAAGTTGGTGTAGAATGCTTCGACCGATTTTTCCCTCTCTTTGTTATTAGTGTTTCGTATGTGAATAAGCTACTGTATTTAAATGGAAAGGTACAGTCAATTAGTCATCTCTTACGCACTGAACTGTTTAAGCCAAGCCACAGCTTTATCAGAAAGTCAAACAAACTCACAGAGTTCCTTTAAGACTGTGCTACTACCTTTGCGTTATGAAACTTTATTTTTATGCTTGATAACCTAAAAGGGATATCTATACGACTTGTGTTGCTATGAACTTCCAAGGAACAAATTGCTGAGATATTTCACTTTCTTCTAATTTCTTCCAAGCCAACCAACTTCAGAACATATCAGCAGATCCTGGGCCCCTGAAGAGGCTGTCTTTCATGGTTATTTCCCAGTTGTTTTAAATATCAATAGACATTTACTCACAGCTTCTCATGAATCTTAATTTTGCTCCAAATCAACTTTGAAATTAACTGTCCCCACAGAGGTGTTCTATATGACATGAAAGAAAAAGCATATTTAAAACTCATGACATTTATTTCTGTCTTCTGGGTTTTGAAGACCCTGGATAAATGCACACACAGACACACACACACACACACACACACACACACACACACACACACACACACACACACACACACTCACATACCGATAAAAGACAACACAGCAGCAGTCCAAACCCAGAGATAGGTTGGTTGCTCCTAAACGTTCCGGACCTTTGCAGTAGTGAGAGTATGTGGAGTGGGCTAGTTTTACTCTTTACTAGGGGAGGAAGCCTGATGCCCGACTGTCCTTGGGATGTGGGCTATCAAAGAACCCTGCTGCTGCTGCTGCTGCTGAGGATGTCTCTATTGACTCCAGCAGTGAGATAGAGGGGGAGGCCTACATGACAAAGAGGCCGGCTGCTGGTGGATAACTTGGAAACAAGAGATACAATGAAGATACACAGTCACGTTATCCGCAACCTGTCATGAGCCGAGCCTTGACTACAACCCTCAGGTGAAGCCAAACTTCACAAGAAAAAATACTCCATTTCAGATTCCCTTTTTTGAAACATTTTCTTTTTTTTTTTTGCTACAACAAAACTTCAAAGGTGACTGTGAAGAGGGAAATTTTGAACTAATTGTGACCTAGAATACCATAGATACCATTGAATATTTTACTTCAAAATACGTTTAGTTTATTTATATTTAACATACATGCATAAGCATAATGTCCTTAAGTGTAAGATATAGTAAAGTGAAATGTACAACCGCTTGACATTAAGGAATGCATTCTAAGTAGAGAAGAACCCATGGAGATGACTTGGGCGTAATCATGACCAAAGGCACTGAACGGTACATGACTGGATGAGACTTCCAACAATGTTGGCCATTCATGATTTATTATTGGCAAAGTATCGTGCTAGAATTAAACTACTTTCATGCATGGAGCAGCATTTCAGATAAAACAGAAGAGCTAATGGAGTATAATCTCCCAACTGCTAACCACAACGCTGCTCCACCCATTAGAATGGAGCACTCGGCGCATAATGAAGCGTATACTGGAGCCAGTACCATTAACAAAGAATAGATTTCTATCTGGGACCACTGTCACTATTACGGGTCGATCTTTCTCTAGACCCCGTCCTGCTGGTCAACCAAGGCTTTAGCAAATTCCTTTTTTTTTTTCTTTTTTTTTTTTATGGTCCATTTATGTAAATGTTCTCATAATTTAAATAAGCCATCTTTGAGTATCAATTTTACATTTAATAAGGTGAAAATGACCAAAGAGCGATGCAAATAAATGTAAAAGGGGAATGAGACAGACAAAGGGTTTGAGAATTGTGTTCGGACTTTATGGCAAATTGGTTATAGACTGTTTTACCCTTTAATGAAAAAAGGGCTTTATTTTGATGGAGCTTAAAATGTCAACTGGAAAATACACTATGTTGCTTGTTAAATTACCATAATATGGCTGTTTTTCACATGGCATTCAATACAGACTACATTGTTTAAGAACATGCCATCCTTTGAAGAGGCTATGTCTCAGTAAGCACTAAGTAACTTTACAATTTGATTATGGCATTATGTTATTTGCCAAAGGGTCCAAAATGCTCCAATATAGAGCATAATAATACTGTTGCCTCCAATGCTAATATAGATTCATATGTCCAATAAAAAAGTCCCTGCCATTCAAAAAATTACTGTTAAATGTTAACAACTTCCAGATACATTTTCTAACCATCAGCCTACCTTAAATAACCCTACCTGTTCTACATCATAATAAAGCAACGAATAGCAGCCTCGATTCTTCTCTAAGACTAACCACTGGACAAAAGTCAAGAAAGATTTAGCAAAAGATACTTCATCATGAATAAAAAATCGGCTGTTCATCGATCAGCCATGGCGAAACCAACACCAAATTCGTTGCTGAATATGAAAAATGTGCCCTTAATTTTCCTCTAATTAATTTCTTGCTAAAATGTGAATACTCAAATTTGACTAGCCAACTGCTGAGTCAAAGGAGTCTAATTTATTAAAATTAAGGGGGCCTACAGTGAGGGCGGAGTCTATGCCATATGGCACTCTGGGAGAGTATTACATGCTGTGCATAGCCTCAGCAAGCACACAGCTGTTTAGGTGGGGCGAGATGTACCTAGGTCCTCCAAATAGCCATCAGCTGCATGGGACGTTATGGGTGTATAGCATGCTCCATTTGTTGTTGCAGAACTAGCATGTGGGTTTACTGGTGTATATATTTATTTTTGTATCTAATTATGTAAGTCTTGTGTGTTACTTGTTTCACGTAGTCATAGGCATCTGAACAGCAGTGAAAAAACTCCAAACTTGCCCAAGTATTAGATGATTAGTCACGCTGGGTATAAAACATCCTGTGGAGGCCCGGTAGGAGTAGGAACCTGGTAAAAAGATGGCAGGGTTTTGAATCCAGGTCAAACCCAAAAAGTATTATCGGTTGACTTCATCGCTCATGTTTATTGAGGAGCACAAATGATTTTCGTCTTTTACTATTCATATTTTTTCATCGTTTTAAGCCAGCGTCTAAAATGACCTTGAACTTTTAAAATCGAATTCGCATTGTGTGGGCGTAAAACACATGGGCAAAAAGATGTTAAGAGGTTTAATAACTTCTCTGGACAGGCTGTTATACGATTTAGGATGTGATAATAGGTTTCTGTATTCGTTTATGTATGTACGAACGTACGTGTGTGTGTGTGTGTGTGTGTGTGTGTGTGTGTGTGTATACTTCAATCAAAAGTGATCCTCATCATTTTTACAGAGCATCCTATCACATAAGCCAAGTGGTCAAGACCAACAATTTGTTTCTATGCATGGCAACACTAGTGCACTTTCAGTAAAACAACACATCACAGGAACATAATTGTTCATGTCGAGTAAACACACAAAGCAAAACCTTAATTACCACTTTGGGCTAGCTTTCTCTGTCCAATTTTGCCATTACTACTGGCACAGTAGTAGTGTCTTACATTTAAGCTTAAATTTTTTTTGTCTTTTTGAGCAATCCAAAGGTGCAAGATTCTGCTTCTATTATAGTCGGCTTACTCTTTCAATCAAAACAGCCAAGAATAAGATAATTTGCTTTCCTCTAACATATTTTTCCCAAACAATTCTACACTCCTCATTAGCCAAGTAATTTCCGAGCAGAATGTTAGGTCAGCAAACGTATTCATGTGAACACCACTTAGAGTGCAGTGATATACGTTTCAGAAAGAAAATAAACTCTGACCAACAATTTAGCTTTTCAGAGCTTTCAGATACTGGGAAGTGTTAAAGTGTAAATTGTTTTGTCAGGTACTTCCATCCACAGGCTTGCATGCTTTGTAACACTGAGTCGCTTGATCCCTTCAAGTTGATAGACTGTTTGTAAAATGTCAATTCCATTGTTCCTGTCCACAGCACATCAATTAATCTTTTCTTCTCTTGACCTTGACCAAACACAAGTGCCTGTATCCACTTACAGAAGGTTTGATTTAAATTAATTACAATACCAAATGTGTCTATGAGAGTCAATTTCATTTTTTTTCTGTACACAATGTAGCAAATACGGTGGGGAGGAAAACCAGAACGATCACGTTTGCAGCGAGCACCTGCTTTCATGGTTATCAGTGATTGGAGTGGACGATAGTGCGGAGCCGAGAGACGATGTATTGCTCCGATGGAGTCGTGGTGGCAGCCGTGCCGGTTGTTTAAAGGGCCATTCGGATGCAATCTGGGATATTTCAGCCGGGATTTATGCCTCCCCTATTGCCTGGGCGCCTCATTCCGGGGCTCTGGTAAACGACACTGAGTTATTGTGTCAGGACGACTTCCCTTTTCCTTCGCTGGCGAAGGGGCCCTGAGCAGAGCAGTCTGGCTCCTGCGGTGCATTTCATTAACTTGACTTTTAGTAAAAACGTATCAAATGTGAGCTGGCTAGCTGGCTAGCGAGACCGCAACCTTTTCCTTAGGGCAAGGTAGCACCTTTGACATCAGGGACAGAGGTGTCCGAGGATCATAGTACCACGTTGATAATGTATACATTATAATGAGGGAAAGTAAGTTGATTTATGCCGGCTAGAAATAGCAGAGTGAGATCATAAGCTGTGAGGAACTATCGAAGCAATATCTGTCCAAACTTTCTATGGCTCTCTCAAAGGTCAGTTTCAAAGGTCTGGGAACAGGGCCGGCAGCAAGGTGAAGCAAACAGAGAGTTCATTACAGACCACGGTCTACCTTTTCAATTCTCTCCTGTCATCTGCTACCAGTTAGATGACAGTCGGGCTCACTGTCACTCTCGCTAGAGCTCACAGGTCTCTAGTTTGCAGTGTAACTCAATCTGGGAATCAATCACACTGTGCAATTCTATGTTTTGCTTCGTGATGAATGTACTGTTCTTCAAAATCTTTATAAAGTGTAATTTCTAAATAGCCCTCTTTCACACCGCCAGTAGCCCACATATCGTCTTTTTCACAAGCTGGATTCAAAATCACCTCAAACACATGTAAAAAGGGAATTTGTTTTCACACAACCTTCAGTTAGGCCTACAACTTTGGTTATCAGACAATTTCAGGACCATCAAATCTGGGGCAAGGACAAATAACTTTCTATTAGAGAGTTCTTGAAAAAATATCAGCAAAGCAATTGTTGAAAAATAAAGAATGAGAAAGCCACACACTCAATAAAAGCATAAATAGATGTTGTTCTTCCCTGAAGGTACGTTTCCTGACAGCGCGTCTACACATCCATATGTGCTATCGTTAAACAAAGAAAAATGCAGAATTAACTGAACTGTAATCACCGTATTACTAATTGAGTGAGCTGTCATGCTAGGAATCCTTGATGAAAGTCATTACACCTGAACACAGAACTCCCACAGTATAAGGGAGGATCTTGCTTTGAGAACACATAGGACAGGGAGAATTGGGCAATCCGGTTTGACACGCTTTCCCTACCTTCTAGTTTGAAATACTGTTCTTTCTTAAATGAGCAGTTTTAGAGGAACGCGTGGTTGAATCCCATCCTAGAAATATTCCCCAGAGGGTATTCTCACATTGTTTAGATTTGAACAAGTGGGGGAAAATCTCTCTCTTGCTCACTATTCAAACTGCTGCAGACATTAGACACTGATAATAAAAAGTGTCACTGACTGAAATTACTGTAAAAAAAAAAGTATTGATTATCTTTACCTTTGAAAACACATTTTTCTAGACTCATTATAAATACTTTAATATGTTTTACAGACACATTCCCTATTATTTCATTCAGTGGTGAAAATGTTTCATTGGTAGGTCAACAAAGATTGGCAAAGCCACAAATAGTTTTGAGGACAGAGCATTTCAGGTCACCAGAAAGTTGTTTAACAGGTTTTTACCTGGTTAGAGACCTTTAAAAACAAAAACTTAACAAAGATACGGTATTTTGGCTCACATCGTTAAGGTTACACAATTCTTTTTGAAGTAAATTGATTGATTATGGGACATGAGATAAGCTAGTTTGACAATGATGGATGCTAAACAGCCCACCCTTCCATCTGTGTGCCACCAAAAAAATATATATAGAAATTTGTTTCGCATTCTCTTTGTTAAAGTAATTTAAGACGGACCTTAGCGCCACCTACTTAGATCTATTGTGTATGAAGTCTACCTCACTCGAAAGCACAATGTATAGTTAAATCAAGTACAACAGCGTAGTGCTGATCATGGCTTCTTTAATAGTTGCCAGAATCACATTGTCCAATCATGCCCATTCTGTAAGTCTTCAAACTGAGCCAGATGCTTTGTTTTACAAGGACATAGAGGGCAATAAGAAAATGCGGCTCTTTCTGAGGGTCCAGAAGATTGGCGACAGCGATTAAATATCACTCAGTGTCTCCACCCGTTAGGCACCAATGTCAACAACAGGCTTGAGCACCTGCAGAGAGTTCTACGGCTTCGGCCCCACCACGTCTCCTTCTAAGTGCCACTTAAGGAGCCCTCAGAGGTGACCTCATTTTACCGTCACATATATCTGGGTACATTTATGACCCTGCCCTTCAGCCCCATGCTTGTCTACGGTTAATGACTTATAGTTGACGTGCCATAAACTCTAATGTCTCCCCTCACCTAATATTTTGCCTCCCCTCACACCAGGGAAAATCTCCCCCATCTGCTCCTGCTGGCCCATTTTTCTTCTTCCACATGCAGCACTTTTTTTTGGGAGGGGGGTGGACGGGGTGGACGGGGGGGACTGGACTGTATGGGGCAGGGGAGAAGGAATATTCTGAATACAACTGGCAATATAAGGTGATAAATATTCCTGGAGATTAAATCATGAAATGCCTTCCAACACTGCATGTCTAATTAGAGGAGTGTCATTAATCATGTGTTGCCGCGTCTGTTTGAAATAATGAGATTCCAAAAAGTGGAATTTATTAAACTGGCACTAAGCACTGTGCTTATTACCCAGAGTTCTTGGCATACCTTACACCCAAGAGCAGAACTGAACTGTGGACCTTGTGTGAAGAATCTGCCTAGAGAAAAGGTTTTGTCTCATGGCTTAAATTTGCATGTGTGTTTATGACACTTTCAAAGCTTGCAATGGCACTATGCATGACTATTGCTTCCTTAGCACTTCACTGCATAATCATGATGCAACATTAATTTAACCGCAGCTGATAAAACAAAGTGATAATATCATGGTGACTCATCAAATAGCTTATGCTAATTATGTATCCCGGATGTATTACAATCACTGCTACAATAACTCTAATCAAAGTAATCATCTTTGCATTCCACACGCCTACTGATTCTTCAGGAGCAACTACTGGAGGGCATGGTGTAATCACGTCATAAACTCCACCTCATCAAATCAACTGCTCCTCTCTACATATCTTTGACCCTGAGTTGCAAATCATATCAAACCCCATGGCATATCAGGAGCTTTAAAATGGACATTCAGTGCATGCCTACTTCAGAATCCAAAAATATGTGACAGTCTACTGAGAGTGTGGAGAAAAAATGCTCGATTGAGGATGTACTTCAATTTACACAAAAAAGAAGAAAAAAATTATACGCCCATTTCCACATTTTATATGTTTTTTACCTCATATTCCTTGCCCACTAAGTTTACCTATCTAGAGGCACATTGCCATTGATGCATAAAATAAACAAGTCCCAGAGCATAACTGTCACTACGTCTGGAGATGTTTATGCACTTACCCACCTTAATTTGAAATATGCAAACAAGCTTTGAATGATATTCGGGGCTTTGAGAGCAAGAGTAATCGTTTTGGGCTCATTAGAGCTTTTTTAGCATTTTCTCTCTGCTCATTTATTTATGCATTCAATGATAGCATTTATTTTCTGCACTTGCACAAGACACATTTTCGTACAGTGGACTCATTTAGAAAGGCTGAAACAGACTAGTGCTTGTGGCAACATGAGGCACAACACATTCTTATTCTGAAGGGAACAATAATGGATTCAACTTAATCAGGGAAGTTCTACCCCTGTGACAGAATATAAGAAGCTGTCAGGGTCTTGGCTAAGATAAACCACTTGATAATGCTGCTATTGTTCGTTCTTTTGTTAACAATAAATCAAGCTAAGTTCGCAAACAGCTTTAGACTGCTTTTAAAACCTTGTTGCAGCTGAATCGTCCTCTACGACCAAATCTGTTCCCAGTAGCCAATACAAGAAACGTCTGTTTGTGGATAGAAAATGATAGAGTATAACGTCTGTGAGCTTTTATTCACCACTGTCGGTTCTGGATGGCACTACTGGTGCAAAACGTCATTAGGCCGTTCCAATATGTTGTTTACTCCGTCTCCTCATTTAATTAACTGTCATTGATTGGAGTTCACTAGACGCAGTTTATGTTCCTTTTCTCTGCTTGTAATGCTTCCATGTTTCCACTGAGAGGGATTCGTACGACAAAGATGTGCATTTTAAATTATTCTTGGCTTTAAGCACCTTGCAAAACGTAATGCAATTTCTCTGGTATATTCGGTTTTCCACGGCACACAACTATTGGAAAGAGCAGGCCTTTTCATTAGCGGCAAGCTCGCACCATCTATGCAAGTGCCCCTTTGGCCTATGGATGGAGCATCTTGTTAAAGCGTAGTTAATAAATTGATGATGATTTATCAACGTCTTCCCACACCATCCTCTATTTAAACAAAAATTAATGAGGAATTAACAGTTCAATTTAGATGTCCAAAACGCTTATAAAAAAATTTGCATATTAGAGGAAATTAATCATTATTATGATCACAAAAGTGCTATATACAGAAACAAAAGAGGCTGAAATAGTTAGGCATGGAGACAGTAATAATATGTTGCCTCGGATTTGAAAAATTAAGAAAAATGTCACAGAGAAGCTGTTGTGAATGTATATTGTTATAAATTATGATTTCTACCATCTGACAAAAAAGGGAAAAAGGGTGTCTAGTTTTGATATGAGTCATGCTAAATAGCTACACACCAAATATGAAACTATTGATTATCCTTTCAAAACATTTATTCACAGAGTCAAACAAAAATTCCTAATCATGGAATGAGGCCCAAGTCTCCAAGAAGAGACTGGGAGCATTAGAAATTAGTCAGAGGTATCCCTGTTGATTTAAGGATTCTGTTGGGGCTACCTCTGAATTACTGTTGCCGAGCACTTGTGTTCTACTTGCAGATTGGTTGAGTTCATTGCAGGGCAATACCAATTTGAGGAGGGAGTACAAATGGCTATGTGGAAACTGAATAGTCCTTTGTATTAGTTCAATCAATAAGACTTCCTACGGTAAAATGTCTGTTTGTGTATGTCTAGATGTAGGATACAAAGCCTTAATTCAGAGCCTGACATGTGGGCAAAAACGGGCAGACTTATTAAAGTATGTAAACAGGCAACAAATTCACCAGCCTATGAGTTTGAACGGCATAATAGAATACATGCATACTGAGGGGTACCAATGAAATTTTGTTGGACAAAGACTTGATTTAGGGCTTTGCGGTAATGGTGGGTTTATCATTAAAATGCAGGACATTCCAAAAACTCAACCACCCGCGTGAGCTCTGTGGTCGTACAATGTGCTAAACTAACGACACACACATGTCCCTCAACATTGCCCACAAAGGCACATTAACCACAGGATGTCAGCCAGGAAAATGCCTTGACTCGTCCCACAGTATCCATCACTTAGAATACAATAACTGTTAATTGGAAAGGTCAAACTACATACATGCTTGGGTGGAGGTCCAGTGGAATTTCAGTAATTGACAATATCAACAGTAATTTTAAAGGCAAGCCGAAAGCCCCTACTGGATTACAAAGTACTCCTACCCAATAGATCTAGCTCAACCCAAGATATGTCAATAAAGCATTGAAAGCATTGAAGGTAATAAAGGGAGTACTTTTGTTTTCACTGGTTTCTGCAGCAAAATTGATTTAATAATGTAACAGATTGTTCAGTAAGTACACAAATACGCACAGACACAAACACACACACACTCAAAATGGCCACTAGAAGTGTTCACAGACCCACTAGACGTGTTCACAGAACAATGGTCTTCACAGACCGAAAGTAATGGGAGACATACCTCTCTTAATATTATTATTATCTTGGTATTCAAAATGACAACAAGGCTAGGTTCAAACTAGCACATTTTCCATTAAAGGCAATGGCTTGAGTAATCAGCTCTTTGCCAACCTACCAGTTACATTAGTGTTCCAAGGCTAACAGCACTATGAAGAATATTTTTTCACCAATGCATAAGTTGAGTGGGAGTCAGTACAATTGTTACAAAGAAAGTGATAATAGACATGCACTCACACACATACTCACTCATAAATATATACAGGTGCATGCACAGTATACACTTCCTGAGTTACTCGTCGATCAGGAACTGTGAAGTAAAGAAGCAAATATCACCAGAGAACTATTTCTAACACACTAAATTGGCTCTTATCTAACACATTAGGATAATGTTTTGCCATTGTCTACTAGTGTACTTGAAGTTCTCCGTTTTTTTAGAAGGCATACTCTTTCCAAAGAAAGAGGCTAAGGGGAAGCATATGAGGACTGAGCATGGTGATGAGTAGTGGGGCCACGCCTTGTCACATGCTTCCCCAGAATACTGCCAGGGTTGATTATTTTTGTTAAAACATTATTATAATTCTTATTATTAGACATTATTACCGTACAATTTTCTAAGGGGATTCAGTATAGATAAGTGTGCAGTACTTTATTTAAAACTTGAAATCCCTTAAAACATAACCAGCTGTCTTTTTCAGTCTGCACGAAAATGTGCTTAAATGATACAATTCACAGTTATGATGAGCTAAAATGGCATAAAGGCAGCAACATTTTGAAAACAAAAAAAAATTTTAATTGCCAACACCACAAACATCCACAGAAGCCCAACCTAGAGTTACAGATGTTAAAAGTGACAACAATGCTTCTGCAGCCCAGTTGTCGCAGTGCCATTGTTTGTAAAACTTGCTGTGCGGTTTTCAAAACCATATTTTATTTTAAATGTATCTAATGATTTATGCCTGCGACACTTGGATAATTAAAGAACCTTTTTTTTCTGTTGACTACCGACCCTGAACTTGAACACCGAATACCACCAGAAATCTTCATTTGTGTTCATTTTGTATTCATCTCTTGTAAGCTGCAAACGTTGAAGACCAGCTCTAAGAATGGGTCCATTGTGTCTTACATCATACAACTATGGAACACATGACTGATCCCTGATTACAGGGGAGAGATATTAGGCCCGTCAGTATTGACTCGATCTGTCTCATAGCAGGAAGCACATGATCACATAGAAATATGCTAATGTGACATTAGTCATGCAACACACTCTACGGTTTCAACGCTATCCTGTTGTGATCATGGACGAGATCTAGGAAAGTGCTACCAAAAATAGGTCTCCATCAAATAAAGGTTGCAATAGGCTTCGTGAAAAGAGAGAAGGCCACTGTAGCAACCAACTCTGATGCAGTTACGACATTGCAGGCTAACGTGTGCTGGTATTCTTCTAGCGCAAAAGCTATGATGACACAAATTGGCTCTGAATTATGAATGCCTCTGTGATAATGTCAGCATGGCAAATGTTGGCAAACAACGTCGGCTTCGATTTCTGTCTGCTCTCAATGCCTTTCCTGGGCCTTTTGTGATCACTTTGATTGCGAGACACCATAGACTTTGACTGTTGTGTTTTCCAAGCATTTGGAAAGCTGCTCTGTATTCTGTTGGACTTTCTTCTCCCCTCACCGTCAGGTCTGCTCTCAGATCTTGTCTGTCTCTGCACAGTGAGCACCTGTGCTGAGCTGGAGGTGAGTGATTGGACTTGCAAAGCTCGAATCAGTCCTCATTTAGTCTCTTTTGGAGTGTGTTAACCGGGCTTGTATGAGTGTGCCCGTTGGTGTGCTTGCACATTACATGTGTGTTTGCCTGTTTTTCTTTCATTGTGTGTACATGCACTTGTGTAGGTGTGTCTATGTATTTAAGTGTGTGCGTGCCTGTGTGTGTGCGTGCTTGTGTGTGTGTGTGTGTGTGTGTGTGTGTGTGTGTGTGTGTGCGTGTGCGTGTGTGTGTGTGTGTGTGTGTGTAATAATAATAAACTATGTAGTCACATCTGACTGAGGGTTGTACCAGCTGGTTAACCCCTCCCTGTAATCTGGCACGAATTCGCCCAATTAGCTTTGTGCCATTATGCTAACGAATCATTTCACCTGCACCGCCTTATGCATTAGCATAATGGTGGCGCCAATGGTGCATACTGTATTAAAATGGAAAGGTTGTCTTAGCACACTACGTTGCCTGCATGGCATTTTGGTTTTATGTGTTATTGTCTTGTTCAGATAATTTATGTTAAACTATGAGGAGAATAAGGATTTGGAAAGCAAAAGGAGGAAGAATAGAACCGAACCGAACAGAACAGAACAGAATATAATAGAGTAATAATTGAGCCAACCATACCAACTATGACACAACACAGCCTCCTCCTGCTCAGAGGTTAGCAGCCCATAGAAAACAATGAAGTATGGAGCCGATACAACTGAAATGAGAGCGGGGTGAGAGGACTGGAGAAATGTCTGCACTGGAAATGTGATGGTGTGGGGAAAATGGAGGCTTTTTACACCGACAATTGCCACAGACACACGTAGACACCCAGTTACGTTTCTCTCTCTTGCCCTCTGTACATGGTTTGGTCTGGGCTCCTCTATCTAACATCTGTTTGTCCCCACTCCACCAACATTCATCATTCACTTCCTCACCAGTTCATCCTGATGCATCTACATGTAAACTCAATGTCAAAAGCGATATTGCAAAGACTATTAATAGTTCTGACTCCAGGAATCTGATGTTTGGATAGCCACTGTACATATGTGCATTTGTGTGAAATGATAACTGGGGATGTGTATTAAAAAATGTGAAAGCTGTAAGAGGCTGACACAGAACTTTTCCCTTGTCAACGACCTTGAAAGTAAATTACCAGCCTCCGCCCAGCTATACCCACGTAGCCGTGTTTAGTGGAGGAGACGTGCTGTACTTCAGGTGCACGACAAGTCATCAAATCACCCTGGCCCTCAAGGGGCGAGACGTCAATCAATAGTTCGAAGACGGTCGAGGCAGAGAACAAAAAGGGGCAAGTTTGTTAAGTGTCAACTGCTTATTTCTTTCTTTATTTACAGAACGCTAAATACTGCTATTTAAATCTGAGTATCTAAGGGTGCATCCTTGGCAGATGGGGGAGTGTGGGAATTGCATGCGGTGTGCCGACTTCAGTTCAGAGAAATTCTGTGGCAAAGGTCTGCCTTGTAGGCCAACTCCACCTGACTAAGCACGCATCCATAATACATAAGTATTATGTTGTCAACGCTTTGGGTTCTAAATATGGATTTTATGTGTCTAGGTGAGGATTGAGTATTACTTTGTTTGTTATGAAAACTTTGACATTGCTTCTGATTTAGCAACTGCATTATATATGATGAGAACCTGTACCTTTCTTTTTGTTCACAACCTTGAGCACTTTTTAACATAGCCAGTGTACATGTTGTTTTGTTTAAAAAAACCTAGGATCATATTTGCAGAAGATCATTTGTTGCAAACCTTTTAGAAATATATGCTCATCACTGTGCAAGCAATAGGATTATGGAAATTCTAAAAAAGAAAATGATAAAGAACCAATAGAAAAGGCCCAGAGCCATTGTTAATATGTAAGATGATATAATAGATTACCTTTGGCAGTCAATTTCCCGGCATGATTATTTGATACAATCTTTTCAAACAATTAAAATGTTATCCTGCAGTGCATGAGTGCGTTCTGGAGACTCAAAAAGGTCCACATGTTTATAGCCAGAAAACAGCAAGAGAAAAATAATAGAAAAGTAACCAAAAGCAATTTAGTCATGAAAACATCATCACTTACAAAAAATGAATTTATAGATTTGTAGTAGATTAGTCCAAGAAATTATTCAATCCTAACATTAATATCAACACAATAGTATGCATTATGTTGGAATGTTGGAAATGAAAACAATAATATCTGTGTGTATATATATGTATATACCTGTATATACAGTATATGCACGGATAACAGTACAAAAATACTTTTCTCATCGAGATGATTAAAATTCATTGCTGTCTTTGTAGTTTATTAAACTGTCATTGCAGAATGGCATTTGTGATGGTTGTGCCGAGATGACGTCTACACAGTGACTTTAGGAGCAACCGTTTGGAGATAATGTATGATCACAGGAAACATGTGTCCACCCCTTGACCCCACAAAGCACAGTCCAATCCCATATTAATTTCAATGATAGGAAGCTCATATGCAATTTGCACTCAATTACACTGTGTGGCACACAGAGGGAAAGAGTCAAATGCGAATGCCAAGGCAGTAGCTTTCACTTAATGCCAGTGATGCGCTCAGAGAGAAGAACATAGAGTAGCTAGCAGGAAGCCTGATTGCACATGACTAGTGGCAAATTAAAGTCAAGTAGATGAAACGCAGGACAACGTCCGCTTACAATTAAGTGCCACGGTACTATGAAACAATTAATAAGTCTTAATATGTTTCAAGAGTTGGCCAAACCACGTGCAAATGTGTGCTTGCTCAACAGATGATCGACAACAGCTGCTCGAGCCAAGTATACAGGAAACCAGGGAAAAAACTTTTTTATGTCACATGTCACTTAATTGCAAGGTATGGAGCCGCAATCAGTATGAAGAATGTGTACTGTACCAGCATCAGGTACGGTGGTTAAAAAAGCTGCCTGGGGGGGGGGGGGGGGGGGGGGTCGCTTTCAATCATTGGAGCAATTTGTTTCACTTACCTAGAGAAGAAGAAAGAGAAAAGCACACAATAAATTATGAATTCATAATCCGCACTGCAGAACTGTTGACAGGCATTAAAATCGTTTTCTTTTGTAGGCACTCTGGTCATGGGGGACATGGAAGTGTTGAGTCCCCCCCCTGCATTCTAAATATTGAATTCTAACAGGATTCAAGGAAGAGTTTTATTAAGTATTGTTCAGCCTCAAGAAGAAGTTATAATTTGGCCTGCTTGGAATTATTCCCTGTTGAAACATCGAAGCGTGTTTTGCTGTTGAACCAATTCATAAAATATATTATAAAAATGGACGAATACAAAAGGAGTTATTGGTTGCATGGACATTCGGTTAACATGTAGGCACGGTTTTGTTTCTGTTATTTCATCAAAGTAACGTACTGTAGGTGGGCACAGCAGTTGTGCACCAAATATGGGGAAAGGTTTAGTATCAGCCAGTAAAGTATGTGGGACGTTCAGTCATCAAATTCACATGAACTGTCATCTGGTTCCCTGAAAATGGTAAGATTACGTGCACACACTCAGCTGGAACTTGTCAGATTTGTCAAATGTATCAGGGGAAAGCCTCGCTCACGAATCCGTAGTGGAGAGTGGGCACGATGAGGTGAACTTGAGGTAATAGCTTATGCAAAACAAACACGATGTATGAAAATGTAAACTTTTTTCTGCATTTGCCTTTGTTTGTATCATCATATGTATGGGGTGATAAAAATGACAGAAATATGTGCTATAACATTTCCAAAAACCAGAAGTGACCACTCTGGGTTTCCTACCAGGCAGAACCTACTCTACAGACAAGAGTTCTATAATATGGTATAGATTCTGAGTTGATGAAAACTCAAATTCCAAATTCCAACTCAAAACGCAAATTCCAAGCCACCTAGCCTTCCTATTGTCTTTTGACTGAATGAACAATGCCCGCGCTAATACTCCTCTTGATCATATGGTCCCATACAGGTTGCGAGCTGCCTGTAATTACTTCTCCTGATTTGCATACTGCCTTGACAACTGCTCATACACTCACCATAAATTGCTTTGGTGTGCAAAAGTACTTATGTTATGTAAGGACCTCGATTAACGTGAACCGTTCACAAAAACATTCCATAAAAAGTACAATCTGAAGGGGAAGCTGCAACAACAAATCTATTTCAATAGTTGTGAAAACGTGTTGCGACCCAATTCTTAGCGCCAAAATCAGGTGTGCAAAAGACTACGGTGTGCTGCTAATTGCATTTGATCCTCAGCTCAATCCTGATTGGCTTTGGCAGCCAGAGGTTGACGTATTAGACAATGAGGAGGAAGATAGAGGAATCAGGAGGCAGGAAGACCAGCAGATAAATGAGGAAAGAGAGAGGAGGGAGAGGGACTCAAATATTGAGCCTGTCTCAACTGAACAGAACTATTAGCACTGCTTACCAAATAAAAGATAATGTCTCAGTGATTTCTACTCGGCAAGAAGAAAAATATCGCTATTTAAGCCCACAGTCATCCCCTACAGAAAACAGGCAAGGCTAGCCTAAAGGCATGCACACACACATTCACACACACACACACACACACACACGCTCAGACACAAATAGCTAGTACGATGTCAGGGCCAAAAGATGTGCGCGTTTCCAAGGACAAACCTTTGTGGGATAGTTGTACGACACCAACTGATTGTAAAAGACCAACGGCAGCTCCAGCTGACACAACCCAAACACAATGCATATTGGCCTCATTACATAGGCCCATGTTGAAAGAGAATCTGAAAATTAATTTCATGCCTGATTTAAACCAACCCAACGCTTGAGTGCACCTATGGCTGATATTATAAACATACGCCCGCTTAATCTCGTTGCCAGTCTCTCGGCGAGAGGAAATGACTATTTTAAGGCGACATAAAGTCAGATACTAAGCCGACTGGCAGGTTCATCCTGATGAGCTTTTCGCTGCTTGGTGATTTGTCATGCCAGGGCACCAGAGGCTCAGCGCACCCACCTCATCCAGGGGGCACCTACACAGAACAGACAGCCCCGCTAGTTTCATATTTGAGAAAAAAAAAAGAGAGGAGAGAATATTAAACAGCTGCAGTGCAGTGTTCCCTTGGCAAGTGACACAGCTTCCATTTTAAAAAGATGGCAAGTTTGTAATGCTTGGCATCCTATTATTAGGCTATGTCAGAACTATTTATTTAAAGCGCTGTCGAGAGTTAAGGGGTGTTCTGTCACAGCAGATGAGGGATCCATAAGGAGAATCAGGTGAGGTACCTGGAAGTTACAGACGTTTTGAAGGTATTGAGCATCATTAAGCTTTTTCTCAGGTATCCTTTGCAGCTCAACGACACATTTTGCCAGCATGCCGACTGGAGTTCATGGCTCCATCTAAGGTTTATTAGAACCGATATGAAGCAAGCAGCAGCATGCAGCAGATATGACGTGAGTGGTGTGGACGTCAAGTTAATTTACACAAAACGTAAGACATGACACAATTTTCTTTCTTTACCATAATTGTTTTCTACAGGACAGGTCCCTTTATGTTTGGATTAGATTTCATTTTGTGGAAGTGGAGCCACTATTTATTAACTTTACTATTTTTAAATATGTTTCAAACAGCATTCTGAGGTTTGCCAATATCATCCCTCCTTGTAGAATATGTTTTACTGTATTGCTGTGGTAAATAACAATTGTGAAATGGAAGAAGATTGGAGTCACCAGGACTAGACCTGGACGTTGGTCAGACTCACTAACCAGACAAGGAGCTTGGTCACACAGATAACTATGTGGCAAATGGCCACTCTAACAGAGCTTCAGAAGTCCTCCACTGAGATGGAAAAGCCTTTCTGGAATGACAACCTGCATCAAGCGACACATTGGCAGAATCCTGCTATGGCAGTGCTTCTTAGCAGCAGGAAGGGGGACTGGTCAAATACAGAGGAGTCCTCGAAGAAAACCTGCTCCTGAGACCTCAGACTGGGGGGAAGGTTCACCTTTCAACATTCCAATGTCTCCAAACAACCACCAAGATAGTGCTTGAGATAAATTGGATTCAAATACCCTATATTTTGGGTAATAATGAAATTAGAAGAAAAATATTTCCAAATTCAAGAGGACTAAAGAAAGGTTGGTAAAATGCATATTTGACTCAATAGACTTGTTCATGTAAAATTGTATCACTGAAGGTGCACTGAGTATTACCGTAAAAGAAAATCCTTGACGGAACATGATAAACACAGAAAAACTTTTTTTGTTAACTATCCGCATGGGAAAAACCTTTAACACAAATGATGACTGGCACAACTAATGTTTTAAATGACTAGCCACTATAAAAGTTGCATATTTCTACTGGACTACTTAAACAAGATTTATTGCCAGTGATCAAGACTCTGAGTGTGTGGTCATTTAATGGTGCTTGATTTTTCCCTTGATGAAATATTAGATGGGTTTCAATGTTTCAATGTCAAATCTGTCTCCATCCATTAGATTACTCATGTTGGCGCTACTGCCAAAAACATACTCTTATCCCAGGAAAAGTAGCCGTTTTTGTCATTTCAGCGTTGAGCGTTATTTGTCTCGGTGGATGACATTGTGGTGACAGATTAACGTGTTGGGATGACAGTACCTTGTGTTTATGCATGACTGTGTTTGTATAGTTCTATATGGTTGTCAACCAGTCTATATATTGTTTGCATGGTCAAATGAAATGGGCTTCCCCTTGGTTTTGCAGATGGGTGCCGCATTGTGCCAGAGCTGGCATGCACAGTGTCATTACTGAACAATATATACTGTATGACTGCTTTGTCTTTGCTTTGCCTACAGGTACTAATTGTAGTCGGACCTTGCTAGCCATTCATGTTGTATGACGGATAAGCCAACGGAAAAAATCCCCACAGCATATGCTAATCCTTCCAAAGATATGACATAATCAGGACGATTGCAATTGCCTTCCTTTAAAAACTCGTCTGTGAAGAGTACTATGGTAATGGTGGGTGTGGTAGAAGTTTTACAGGCAGTGAAGGCTGTCGTTAAACTCTGTGGCTGCCATTTCATGTGACCTCGGAGAGATAGCAACATGCAGTCTGTTTACTTAGAAGGGTAAGACGCTTAAGCTGATAACAATTCTACCTGTGTAACAAACCATTGATCAAGGTGGACATCTTTGCTTGTCCCCTGAGACATTCCACTTTTACAAGAGGTCAACAGTGATAGGAAAGTTGCAGTGGCTCCAAATGATGTTGCAGGAAGTTGGGGGTTTCTCCCTGATGTGCATTGCTTGATGCCAATCGTTAACCTCTCCATGTTTTATTCATTCCAATGGAGCCAATGTGCTGTACTTACAATTAACCCCATTAGATCACAAGGTTCATTTAGCCTAATTGTCAGTAAACAGTTGACCCACAGCTTTTCAGGAAATACCGTATCTATCCAGAGAAATTAGACACATGGTTGAGTAGCTTAGAATAATGACAGTAGCAACACAAGAAACAAAAATATGAAGTTAGTGCAGTGGCACATTATACATTGGAATCTGGATTAAAGACAAGCTAGTTTTACAATGTGAATATGCTGACAAGGAAGTTCAAATTTAAGTAGGACCTTTTATAAAGGAACCATACATATCTGCCACTGGACAGTGGAAATAAATAATGGAGGCATCCTTTCTGCTGGACCTGGAAGGCAGCAATGTTGTAACATCTACTTAGCTGAGTATTTTAAAAGCAACTTCAAACTGTTTACTGCAGTGCCTCTTGTTTCATTGCAGGCAAGCAACACAGTATTAACATAAGTGTCCTCTATTTAAAGGTTGGTTGGTCCTCTGAGGGAGTGAGATTACTACCATCAATTCATTTATGGGCAGCTATAAACCACTCATGGATATTCTTATTGCTGTTTAGAATTAAAACATATAGGGCAAAGCTCTAATAAGACCTAATGTCCCCAGGGCAAATTCAAATCTAGGAAAAGATGCCATGAATACTTTTTCACCTTGGAATATTTTGAATACAATTTGGAGTCTTTCAAATTTGATTTAGCTGTGTCTTTTGAATATTTTAAAAATAATTAAACAGAGAAGACCATGAATGTATTTTCTTATCAATGTTTCATGTTTCATCAAATTATTTCTGAGATTATATTGCCTGCGCCTGTATAACGTCAGTGTAACTGATAACATGTGGTTGTGGTGCCTTATAATGGTGCGTCTGTGTTGAAACTGTTTGGTCATTTGGACCCCATTGGAAAAAAAGTTTAAAACTCAATTTGATTTCTCGCTTCAAATAAAGGTGTTTTTCAATGATATCAAACAAGAAAGAGGGATAGGGTTAGTTTAAGAAACACTCACATTGTCTCTTCATATTTATTTGGTTCCCTAATATTGTTTTATGCTGTTGGATGATGAATCCCTTGATAGAATTAAGTTTAAATGAGGGACTATTAGTGTTGAATGTGCAATTGCTCATTACAAATTAAAAGGCAATTTTATGAAAGGGAACCAGCATGTCCATACACTATGCCTGAATATGATGAGTCCTTCCAATGTTCATTTTGATGTTCTCTTTCTGGTCATCTTAAAGGAAGCATATGCTTTTACAGTCAGTCCCTACAAAGTAGATATTTTTTCTTAATCATTTGAACACCAAACAATGCAATTACCCATTCCAGTAAGATCCGTTTGCTTATCTACAGTATACATGATTGCAGGCCTTTTAAATTGATATCACTGGCAACCATCAGGCAAAATCATTCCAGGTCAAAAAGACAAGAGGTTTCCTTTAAATAATAAATGAAGCATAATAACTGTACTTGAGTTGAGCCTTTTTCCCAGATAAATTGATTGAATAGGCAGTGAAAGACACGGTCTGCCTTGTTACCATCAAGACCAGAAGGGTTGATAAGATCTATTAACAATTCCTACCTACTCCTCTTCAATTGCACGTGTGGCAGATAAATTGGTGCATGGTAGCCATTTGCAGACAAGACATGTCTAGCGGGTTGGAGGAGGTTTGTGGAGCGTATGGTTTAGTGGCCAATCAAATGTTGATTTGGCTCCTCTCTAAAAGGCCTGCTGGGAAAGAGGGCATTATTTCTCAAATGGAGAGGACATTAAGCTTGTGTTTGATGCCTCATCAGAAATAAGGTCTACTTCTGACCTCCTTTGAAAGATCTGAAAATTGTGTGTTTTTTGTTTCAATGCCAGTTTTTTCTCTCTTTCGCTCTCTCGCACACACACATACACACACACACACACACACACACACACACACACACTCACACGCAAACACTATAAGAAAGCACACTTCTGTTGACACATTTTACCATACTGAAGGAAAGGCGTTGCACTGCATAGACTTTTTAGTGGTGGTTAAATAGATTTCTAGCGGCTCACCTAAAAACCCAGGGGGTAGTAACCTTCTCGCCTCTCACTTAATAAGACGAGGAATTCTAGCCAGTACAATACGACAACAAAGTGTAAAGATCTCATGGCCATTGGATTAAAAAATGCACCTCCTTTTTGGAGTGCATGCCATCAACATTGTAATCTATCCTTCCAGAGAGCACTGCAAAGCCAAGCCTCAGGAAGAAAGTGATTTGTGACAAACTGATACCATCGACCAATCAACACCTGTTGTGTTGCGCACCCTGCCAACAACTATTTTATCTATCTTGAATTGACGTCTCAGTTCTATCTTATTAGAGCACTGAATTTCTTCAAAGATATCTGATTTCAGTCATGTCCAGTTATCCCTGCACAGCGAGCTACCTAAACATAGTCCCAAAGTTAAATATCTATCTGTTGAGCTACAGGCTATGAACTAAAAGATTAAAAAGGTATGCGTCTATTTTCTTTAAGAATTGACAATATCTGCTTTTTTATCCTCTATTTCCCAAATCCTTTATACTCAAATGAATTATCCCAGTAGGAAATGTTTAAGAAACCTAAAAGGAATATTCATATAAAGAATATGTTTAGTTGCACTGGTGTTGAAATCACCTACTAATTCTTACTCTCTGCAACTTAATTAGTGGTCAAGTTGAAAAGGTCACACTGTTATTCGCAGGGATGAGGTTAAAAAACTATTTCACATTAATTAATAAAAATTTCCTCAAGCCACTGATCTGACCATATACATTATTTGTGTTTCCTCTTTCTTTCTTCATAGAAGCTGTTGCTGGCTTTAATCATGTCACAACATCACAGTGAACTTAGTGGAGCCCCATGTGTATGTGGCGAAAATGAAATTCATGCACTTGCCTCAATTCTGGTTATGAATAAAAGTGTATGAATTATTTATATTTTACATTTTGCATTTCATTCTGACATAGAAAAAAGCAGTATTGTACTGTTCCAAACTACTAGTTGATATATTACATCCAGTCATTTCCTAGATTAAAGTTTGTTTGCTTGAGTTAATTATGTCAGTGTGCATTGTGTTGAAACATAGTGCATGTAATTGAGCCAAACTGTTTATTATGCAATGTCGGTGTTAGTATGCAATAGTCATAAAATCTGCATTTGTTATGATATGCCCACTGCTCAGTGTGCTGTGGCTTGCATATCATATTTTAACTTCCTTCTGTTTGGCACTTTTCTAAATCTGGTACCAATAAAAGCAACCTGCTGACATAAACGGATGTCACTAACGTTGTGTTTCGGTTTTCACGGCAGTGCAGCTAGCCTGAGGCACTGAGACAGAGGACGGGGATTTCGGTTTGTTTCTCTCTGACATCAATGTTCCCTCTTGACCTTGCTCTGTTTCTTCGTAATTGTAGTTCATATGGAGTGGTACCAATAACTATGCCTAATCAGAAATCCGTTAGCTGTGCAAGAAGGCCTCTTAAAAAGCTGGGTGGAAGCTGTGAATACTAAGGTTGAAAGGCTTTGTCGAGGACCGCCTATTTGTGTTCAATTTTGAGGCCCTCTGCTTCAAAGATAATGAAGAAACTGATCTGGCACACTGAGCCAGAATTGACAAAAGAAGTCTGCCGATCTCCATTCTGTGTTGGGTCTGCATATCTCCAAAACGCTTTTTCTTGACAAACTGAAAAGCAGCACTGAGGTGAAAAACTAAAGACAAAGCTGATTAATGAGCTCATCATGACTAGCGCATTGTCCTAATATTGACGTACGCAAAATAAGCACTTCTCTCAAAGCTCTGTTGCTTTTCTGAAAAGCGAAATTAAAATGGTGATGATTTCATTCAAAGCTCTAAGATTAGCTGGAATACCTTTTAATCAAATCAAAACATTTTTAATAGGCGGCACGCCGTTCCATGATTGTTGGCAAACAGGCTCTGGAAAGGACTGATCAATAATTAAAGCGGAATTCCCATACTAATTACTTTTCATCGATCATATTCAGACAGAGTAATTATCTTGTATAATATTAGCTAGGAGACAAGGTGTGATTCATATTGAAATGAGGGAAAACACAGACCAATAATTGAAATGGCTAAATTAATCCATCTACACATACCCATTAAAAGATGTTGACGTTTTCAGTAAGCGTTGGCAGCGTATGATAATAGTTAGTATTAGAATTGTATGAGGTGCATTTCATGCTATACTTATTATACATTTTATACATTGTACATTACACACTGCATTCTATGTTCTCTTCATTCTGGTTATTCAGTCGAATCTCTTGCTACTGCAACATTTGACTTAAAAATTCTGGGTAGTTATTGGTCTTAGGATTCAAGTCCCTGACCTATGTGAGCTGGGTTTAGGTCTAAGTCTTGATTTGCTTCGGATCTGGATTTTGGTCTAAATCCGTAGTTGATGTAGGCTTTAGGGTATGACTGTGCCTCAGTAGTAAATACCCCTGTCTCATGTCATGCCACACAACCTAATTTAGTAGCAGCCTATCCCCAAAGCGAGTTCTAAAGCCCAGGCACCAACCTCAATCACTGTTGACTGGGGTAATCGATCATTCCTAACTTTAGAAATGAATGTTTTAACTCAATTTCCCCTTCCAAGGGGCACACTCTTGCGTCACGGAGTGACCTTCAAACCAGTGGGGTAATGATGAATTTTTCAAAAACCTCTTCAATTATTCATGATACTTTATTCCACAACATTTCCAGAGTAATTTTTTTTGTCTCTGTTGGTGCTAGGTAGCTGTGTTCTTGGAATGGTCTTTGAAATGAACTTGTTGTATTATTCATCAGGCAATGGAGGATGTCCCCATACCCATTCAAATGCAACCCCATGCAACCAGAGAAATGTAATTACACGCCAAATATCTTAATATGAATCAGAAACCCCTTCTGAAACGCATGTACACACACAATCACAGACATACAGACACAAATACAGAAGCAGACACTCAGAGAGAAACACACACACACGCACACACATTATACAGACACAAGGTCCCATTGTCAAGAAAGTGACACTTTCGAAAGTTCAGATAACTCATGAAACAAGGATGGTGGGCACTTTGAACCTAGATTACACCAGACATCGACTTAACTCGGCAGGTCGCAGGCTAACAGACACAACACAGAGACAGATTACAGAGGGGCTTTGCACGGCGATCCTGCAAGCAGGAGCAGATTCCTGTGTATGTGTGCTGAGGGCTTGAGAGATCTCTCTGTCCTTGGAAGGCTCAGCCCTCTAAAACCTCATTAGGGATCTCAGAGATTTTTGGGGGGCTGCTTCAATCTGTGGATTAACCTCTGAAACATATGTTTACTGTATGTTCAATCACGTAATGACATGACTCCATGTATCTTAAACATGCAGTTTGGCATGTAAGGAATTCATTGAAATGATTTGACTAAAGTCCTTACATCCAACAATTGTAAGTTATTTTCAGACATGAACTTGAATTGTGGATCAGTCAAGGGGTTGAACCTACCTTACCCTGACCGTTTGAAAAGCATACGCTCTCGCTAACTGATTGAATTACTTCCAATGCACTTTCAGTTTAACGCCATCAGGTTCCAGGTCTTTCAGAGCTTCTTTCATAGAACACAACCCTGTGCTATGTTCAGTAGATAATGTCTCATGCAGATTAAACTAGATAAACACCGTCAATTTAACTTGGCCCAGAGCGGACCACCACCAGAAGCTCGGGCCACTTGACGGCGGCCATTTGAAATAATAAGCTTCATCCTTTAGGATTGTTCCTCTGATTATGACAGTCACAATAACAGCAGTAATATGGTTTTATGAGCCCTCTCATCATCCCATCTGCTCCGTTCTCCTCTAGTCCTGGCGGCTGGTGACTCCATATGAACTCCCTCCCTCCACCATCTGGCCTCCTTCCGTAATCCCTTGTTCATTCTTCACTGTCTTTTTGTCTCTCGCTCTCTCGCTCTCTCTACAACAGTAGCCTGCGCCTTAATAGGCGGCTGTGCTTTTGTCATTTTGATTGTCTTTGTTGTGTGCGTGCGTGCGTGTGTGTGTGTGTGTGTGTGTGTGTGTGTGTGTGTGTGTGTGTGTTTTGTCTAATAGTGTGCTGCTGTCGATTCTCCCTCTGATCAAACAGAGCTCTAGAGTCAAATCCATTACCATAATGTGTTGATTGGTGTGGAATGGAGTCATACAGTTCAGATGCTGTCTTTATTGAGTCTCACTAAGTGACAGTGATTAGAAAAACTGCACATTTTTCATCAAATAATACAGGAATTGTGTGTTCATGGATATTAGGATTGGGGCCTGTGAAGTCAGCAGTAAGCGGCGGTCTGCCCTCCACAGTAGGTAATTGATTGATGAATGGCATTGATTTTTAAGGGAGCTCAATTTTTTTGTATCTATAGTCTGAATCTCACCTTGATTAGAGGGGAAAGGACTGCAAACTATCAAATCCTGGTTTGAATAATTTAAAACCCTATTTTATTGTAATGTCTCCTACAAATGCATTCGCTATCTAGCTGATGTACTAAAACAATGTTGACTGCGGTTATGCTGTGTTCTCCCTTTCAGGTCCATGTTTCATATAGCCTCCAGTGGCTTACGTTTACTCACGAAATGTACTCAAAACACGTGAACTGTGACGGTACACTTTTAATGAGCGAGTAGCAGGAGGAAAGCGCTGAAATAACGACAGCTGCAATGGCTGGCAGGTCATGTATTAAATGACTTTGCTAAGTAGTCAGAGGTGGGCTGCACTCAAGAAATCAAATTTAAGCTACTGTCTTTAATGAGAGTGAACATGCACCTCTATCGTTATTGACAAGTTGAGTGATTGGGTCTGGATGCCATTCTTCACTGAAAGAGTGGGGAGTGAACGAAGCAACTCAAAGAAGTCAGAAGCAGCCCCGAATGATTAAACAATGATGAAATTCAATTTCTACGGTTGTACTGCAAACTGTTTTTGACACATTACACAAAGAGTGTTTTAGTGAGGAGAAATTCCTGAAGACTATGTATGGCTGTCAAAGTGAATATACATTTTATGGTTCAGAATTGAATAGGCTTCCTGATGCAAGAACAACACTGAAAATTGTGTTGAATGAAAAAACATGTACTTAATTGCCAGACGAACTGCAAATGACATGATGTAGAATAATAATCTACTTGAAGACTGACTACATCATTATGCAGATGTATCCAAGTTGAGATAGCCTGCCTCACAATTTAGTTGCTAGCACGTTATCAAAAGGTTTTTTATGTCAACTACAATAATTATAATGTATTTGCTTCATCATTATACATTAGCCTTACCGGAAATATATATAAAGATATGAAATGTGTACATTTATAAACTACGCATTTTCCTGCTTTTTCGGTTGGAAAGCTAAAGGGAAATGGCTAAAAACTTCAGCTAAAGAATATTCAGTTGCAAAGTAGGGCTGCTTGTTTTCCATGAGATCAACAAAAAGATTGTTTGAAGTTGAATTTCCTCAAAAACATTCCAAACAAATAAACAACTTTTTTGTTTTAATTTCAGCACAAGCTGAATATTTAAGATGAAGATACAAGCTATATTTATGCTTCTGCAATCACCAAAAATAATAATTTACCTAACAATTACTGAGGATTACATTAGTTAGAATAATAAGTAGCCTGGGCTCAATTTACAAGGTGTCATTTTGTTCCAGCAAACATTTGGATTTAATGGTAACATGAGAAAATAACAAAACATATATTTCAATTGTATTTCAAAATCCGGGAACTAACAGGTCATATTACCTGTCCAAAGTAGTCTAATCACTGTAACCTGTTATTTCCCAACAAAGCCTAAGATATAGCAAATAAATTATTATTGTCTTTACACATTGCGCAGGAGATATTTAAAGCTATTGCATTGGCTACGACAACTAATAACAGATACAACCTTGCTAAACCGCAAAATAAATAAATTTTCACTCGAAATGTCTATATAAGAACTATAAGCTCAAAATGCCACACTGGTGTTCTAAAACTTTAAGAAAAGCATTTGTTTGAATTGTCAACCCTAGCTTTGAGGTTACCTAAAGGTATTTCATACTTACATCTAAGAAATAAATGTTCTGAGAGGTGAAAAAAAAGTGAACTGCAATGTGTAAAGCCTAGCCAGCTGAAGCCGTCTTTATCTAGATCAGGTGTGAGGGGAAGAACTCCAACAAAAGATGTCACTGTTTGGGTTGGTTGGCCTTGAGGGACACAACAGACACGTGCCATAGCGAGGCGCCATGACTCTTGTGTCACTCCTCTCCTGCTCCTCGGCTGCAAGGTGAATTTTGATGATAGAGAAGTAGATTTCCTTTGTTTGCCCGCTACCTGGATGTCGCCAGGGAACTTCGGCTAGCATTCAAGGCAAACGCTTACAAAGAGAAGGAACAACACAGAGGAAGACGGGATACTCAAGAGTGTTTTGCACATTGGAGTGCATGGAGAGCGCTGCTTAGCTTTCTTCATGCATTTAAATATTTGTGTGAGGTTCTGTTTGTGCATGTGCTTGTCCATATGCTGGCGCGTACTAACAATGTGTGTGTGTTGGTTGACCATTTTGTCAGTCCACGGTTGCAGTCCAATCTTACCAGTGTATTTCCTGGGGGCTAAATATAATATATTGTATGTCCTGCCAATTATACCTTTATGTCACCTCAAAACCAATTGAAAATATGTTTAGATTAAGATAAAAGATAACTATTTTAACGTAGGTTGAACAATTACCTTACATATTAGTACTGGGGCTGCAACAATGCCATCTCATGTGAGAGCAAAAGGATCCATCTACTAGTGAATAGGACATGCACATCACTTATGAACCCGAAAACACTAAACAAATATGCTTCATATGGCCCTCGATTCTGTTATGTAATCAAGTTCATATTAGATTCTTCTGGACTAAATTTTACTTCTTGGGCAACCACAAGCCAGATTGCTCACTAGCTAAGCCTGAGAAAAACTCTGCTAAGATTGTATGACAGGCTCCAGAAGTTTCTAGTTTTTCTTCTAGAGTGTGTTGACTGCTACAAAGTACAAGTACAGACTCAAAACGGTAATTTCACTGTTTACCTATGTGCGGTGGTTCTGGTTGCTTTCGTAACATCAGTTATTCTTCACTAATGGACTCTGCCACTTAGCAGTACTCTCATATCATAGAACCATAGAATCTCTCAACAGAAGCAGTGCCATGCGACCTAATTTCCCAACAGTCCCCGCAGAGCAATTCACAACATGAGCTGAGAGAGTTGCTCGGCGTCCCATGAATTTTCCTGAAACGCATCTCTATGGTATCATATATATTAAAGTTGGCCGTGGAAGGTCTTGCTTGAAAGCAAGGCTTTAGCCATTGAGCCCCTTTGACAGAATCCGCTAAGGCCAAATCACTACAGAAGCCTTTTCGTCTAAGGAAAATGGATGAGACGGTTGCTTTGTGCATTGCTCAATGGCTGTCATTTCCTTGGGGTGGGCTGAGTATGGTGATCTAAGCCTGACACATGCAAAGGCTGGCCATGGTTGTTAATAAGCACTGTATGTGTACTGTAGTAATGTAAGGGGCCAGTGTACTAGTGGGCTGCAGGCTCAGCTTTTAGTAAAAGAGCAACTGATTCTTGGAAAAATCTCCTCTAAAATCACCAGTGCTCCGAGACGAAAGACTGGCCTTAGATCCAAGCCTTTTTCAATTGCTTTACTGACCACTCGGAAGAAAGAAAAAAAGTGTGAAAGTCCAATGCATTGGGAAAGTCTCCATGAATTGGAAGGACTGCAACTCTTAACAGACAACAAAAGTTTGGAACACCACCAGAGTGGCAAACACAATCTAAGAACTTACAGTACCAGCTAAAAGATTTTTCACATGGATCTTGATGCAATCGGTAAAGACAGGACAATTGCATTTGTCTTTCTCTATTATTGGCCAAGCTTAAAATAATATAATTCAGTTAAAGGAAACGTTCACAGATATTACCTTCTGTCTAACGTAACTGGTGTAGTGTGTGTTGTGTACATTATAAATAGTAGGCCTTCACTGTAAACTGTGTTACCTCTGCTTTTGGCAGGCGACTTGAATCGACTACCTTACATGCATCAACACTTCTGTCTCTAGGCTCCCAGTGGACACCACCAAATGAATCAACAACTATATTACATTGAGAGACCAACTGGGAAAACATGCTGATTGTATTATCATGCATCTGAGCAATCTAATAACTTATCAGTCAAAGACAAAAACAAAACAGCAACATGAAAGTGCACCCATAATGTGATTGTATCAATTTCGCATTTTCTTTGAAACTTTCCACACACCCAGCTGTGCAAGGCTCATATCTTTAGGAACACTGTGGTAAGCAGATAGCAAAATTTAATCCAATCAACAAAGGACTAACGTCAGGCAAATGGCTGATGAGTGGAGATATAGAATTCCAAGATCTAGGCAAAAAAGTTTCTACAATAAATAGTTTTCATCCCTCTGCTGTTTAAGAAGGAGGGTTGCATTAACTTTCAGGTAGTTATATTCAACAGTTTGTACTTTGTACCTGTAGCTACAGAGCAGAAAGAAAAGATAAAATCACATTAAACTTGACTTCATCTATGATATGCACACAACATTAAAATACAAAGAATTTATGCATATATATATATATATATAATCACTGAACAGTAAAATAATTGTTTCTGTCCTAATTATTTTGTTAATTAAACGCAAGTGCATTGCATGTGAAAGGAACTGTGCGGATATAGTTGAGCTGATATTCACCATTACATTGAGCAACAAGGTTGAGAATGCACTGTATGTCCCATTGTTAAACATTAAAATGGAAAATATCAGCTGTTGCGTGTGTGTGTGTGTGTGTGTGTGTGTGTGTGTGTGTGTGTGTGTGTGTGTGTGTGTGTGTGTGTGTGTGTGTGTGAGAGTGAAAGGGGGACAGGTCGTTGTTTCGCAGAGTCAATTTCTAACAGAGAACTAGCAAGCTTTATAATTTTGGTTTTGCTGAGGTTTCTTTTAAACAGACTTTCAGACAGTCACAAAAGCACATTAGCTAAATTACAAGTCAAAGATAGTTAAAAGCCCAATTTTAAACGTACTTCCGCCTGGCAATTCCAGGTGGCTGTAGCAGGCTCAAATCAAAGAATGCAGCAGAGCTTTTTCTTTGAAAGTTTCTGCACACATTTTAGTGAATGTTTCGGAAATTGTACAATTAGAGCATACCTACAGACAGGTTCACATTCTTCATATCCCACTATTTACTCTTATAAATAAGTATATAT
Organism: Galaxias olidus; assembly: GCA_026901105.3. Lineage (NCBI taxonomy): Eukaryota > Metazoa > Chordata > Actinopteri > Galaxiiformes > Galaxiidae > Galaxias > Galaxias olidus. The sequence continues at coordinate 357,491 of JAPMUY010009769.1, forward strand.
ACACTCTGCACTTCACGCTAGTAGAGGTAGCTATATGGGTTAGATGTACACATTGTCAAACACATGTTCTACTGACCGGGAAGGCATCACAACGTCTGTCAGCTAGATCAATCAACACCCTAACTACCGTGTTCATTAAAAAGATGCATAGGATTTTGTGCATGCGCTTGTCAACATGTAATACATGTTGTATACAAATGTTTAATTAGCTTAAAAGGGGCCCCACAAATAAATAAAATAGCATTAACAAATCATTATGCTGAAATTGAGCCAGAAGGTTTTAATTTTCTTTTCCTAGGAGAATGTTTTCAGTTAATTAAGGTCCTTGTGTTTATTCACTTTTTTTTTTCAAAGTGAATGTTTTTCTGTTATTTATAAGGTTCTTTGTCGTTGGTGGAGACAGATAGTAGTGGCTATCGATTGATGGTCAATTTTTGAAAGTGTGTCTGTGTCTGAATGTGTGTAGGGAGAACTAATCAATACCAATGCAGAAGACTGTAATTTGTTGTGGCTGCTTGAGGGGCGGTAGGAAAAATAAAAACTACAATTATTCAATTGAAGACAATGGAAGCAAAATATCAGTGCCATTCCAAACAAATAGTGGTAAAGATACTTATTCACAACCACAATTTCAAAACTTTGAACAAAGGTTTACCAACTACAATCAGGAAATAGACATGTTGGCTAAAGTCCTATGAATGGATTCTCAAACCAGTATTAATATAGGTCAACACATCAAGCTTCTGATTTCATGTATTGATACAACTGCAATTTAAATTGTAAATATTTTAATATAAATGTGACAAATTAATATTTAAGTGGCATTAGACTCATTTACTCCACTCTGCTATGGTATAGACCGTTGTTTAATCACATAAGGATATATAAAGGAAACCAAAAGGGAAACAAAAAGGAAATTAGCATTTTCCGAGCCATACAAGCACAGGTAAACAATGGATAAGGAACACTGTCTCATTTCAGTACTCATTACTTGAGTCCAGACTTCAGTCTAGTTTACATGTGAGATGTGTAATCCTATGTAGTGCATTTATCTAGGGGGCAGAGCTCCATCACTCTGGGTCATCTATTAGAATGTGATGGGTGCGTAATTAGAAATGTATGGCCCCTAATTTAACCCATTTCCAGTCGGGGACCATGCATTGGCCTCACGGGCAGGAGGGGTCATCACGATGGCAAACACCAGCCTATGTGTCAAATAGAACGTGTACGATGTCCAGCGAGATTGATTTCAGCTGCAACATCATAACAAAGCCTAGGGCATATCGGCAGAGGACCACGCAATCAGCCATTAAATAAAAAGTAATTAGAACCTGGTAATTACCTCAACCTTGCAACCAACAAAAGGTTGAAGTCACAGGCACAGCTGAAACTTTGAGTTTAAGTTTTTACTAGAGCAAGGTGTATCAAGTTACTAAACAGCAATTTACAGTTATCATTTATAGAAATCATTTGTATTCAATCATCTCCTTCCTCTGTTCCATTATTAAGTTTGAAATAAATTATATTAGAAAAACCGACAATAATATCCTGTTCGGTCCCACTGTTGTGTAATAACCTTTTATGCCCTCAAAATCAAAATCTCCATAACAACACATAAGTATAATTAACATCTACCACGAAGGGAACTAGGTTTATTCAAAGTTAATTTGATTATTCCTTAACAGTACCTTTGCTCTTCCGTTAAAGCACATGGCTTTTCTATCGAGCACAAGCACAGAAACAGTGATCCATTGAAGGCAATGTTCCTTTTCACAGAGAAAGAAACATTTCAATTAAAGACACAAAAGAGAATGTGTGCAAGCTGGCCCTGAGTGTGCTTGACCATGATAAAAAAAAACGAAAATCTTTCCCACAATGCAAAATGGAGATGTAGGAGCATGTCTCTTTGTATGTTCTACAATAGCTGTCCATCAGGAAGGTGTGTGTGTGTGTGTGTGTGTGTGTGTGTGTGTGTGTGTGTGTGTGTGTGTGTGTGTGTGTGTGTGTGTGTGTGTGTGTGTTTGTGTGTACATGTGTGTGTACATGTGTGTGCTAGGGTAAGTAAGAGCATGTACTCCGTCATTACAAGTAAAAAGCTCATTGGTATAGCTAACAAACAATGCACTGTAAGTGTAAGTGTGCAGCTGGCCACGTGTCAAGCAATTCGTTTGTGTGTTCTCCCACTCAAAGGAAGACAATGGTAAATGAGTCATATTGTGATCACATGGACGTTCATTGCATGTGCTATCACATATCCGAACAGTACAAGGTCTGCCATCTTGCTTGGCATTTCCATTGGCGCAGAAACCCATGAGATATTGCTTCTTGTGATTCAAAACCTTTGTTCAAGTCTACATAAAGCAAGAGTTCCCTAAGGTGGGACAAATAACAGCGGCACAAACACTAATATACACCTTAGGAACAGCCTGCCAGAGATTTGTCTTTGATATTGACCAGTGCCAGCAGCTGTCTGAAAGGCCTAATAAAACAGTGATGTCATAATTCAATCATAGATATGAGTATTGACTACATCCATAAACCCAGGGGGGAGACACAGTAAAGGAGTCACCTTAATTCTTCAACTAATGTTTACCATGTGGCAAAGACAAATTACAGTAAACAAGTTTTTATATTAAAACTGAGGCTCTAAACATTATAAAGACAATGCTTTAAGACGTTTTGTGCATACCGTACCCCAAAATGGCGACATGTTATTTATTTAATGGTTTATTCATTTCATTATTTATTTTTTTCATTCCTACAATGGAATTTCCATGTTTGATCCATGGTGCAAGAGCTCCTGCCCACACTCTGAACCTAAGCTTAATTTTCCTTGTTGTCGGGAAATGATTAAAACCAGCAGGGAACCTTTCATAAAGACTTATTTCTTTGTTAGGCCAGAGCTAGAAGCTAACCGTTATGAGTGTTGTATTGTGATGTTGATACATCTCGCACCACTAAAACGTCCACTGATTGAGTCTGAGGCCTGGCAAAATCTGGGAAGAAACTGCATTCAGTCACAGCAGGTAACAGTGAATAACAAGCATGTTGTCCTAGAACCAGAACAATCAGCCATACTCAAAGAAAGAGATGCAGGGAATGTGTTAGTCTTGGTTGTATATTGCAACGGCTATGTAGAATATTCTAAGACACTCTATTTCATTGAAATAAAAGTGGTGGGTAAGGTTAATAGTATGCATTTGTTAAGGGCCAACGAGCTTCATTTTTTAACCGAATGTCAGACTTACAAATAAAATATAGGATTGTATGTCCTTCAAATGTCCCTTGTAGAAATTGCCGTGATACTGTATGTGTCATTTGTGTAGTGCACATTATTAATTACATACTAAGCCGTGTTCAAATACCTACTCAGCCCCCAAGGGCCCCTAATATTGTTACCTGCTTTGAGCTGAGTACCCTCAACATGTGCTGATTAGCTTATAATGTGATATCATGGATTCCAGTGGTGCAGGTAAATGTGCTGTGAAAACTGTTTTTCTGAAATATGAACAGCATGTCTTTCTTTCCTGGTACAACTCTAAAACATTTGTTTCTTAATTTCACTGAGCAAGGATTCATCTACACACACACACACACACACACACACACAAAGCCCTGCGGTCTGGTGCCAAGGCCGATTTGATAGCCCTGATCTACATAATTGGGCTGTGGACCCTTTGTTACTCCATGGCACAGTCTCCCCCAGATGTTTTGATGGCATATTAGAATTACATTTTGTCAGGGTGCTGAAAAGGAAACTTAATTTTGTATGGACCCGGATGGTAATGCTGCCTTGAAATAATAATAACACAAGATCTTTAAAAACGCATTACAATAAATTAACCATGCTTTCGATCCAAGTCAGCACTGTCTTCTCCCTGCAGTCCATCATATCGTGGTGTTGTTGAACATGAAGAGCACATCTGTTGTTCGTTGAACATCTGGGCTCATTTGCATATTAATGAATAATTATGCTAATTTGATTGCCAATGGCAACTCCATTGCGATGGATTAAAGATCTGCCCAAGCGAGAACTTTAATCCAGTTCCTGCTTTATGTACTTTTGTTCTCTTATGTCACATAGTACATTCATCGAAAGCTCGACAAAAGCAGGAGGAGCTGTGATGGATTGAGTCAGTTAAGAAGAGGCAGGCAAATTTGAAACAGACATAAGCGAGTGTAGCAAGTTTGTATTTACATTCATATGTGTATATTTGCCAAGTAGTCTGTAGTTCATTGATCCAAAGGAAGGGTACTGTCTGTCTTTATGTACGTAGAGTACCAACCAAGGTAAGAAGAATACATAGCTGACATGACTCTGGACTGTGTCTATTGTTCAGGGTCTGAAAATAATTGTATTTTCCTTCTCCCACAAGAATAATTCTGCCCTTTTTTCATGCTGATTGTATCAAAATGTTGATCTTAAAGTAGCGGTAATGTGTGCCTGTTTGTGTGTAAGTAGGTCTATGTGTCTGAGTGTGTGCTTGTTCCTGTGTGAATTCGCACTTGTATGCGTATAAGTAAGTGTTGTGTGTCTGTGAATGTGTTGCCATTTGTCGAATTGAACAGAACAATTTTGCTTTGATCCTGTGCGCTAAGGACTTCCAGATTCCCATTGTTTACAGGCAGAATATCAAAGCTATTGCAGCGTGATACCAGCCTTTGTTTTTCGAAGAGCAGTCACAGTGGGATACAAAAATAGAAACAAGTCTAAGAAGTAGATCCCTGAAAAACTAAAGGTACCCTCAGAAGGACCTAAAATAGTTCGTTGTTTTCTAAGGTTGAGTTGAGACATACTTAACATTGATTGCCCATGACAATTACTAACATCTGTGAATCTAGAACCGTGTACTTACCACATCAATATGTTATTTTTTTAAATATAAGTTCATACATGGGTATTCTAGTATAAAGTTATTACAACGCAAACTATGAAGCTCCCATCAAGCAGCTCTGTATATTCCAATGCCTATGAAGGATAATAGTACAAAGGGAACTAAGTCACAAAAATCAGTTAATGAAATTGACCTGAAGGGATTCGAAGTGTTTCTGTTTGGATTTCATACGGCCCCATCATCGGTGGGGAACCTCCACTGAATCAAGCACCACACAACATTTGCTATCAAGCTCAACATGACATGTTTGCTTCAAACCCCAGTGGCATGTACATATGGGAAACATCTGTACTCTGTCTCACTCACACACACAAAAACCACCCACACACACCCATTATACACTCACTTCACACAGCCTTTCTATCACTGAGCCACACCACTGACACGTTCTCTCGCTTGATTGTGTGTGCGTGCGTGCGTGCGTGCGTGCGTGCGTGCGTGCATGCGTGCGTGTGTGTGTGTGTGTGTGTGTGTGTGTGTGTGCCTCGCCTCTGTGTGTGTGCCACAGTGCGTTACCATTCGGCGCCCCAATCACGTTCACGCGATGCGTGGCAGCCTAATCCCCTTTTTAACGCTCGTGCTGTACGACCGCATTCTCTCCCGTTAAGGCCTGATAAGTGTATCAGCGAAGCCGGGGAGATGGACCTCTAGCCTGTCGCCAACACAGCCGGCCTCGCTCATCAATCAATATGACAAGGCCAGCCACAGAGGAAAGCCTTCCAGCATCCCCCCAGTCCACTGCCATCTCTCAACCCTCGTCCACAGAGCTCTCACTGAGGTCCATTGCACCTCACCAGCACGAGGAAAGAAGTGGGGGGAGATGAAACAGAGAAGACAGACAGACATGTAGGCTAGGGGGTGTCCGCAGGAACCCAGACGGCCCGCGGGAAGGGATGATGTCAGTACAGCGGGGCGAGAGTTTGGACGATGGAGGAGCCGCGGTATTGCCGACACCCACACTGCTGCATGCTGGGGGATGCGGCGGCCTGACGAGAACCTCCACGCCGGTCCCGTGTTTGTCAAGAGCGGGCCCGCGCGGCGACGCCGAATCGAGGGGGGAGAGAGATAACGAGACGCGTGTTGACTAGGACGCCGACGTGGAGGGCTGCACAAGCCCCCCCTATCAGATTGTCGATCGGTTCTGTCAGGAGAGATAGCGAACGCATTAGAACAGACGCAGGAAGTGTTTCTAGGGCTGCCTTCTCAAGGAAGACATCCACTATGCGTGTCGTAAAAGATACTCATCTCAGACGAAACGGTAAACAGGAAAAGAAAAAAAGGAAATTTGATAAGTAGAACGAGTCTGCCATACTTATATGTGTATTTCAATTTATTGTACGCACGATATATACCTAGGTTTTTGGATAGCTGACATGGATGCTAGTCAGTTCTTTTCCCGATGTCCCATACCGGTGCCATGGTTAATTCATAGCGCAGGGCTGCGGCAGACAACAGGGAGCCCATGTTACCTGAGAGAGGGAGTGATTCTCACAGCAAACACGCTGTGGCAAAGTCGGAGACAAAGAGTGAGGCCCCAAGCATGGCAGCTGACAAGCCCAACACTCAGAGAGACACACTGACAGAACGATAAACGAAAAGACAGATGCGATGACACAGATGGAATAAGACAGGATGACTGTAGCAACACACAGATTATTTTTCTCTCTCTCTCTCTCTCTCTCTCTCTCTCTCTCTCTCTCTCTCTCTCTCTCTCTCTCTCTCTCTCTCTCTTTCTCTCTCTCTCTCTCTCACTCTTTCTCTATCTCTCTCTCTCACTCACTCTTTCTCTCTCTCTCTCTCTAAAACGCACTCTATCTCTCTCTCTCTCTCTCTCTCTCTCTCTCTCTAAAACGCATTCACACACACATCAAAGCCACGGCGCCATTGTGAACAGCCCAGAAAACTATACTGTTTAAATCCTGAACCTCCCCACAGAGCATTAACTTGGCAATCGCAGCTTCAGCCTTTGGAAATACAACGCTCCGCTAATAATTATTTTGTATTTCTTTATAATAATCATTGAATAAAAAATTAGGGCCCCATATTGTTTGGTGTCTAATCAATGTTTCAAGACCGAAATTAGTTTAGATTATTTAATTGGTGACAAGAGATTTCTGTGGATAAAATAAAAGCACTTTATCAAAATCAAATATCGTTTTTTTAACATTGATTAAACAAAAATGCTGTAATTCAGTAGACGTACAAGAAACTTATTTGAAGTGATTTAAAATGTGTTTGAATGCACTATAGGCCCTTTTTTGAAGTACCACAATATGAAGTACAATTACTAAAATATATCTGCAGCCTTGCTCGTATCTGCACTGTCGTGGGACAGACGTCTGACATTACATCCAGGCAACATTACAACTTTTTCAGTTGATGACATGCTGGGACAATTGAACAATAATAGGGCTATATTCAGACCTGCGAAAAATGGCCACTTTTGCAGAGGAAACATGTTGGTGGAAACAGCGGGACACTTTGTGTTTTTGAGAAAGCCCCACCTGAGCTCCAGACTGTTTGTTGTGTTAAATGGCTTATTTAGTGGATTCCAACACCCCAGTGAATAAAGTGACATTGATTGGGCATTTTGCCTTGGGAATGTCCTTGACAAGACATGTGTGACCGTTCAGCAAACCACTTACAGTATGCAGTTGCAAAGTCCCCAAGGTGAGGCAAACAGATGACGTGACATATCCAATTTTCAATTCCTGACTTTCTTTCTCCAGTATAAAACAAGCTGCATTTTCAATTCAATTACTTGATAATTAGCAACTAAGACAGCCGTCTACTACTAAATTAACTCTTCATTTAATGCCAACACATTGTGCTATATCTTCAACGTTACATGAAACAAAAAGCCAACCCGCTGACTTGTTCGAAGGAAAGTCCCATCAAGGAGTTAGATGAGCTAGCTGAGTGAGCAATAAGGACTGTACAACATTTGCTGATCAATGTTGACAAATGCTCTGTTTAATGTCCTGTAATCCACTAGTCCTAGAGCCACCACCTTCAGCTCTTTCCAGACTGTGTATGTCATTATTGAGAGTTCAATATATTCTAAGCTTCTTGCTTACAGTAATGCAATTATACTATTCAGACAATTTGCAATAGTTGTGAGTGTATGATAATCACATGATTAATGTCATTGATTAAACAAACCTTGGTAATAAGGATTGATGTGCATCTAAAGTTTTTATACAGTATATATATATATATTTATATACATACAGTACTGTGCATACGTTTGAGGCAGGGGATGTTGTTTTGAAAGCAAAGGGTGGTCACACCAAATGCTTATTTGATACAGATTTGCTTCTCCCTCACTTTGTATTTTATGAATTGATAAAAAAATAAACAGTTAACATTTATATTTTTATGTGTTTTTTTTTCTAACTTTAAATACTTCACACCTGTCTAAAACATTTGCACAGTACTATATATATATATATATATGTATATATACATATATATATATATATATATATATATATATATATGTATATATACATATATATATATATATATATATATATATATATTATATATTGTTTCTGAACTAAATGTCATTAAATCTTCCTCTTGTGTATCCTAGACATTTTCTTTCCCATCCTGACCCGTACAAATGAAACACCAAGCCTCTTGGCACCCTACACTTGAAGTGAAACATGTCATTAGAAGTGACAGTCTGCCCACTCAACTGATAAAAATACTGCATCTGGTGGCGGTGGCCCACAATCTGCTTGTCAAGACCGAGGAACAACAACCATATGTCGGCCGCACACCGTGACATTCTGGTTTAAATAGAAACGCCCAATTAAACCATTTCAAATAGTTTACCAATTCCACAGAACGTATCCGAAATTACAGGCCGTGGTAGGGGTGGGGAGGTGGAACAAACGCGGGGAATGTCAAATGGGGACGGGCAGAAGACGAGCGCTGGAGAGTAAAAGGGGGAGATCAATAGCGGCTATGAGCCCTGTTGTCATCTTCGTTAACATCGTCATGGCCCAAACCTCTGATGAGCTTCCCCTTCAATGATGCTGTTCCTACCCCGTGCTGTGAGAGGAAATCAATGGGCCTGAAGGGAAGCTATAGCTCGCGGCTTGGGACGCTAAGAATCTCAAATGCTGGGCTTGCGAGAGGGGGTTTGAGTAGAGGACAAATGCAGCAGGCCCGCCACTGATGATTCAGCTCTTCGGGTGCCAGAGGGAGGGGAGACAGAGGTCAGTGTGTGGGAGGAGGGGTGGTCTGGTGACCAAACGCATTCAAAATACAGCAGTGTTTTGTCTTGCATTTATGCGAGGGATGTAAAAAAAAAAGAGAGAGAAAAAAAGAGAGCAGTGAGGCTGCCGCAGTGCATTGCTCTCTGTCTCCCCCTCTCTCCTCTCTCCAGCCCCCTGCACCTGTTATTCTACCCAGCGGGGCTTTATTGCCGACACACCGGCTGGACCCCCTGAGAGTAGCCCTGGGAGCAAAGCAGACAGAGAGCATACACAAACACGCACAAAGTCACACATCGGCACACACACAGTCACACATCCGTTTGCCCTTTCTCTCTCTCTCTCTCTCGCTCTCTCTCGCTCTCTCTCTCTCTCTCTCTCTCTCTCTCTCTCTCTCTCCCTCTCTCTCTCTGTGACTCTCTCTGTCTCTCTCTCTTGTCACACACACACAATAGGAGCCTCTTGCCAGGAAAATAAAGGTGTCCTAGCGCATCTCTTGCACATGACAGGTGACAGCCCTCTCCAGAGTGTTGGCTGGCTATGACATTGTCCTTTTTCCTGAACAGGGTGATTGGGGCGAGAGGAGGACAGAGACATGGAGCAGCTACTCGATCTCCGTATAAGTCAGACACTCAGCGTGGATAGATGCAGCTAATATATAGAAGACAAGATCAATACACTCTACTCATAAGATGTGAGGTACTAAATCTTACCTCCAACCACTAAGTGTGGTTTTCTGTATCAGAGGGTCCTGCACCAATTTCCTTTCTTGCATGTTAGGTAACAGTGAAATCGACGAAACGTTTTAGTTTAAAAGCAATCTGTTGGAAAAGACTCACCCAGTCAGGTTGACTAGAACTTTGTCAGCCGCTGCTGTGAGAGACATTTTTTTTCAAACTGGTGGTTTCAACTCTCTTTTCCCGTTTAAGTCCAACGGTAACAAGGCTTGTGAAATGAGCCGGATAAAAGCTGCATTGTAGTCTAGTCAGACAGCGGCCACCCACAGAGAAGCCTCACCGACCGCCTGGAGGGCACGATTTTCTGATTCACCTGACTTTTGAACAGGCCCACTGAAAAAAAATCCTTTGAGAGATAATAGAGACAGAAAACATGCTGACCGAGGCAAGGCCAATGAGAGATTTCAGATGGAGATGAAATTGAACAGCCCTCTTCATTGAAGGAATATAAGGGAATCTATGCAGTAAGGGGGACTGTGTTAATTGAAAACAGTACCTAAAGAGGGGAAATATTCTGCTGTACTTCTGTTATTGTTGGAGGCATAGACATGCCTACAGATGTTTTTTCATTTGTCTACATAAACCAGAAAGTCCCAAAGAGGGCCTTCTTTCTGGAACAGTGATTACACCAAAGGATCAAATGAAAAACACACACACATACACACGCACACACACACACACACACACACACACACACAACCAGAGCACTGGCTGCAGCCCTGTGCTTTGGCTGAATGAAGCTGTGTCATCTTTAATGTATTATTTGTATTTCAAAGTCATGTCCTTTGTGATGTTGTAGCTTATTGCATGACTATCACAGATAACAACGCCTCCGCTTTTATTTGGGGATTTCATCGTTCCCTTTCCCTGCAAAAGCGACGGTATTAGGGGTTTGAAGATATGCACAGTAGGTTTTCACATGTATACAAACTATACACTGCTAGGCAAATTACTGAACGACAGTGAGAAAAGTGTTTACATCATCATTCAAGCTGTTTGTTTACCATACCGTTCAAATACGTTTCATGTGTATGGTTGAATGTGTGCTTGTATCTCTTGTTTTTCTGGATTTAACAAGCGATGAAATGTTTCTGAAGGGACCAAAACAATACCATGTATTGCGCTTAATGTTTTCCACTGATTCAATATAAAACCTAGAGTAAAATACCGAGGTCACTTCGAAGAATACAAGGTAACAGTCGCTCAAGGCAAAGCATCCACTATATTTTCACTAACAAAGAAACAACGGTGGTATACAGAAAAAAGGTGGATATACATAACACACATTATCCACAAAATGCTGTCATTAAGATCATTATAGACCACATTTCAACTGTTGTGAAGCACAAATAGAAACAAACTAGGATTCATGACTATTGGGACAGGCAGTTGGGACAACTTGGGTTGGGTTTGCTGGAGGGCACCTATTGCTTTTGTTATGAGAACAGAGCAGGAATGTGATGATGGATTGTTCAATCTATGTAATATACTTTGTTAAGGAAGACTGATGGCATTGGCTCCAGGTAAATGTGTTTTTTTTCTCCCTCGTGCTCTGCTGAAAAAAATGCAGTTGGTCGCGGGAGGTTTGTTCTTCATAATGGCACATTACCTGATTTCACATTGCCATAAACTGCCTGATATTTCCATTTTCATATGTTGCAACATAGCAATGGGTTTGGGGAGTTTCCATGATTTGTTTTCAAATGTGCCCAATATTCAGATCACTTTGGAAGAGGAAGATCTGGTCTAGGATTTCCTCCAATACTAGTCTATTAAGATAATTTTGTGCGGGAGATTGTCTGGCCAGCGTTTTTCTCTCATAAAGGTAGTGTAAACGATAGAATAAACAAGCAAGCCTCCCTATCACAAAATGATGAAAAAGTAGGTCATAAATCAAATTTCAAAAGAAAGCTCGGATACAGTGTAAATGCTAAACTAAAGGACCACTTATTTCAAACTTAGAAAGTCTTCGCACTTTTGAAAAAAAGACAAGGGCAAAAGCATTAGGCATATGGAAAGCCTACTTCATAACATTCATAATTTGTAACCCAGATTATTTTCGTATATTTTAAAGATAGACATGTACTAAATGCCATGTTGATGACAATCAATAACACTAAAATGCTACTGCATACACCTTGACAATGTATTTGATCATTGTGACACTATAGTCACAGCAACGTCCTTTACACATGCACTAAAAACACTAACACCTCCATGAACTATTCTGACTATAGTACTGTTCACTCAGTTGACACGCTCAAAATGGCCACTGTACCAAAGGTAAAACAGAAAGTAACGGACTGACTAAATGTGACCACTTTGCCTGGGCATGCTCTTGTGAAGCTCTCTGTTGGCCCCTACACTTAGGCTTTCGTCTCCGCCTCGGAGGTGATATGCACGTGTCTCTGGAGTGTAAACAAACCCACTGATGTGAACGAGGGCCCGGCCAGAAACGAGGGGTGGGGATGGCTGGAGTTGGTCTCCATTAGCTGAGGTGCAGCACCCCTGTGAGAGCTGACAGTCGGAGCTGCTAGAGGTTTGGCAGGGTTATCAGTGGGCGTCCCGACGGGCACCGCCGCTCCGGCACGCTCACCCGCGGACGTTTGGCTATGACAAATGAAATGCGGCAGAAAGGGGGAAACGAGTGGGAAGGGGGCGGGGGAGACAGCGAGAGGGGCGGATGGATGGAGGGTGAAAGGGTGCGGAGAGCAGAGTGGAATGCAATGGAGTGTGTGTGTGTGTGTGTGTGTGTGTGTGTGTGTGTGTCAGTCAATGTAAATAGAGAAAGAGAGAGAGAGAAAGAGAGAGAAAGAAAGAAAAAGAAAGATCGAAAAAGAGAGAGACAAAGAGAGAAAGAAAAAAAAGAGAAAAGGGGGTCATGAGAGAGATTAATTGAGGAGGTATGTGTGTGTGCACTCGTAGAGAGAAATGCGGAGAGAGTACGACACTGTGTGTGTCTCTTTGCATAAGTGAGCGTGTATTGTGAGGGGGTGGTGAAGGGGTAGGGGGTGGGGGGCTGGAAACCCTGCGGTGCTGGAGGCGCGTGGCAGCTCTCGGTTGGCTCGTCCCTGAGCGTCACCTTCATTCGGTTCCTATGCCACAGACAACGCCCCGGGAAGGCAGCACTGGCACAAAGGTATCAGTGTGATCACCACTCCATTGTGTTTGAGGATCAAACAGGCGGATTAGATTTACTTTACAAAAGAGGGCGAGGGCGGGGGGGAGAGATGGAGGGGATGGGAGTGCAGTGACAGAAGGCTTGCATGTCCGACTTTGATTCTAATGATTTATTTCAGCCCCAAGAAACAATACTTTATTTTTTTTTATTCCATAAATAAATAATAATGTGACACTTAGGGTTCCATTTGTGAGAAGCTGTGTGTGGGTGTGGGTGTGGGTGTGGGTGTGAGTGAGTGAGGGAGGGACACGAGGGAGCACAGCTTGTGGCTGAGAACCATTTCACTGTTGATGTTGTTTTTTTCTGTCTGGACTCCTGGCAAAGGAGCGAGGTAAGGTGATCTTTCACATCAGACTGGGATGAAATCAGTCTTACCTATATGACAACCCGGGGTCCACCTTTTTACAGAGTTTGCTGGACACACACATGCGCTGCAACACACACCCACCTGCCACTTCATTTTCAGCCGTGTGAGCCCTATGGCCTCCCTGTCTGTCATGCCATCTTGATTGATGGGTGCCCTACTGGCCTTGAGCTTGTTGTTGCCGCCACACCCACCCATAGATTCTCATCTCCCTATGCCAGCTATCTTTCTCTCTCTCTCTGCCCCTCTCCGCCCATTTATCTAACGCTGGTCCAGGCGCAGAGGAACAGCGCATTGACAGGGTACCGCTAACCGATGCTAGGCTAATGGCCATGCGGCCGGCAGTGCCATGCCAACTTATCATCCCACCGTGCCTCCCCAACAAGCCGAATCCTTCTGGCCTTCACTGATAGAGTGATCTACTGGCTGAGTGATGGGAGGAGACAGACCATGTGGGCGTACGTGTCTGAGTGCCAGCGTGAGCGCGCATGTACGTGTGTGTACGCCGGTCAGTGCTTCAGATATGACGATGATCCGGGGACTCCCCAGGGCGTCCTAGGGGGCTCTGAGCCAGCACAGTTTGTAATGACAGATTTGCCCCGAGAGGCCTAAATCAGCCTGTAATGGGACGCTTATGGAACAGTTAAAGTGATACATCTACTTCAAGAGTGCCACCCGGCCACAACTGTCATCCGCTCCCAATGCTTAGACGCCACTATGCGCACCAGCTGTCCCCCCGCTGCCAGGTAGCAGCCATGACATGTTCCACAGCATGGTGACACTAATTTACAGTCCATCAAACTGCAGCGCCGTTTTCCCATCTTGGTGCTGGTTCGTCGCTGAGAGTGCATAGCGGATGCCAGTGAGATTCATGGCTTTCCGGTGATGGTGTTGGGGAGGGAGTGTTGGTGGTGGGACGGGGATGAGGATGATGACGGGGGATTGGCTGGGGGCCAGTCCTCTCCTCAAGTACACCTCGGCCCCAATTAAATATTGAACCAACATCCCAGTCTATAAATTCCCCTATTGGCTCCACGAAGTCTCTCCTATGCTAAACAGCATCACCCTGAGTGGTGACTGGAACTGGAAATAACCTCATGAGGAAATATAGACTACCCTCAGGCCCTGTCCACACGTATCCGGATCTTTTTCTAAAACAGATTTTTTACCCCTCCGTTTTCTAAATACATTCTGTCCACACGACCTTCGTTTTACAACATCTCTCAAGAACGCAAAAGCGACTACAAACGCTCAATCAAGCATGCCGGGAGTGAAATTCTCCATTACATGATGACGTCACGCTTGTTTGTAGTAGCCGGCGTTCTCGAATGAACCGAGATATTTTGTAAAACGAAGGTCGTGTGTGGACAGATCTGGGGAAAACGAACGTTTAGAAAGAAATACCCTTCTACGTGTGGTCAAGGCCTGAGTCAGTTCAATCCAAGAATCACTTGACCATGAGCGAGCGCCAGCTCCCACATGCAGTGGAAGCATTTCCATCCTGAAAGGCCCCACACCAATGCTACTATGAACCTGAGTGTGCATTGCAACACAAATCAGTCGCCGTGTGCAGTTTCCACGCGGTCACTCTGGGTGGCAGAACAGATTGAGCAGGGCTGATTACATTAGCGTCCCACTCATTACACCACAGCTAGGCGACAAAACCAGCCGCATACATGCTCGCACTCATGGTTGAATTTTCAGCATTGCAAAATCTCACCTCCCACTCCTTCCCTCATCCCTCTCTCTTACCGGGGCTTAAAATAAGACGTCTTTGCATGTTTTGAGGTTAAGAGTCCTCATTAAGGGGGATGTAAGCAGTTAATCACTGCATATTTATAGTCCTAATTCTCCAGAGATTCACCATTGTGATAGTCTGGCTATTTGAGGCTGCAGTACACACATAAAGTAGTTCACCGTGTCCAGTTTCTCTGCGTTGGTTTCCTTGAAGACACAGACAATGGGAAAGCCCCAAAGTGGTGGTGGTCTCTCTTAGACTTCAATCTCTGGAATCCTTCTTTCCTCATTAATGTTCTCTGTGTTTATTTTTTAAATATAATGTGAGAAAGAATGTCGAGAGTATCAGTCTATTAGTCCAGTCCATTCAAGCGAATACCCATTAGTTTGTAAAAAAATTCTATTGTAACAGTCAAACAAAGGTGTCCATGTAATTGCAAAATGGAAAATTAGATATTCCTAAATTCAATATTGCATTGGGTATTTTTCAAATGTTAGCCTCCACTGTGCAAGGCAAATTGAATTACACTGCCTCTATTCAAGCCTGAGTGAACTTGGCTTCGATTCTCTTTTCAACTGAAAGGGGCGGAGAAAAGAAAGCACTGGGGGTCACAAGAGCGATACATTTGTTGCAACGGCTCCTGCAAACAGACCTACGTCTTGAATCGTTATTCGCGCGTCACAAAAAGCGCCTGTTTGCACCGAGATGAAGGGAAAAAAAAACACAAAACAGTAAGAGGAGCGCGGCGAGAGCAGAAACAGAGCTGGGGCTTTTGAGCTAGAGGTCAATTAGGTATGCTAAATAGGCCGGGCGTCAGTAGCTCCCTGGTGCTGTTATGTATTCCGAGGCAGCGCCGCCGCTGATCTCGAAGGCTCCCCGCGTCCCTCTCAGAGGATAATATTAGCTGCTTGTCTTGGGGAGAGGAAGAGGGAAGCAGGGTGGGAGGGGTATATCTCGTTTTTTTTTTTTTTTGTCTCTGCGATTTAATGGGGAAAAGAAGACAATATTGCCCACCCATGTTAGTTCTCCTCAATAGACCGCAAATAGTGGGGAGGTGTGGAAAATAAATGCCGGAGGACTCGAATAGGATAGAGAAAGGTCAGCGGCATGTCACACAGTCAATCTATCAGACAACTGGGAGGTACTTGTTCAATCCCCTGAGCCAACTCTGCTGCATTCTTATTTGGGATGGGGGGATGGGGGGGCCGAAGAAAGAGCACGGTAAACAGTAAGCATGATTTCCCATTACTCTTTGAAGGCAATCTGATGGGAGTATCTTACATGGCAGTGGGAGCATTGTCAGAGAGCTCTGTAAATGTAACCGCTAACTGCATTGCCACTGCTGTTGGAGGGTGATACTCTCAGGGAACTGATTGGACAACTTTGGGATACAAAAGAGAAAAGGACTGGACGAAGCATTTCAAGACAGTGACAGACTATAGAGGCTGGCGGTATATAGTCAGTGTTGGACAATCACATGGTTAAAAAAACATGCTTCATGGAAAGTGATTTTGTCCTCTCACGACTTATAGTTTGGCTTTTACTGTAAAGAAAAAGTTATGTTCAATCTGACTACATACAGCAAATAGCTCACTGGTGATAATGGAGGAAATAGGAAAGGTTTCATAATCGTATTCACTGTAGCCTAAAATAGCAAAGCAAATTCCCACACTTTTCAGGGAACGGACATTGTGCAACAAAGTCAGGGATTTTACAGAGCATTCAACTGATGCCTCACATTATTCCCCAAGCCACACAGGAACTGGGGAAGAATTTGCTATTACACTGTTTACCATATACATATTTGGGAAAACCATCTATGCAATATGCTCAAATTTTGTGACTCGTCCTCAATTTGGAGCAATTTGGCCAAGTGATGGGTGTAATTTGTTTCCCCAGTCAAGTTGCCGTTTGCATTTAAATTCATCATTACAGGCCGTGTTTTCTCCAGATTTCCCCAGATCGTAGGTGTCAGGACGCTCCGGTGAGTTGATACAAACAGGCCATTATGAGAGGCGCAGAAGGACTCCTGTTCTCCACGCGAGATAGAATGCATGTGCCATTTGTGCCAGGGCTTGCGGCAATATTCCCTTTGGACAGAGATGGGGAATGTGGAGGAAAGAGGAAACATAGTAGAAAAGGACCGTCAGAGTGCCACGGCGGAGAGCTGGGTGGGGATAACTTTTTCCGCTCCATCATTCACAACAATGCACTGTGAGATGAGGAGAGGGAGAAGGGAAAGATATTTCTTCCAAAGGAACAACAACGGAATTGCTTGCAAATCTATAGCAGGGCTACCTCCGACTAGAAGCCTCAGAGCAGAGTAGAGATTGTGTGATGGCCAATCTGGTCCATTTTACCACCCCCTCCACCGTTTCCCACAACCATACCGTGCTGGAAACTTTCTCAACTCCCTTAAAAGGGAAGGTAGGTGCTCAAAGAAATGTCAACTGTACTTCTTGAAAGCTAATAGGTGAGAGTGCCCAGTGCCCAGTACCAGTGCGGTATGGTGCCATGCTCACATCCGATAGTGAAGGAAAAATATTAAAGAGCCAACAGCATCTTTTCACCCTAACACTAAGTCCTTCCTGTCGACACATGTCCCCTCTCCGCTGCCTTTGAAATGCTCTAACGCTACAAATCAAGTGACAGCAACATGCTTAAGATTTACATGCCCCGGGATGATGTAACCAACTCAAATCAGTGTTCACGTTCATCCACGCATCCCGATGATGTAAGACCATTGTAATCCAATTGAACTACGGCGCAACGTGGACAAATTGCCGGTACGCACAGCTTCATTACCTCCTCCGCAACATGTTTGGAGTATTTCCAAATGTAGTAAACAACCTTTTAGGTTTTACTTGTAAACATATAATCTTCGTTGAAAGAAAGAGAAATCAGGCATTAAAAGTCAAGAAACGGGCCATTAGAAGGACGCAGAGCAAACGAGAGGAATTGATGTGGCTCTCGAGGTCTTGTGGACTCTGCCGCAGGTTCTAAGTGAATAATGGCAGTGACAGCCGTGGCCCTTTAACTCCCACAGAGTGGGCGCGACAAATTTCTTGATGTGACTCACAATTTGCAAAGCAGAAGTGCATTCTACAATACACAGTTCTAATCGATGCCCGTTCTTCCACCAATAAATAAAGACAAATGGGGATTTGATTTCCCTGGGAGACGTGTAAAGCACTCACGACTACCCACGGAATCAAACATGGTAATTGAGCAATGCCATGCCAATTCATACTCATCCCTTGAAAGGAGTGTGCGGTGCAATGTCATAAGACGGTTCTCTTTTGAATAAATCCAAGATCCAAGTCCAAACAATATTAGCTTCGTGAAAGTGCATTTGAGGAACCCTTTCTATATTTGTAGATAGAAGATAGGCCCGCACTGGCTCCTTTTTCCTACAATATATTCCCAGCAATGAGATGCATTTTTCAAAACACGACTATAATTCTGTACTTTTTTTTCAGGTGTCTTTGAAAGCGGCTTTTGTTGAGGGGTGAAAAAGAAATCTCAGTGGAGATGGGAAAGAGCTGTTTGACATATTACATTCATCAGTATGAAAAATCTGAGAGATGGAGCCATTGAAATAATATAATAGAAACATATTGATTGATAGGAAAATATTACGGACAACCAGTCACATAAAGTTACAAAAAAAGCCTGATAGCTCAGAAGCAAAGAGATGCTCAGATGACTTTCTAGGGAACTGTAATTTCACCATCTCTACCGAGCTCACTGACTTGTATCGTTATACTCAGGAGGCCTTAGCATTCTATGTAGTCTACTTTATGCATTGCATTGACATTGACATTTAACGGTTAACTTTCAAAATCCCAGTAGCAGTAAGGGCATTCTATTTTTCTCTTTTTTTTACATTTCCAGTTTTATTACAATAATGTATAAAAAAAACATCACACTGACCCTGACACTGATGTTGGAAAAAAAATCGTATCCCTTGAAAACTGGACTGATGAAAAATCCAAAAGATGCTCATCTAAGGGGATGTTGTGTGTTCTGGTCTAGTATATTGAAGAGTAGAAGACTGGCCACTCTGCATGTTCATGCCTGCAAGCACCAGCTATATACTGTGTGTAGGGTATAAATTGATATATGATCAAAGTGGTAGAAATTGCTCCAACTGACAATAGACAACATCTCATACCATTATGGTTGTTAGTTAAACTAGCTCTCACAAAATCGCAGCTGCTTTTAGGACAATCTATCATTCAAGGGATCCTATGGCTTCCTGACCATAATAACCCAAGAGCATAACGCAAACCTCTATCAATGACTTTTAAACAATGTGGAAGTCTGAAAGGGTGGAAAGTGTACTGCAAAGGAAATCAGGATTCGTTCAACCCTGTAGACAAACCCAACACATATTTCTCTCTAAGCAATCAATTCAACCTTCGTACTTATGATGCAGCCCAGAGTTGTACAGTGCAGGAGTAATCCCTGAGGAGGACATGGCCTGATGCTACTTTTATCCATTTATCCTCTTGTTTGTAGCTGTGCCGCACTCATTTATCAGTTCTTTTACCTTTTCTCCTATTTCCAAGTTCCACTGAACTCATCAAAAAGCTCGATTCCTGGAGAGCCACATCAATCGAGTGTCCCTGCAGCTTTGCGGGGGGGATTTGAAGGGAGGAGGGTGTGTTGCTTAGCATCTCCACAACATTGGTTGGTGGTTGGGGGGTGTAAGTGGGGAGTTAAATATATACTTTTTTTGTGTAAGGGACCGAGATTTTTGAAGGCTCCAAAGGTTTGTGTGTGTGTGTGTGTGTGTGTGTGTGTGTGTGTGTGTGCTGTATGTGTGTGTGACTTGGCAATAAGTGTCCTGGTGAGGGGTCTAAAATTATATGTTTTCACAGTGCTGAGTATTACCTGTTGAAAGTTTGATGATGTGTGAGATGAAGTGGCTTTCCACTGTCCATTTGGTTTTGGTTTGGGGAGGCCTTGAGTGTCTATGTGTGTGTGTATGTGTAGACAGTATGTGAACAAGCTTTCTGTAATACTAGTGGAATTGTATGTAGAAGTGCTTAATTTCTTGTCCCCACAGCCTCTGGAATGCTTTAGTTGCAAAACAATCATGGAGAACGAAAAACCTAATTAACAAAAAACATTGATTATTGTTTTAGTCCTCTCTAATTAGCCTAGCATATGGGTACATTGCAATCCTGACAGAATGTTGTACCAGAGGCACATGTGTTTGTGGGTCTATGTGTGTGTGGGTATGTTTGCTGATGCAGGGGAGAGATTCAATGTGATACGAAGAGCCATGCATTCTCCCACAACCGAGCCACTGGAGACACTCCAAAAAAGAAGCAGGGTTTACTTTTAAGCTTACAATTGCAACGTTCAAGATCAGCTCAGTCTTTGTCAGAGAATAATAGATTGAAACACCTTAAGCAGATCCAGAATGAAGAAAAAGCTGTGCATCGATTGATTCTAACAGCAGCTAATTCATTATTAACCCGTAGTTCCTAAGTCTGTGACAAGGTTTGAGGCACAAGATGTGTCTCTATGAGTGTTGGTTTTTGGAGCAAAACTGCATAACCCAAAATAAAGCATCATCAATGTGCCAGCTGCGTGACTGCCACCCACTCAAAAAGCTCACAGGGTGCTCCATCTTCTCTCCAGAGGTTTGGCAATTCATTGAAGGACCCCTTGGGTGTTACAAAATGAACTCCGCAGTTACCCTATATCGCAGGAGAAGCCTGAGGAAAGAGAGAAAATTGAAACTGTCTTTGAATTTCATGCCGCGTCTATTTTTCTTTGAGTTTTGTTTTTTCTTCTTCTCACTTTTGGGCTCTAATTAAACTCAAGAGGTACAGGAGTTAATACACACCAGACAAGTTGACAGGAGTTTTTCCTAAAATTAATCTATAAAAATTTAAATGAGTTTGCACGTCCTTTAAAATAAGATTCATGGGAATATTTGAACATTTTGGAATTCCCAGGAAAATCAAACTGCCAATTCCTTACATTCTCTTTGTTATTAGCAAAGTTTTTTTCCACTATTAAACAAGGCTAATACATGTCTTTTTTATGGTTTCATTATGTGACAGTTAAGTGTGATACATCTTACAGTAAGATGATTAAAACAAGTTAAAAACTGGGTAGGAGTTGGCTAATATTTATATCAGCGGCATGATCAAACAATCCTTCCTTTGACCCAAATGCAATTACCCTACTTCAGAACTGTTAATTATTTTTACATATACTGTATGATTTGAATGTTTCACTTAATAGGTCAAGTCTTAATATTCCACATTTCAAGTAATTTGCTCTGTGGAATATAAAGATCGAGCAGACAGAAAGCTGAGTAAAACATTGGCTCAATGTTAACTCAGGCTAACTCCACCACCTCAATTTAAACTATTTTATGGTAAGAAAATTCCTTTCAATCACCAAGAACTTTTTGTGTGCCTCAACTATTCAGAAACAAACAAGGCCAGAGAGCCAATTCTAATTAGACTCTGCAGAGCTCCTGTGTGCTTTGCAATGAAAAGTTGCAAAGTGCTCTGGATAATAACAGTCTTGCCATGAGAGGTCTGCTGGCCTCCAGCTCAAAGAAACAAATTTGTATGAATTTCTTCACATGACGCGTTAAAAAACATTATTTTATTCTACAGTTTTTTTTTTCTTTTTGAACCAATTATCCTTGAGCCATATATTTATTGCTTAAGGCACTCAGACGCCTTCTTTTTTCTCTTTGCAGCAATCGTTCCTTTGCTCAATGATTCTTTTTAAGACTTGTCTCAAAGTGGTGACAGCATCAGACAATCTGAATGGCCTTATAGGGGAATTATTTTCACTACTTTGACATGGAATGTAAATTCAAAGTATGTAAAACCAACCTAACTGTCTATAACTATATAGATGCTTGACTTATATATGACCTTATGCAGAAGGAGTCCTTGAAACTTTCAGAAGGATGAAGTATCCTGTGAAGGATCCTGGCACTGCAGCATGTCTTATTCCTTTGGCATTTTTATTCAATAGTTGCTATGGCTGTAGACTCCTTTTTCACAGATCAACCTTATATTTTTCTAGGTAGTATCCCTGGACTGCATTACATTGTTGTCATTTACCTGACATTGTGATCCAACGTTATCCACTCTTAACTAGGCAGAAAAGTATTCAGAACAGTAAGAACTGACACCAAAGAATATCATGATATGATTGAGCCAGAATATTTTTCTAAAAAGTAAGGGTTTACTCAAGTCAATTATTGACGGTCAAGCCAACATTCAGACATTTAAGATAGTTTTCCACATAAAAGCATAGGTCCTTTTTATTAGAGGCATCCGTCTCATTATCATGTTCATTCCCAATAACATGCACTGTCATTTCCCTATTTGTTCCTCAATTACGGTCAAAGCTTCTTCCTTTCAACAGAATGTACCCATTACTGCTTGAATGTTTGCATAGTGGTATGAATGGACAGAATGAGAGAAACGACAAGCCACCTCGGTAGCATATTCCGTTATCTGAAATAAGTAGACCATGGTGTGGAGACGTGTCATCTTTCTACATCCAAGTGAAATAGCTTTATCCAACGTCTCATCATACTATAGTCGTCTACAGGGAACCCATTTTAAAGGTACTGCAAAAAACCTAGTGCTCGTTTCTTTGAGAAATATGTATGCTCTTTCTTTGACCAATTAAGAAAGAAGACTTGAATCTCACTCATCCTACATGAAAAACAGAGACACGTTCAGTGGTGGAAATTACAACTCACACACACACAAATTACCACTCCTATTACTGCCATCAACACTGCTCCATTCATGAGATTCTCAACATTCACATAGAAAGTGGATTTTTTTTTCTCTCCTGTATGAATATTAATCCAAAGTGTCAGGGACATTTTTTTAAGAGGATTAAGAAGTAACATACTAAGAGTGGAATGAATAAGACCGAAGCCAACGAAATAACTAAACAGGCCTTCAGTATTGGTATTTGAATTCAGATAAGTGACTGGTTTTAGACTTACTATATTTTCTTTAAAAGATGTGTCTGTCACATGCATAGGGGCCACGTCTGGAGGGGCCACAGTGGTATTTTCCTATTTTAACTTAAAGCTTCAATGTACAACCTACAGGTAAGTACCACTAATCTTTGGTACCTCTTCAGAGGCAAAACGTAAAGACGATGTAATTGCAGGAAATATGTAGTAAAATGTGTGAAATATCTGAATTATTTAGTCAAAGTGAAGTGGATCATGATAGGAACTGTGTTAGAAAGCCAGCGTCGCTTACCCCGAATGTTTGGAGAAACTTATCCCACACATACCACCATTCATATGATTAATCCATGTGATTTTCTGAGACCAAACATGGACAGTTTAAGCAGCTTAAACGCACTTTCCCGAGATTGCAGTGAGTGTTATGAACGACTTTGAGAAAAACAATCTCAGTGGGAGACGAAATAAGTCATCATCAAAATGTTCTGCTCATTTCAGCTAGCCTTTATTCCGTCTGAAGGGCCGTCACTGTGCTCTTACTATGGTGTTCATTTTAGGACATGTGACAGTCTCAGTCAAGTTTTAGCTACAATGACCACAAGTCTTGATGAGATTTATACCGAATACGACTGAGACTGTCACATGTCCTAGCATGGACACCGTGGTGCTCTGTCTCGACAGAATTGGATCCCAACTTTCTCCTCTCTGTCTGACCTGTCATGGTGCTTTGAATCTGGCTTATTATGAGGAAAACAAATGAGGGGAAGTAGCTCGAAATCGCTTATCAACGTGAATCTGCATTAGCACAGAGCCAAGGAGTGGCTGTATAAATTTGACAAGGACCACTGACCTGGGGAATCAACTGTAATTGGTGTTATGTGAGAGGACTGCGAGAACCAGGCATCTTGAAACTATTTAGGCGCCTTCCTTCCAGAGAAAGGCCATTCTCAATATTTGACAATATCTTGATCAAGACATGTATTTCACGCAAAACACGTCTAAAAATGCATGAAACCTTTGGTGTCGTAATACTGCATGTCCAGATCTTCTCCCAATATAGTGAACCCTCTTTCTTTCTGGCTTATAGTCTTAGAATTGCGGATGTTTATCTCCAGCTAACACACCAGTGGATAAAAATTTTCATAGATCAGCATCTTAACAGTGATCATAAAAAGCATACTAAAATAAAGAAAAAAGGAATGCCTGTGGTTTACAATTCTCTAGTCAGAATATGAATAATCCTTTGAACGCTCAGGCTCTCAACAATACATGTGAATTCAATATCCCCCACAATTCCCTCTACAAAGACTCTAAAAGGCAAAGAGAGAGAAAATGTTTATTTATTTGCTCAATGAAGCATAATTTTGAAGACGGTCTATGGTAAACCAGTCGCAATACAAAAGGACAATGTCCTATAATATGACAATGATAGTCATCTGTGTTGTATGGATATATTTTGCTTTCAAATCGAGCTTCCTTTGTAATCCCTCTATAGAACAACCCTGTCTGCTAATTCTGTACAGCCTTTGCTCACACTTTGATAAACATAAACAGATAAACGTGAGGCAAATCATTTATCTTATTTAACAGTTCATGATTCTACCCTAAGCGCATGGATGATTTCTTTCATTCTTAGCTTAGGGACAAAGTTTTTTAAAAATTATCCAATTTGAATATGTATTTTGTACACTCAAAATTCACGTGGAAACTGCAAACAGGAACATTTAAATAATAGCAACCCTGCAAATAGCAAACCAGAAAATAGCATACAATTACCTAAAGAAAATTTCACTCTTTTTAAGATCGGTATTCTGTCACCTCCCATGTCAACTCTAAGAACTGACAAAAATAAGCTGTAACGAGACACAAATAAGAATAGCAGGTTAATAATTTATTTTTGTGATGATTCTAATCACACATTAAATCACAGCTTTGTCAGTTGTAAGACATAGAATAGCCTGGAGCCAGAACAGTTAAATGGAGTTGACTCGCAAACTAAGAAAGAACATTATTGAGAAACATGCTTAACTATTTATTATACAAAACCTGATGGTTCTGACATTGCTAAAGGGAGTCTGTCTATAACAGTTTCCACTGGCTTTAGATCCACAGAGCATAGAGATACTACAGAGTTTGTGGTCATGATCCAGGTCCCTTGGCAAAGCGTATCTGCAGACAAAGTAAATTAGCTACCATAAACACTGTCCATTCTGGGCAAACATTTAAGCTACCAGAATGATTCACATATGTTTTCAATCATTGTTGATTTGAAGCCATAGAAGTCAGAAAATGACAAACACAAAGTATGTTCAGAATCTAGTCATAAAAAGGCAAATAATTGTTGTTATTGTTATTTTAATATATTTCCATAAATCTAATTATCTTTGAAAAAAGGTGGCCTCAAAAACTATGGCACAGTTTGAAGCTGCAGGGACATGTATAGTAGTTAGAAAAATTTGATTTCTGCCAGACAATATTCTAAACTGGTATCTGTCATGGTGCTTTGCACAGAGCTATTAAATAGTGGCATCCAGCATCCTATTTATCCCGTTTTCTTCTGTAAGGTCTTTAATAATTGTTGAATAATTCTCTAACAAATTTTCAACAGTGCAATACATAAACACTGTGGACAAAGAAGATGGCCTACTTCAATTGCCTTAGTAGAACCTATGGTTGTTTCATAAAGACAGTTCGAGGAACTGACCAGTGTAAACAACAGAAAACGTCTGGATAAAGGTCATCATGATGTGGGGAAACAATCTAAAGGATCTCCTTAAGTCTCTGACATAAACGGTAGAAAGATTGTTATGGCTCTTTTAGGTATAATGCATTATATTGGCTTTGAATATCTTCGCTTTCTTTTGATTATATATTATGTAAAACTGTCAATGCATTTGTATTGGACTATGGTACAGACCAAAAGTGAAAGGGGTGGCAAAGTCAGCTCAAGATGGCCCATTTTTTAAATGTACTGTATATTATTTCCATATCCCTTCCTTATATAATTGGTTGAACATTGTAAACTTTGTGGAAATTGAATAGCATAGTCCTACAAAAAAATTATCTCCCTTCCTTATATAATTGGTTGAACATTGTAAACTTTGTGGAAATTGAATAGCATAGTCCTACAAAAAAATTATCTCCCTTCCTTTTATAATTGGTTGAACATTGTAAACTTTGTGGAAATTAAGTAGCATAGTCCTACAAAAAAATGTGAACATTTGCATTTTGTGTTTTGAGACAGTGGTTACAATAAAATGGTTCTATAGAAAGATTCAAAAAATACATTCATGGTGGACGTCCTTGAGAGTAGCAATCTTAAAAGTGTGTCTGATCACAATGTATTCCCCATGTGTCTAATGGTCTTCTGCATCCCAATTTACTAGGGGTTTGAAAAGGAGAGGAATACATTACGGAAGGTCTGCAAGATGACAATTTCTTCTCATAAGGTTTCAGTCCACCCACTGATAAAATAAAATTCCAGGGCACTTATGTATCTTTTTTGACTAGGAAGCGCAAACCTTCTTCCCATGGATAGGGAGAAGAAAAGAAGCTAGTTTCAGGGGGTCAGCAAGGTGTTCATTTATCTTGTCAGTACCACTGGGTATGACGAGTCAAGGCTGGTCGGTCCTATCCTATAATATCCGACATTCAGAGCAGATCCCAAAATATGGAGAAAAAATGTTTTTATTCAAAAACCACCACTCACTTGCCTTATTTGTGTTACTACTACTATATACTATGAGAATACATAAATACCAGCTCAAATGTTATACTGAGTGACTGAAATGTGTGACACTGTCAAAATGGTGCAAACAATAAACCAAACCCTTTAGTTAAAAAAATTTTTAGCAGGCTAGTGCCACACAAAGACAGGGGGGAGTTTGCACACAAAAAAACAGGCAGCAAAGATATTTTCAGGATCCACCATGGTGCAAGAAAAAGATCAATATGTCATTTTCTGGCGAGATTAATGCCTATAATATGTTCAAGTTTTCAAAGAAGGAGCCATGATAAAGATAAAAAAAAAAACATAATTGAATAGTTTACCAGAACTACATTTATATGTAAAATATATGCTGTTGACTTCTTGATTTAAATGTCATCTGTCAACGTCCCGAATTTCAAACCAGCAACTGAAAAATACTTAAAACGTGGTCCATTGGATGTGGTCATAATGTTGAAATGGGGATAAATTATTGTTCACACCTAAAAGGTTAGAAATGTAGTTTGCAATGAAGTGATGTGAAAGAGAATACATCTAACTACATAGAGATTGAAAGGTATAATTTGAAATTGAAAACTTTACAGCATTTACCCCCTTTTTTCCTGTTGGCACGTTTTTGTTTAAGATATCGATGTCATGAGACATATGATGCACTGAAAGCGGCAGTTGCCGTTCAGGGTGAGAAGAGTGTCTCAACATTTCTCCCTCTGGTGAATTGGTTTTCATATTCTCCCGAGCAGTTAGTATGCACAGCAGACAGCATAAAACGTTTTATTTAATATTGGTATTGGACTGCAGATGTACCCATCACCGCCAATACATAAAAACAGCATCGAGATGGAATTACTTTCAGGGTCGGTAAAAGAGAGAGAGAGGCCCTAAGAGAAAAGCCATTTGGGTTTCTGTTACAAAGGAATACAACTGACACACAGATGCTGTGGTCCTGCTGCCAGCTGAATCTGTTTTCTACTGCCGCTGCGTGTCTCTGATCTATCTAGCACAATTAGGTGAAAATTTACTTTAGACATTTGCATGACAGAAATGGTACTTTCTCTTTCTCTTTCTGCTATATTTTGAAATCATATTCCAGAAGATCATTCAAAGAAGTTCAAACACCTCACCTGTTCTCGGGGCAACACATGTATACCACTGCGCTGCAGTTAGCTGAAGATCAGCAAAAGCCTTCAAGCCAAAGAAAGACTGATACATTTTTAATGCCACCCAGGGCAACTATTAATGTAGTGTGGCTGGAACATTGAGCTGGAGAGAAGAGTCGCACTGTAGCACCCACTTACAGTAAATTTACCTCAATATTCCTAAAAGCCCAAGCATGATTTTTCCTTGGAGATAGAAAACATCAGTTAAATGGATATATCAGTGGTTCTGTCTGGGGAGAGTACTACAAATATGCATAAAATATGAATGCATAAAACATTATTGGGTATAATCCTCCAAAATATTTTATTTTTCTGCAGGCTTGGTTTAAATATCAAACACTTCCGAGTGGAGACGGTTATAGGAGAAAATATAAGACAGAACGGGGGAGGTAAAGAGAAAGAGAGAGAAAAAAAGAAAGAAAGAAAAAGATAGAAATAAAGAGACAAGCAATGAAGGAGAAAGGGGCTTCTCTATTTCTTCTACCTGTGCCTGATGGTATCTCCGCTGTTGTAATTATGACAGGGAGGAAGAAAAGCCTGGGGAGATTGCCACTGTCATAACATTTATATCTCTGCCGCCTTGTATCCCAAGGTCGCGTTGCACCATCATAGAGACTCCCTCCCTCCTGTGCTCAGTCATGACATGGATTCATCTTTCCAACTAAATCTCCCTCAGGGGGGCTTACCCGTAGGAAAAACTGGTAAAACAGTCCTGGAGAAATACAAAATAGAATAACTCAACAAATTTAATTAGAAGTCTGGCATTTTCAAGAGATAAAAAATCAGGATAACGCAAATTTCACAAAACGTGCAAACACTCTGAGGACTGCAAAGGACCCATACCCCTGTCTGCCACTTTGGCACAAACTTTTCTGCTCTCAGCGCCTTGACACATTCAGAACCAGGCACACTCGTGTAAAATGGTGGTATTTACTTGTCTGATGCATAAAGGCCTGAGGCTGAAACCACCATGACACTCAATGATCACTTAGGTCTGTGCCGTTAAAGAACTATGGAGTACTGACAGCACTTCACACCGCCGGGCTCTCAGCCGATGAGAGTCTGCTGTGACACGGACCACCAAGGCCCTGGGGAGCAACCTGCAATTTCCACAAGGTCAACAGTTGAGGAAATAACTAGGGCTCCCAGCACAAGCGTGAGCATTCTCCAACACTCAGCCAGCCGTGCTCTCAAGGCTGTCTCCCCACTGGTGTGTTCGTCACTTATGTTTCTAGTCTCACTTTGCAATGGACATATATGCCTGGCGCCAGGGTCAAAAAGGACAAGCTGACCTCACAAGAGAAATCTCTATGGCAGGAAAACAAGAACCTCTCATTTATTTTAATATGGTAATTGAAAACCACAGCCACTTTCATATTGGGTCTGAAAGCTGTCATCCTGTCATCTGATCTCCCCTGACGTCTCCTTTTAATGAGTCATATGAGTGTGGTTGATAGGCGTGTGAGTGTACCTCACGGGGTTACGATAGACCTCGCCAGAAGCTAGGATTCAACGATGCCCTTGTGCCTCCATTATACTTCTACCTGCAGCAGTCTTGTAGTTGACATAGATCCCCCCACCTCTTTCCTCTGACAAATATCAATTACAGGCTAGGCTGAGGCCAATTCCTTAAAGTTCAGACTCTGGTGGGATCTCCTTGTGAATTGGATTGCCCGATTCCTGACCAATGGATAAGGATCTATACCAGCAAGCCTTGTCCATCTTAATTCTGGAGATGGCTGAGCCCTGACACATCATTCACCAAAGGTTGACCCTGATTGACATGGCCTAATTCCTAATTCTCCCTCCCGTGTCAGCCAATGGAGATAAAAGGTTTGACAGGGTACATCCTACATTTAGACTGTCAGCCACTTGATGTTGCGTAATAGACCGATATCAGTTGGCAGCCACATGATTCTTTCGCTTCCAATGGTAATTTGGTAGAAATAACCACTCTAGTCCTTTATTTCAAGACATGTACCGTCCTTTGCCAGCTGTCATTGGGAGACACATCCTTAGAGTATGAGTTGGTCCTGAAAATTGGTGATAAGAGAAGCCATGTTAGGGTACTCAACCTTGAGTTGTCATAAAGATAAACAGAATAACTTAAAGAGGGTCGGCAGTGGAAGGAATCATACCATGTCTTTAATGTTCTATTCAACATGATACAGCATTTCCTTATAAAATAATTTTATCATAAAAGTTTAGCGTTTTTATTCCTTCTAAATTTGATTCTGTTTGGTTCCTTGTTTATCTATGCAGAATAAGCTTCAATGAGTTAAAATTTTTGTTATATTATGAATAATTTAATGGGCAAAGAAATGAAAAGGGTAAAGACCATTTCCAGCCACGTAAACCTTTATAGAACGTCTATTGTGGTCTTCCATGCAGCTTCACACTTACGTGGGATAGGACACGATAGGGGGAATAAGGACTTTCTGTATTGCCAGAGAAGGGCATTTATTTTGTGCTGATGGTGCAACAACCATTACTGAAAGGTCGACACACAGGCTCAATGGGAGAGCGGTTGAGATATCTCTATTCCAGAGCTGACAGTACAACGATGTTCTCTATCAAATACTTGTAAAGCAATGACCTCAGGTTTTGAAAGGGCCAATCCACTGATTTTTAATAGAATTTGCATGTTTAGTAACACTAGTGCATAAGAGAGGGAAGTTGTTGGTGGACTTTTTACCCTGCGTATAAACATCACAGACTAGATATGGGGCATATAAAATAGGTAGGTAGTTTAATTCATTAATAATTTATGCCAGCATGACAACACACTTACGATCGAGGCAGGCAGTGACCTCTAGCTACTTAAGCCACTTAAATAAGCCTTTCTTTGTGTGCAGTTTGATAAAAAAAAAAAGTCCTGTGGACAAGGAGTGTTGAGTGAGCAGTATTTTTCCCAAGATAACATTTGTATTTTTCTGAAGGAAAGTGATGTTCAACAAAATAGTACTGACTGCATACTATTTTGCTGGAAATAAGGTCATGGAGCCTCCTGAAAGTTGGTATAGGTATTAGAAATTAGGTATATATTCACTTTTAATAGCACTATTTCAAATGTCCATGAAAAGTAACCTACTTTTTTAGTTGAACTGCTTGTGGCCAATGTATTATGTTATGATGAAAGTTATTATGGTGAATTATTTCTTTTGGTACAGTATATAATTTATTGTTATTTGTACAAACATCACTGCAGCATCACAGCATATATCTGTTTTAAGCAGTTCATAAGTAAACAAGCAATGATCATGACATATGGACATGACGAATATGGATTTAAATATATAAGAAAACTGGTAGTAAGAAAAAGCATAATTACACATCTAGGCTACAAGTAGGACCCTAGCTGTCTCTGCTAATAATGAGGCTAGCTCCTAAGGCAAGCTAAGTATTAAACAGTGCTCTGACAACAAAAGGTTAACGCTCAGTGTTACTCCAGTTTGTCAAGTAGTAGGGGAGGCCTTGGTTTTGCTAGATATCTCTTCTAGTACTTGAAAGTGAGTGTTAAGCCAGACCTCTAAAAGGGCATTTCATGGCATCCTTAGCTGAAAGAAACCTCTAAATCTCTGCATAAAATCTTAACTTTTTACATCCATCAAACTGTCCTAAGTCTTATGGCGTTTTACTGCCACGCAGGAGCTCAAAAGTAGGCCAGGCCTATCAGTCCCTATGGCCCATGCATTTATTTTTTCACCGGGAAAGATTGAGAGCATTGTAGCTCAGATATTTTGTATGATGAATGAACATGGCATTTAGCCACAAGAGGCACTCCTGCTGGCTCCTTAGGGTGAAGAATCCGAGCCCTGAATGTTTGTTTCTCGAGACAATACAAGAGCTTCAACTATGCAGTGTGGACTGTAGAGTGCACCTTGAGTAACAGAGGCAATAAAAGTGCCCAAGCACTTTCTCATATCAGCAGATAGAAGCTCGACGCCAACTAATTAACTCCGAATTAAACCGTTAACCTTTTGATTTGGCAACTTAAAATAATGCGGTCTGCAAGGGCAACATTGGTTGACATGAATATTGTCAATGCATAATAGAACCGGAGTAATAAACTGAAAGTGAATGTAGATTGTGGATTCCCTCAAGCAGGACTAGTAATAGAAATTGGAAATTTCCTTGGAGGGCGGGTCAAGATTATTTTGTTTTGGTAATCTATTACAGCACTTTAATGATGCAAATTTAGATAAGACAGTCTAATTAGTCAGCTTGGTGTTATTGAACTATAGTGAATAATTGATGGGTAGCATGAGGCTTGAATAGCATAAATAGAAATGAATAGCTTAATTTGCCAACATGTTTACTTTTTACTGATTCCAACAGTTTACTATGGCTATCAAGAGTTTACTTGTATGCATGCATTACATGACACTTATCACTCTATCTTTAATCCTAATGAAGTATATATAACTGGACTTGGTGGGACCAGCCTACATTGTGTGATCATGTCTTACTTTTGTTGGATGTATAGGTGTTCTTGACAGTGACCTTCCTCCTCTGCCTTTGCTCTAAAACAGGTAAGAGTTTTTTGAATAAATTCCTACAGTATATGATTGACTTCCAACCACATGGTGCATTTTAGAACTAGAAAAAAAAGACCCTATGTAAAAAGCTACATTGGGCTCGACAAAAATAATGGTGACAATATCCTTCTGGGAAATGAAAAATGAACTAGATTGCATGTAATTTTGTGTATGTGCTGGTGTCATACATTATTCATTAT
This sequence comes from Galaxias olidus, assembly GCA_026901105.3. Taxonomy (NCBI): domain Eukaryota; kingdom Metazoa; phylum Chordata; class Actinopteri; order Galaxiiformes; family Galaxiidae; genus Galaxias; species Galaxias olidus. Next base: position 390,232 of record JAPMUY010009769.1, read on the forward strand.
ATAAAGATGGATGACAGGAAAACCTATACCCTTACTTGATTTGGATATTCAAGTGCTAAGCTGTAACAAGCCTATATTCTATCAGAGCAGGTAATGCATTACTTTGCAACAATTTAGGATAGCAACAATTTTGAAAGTGTTTTTGCAGGTGTGTCAAAAACCATGTGTTGGTAGGGAATTCTACAAAACCCTAATAATTTTTACCCAAAAGAGCCCAGACCTGCATGACACATCCAAAGTGTCACATTGTTCATTCACATGACTGGGATAAATCTCACCTAGAAAATCTAAGCTCTCTTTTCTTGTTGCTGTCAACCGGGGGCTACTTCCTGTTCCAGTCATCGTTGATGTTATTGGATTGGTTGCCTCATCATGCTAGTGAGACTGCTAGTGTACTAGTGAGAGGGCTGGATAGAGACTGGTTACAAAAATTGACAAGCAGGCTATATGTGCTTATCTACTCAGCAGTAGGCTTTTGCAAGCCAAGTGTGTTGTAAATCAGTTTACTTGCCTAGTTTGGGACACCTTCCAATGTCTGGAACATTTGATTTACGGAAATCAGAACAGCTGAAGGCGGTTCTAGCAATGGCAAATGTGGCATGAATAAAGGTAGCTTACTGGCCCAGTTAATGTTTTAGCTTCAGATGCTCAACAACTGCTCTTTCGTCAAATCTTTTATGTCATGAAAAATGTACTTAAACGTGAACCTGAACAATTGCGATAGATAGATTCTTGCCTCTTGAAAAGATTAACTTGACCCAATTACATATTTTTTGCATATCAAGCATTACATATCCAAATTACACAGGGGAGTAAAAGGGGTAACTTCAAAGTGCATGAGCAGATTACAACTGCATGAACATTTTGAGCATTCACAGCAATGGGATCTCAATGTCTAACACGATTATCAACACTATCAAAATAAACAATTTAAGTCCAATTGATCTGGGGGAAATATAAATCTGTTATAATTGAAAGAGACTGACCTTTATATCATGGTGTACAGTTAATTTCCCACAACCTAAAACACACATCAAATGAATCCAAAACATATTTCAAGAGCAGTGTCTACCAAAATGTCATTTTTGGATAAATACTTCATATACATTTTTGAGGAAACATATTTTCCCCATAATGCATTATGATTCATACACCTTGACAAAAATAACTCAGAAGCGAGCTTAATGCTGTCAACGCTGGTGTCATGCTTTCAGTGTCTATTAGCTGAAGCTGCAAGATCAAAGAAAAGACCTTTTGACTATGTCTACGCCTAGGAAAATGGAATGTTCCTTCAATAAAGCAATCCTGTGAGATGCAAACATTCATGAGACCACATTGACCTTTTCAGATATAGGTGGACTGGCATAAATGGAGGTGGACTTGAGAAGAATAAGAAAGGGGGGCAGTGAGAAAAAAAAAAGCAAACTAAGATAGAAAGTTTGTAATAAAGCAGAAAAGAAAAAGAAGGTTAACTTGTGAGACAGAAAGTGAAGCAATAGGTAAGGATTGAAGTGTTTGGGCCATGCTGCAACATTTCTTTCCTAGATTTTTGTAAAATTTTCGCCAAATAAAAAAATACGAGAGCAAAAATCGATTTTACGAACAGATTTTCATTATACATTTTATACCATTCAAGCTGGAGCCAACTATCACATTCAGAACCCTTCTTGTTGTTCAAAGTCCAAATCAAATGATGTTACTATCAACTATTCTGTACATTTAAATAACCTCTAAAACTAAAGGTTTGGATTTTTTAATGCAGAACATTGCTAACATCCTTTCCAAGATTATCAGAGAAAATGTTGAACAAATCTGTGCCAACCACAGACTGATGATCTGCCCAATTCCGTCATTCCCTCCAATAATTGTCTGAAATTGGGTGTACTAATTAGTAGCCTTGCAACTGACCTTAACACTGCTGGACAACTGATCGTATCACTCCATTCAAAGAATTCCTCTTAGTTGAGAAAAAGAAATGGGAGGACGTTTGGTATCTTTATTTGACACAAAAGAAGAGATTGAGGAGTTGAGGCCTTTGTCATCTCCTGTGAATAATAACCAAAGCACCAGGAGACAGCCACACAAAGCCTGACCAACATGTCTGGAATACGAACTCAAGCATTTTACTACTTTGGAGCCAGTTTAATGGACATTCCAAGCAATAACCCTTTGAGTTCACTTCTTCCTTTTTCACTTTCTTAGGGCATTGATAGTGTGGAGAGAACTAGCAATATCTCCCCACAACAATCTCACCCACCTTGCAATGACCTTTCTATTAATAACAGGCTTTCAATGAGGGCTTGCAGTATGCACTCTTGAAAGCTCTCTGGCTTCAGGTACACAAACTTATTTTGCTGGTGCTTCAGTGTAAGGGGCAGTAGTGAGAAGAATAGCCATTCTCACAAGATCTGCCCAAAAGCCAAGTAATCCCTGACAAAGAGGAGAGGGGTAGGGCAAGATAGTAATACTAAAGAGAAGAGACAGAGACACAGACCATATAGATATCAAGGCTAGCCACCAATACGATATTTAGACAAAACACTACATATAATATCTGTCTGCATTAGGCCATTTGGAATCAAAACGTATGACTAATAGATTAAGGAGGAATGAGGCGTCCAGTAAAGACATGGGCAGTTCCTTTTATTTATGTTTATCTTTTTAGTCCTGTACACATAAAGAAAAACATCAGGCAACTTTTCTGCCAGGGATACATTTCAGATGATTTATTGATAAGGAGTGTGCTTTTTTCACTTGGACAGGTACACATTTAAAAAGCTTTATTGGCAAATCATTTGGTTTTTCACAGTGCTACTGTTTCAACTTCAGAGGTCAAACTACCAAACATTAATTGAGCTGTGTAAAGTGTCTGCCAGGGACAACAGTTATATTGGTTCATCTTTTGGGGGAGTCTCTCTCCTCCGGTGTCACATCAGTATCTAGCCTACCCCTGTTGGCCATATGTAATCCAATTCTGTGTGTGACATGACATTCAACACCTGTCGTGTCCACACAAAACTGACAGCAACAACAATACACAGCCCCAACCAAAACATCATCCAAAAGAACAACACAAATGTCACTTTGTGTGAAACATTGTCTCCCAGGATGTTCAATAGGAGCCCACTTAGAGCTCTCCAATGGCATTATCCTCCATATAGAGTAACCAGGCAGGACTATTCTGATGAGGCCTGTTGAATGCCATGGAAACCATTTTAAAAAATGCAATGTTATTTTACGGCACAGGAGTACCAGCTTTAATACATAATTGTAAATATAACCTAACATAATATGCCCATATACTGTATATGTTACTAGTTAGTTGGTTTCAAATAATCTAACCTCTTCTAATAAAATATCACTGTTACTGTGAGTATTCTTGTGCAGACAATCATGAAGGTTATTTTGATACAGTAAACTTAAAAGATACCTGTTTACTCATCTTAAGCAGTTTCTTTGACTTCCATTGTTTTCTATACGTTATGTTGTGTTAATATTTTTTACTTTTTCCCACATGCCTGACCAACATTTAAGGACCTGCTATTCAGCATGTTAAGGTAAAACATGTTGTGAATTGGTTTGAGTCTAAACGATATTAATTTACTAGTGCCAATCTATCAGTTGTGACCTAAGGTTAGCTCTGAGGTAGCTCTTGTGCACCAAGTAAACTCAAGTTAGGTGGCTCATATTCTGTTCAAAATAGTGCTGCCACATGGCATGCAGCTCTCAACGTGGAAGACAGGGCCTTGTTAATCCTGTATCGTTACACTGGCAGGCTAAATAGGAAAAAAGAACGGACATTAATCACTAGCTTCTGTTAGAGAGGGTCTGTGGGTGCCTAAATGGCACATCTTCAAAACACAGAGTGCCTCCCTCAACCGGCATTTATCAGCCAGAGAAGCGGGTGGGTGATGACTAGGGAATGTACTTCAAGTGGCCGCCTCTTTTGCCTTTATGAATCCTCTGAGTGATCATTGAGCAATATATTAAATTTGGCCGCTGCAGCCTAGAGTGACAGGAGGTAATCATGCTGACTGCTAGATTTGTAATTGTTTTCTGCATTCCAATTATGGCCCAGAAAAAACATTGGCCCAAGATAATTAACGAGAAAGAACAAAGTTTTTCAGCGGAAAATTGAAATCCTCTGGGGAGACGAGGTCTAATAAGAATACACGGGGAGAGCAGAGTGTAAAACCGACCTGTGTTACAATTTCATGAGCCTCAACAACAAAGGGCTTAATATTATGGGTGTTTATGCAAATTGCTTGTGTGGCTGATAAATATGAGTAATCCCACAACAAAGTCGAGTTAACACTTGAGGTGCAAGTAAAACCATAAAGCTAACCATGTGCTATCATTGCCTTATTGTACTTTTCCACATACTTCACAGCTCACAAGCATCCTATTAACGCCCACCCAATTCAGTATATTTGTATATGCACTGTCCACCTGCCCTCAAGATTCAGATTGTGTGAATGCTCTCATGTCTTGGTCATAAATGGTAATGTGAAATTATACTCTTACTGTATTGTATGTAGTAGTCACCAATGCCACAATGTACATCATGTCAAATTTAAAGTAAAATGCAATAAAGGATTTTGGGAAGGCAAACATACACTAAGCATCCAAATGGCAATGTGATTTATTGGTGCATATTACTACCATTTTATTTAATATATGCTATAAATTATAACATAATCATACATACAATTGTATCTATATACATATATTATACATATACACATCCAATTTACTGGTTGTAAATTGTAACAAAGAAAGAGCCACAATCATACTCACTCTAATTTGCCTAGTAATATGTTTCTAGTATCCATTGCCTCCTACTGCAAATTACTCTGAAGTTGCCACATGTTCATTAACTTCTGTAACGTAATTGTGGTAGCTCCCAGTGTAAATTAAAACATTGTATAGACCTATGATAGGTATAGACCAATCTACACAAATGAGCACACAAAATATGTCAATACGGGTAGCTTGGATGGTTGGAGGGGAGGGAAGCAGGAAGCCCAAGAGCGATGCTGAAATCCACTCCCGGGTCGGCAGCCCAGCTCTGAGCCATGGTTGCTTTGGGCTGCTCGGATCAGACACCATGCAGAAAAGCATTGGGGGGAGGTGGGGCAGAGTAATCTCCTTCATCTTCATATCTACCATCGTTATTTTCCTCAACGCTGCCTTCCTCCCCTCTTTATGTCCTCATTCCCACCGCCCCCTTCCCCCTCCCTCCCCTATTCAGATCTTAATTAATAGGGATACTTCTCAGGGTATATCATAGAAAAATAATTGAGTGTCACTAATTGCTAATAACTACTTAACGTAGAGGAATATCAGTGTGGGAATATAGAAGACAAAAAACAACTAGCAAGTTTCAAACACTCTTCATGCCATGGTATACTAACAAATATGTTGTAGTGTATTGACTGTGTGAAGGTGGAGGGGGTAATATTGTAGTAATATATATATAATATATCCTTTGGGGAGCAAAACCTCATCATATATAACCTAGTCATTACTTTTCAAAGTCATGCGGCACAGAAGATCAATAATGTTAAAATTTCCCCAGCATTAAGAAACAAATGGCACCTCCGCTAGGACATTGGAGTTGACCTTAAAGTCATTACTCTTTATTTTATTGGACCAGAGCGATGTCAAAGCCGAGAGATGACTTTGGACCACACTACATCCTACATTAGGTCACACTGTCAAAGTATCTAAGTCCCTCTAGAGAAGTATTAGCATTTTGGATTGTAATTAGTTCATACCATACAGTACAAAAAGACAAGCGGCCAGTCTAGAGTTGGAGTCTAACTATTGGATGAGATAGCAGGAAGTCATTTTATTAAAGCAGGTCACACATAGGCCTTCCACAGACAGTGTCCAACAAGGTCACACACGACTGCAATAGAAGTCAGCTACCCGGCTGATTACACACTCTTACTCACTTACTTACTTAACCATATACACACACACACACACACATGCACAAACACACACACACAAACACACTAGTGAGACGGCTGACTCTTCTCACTGGGTTCCAAGGTTAAAATGGAGTCATCATTCGACCTTTTTCACCTCTCCCTTGGGAGAAGAGAAATTTAGAGAGCTTGCCAAGTGCACAAGGAATGCTATTTACCAGTCTATCAAGTGTTTAGCGCCTGCGCCAATCCATCTGCCCACTCAAAGTGAATTAGCTTGGCGCGTGGAGGTCTCCAGCGAGGGCGTCAGTCTGCTGGATGTCATTTTCACCCTTGGTAAACACACACACACTCAAAAACACACACAACTTATCGAAATGCCACATATCAAGCACTTTATTGCACCCCTCAAGTTGCGACTCCACAATTGATGGTGAAGCACACCAAATTGGTTTTATTGATTCACTGGTTTAAAATTATTGTAAAGGTTTAAACGACCAAACTAATTTATGTAACATCTATGAACATCGTGATCTTTCACAATTTATTCTAGCTTTTGGTTTGTTTTCCTCTGCTACTTGTGGGCTTAGTGTAGGTATTCTATATTGACAACTGCCCTGAGCTGAATCAATTGTATCCAGCAGAGAGTTGATTTGACCTTTCAGGTTTATACAAAAAGCAATCAAACGTTTGTTTTGCACTGTGTGATTTGATATAAATTCTTTAATACCAGCTGCCCTTTTGATTATGGGGAATCAACAGTTTTTTGTTTTTTTTTCCGTTTCTGATGTTTAATTTGGTCTTGTATTTCAGGTGTGTAGGCAAAAGTAGCACAAAACACACAATTGGGGAGAGAGAAAGCACTTGGGAGCAATGCCTTGACACATTTTGATACGGAAAACAGGTTCATTGCAAAGTGTACTGCAGGGTTGTTTTGAATGCAGTCAACATATTAGATATGTATGTAGCATACCTCCATTTGTATGCATTTGCTTTTGAGCAGTCGTAGAACGGACCTAGATTTCAGTATGTTTTAAGAAGATTTAGTATGGTTATTTTATTAACTCTTTTCATTGTCTCATTTAGTTTTTAAATTCATATTGTGATTTTCCTAAACTGTTTTTATTTGTGGACCTCATTTCATCTATTTTTACATCAACATATAAATAGTCGCCTACGCATTTTGTAACTACTTTAAGAAAAGTCCTATACAAATGATTGTTATTATTATGATATTACTATGGTATGTACTATAGGATTATATCCGTGTCAAAATATATCAGAGCAATACAGCTCCGCTTAAAAACTATTGCTGCAGTCAACTGCACATTTCATTCCTCGAGTGCTGTGTGACATTGCGAGCGTGGTGTACCTATTGAATATGCCACAGACGTTGCTCCTCTTATCGCTTCCCTGAGGGAGTGCGCCATGGTCACGGTCTCCAGCCCTCCTCCAGATACACCAGCGTCAGGCCAAGAGCATCAGGCAAGGCTTAAGCTCTCTCGCTACCCTTCACAGAGGCCTCCCAAATCAGGCACCCCTGTACTTGATGACACACCACCTTAATCGCAACGTACCATCCAGCCATACATGCACACGCACACACATGCACACATGGCCGAGTTCGTGAATTAAATGTCATTGCTGAGAAAATGAAGGATCCACCCCATCCCCCCACCACCTACCCTGCAGCAAACCTAGCAATGTGTTAAGAGTCTCAACAAGTGAGTGAGGTGGGGGAGGGCAGGGGATGTGTGTTACCGTCGGGCGAGTGGACGTTATCACCATAATGCAGTCGCAGAGGCAACGTGGTCTTCACACAAGGCTTTCATTTTTATATTCACTGACAGGCATCAGGGGCATATGCAGACCCTTAACCATGATTCACATGCAGAGCCAGGTGTGTGTGTGTGTGTGTGCGTGTGTGTGTGTGTGTGTGTGTGTATATGTGCATATGTATATGTGTGTGTGTGTGTGTGTGTGTGTGTGTGTGTGTGTTTGTGTGTGTGTGTGTGTGTGTGTGTGTGTCTGTGTGTGTGTGTGTGTGTGTGTGTGTGTGTGTGTGTGCGTGTGTGTGTGTGTGCGCTTGTGTGGATAGAAATACGTGTATATGTAGCAAAGAGAGGATTTATGTAGAGACTTGGTAAACCCTTAATTGCAATGCAGCCCGTGTAAGTCTATTTGTCGTGGAGAGTCGCCTTCAGTCAGATGCTGGTAATCCATTTCCATTTAGTCGGGGAAGAAGAGAAAATGACAAAAATACATTCATTAGCCTTTTCAAATGGCTTTTTATGCCTCTAAAATGTACTAACATTAAAACGTTAACAAGCCAAGGTGAGACCCTACCATTTGATATGTAAACATTGAAATGCCCCCAATTCCTTGCCAAGGTGAGACCCTACCATTTGATATGTAGACATTAAAACGCCCCCAATTCTTTAAATTTACTCTCTCTCACTCCCACCCAGTCTATTGTTATGGAAAAAGGCTTTATTCTCAATTTTCCAAACTAATCTACTTTAATTATATTTTCCAACACGCAGTGAGCCAACAGGCATCATGCTGCCCAAATGTTGTATTATCTCCTCGACATAATGGTAACAGTATATCGAATTGTAGACATTTAAAAGCTGATTCGAGACAGGCCTTCCCAAGCCAAGTAGGCCAACCAAGGCAAGATGACCTAGTTACCCATTTATCATATTTATAAGCGCAAAAAGACATGACATCAAACACAAGCTGCTGAAGGTCAGCCTGTCCAACATTTTGGGAGACTGTTTAAAATGATAAGGGCAACACATTCCAGTAAAATAGGGATGTTTGTGAATAATCTTGTCAATCCTGCACAGCTGTAGCCCCCAAGCAGCAGAGGACCTTGAGCTCACCTTGATGCTGCAGTAATGCCCAGACCGTGGAAACAGTTAAGCACTTAAAGCCCCTTTTTTTTCATTTGAAATAAATTACATTGCGGCTAATCCATTTGACATCAACCATGTCCAGAGGTGGAGGGATGTAAATGTACGTCTCAGGCCCTTGGCTTCAGGTGGCCCACTAGTCTTATCAGTAAATTTTACAAAAACGGAATCCTTTGCAATTCATTGGTGAGTCAACATGTTATTGACGTACAAACAAAGCCTTCACATGGAAGGTCCAGAGCCTCAGAATTCCATGGGTCACCCAGGCTTGGCATGCGACATAAGCGAAACGGAATTGAAAAGGGGAAAAACGTTGATTCTTTTAGGTGGCCCTGTCGACAAGCCGACAAGAAATGAAATGCGTTGAGGGCGCTAAACACTGCCCAGGGTAAAAAGTGCTTACTCTCCCCACTAAAGGCCAGATTAGATTTGCAGGCAAAAGTCTGCTCATCTATGCGTCCTGTAATAGGATTAGGCCGCTTGCTACCTCCTGCCAGCACGGACAGACGCTTGCTTGGTTTGCACACTGCTAATTTCCATGCTAACACAAGGTGAAGGGTGGCATGGGTGGGGTATTTACTTATATGCGTCCGCACTCTGTCGCCATGAGAAGGAGGGTTAGTGTGTAACCTCCTACGCCATCAGCAGTTTTTTCCCCACTGCGGTGTCATTGTGACAAATAATTCAAACGTGGCCCGACGGCCCCTCTTGGCCGGGTCTGCTTTAAGTCTTTCTTTCTCACACTCAACACGTCCACCGGCCCGGACTCTAAATAAATAATTGACTTGGCCTGTGCTGAGGGATGACTTGATGGGGCATACCTAACCTCGTAATGTATCTTTAATAGAGCGGGCACCCTTGTTGCCAGGTCCTACACATCTAAAAGCATCATACATCTAAACCCCACCACTCGTGACAGGACACGTCTCTTTGGGAACACAAGGAGAGCATGCCTTAGGTGTTAAGAAAGGTAACCAAGGCCAGGCACAATTGACTAAAGCGTTTGAGATGTCTTCTGTTTAAACTTGGACAGGTGTCTTTTTTTTTGTTCGTAAACATATCATGATGTGATAAACTGTTACATTGGTAATGGATTTGACAAAACACATACAGTGCCTTGCAAAAGTATTCACCCCCCTTGGCTAGTTACTTATTTTGTTACATTACAACCTGTAATTTAAATGTTTTTTTAATCTGAATTTTATGTGATGGATCTGCACAAAATAGTCTAAGTTGGTGAAGTGAAATGAGAAAATTATATATTAAAAATTATTTCTTTAAATAAAAATCTGGAAATTGGCATGTGCATATGTATTCACCCCCTTTTCTATGAAGCCCCTCAAAAGTTCTGGTGCAACCAATTACCTTCAGAAGTAACATAATTAGTGAAATGAAGTCCCCCTGTGTGTAATCTAAGTGTGACATGATCTGTCAGTATAAACACACCTTTTCTGAAAGGTCCCAGAGGCTGCAACACCACGAAGCAAGAGGCATCACACCATGAAGACCAAGGAGCTCTCCAAACAAGTCAGGGACAAAGTTGTTGAGAAGTACAAGTCAGGGTTGGGTTATAAAAAAATATCCAAATCTTTGATGATCCCCCGGAGCACCATCAAATCCATCATCTTCAAATGGAAAGAACATGGTACCACAACAAACCTGCCAAGAGAGGGCCGCACACCAAAACTCACAGACCGGGCAAGGAGGGCATTAATCAGAGAGGCAGCACAGAGACCAAAGGTAACCCTAAAGGAGCTGCAGAGTTCCACAGCAGAGACTGGTGTATCTGTACATGGGACCACAATAAGCCGTACACTCCATAGAGCTGGGCTTTATGGAAGAGTGGCCAGAAAAAAGCCATTACTTAGTGTTAAAAATAAGAAGGCACGTTTTGAGTTTGCCAAAAGGCATGTGGGCGACTCCCCAAATGTATGGAGAAAGGTGCTCTGGTCAGATGAGACAAAAATTTTACTTTTCGGCCACCAAGGAAAACGCTATGTCTGGCGCAAACCCAACACATCCCATCACCCCAAGAACACCATCCCCACAGTGAAACATGGTGGTGGCAGCATCATGCTGTGGGGATGTTTTTCAGCAGCAGGGACTGGAAAACTGATTCGAGTCGAGGGAAAGATGGATGGTGCTAAATACAGGGATATTCTTGAGCAAAACCTGTTTCAGTCTGCCTGTGATTTGAGACTGGGACGGAGGTTCACCTTCCAGCAGGACAATGACCCGAAGCATACTGCTAAAGCGACACTCGAGTGGTTTAAGGGGAAACATTTAAATGTGTTGGAATGGCCTAGTCAAAGCCCAGATCTCAATCCAATTGAGAATCTGTGGTCAGACTTGAAGATTGCTGTTCACAAGCAGAAACCATCCAACATGAAGGAGCTGGAGCAGTTTTGCCTTGAGGAATGGGCAAAAATCCCAGTGGCAAGATGTGGCAAGCTCATAGAGACTTATCCAATGCGACTTGCAGCTGTAATTGCCGCAAAAGGCGGCTCTACAAAGTACTGACCTTAGGGGGGTGAATATTTATGCACGCTGAAGTTTTCTGTTATTTTGTCCTATTTGTTGTTTGCTTCACCAAAAAAAAAAATTACATCTTCAAAGTTGTAGGCATGTTCTCTGGATGAAATGATGCAAACCTTCAAACAATCCATTCTAATTCCAGGTTGTGAGGCAACAAAACATGAAAAATGCCAAGGGGGGTGAATACTTTTGCAAGGCACTGTATTATTAACGTATAAGAATCCATGTAAGTTGTCCATGTCTATGACAAACACACTGAGGCTAGCTTGTCCTTAAGTTGGCTCTTAAGCTGTTGTCTGACTTGGGGGGGGGGGGGGGGTTGAGAAATATGTGTTTTAATCACCAGACAAAACAGAAACCTTTCCATAACGTCTTTGCAGCAGGAGTGTGAAACCCCATTCACGGCCTCTTTCAATGGAACATTGGGGCCACCAGGGTCGATCTGATGCTGAGATTGTAATTAGAAAAAAGAACAACCTGCCTCTGACTTTCTATCTCCCTCGCTCCCTCCCTCCCTCTGCAGCCACCTACTGCGCTCCTACAGTACATCAAAACAAGATAATCTCTTGTTTCCAACTCATGGCTTTACAATGACCTGTCCTGATGGGAGGGTAGCGTCCCACACCACCTAAACCCCGGATGACAAGGGCTTCCGAGAAGCAGCCCTACCCTCTCCTTCCCCCCTTGCCACCCCGCCCACTTACGTCCTTCACTAAGATTAAGATCCACCGGGTCCTGTTTTTTTTCTCACAATCCCTCACTGTGTTTATCCAATAAAGAACTTGTCCGGTCAGGCCACCGTTAAAATTAGTGTGTTCAAAAGGGAAAAGCAAGAGAGGGAGAGAGAAAGGGAGAGATAAAGGGAGAGAAAAAAAGAGAGAGAAAGAGAGAGAGAGAGAAAAGGAGTGCGATCTAGAATAAGGAATGACCATCTCCCATGGGCACCCATGCAAAGAAGCCTAGGGTAAACTAATTGAATATCGACAGCCTGACGGACTGACTGCTACCTGTGACTTTGGCTGGCAAACAAACAGCCAATTGGCTCTCATGCACTTGAAAGGAGCAACGCCTGATTTATTCTGGATGATGGCTGGACATTACTTTGAAAAATCCCTACAAAGAGCTCTGGCATTTGCAGTAATAACATTTTACAGTATTTTAAGCCCCACCTCCACTCGAGCATTTCAAAGAGCGTTTATATTGACTTGTGAGGTGTCACTTTTAGAGCTCCTACTCATGCATTACATTTCACAGAGTTTGTGTTTCTTCTCCTGTAATAGTTAGCGCAGGTATGGTTTGGCCTTAAAGACAAAGTGATGCATTAAATCATGAGAACGTGTAGGTGCAGGAGCCACTTAGCAGCAATCCCCAGAACGATCCTATCCTCGAGCTAGCTGTTCAGATTTAAAGAAAGGATTTAAAATCCCACTCACTTCAGATTTGGGATTAATTAAACTCAAAACCATTTCAGAGATCCCCAAAATATAAGGACAGCATCCTTTGCGATAATTCTTCAAAAGGGACAGCTTTATTATGTGTAACAAGAAGTAAAAAAGTACAAAGCATTTATATTGTTTTGATTTGAATCACTTCCATCACTGCCACTCCCCCAAACACATAAAATAAAGTGTTAGAAAGATTTCCTCAGAAGGAGCCATTCAAGAGCAGCGCTAGATTGCCAAGTGTAAGACTGAAAGGACCTCAAGGCACACTGCAGAACCTTTCAGCGCCACATAACAAGATCACACACGATGTCCCAGACATACACAGAGGAACAGCTCTCCACAGTGCTACAGGGCACTTGTTCGGCGAGAAAATGACCTGTCACTTCTGAGAGTCTCACCTTCTGAAGGACCTTTTGTGCAGGTCTTGACCAGACCACTCAGTCGGTCATAGTGGGCAATGCTTGGACCGACACCTAAGAGCTACTTCACATTGGCTACCGTCATTGACAGCACTGATTACCTGCTATAGTGTGGCGTTAGTTCGTACAACCAATATGTTGCATAAGGCTACTTTTGCTTTACTCTAATAATATCAAAAGATATACTGAATGGCATATTTAAAGCAATTATATAACCTGTTGGTTCATAAACTATACATATAAATATATATTAACACATAAAAATGGACAATCAAAAATCATAAAGGACAACAGAAAACACTATTTTCCAGAAACATCCAGAACAAACAGCAAAGGTATTTTCAGCAGAGGACTGGCTCTACCACGTACTGCTTTGTCCTCTCTGTCATTAGGTGATTGGTGTCCACCTCGATGTATCGACTTAGGCCGATAATGACTTATTTTTGCTGCTCGAGTTGAAAAAACAAAAGGTAAAATGTGTCAGAAACTGTTCTCATAACCCAACTGTTCTGGATTCTAGCTGATCTTCTACCATAAAATCAGGCCTCTGTGTTATTAAATGCAATATACTGCACAGTGAGATAAGAAGCTTCCCAGGATTCTTAATTAGATATTAAAGAGGAATATACACTTACATTTACGTAGCTAGATAGAAATGATTCCATAGATTAAAGAAGATTGTGTCTGTGCCTCCACTACAAGAAGAGCTCATTGTTCCCGAATTCAAACAAACACTAGCAGTGAATATTGAACTGAATGGGAAAATGTATTTATTAGCATTCATTCCCTCGCACCTCTGCGTGTACAGCACACACAGATGCAAAACCAAATCTGGTGAAAGCCTATAGGCCATAAGCCTATTTCCTGAAAAGGTTGCTCACCTTTAATACCCCCCCCAAGTTTTTTGGGAACAATAAACAAGGAAAGAACATATCCAACCAAACAGTCCAATACCTCAAACGTTGGTGGGAAAGCCGTATGTTATTGATGGTTATTCCCACTTATCATCATTGTCAAAACGATTAGGTTTCAGTTAAGTTTCAAGTGAATCATAAAAAGAAGCAAGTTTTTGAACAAAAACACTTAATTTATGTCAAAACAACTGTGTCGGTCGAGCATGTGCGCGGCCCATTCTGTGTTTCGATTGAACAGCTGTACTGAACTGTTTCAATTAAATTGCTTCCCCCAGTTCAGTCACAATCATCGTATGCGTTCAACCAAACAATATGCACCGTAAACATCTTTACTGCAACGCTAATCCTTTGTGATGGGCCTATGCTCCTCTCAAGCATTCATCAAGCTCCGTATCTCTTCTGGCCACTAGTCCGGCAACCACTCCGTTCTGGGCTTCCAATCACTTTAGGGGAGTACCAAACACCCTTGGGGAGCTCATATGGTTGCTCAGTTCCCACCAAACAAACAACACATTCATTGCAGCTACTTTCCCCCCTAATGTTTTGCTATTCATCTCTCAAGACAGAGGAGCGCCACAATTACATTGTTCCAAAACACAGGAAATATATCCATTTACACCACTAGTAACACTCTCGTCGACCCAAGAACAACCACTGACATAACAATGCAGTAGCAAATATATGGACAAGCTAGGCAGGGCCATGGCCCGGACACTGGTGCATTTCAATTAGGCAAAGCGTTAGTTTGGTTAGAATTCTTCACAAAGGAGGGCTTCTTTTTTTGTTCTGTCACTTAGTTGCCTGGAATATTAAAAAAGCAGGGTGAAGTAGCAAACCAGCCTCCCTGGGAAGAGCATATTGCTGGTTAGTGTGAAAGGGCCATCTCAACTATATGTCCTTACCTGTCATCTCCTGTTAAGCTGAGGGTAACACGGGGGGGGGGGCTCTGATACATTTCTTAATTAAATGGTGCTGATCAGAGTCCATACATCATGCCATGTGCAAATAAATCCAGGGGGACTGACTGAGAATCTCCCTCCCTTTGATAATCACGCCCAAGTGCCAGGAACAGGCTATACAAATCAATCAGGTTTTATGCAGAGGAATACTGGCCTCCTCAAAGCGATTGTGCAAATTGATTTACACAGTATCTCATAATTGGTTATTTAGAAAGGGACATGAAGGGGTGGGGGGCACCTGTCATCAGTTTCTGTACCATGCATTTTAAGTCCACATGCTCAGAGGAATTTGTGCCAAGTAATCTGGAGCAAATGCAAAAGTGTAAAATCCATCTCTGGAGTTTTAATGCAAAGCAAGTCATTTCAATATGTGTGTTTGGTTGGAATTGCATCCAAGGCTATTTTTGCACCCCCAATTCCTATTATTTTGTATGACTTTGTTATGCCATACACCATAAACCTTCCAATTGAATTTCTGAATCTCCCGGGGTGTTATTAAGCACACAAACACTATATTCACAACTGCAATATTGCTGCTATTATGCAATATTGATTTTAATATTGCAAGTTCTGCCAAAGAAAAAGACATATTTGAACTAACCATTTTGCTCAATAACTCCCCCCAAAAAGTTACAAAGCAAAAAAGTACCAAGTCTTGTGGGGGGGGGGGGGGGACAAAACCACCGTTTGCATACTAATGACCATATTATATCACTGTGCTCACAGCACCTAGTGGCAGAGAAAAAGAACCTCTGTGAAAAAAAACATCTGAGAGGCCCACCATCTGGGGAGAGAGATACAGAGTGTCAGGCTTTTCAAAGATGCGCTGTGTGAAATATACTAACAGACAGGAGTGATTCATTTCAGTCTCGTAGCTTGCAGGATTTCCTGATTTAGATATTATTTTAACCTCAGGGCTCCGTCCTCGCCCCACCACCAGCTCCAACACAACAACGGGGCGTCAATCCATTGAAGATCCAGTGTGGGCTTGCCTTTTGTGTAACCCCGTGTACACACAAATGAACTCAGCCACCACATCTGCTCCGAGTGGGAGTGTGTACACCAGGAAATACACCAATTTCATTGCATGAGGAATCATTTTGCTACTTATAATTAGATTGTATGACTCCCTAAATGGGTTTCAGTCTAGGCTTGGTGATAAAGAGACAGGAGAGAGAGGATAGAAGGAGAGAAACAGACCCAGTTAAGTCCCTAGCCAATCACCCTAAATAAACTCCCTTGGCAACAAACCGCACAGCTGTTATCCTAAAAGCAAATAGGCCACTGTCACTCTCCAATATTGAGCTAGACGGACAAACAAACGGAGACTGTCTTAACTTAACCCCCTGTCCACTGTCTAAGCAATGCTCCTAAAATAAGTCATTGGCATCAAACCTCCCAGGTAAGTATTACACGCATAGCCCCAATCATGGCAGCCGTCTAGCCTTAAGGATAGATGTACCCTGATTGATTGTCATCCTGCATGAACCATTGATGTACCACAAAAATACTTTCATTGGCAATAAAAAAGCTGAACATTTTTTGAGAGATCATTTGCCTTCTCGCTTTTTACGTTTTGCTCTTCAAGTGCTGGTAGTGCTCAAAAGAGAGTGGAAAAGAGAGCCTTAGAGAACTGTATGGACTAAGTGGTTATCTCATCAAATACAGGCTTGGGGACTTGCAGGTCTAACAAAAGGGCGGCGCCAGTGAAATCATCAGAAAAACAAGAAGCAGATTTATTGCTGATGGCAATACTTTACCTGCCAAGATATCTGGCAGTCTGTGAAGTCTGTTTGACAGTCCTTTACATTTCCACTTTAGCTCACTTTAAACCCTGGCAAATCTCACGAAGCTTCATAACATGACACTTTCATTAGCGCTGTGTTAGCTCAGTGAAATTATACTGAGAACATGACCGCTAAAGCCCTTTATAAGATCTCCATTTATCTTGTTCGACAACAGATCTCATTGCAAGCTTGTAGTAAGCTATAAAGATATTGAGGAAGTGAAAGATAAGAGATGTACGTGCAAGATAACATGTGCATATAGTGAAGCGCGTATCTACAAATTGTCTTGGCCCAATGTATTAATATAAGACCAGTGTACTGTTATATTGAAACAAAGATGAGTGGGAAAATGTGTATGCGATTAATAAAATCATTATTCACTTCTTGCTTTTTTGCATTACCAGATGGCAATGATGCACTTTGACCAGTAAGAAGTTTTTAGGATTTGCGGTGGGATTTTGGATCAGATTGATAAATGGACAAAGCCATCAAATATTACAATGCATTTTGCCATGGAAGCTCAGGCCTGACTAGATGAGCACAGGGACATTGATGTTTTTTGCAAAGTTCCTTGAGTTCACAAAATAATATGTTGGTTCAGATTGGTCCTATCTAGAAATAATCAATTGGGAGAGTTGATGAGTCTACTATGAGTAGACATTTAGGAGTGCTTCCAGAAAGGCTCTTGAGACAGCTGACCTCGTATGTTATCACAGCCTTCAATAAAAAATGATTGCCCCCTGAATACAACCATAATATTAAAATTCCATACCGTCCTCTTGAAAAAAAACTGAAATCCACTTAAAAAAAGATTAAACATTGATGGTATACAATGAAGTATTCTTTTAATGCTGAGAAAGCACATGTGTAAGAGCATGGTCAACACTGGTAAGAGTCCATCTATTTCTATTCACGTAACGTTAACCTTGGCGTAAATTCAATCTTTTCCATGAACGAGCTCAAAGAGTGAAGCTTTCCATTAGGGATGGGAAAACATTACCATGTTCTGGTTACCTATCATTCGCTTTCATATCTGCGTACATCTGGTTCACATTAAAAGACCTGTGCCCAGCTGAAGCCCAAGGCCCTTCTTGATTCGATTGAAAACATGTTTTCATGCAATATGGATGAGCAGAATCAACATTTGTCTTCACATTTAATTGCAAATTTCACATGAACATAAGTTATAAACGCAGAGCAGCGAGTATTTTAGTAAACGTGTTGTGACAACTGCTCATGTCTACCAATGGGTCTGTTGTCTCTGAGGGTCACTGAGTGTGTCAAGCTTATTCAAAATGAATGCCATCAAAAGACTGACTGACTGACTGTCGTTCTCCCAATTAGCATGTACACTGGACAGTCATGTGTAAAATAGTGAGAGGAGGACTGGTCCTGAAAGAATGAGAAATGTTCACATAACACTGTGTGATTGGTTACAGGACTGATGTAGTGATACCAGAATATAATTGAATATAAGGTTCTACATTTTTAGCAAACATTTTAATTGCTCTGTTCACTGGGAATGGATGGCATCCGAATTGCTCCAGGCTCCGTAAAACTAGAAAACAGTTGTCAAATATTTTTTGACACACCGCTAATTAAAACATTTTATAGTGAAAACCAGACTTAGCATATTGGGGAAAACAATACTTTTTCTAATAATTATTCCCAGAAGAAATCTAAATAATGTCAATGATTGGGGGGGGGGTATTTTTTTTCAATCTGAAACAATCGAGTCGATACAGTATGAAGGATGTGCTTTACACCAAAGCTAAGAAAATGGCTTGGAAAAACCTCAACAATGTGTGTTATTAATGACAAATATTCATTTATTTATTGACCTCAAAGGACCATTAAGATTGCCACTCAAGCGTGAACATTAATTATAAGGGGGACTACATTAGCTTCCATGAAATTCAATGAGCATGACCAAGTCTGAATGCAGAATGGTTTGCTGAGAAGTTCTGCTGTAAACGAAATGCTGAATCAGCATCAACATCTAAATTAAACTTTGTTTGCAGCTCTGTTTTTCATGCACACTAATGATAGACTTACTATTCATACAAACAATACAATATCATAAACAAAGCAAGATAAAAAGAAATTGTATCTGGTACCAATTTCATGAACTGATTTCCTTCTGAATAAAATGCAAAACTGCCCTACTGTATGTGGGTAGAGATTACACAAGCATACATCTCACCACATTTGTAAGAACATGTAATGTTGATGCAGTTCCTTTAGTATTACTATGTTTGAGAAATGTACCATATGGTTATTACAACCAGCTATATGTAAATTAAGCATATACCACCAGGGTTGGAAAAACGTTTGCCAATTATTTTTGAGATATGTTATGATAAAATTGCAATGATACTATTTATTAATGGACTGATGGCTGGCTAAATTAACCGCATGTAGACCAAATTAAACCGTTTGTAACAAGGCTAAACATCCATCCATCCATCCATCAGCTATACCGCTTATCCTATGCAGGGTCGCGGGGGGGCTGGAGCCTATCCCAGCCGACACAGGGCGAGAGGCGGGGTACACCCTGGACAGGTCGCCAGTCTGTCACAGGGCCGACACATAGGGACAGACAACAACTCACACTCACATTCACACCTACGGACAATTTAGAGTCACCAATTAACCTGCATGTTTGTAACAAGGCTAAACAAAGATGTCTAAATAGACACACATTTTGTAGTTGTGTATTTCCTTGTCATACACTGCCCTGCATGTCTGAGTGAATGTATGAAGAGGGTTTGAAAATACAAGTACAAAAAGAATCACAATATATTTTAAGTATAATATTGTCCAAAGCATCATAATACTGTACAAAACATAACATAACCTTCAATTGGATCATCATTTCCAGTTCTTTAATGTAAGCAGTCACATTGAAGTTTAAGTGTTCAGGGAACAAGCACTGGTGGATATCACAGCCCCACACATAGGTTCTTGTCCATTTTGTAAATGCCATTGGCGCTCATCTTTGACAGCTGCTACTGATGTGATATTGTGATTAAAAAGCTATTAATAGCATGGGTTGCTAGTTCGTATGTCACCAAGGCATTCCACACTAGCATCTCACCAGAGCCTATACGTAGAGTGAAAAAAACAACGATTAATCTTCTAAATTCCGTTTTTTGATCAAATAGAATGTCCACAGTGCAGCGAATTGTTCATTTTGAGGACAAACTAAATATATCAGGTGATGACAGAAAGTTGTAAAAATAAATGTACAATATATTTGATAGAGATATAGATGTGAAGTAGACTACTATGGGCTCCAATCAGACCTAGCTCAAGTTGTGACTGAAAAGCTTGTGCTCTATGCCAAAAGATAATGACTTTGATTATGATATTGGCCAACCAAATTCTAAGGTATAGTCAAGAGCTAGTTCCATGATAGTATCCAAAAAAAATGCAACCCAGGCAAAAAAACTGACACTGACACAAGGCTCAGCTGTTTCCAAATGACACTTGAAGATTGTTGGTGCAAAAATCTTTTGCCAAAGGGTTTCCAGCACAATCAGTGATAGCACTAATTGAAATGTCAGCTT
The DNA here is from genome assembly GCA_026901105.3 of Galaxias olidus. Lineage (NCBI taxonomy): Eukaryota > Metazoa > Chordata > Actinopteri > Galaxiiformes > Galaxiidae > Galaxias > Galaxias olidus. The sequence goes on from JAPMUY010009769.1 coordinate 410,708, forward strand.
ATCTGCCTCCAAGAGGCGTCCAAGCAAGCTCCCAGTAATCACAGACAGAGGGATTACCGCCTTGACCATGTGCTAGCTAACCACTAACTCCACCATCTGCTCAACAATAAGTCCTGTAACATTATGTTTCAGCGGGTGCCCTCCCAAATAGGCATACACTTCCACAACCATCTGAATGATGGACCACAGAATCTGTGTGAAGGAGCAAAGACACCCAGCCAACAGTTAACGTTTGTGGACAAGTAGCTTCCTCTCTGCAATGGTGGTATCATTCATATGAAACTAGAAAGATGAAAAGAAGCAACGTCAGATGTATCCATCTTGGTTAATATTTGAATTAATATTTGTTTGGTCATTTATCCATCCATCCATTAACTTTACCGCTTATCCTGTACAGGGTCACGGGGGGGGCTGGAGCCTATCCCAGCGGACACAGGGCGAGAGGCGGGGTACACCCTGGACAGGTCGCCAGTCTATCACAGGGCAGACATATAGGGACAGACAACAACTCACACTCACACCTACGGGCAATTTAGAGCACTAATAACTGGTCATTTATTTTAATTTAAATAGATGAGGTGTACTTTACTGTTTAAGTGAATTAGTGAGTCTACTGATGCTTGGTGATTTTTTTTTATGACAGGGATCTTTCAAACAAGATAGAGCTTTGATGGCACATATTATATTAACTAAATCCAGAAAATCAGTTAGCCTTTTTGTTTAAAGCGCAAAGGAGAATTAAAAAAGAAATATCAAGCAATTGAAACATTATAGACTTTCCTCATGGCATTATCCTTTTTGGACCTTTTAGAAAGTAGTCATTCGCATCATTGCATAAAAAGCAGTAGCTCAGAAAGGCATGGAGACCTAGGTATGCAAACTATGACTTGTTTAATACACAGGCAAACTTTAACATGATAGGAAATAAGCTACATTCCGGTTCTAGTCACTCTTAATACACAGAAAGATTGGCATTTTTCATGCATTGGATCAGTCCCAAAGGCTGTAGCACATAAACAGAGGCTGAAGTAGAACGGGCGGCAGATGAGATGACTCTTATCTGATTAAAAAAGGAGCCAAAAAGTCATAACTCACAGCTTTATAGGACTGCTTCATAAATAATGCTCTAACTAATAAGAAAAACTTACTGAGAAAAAAAAAAGATTCAAATCAAAGCGCCTCAGCAATTTCTTGCAAAGTTTACTCGTCAAACCGTAGCAGAGCATTGATTTTTTTTTTTGTGTCAAACGTCAGAAAGGTTTGAACTGTCAGTGCTCTCTGGCATTCTGTAAACAGCTTCTGGGGGTTTCTAATCCCAAGGGGACTTCAACGCATAGAGATATTGCTAGTTCCTCTTTGTTAGACGCACTAGATACATAGATACAATTATTGCTAGGGCAGACTATCTAGGAGGCCTTGCATTCCCCGGACACGGCAACCCTCTAAATGGCCTAGTCTAAGGTCACCCTTTGCACTGCTTATTAATCAGTGTGTCTGCTCCATGCCAATGCTGTCAATGCTGCCACCATGCCACGTGACCACTTCATTGGGACTTGGCAATGTTTGCAAGGAAAGAAAGCCTCTTCTGTTAGCAAACCCTGTAATTTTATGTGATTGAATGTATTGTTGCAGCTAAGTGCAGTGCAGTGTTTCGACATCCAGGAAGCAGCTGGGACAAGCGCAAACCGAGGACTATTCAACTTTTTCATTACCAAGAAAACAATAGGAAATGATTTACAAAACTTATGGGCACAATGTTTAGGTTCTAGAGTTTGTCCTGATTAATTAACCTTTTCTGGTCGAATGAGCAGGAAAGTATTATTCATACGTTCTGTCTATTCACTGCATGGTGAAAACAACCAACATATCAATGATTTTGCACCCAGGTTTATTTTCCACTGTATACTTTGTTGCTCTCCCGTAAATTTTCAATGTCTTCCTAGCTGGCACTCTGACCACTTAATCCTACGCAAAAGTTCCCTCGAATAATTGTTAAAGCTGATAGTAAGTGTTGTTTTCTGGGGGAAACTGGGGAAAACAGGTTTCTGAAAACAAATTCCTCTATATTATTTCCAAATATGTGCATGTATTCATCTACTATTAGCATACATAAATATAATGGGAATGCAACAAATTTTATCAAACGGTTATGATAAAAAGTTAACATAAAAATGCCCTCGAATTTATCATTTGCTCCTAAAAGAAAAACGTCTGGGTCCTTTTGTTATTTTGATTCTACGGGCAAAGTGGCAATTTCACATCTGGGTAGTAACCTATGTCAATTATTCACACTCGTCATATGCCCCTAATGCGGCTAATTTGCTTAATAACAAATCGTGCTGGGAAGCACCGGGGAAGTGTCACTTTGGAAAAATGAGGCCACACTTACAGGGCATCTTCTTTTGAAAAACTGGGCAATCTAAAGGCATGAACCACCAACGAGACCCATTTTAAGCATTTGCTCTTCCTCTTTTTTACACTTACTTTCATTTTCTCTTCATAGATGTTATTGTTCTCAAACAGATAGAGTATATAACTATTTCTGTCTTCCACTCAACAGCATTGTGTGAATTGTGTCCTGTGAAAATGGGCACAGACACCTATCATAGAAAAAGCTCTCTTTTTACTTGGGGTCCCTAATGAGTATCTGTGCCACTGCGATAAGAACAGGGCACTCTCTGGTCTTAACCCATGGTGAAGATGTAACCATAGGCACACTCCCATCACACGGTTTGTACCACCACATCTTGTACACCCTGCTCCTGCAGTTGGTCATCCAACAACAGCTGTTGCTCCAATTTTTTGTTAACCACACATAATTCTAGTCTTTGGCGGAGAAAGGCACATGGAGGAAGGACCTGGGGGCACAATACACAGGCCTGCAAGGGTCTTGGCCGGAGCGCTGCAGTAATATGTGCTGCATCCTGGCAACGCTTGGCAAGCACTGCCAAGTTAGGAGACAGACAGACAGAGAGAGAGCGAGAGGGTGGGGGGGAGTGGGGGGGGGGGGGGATAAATAGGTGGGAGGGGGAAAACCCCAGATCTCACTAAAATGTGCACTCAACCCCACAAAATTGCCTGAAACCAAGGTAACTCTGCAATGCATTTTCATTCGGGATATGCCGGATATTTCAAAAAACATTTGGAGAGTTTGGCTTCACAGAAGACCTAATGAAACAGTATATCTGAGTGTACTTTTTAACATGTAAACATAATTTTATGATATGTGAACAAGATATTAGTTCAGTTTAATTTCAGATCTCAAGCTTCAACATGCTACGGACTTTTACAGTAATTTAAATGTAGCATTAAGTCTATCATTGAGAATGCAATGCTATCCATGAACTGTGAGTAAAGACATAGTGTAAAACATAGTTTTTATGGCAGATACACTGTGTAGCAGATTATAGATAAAAAAAAGTCATACCAACGTTAGAAAAGGCAAGTACATCTTTCAAACAATAGCTGGCTTTTGTGTGGCATGATTTGTTGCCCCAGGTACCTTAGTACTGGAGTTAAAGTTGACGCAGGTTTTAGATCTGTCAAGGACTCAACAGTGTATTGGTTCCTTGGGGGCTTGACAACCTGAGTGATACCTCCATACATACACAACCCCAACAGCTCCAAACAGTTGCAATTGGAGCTGGATTACCTGGATTCGTTGTTGAACCCAGCTCTTAAACTGAGGTTGCTGTGGGGCCAGAAAGTGTTTAAAGGGCCCCTTTGAAAGGGGTAATTGGGATACTGCTTGTACAGATACTTAATTTCCCGTAAACAGAATAGTTTGCAGATTACATGGTTTAACATCCTTGACCTGAAAACCTGTCTGTAGGGATTAGGACTAAATCAACTTTATGCAACCTCCAACACGCAGTGGGATTCTTTTATTTCATTTGTGTCAATACAGGCACGTTCCGCACGTATAACCTAATGACCATTATTTTATTTATTTGTTACACCATTATCTATTACTTTAATGGCTGAACATTTTGAGAAACGCAAAAAAGTATGGTCGAAACAACCCGGTTAAATCACCTGAACTGTTTACACAGCCAAAAACATAAACCCATGCAATGTAGCAAGTAGAGGCTGCATGCCTTTCAGGGACCCTTTGGAGAATATTTGGGGAGGAACATTGTGATAGTATACCACCGAAATTATGACAGTTGAAGTGAACTTCACTCAAGCTTCTGCTTAGATGTTATCACTACGCTAAATTTACCTAATATGAAACAATAAAGAAAAATATGACACTTATATCTGTACGGTTTGTGAACCAAAACCATGAAAAAGTGTCTTATCGTTGAACTTGGGGTGGGGGTTAAGTCAAAAATAGCCTTTAGCCTACCTTGTTGCATTAGAAGAATGGTCATTCCGAGCAGCATAACCCAGTACACGGGATTCTTCATGGTGGTCGATCTGGTTGGTTTCTGCTCAAAAGTATGTAATGTCGTTCTAAAATAGCTTTGGAAAATCCTTACGAAAAGTAGCAAGCAAGGAGCTGTACCCACTAAGTCCCAGTATCTCTATCTGGCTGTAAAGCAGCCACCAACGCAAGATCAAGAAAAGTCCCTCCTTCGCAAACGTATTGGTCGTGATTTGTGAGTGAGTGGCTGCTTGGATGTGCTTCTGGTGGCACAAGTCGCTGCTGTCCAAGAACGCGCTGATTCTTTTCCACTAATATACACAGAATGCGTCTATACCAGTCTCACTTGCTTCAACTTGACCGCGTTATTATTTACAGTAATTCAACCACGAAACCGTGATTAACTTGGATTTTTTTAAAAAGACTTTATGCTTATTTTAAATAATGTCATTGTTTTTAAAATGCTGTCAACACATCGCTAATTTTGGCACGCAAAACACGTAACTGGTTGGAAACGTCAACTTCGGTTAGGTCTGCGTATCCACCTGCTGATAAGAACCGTCGCCGTCAGTTCAGCCGCTGGACAGCTCTCATGAATCGCCTGTGGAATGATGCCTCGGGATTTATTGATGAGGGTCAGATAAATTAGGCATATGTTTGCGATGGTCACAATGCTTTTCTACAATTTACCAAAGCCAATGTCCTAAAATAAAGTGCAATAGCTTACCGATGTCCAGTCTTACAATTTTAATTTAAATAAAACCGTAATTTCCCCGACTCTAATGCATTAAGAATCTCTGTAGGCCTACATACAATCCATTGATCAGTGATTATAGGAAAATAACCCATAGCCTACATGAGATCATACACAAGATAGCATCAACCTCTGCTGAAAACAACGTACATTATTGTCTAAATTAAACCCTTTTAAATGCCATCTAATCATCTTTAATATGGTTTGCTTAAAAGGTTCTGGAAACTTTCTTAAAGTTTAAAACATTGTTAGTCTTCAAACAAACTACAAATAACTCAGTCTCCAATATCACTCAATCTCACATATCTTACCATTGACCAACACAAGTATTACAGTCTGAGATGTGGGAAGAGCTGATTTGGCAGCTTGTCTTGATTGGTATACTTCCATTACAACTCTTTCTTTTTGCCGAATGTTATTTTAGGTACTTGCAAAGTACTTCTCCTGGTATAGAAAAAGCAGGGCATTTTCCCTCTGTCTCAGGAGCATGTTACAGGACACAAAAGGGGAAATTGGCTTTTGCAGTGAGAAAGCAAACAGATTGGTTTAATAAACTGGTACAACATTTTCATGTTTATTTTTCCAGCCAGACCACAACAAAGATAACATGTCGTAGAATGTGTGTTATGTTTAACAAACAAATTGAACAACATAGCAAGTGCAACTGCAGTCAAGTCCTTGTGTCAATATGTTTTCTGAGATCAATTGAGGAAATCTAAGTCAAATCCCTTTTTTTGAATGGCATAGCTGCCCTGTGGAAAATGAGGCATGCTGGAAAAATTGACTACTTGACAATCCTGCAAGCCATACAGATTGCAATAATATTTGGTGATCTTCAATGAAAAAACAGTCTGTCAGCCCTGGAGAAAGTTAGGTAACAGTTCTAGGTGAGGCCAAAGCCATATACTGAGATGGTCCCTTGTCTATCTATTATCTATAAAGGTAAAGCAGCTAAAGAAATTAAGAACGTAAGCAAAGCTTTAGTCTTGCCTAAGCTGATTTTAGAGGTTAGCTAAGAAGGTGTTGAGGATGAAACCGCAAGGTGTGCTAAAGAGTTACTCTCTGCTCTGTAGTTACTGATCCCTTCATTTCATTTCCACCACAACTGGATTATGATTCACTTTCCACTCTATATGAGGATCCTATAGGCTATACTAACCTAATGCATACATTAAATGTGTCTTCACCCCCACTGAAATATTGAATATCCACTTGCAAATTCTATGGAGGGAAATTATGTTACAAATAAAATAACCAACACGTTCTTCTTTGAAGTATCATTCGCAAAAGTAATAATATGCAGGGAGAGCAGTCATGAAAATTGTAGAATACTTTAATAAAGACAACTCAAGCTTAAAGAAGAGAATGAGTTTTTTTCTTTTCTTCTAATTATAAAGTTAACACCAAAATGGTCTGCTAGCACTTCCATACTATCCAAAACATCCCCCAATTTTACTAATCCACATCTAAATTTCAGTGGCAATACATTTACAAATGGACCCCAGAGAGATTTGCTGAGTCTCTGGGAGGAGAATTAGTGGTGGGATTGTGAGGGACCTTATCTTTACTGTGGGGAAAAGAAGCCCTGTCACAGATAGTTGAGGTGATATTGTTGAGGTTTTGCAATAGGCCCGCATCTCAGTTTCCTCTCAGAACGAAGGCTTTCTGAATGTAGATGAAGGATCCCGGATTCCCATTTGTCGAGTTGATGGGGGATATGGCCGCGCTCTGCCGCTCCCTGCCCATAATTAATCATTTTCATGGTAAATGACATGGTGTTTCCGCCCAAGAGAGACGGATGAATGGCCTGACATTTCTGACATTTATTTGTGTTGGGGTTTGCTGTGATAATCAGCCTGTGCCATCTAATAGACACTGTATATTACAAACACCCACATAAATCTGAGGAGAACAGAAAACAGAGAAGTTTAATGGCAATTTGAAAGTGTACAAGGAGTATGTTTTCGGTGTATGGAAAGGTAATGGAATAGCAGTAAAATCATAGCAACACACGGACTTGACATATTATAAAGGGTGCATGATAAAAAAATTACTTTAGTGTGTTATTTCACTAAAGAATATAAAACATCAACCTTTTTTATCCTCATTATAAGCCAAGACTGGAATGATTCCCAAATACTAAACCAATGTTTTCATTTGACGTGAAATAGCTGTGACATAATCGGAACCGGGGCTTTCAATACAATGCACTCACTACTCATATAACCATTTAACTATGCCCCCACTTAGAGTGCATTCCATTTTCATCAATAATTAGGATCTCCATCGCAGCCAAACACTGTACTACTTCATACAAATGTGCAAACAGGCATGAGTTCGAACAATGGACATAATGGTACATCTGAATTTTAATGTTGGGGCTATCGTCAAGCATAAAACAAAGAACAAGCATAGCTTTACAATACCTTCTGCTGACTGAGATAAAATAGATGGAACAATTCATAGTTTGGTCATACAGTAGACCTGTTACAGGAAGTTTTGTTACTATACATTTTAACTTAGGTGGCTTTAAAGACAACCTAGATAATGTGGACTGTGCTGAGCATTGTTCCTCCAAAGGTCATCATAGTACATTTAACTTTCATATATTTTAGGAAATGTGATCCAGATTCAGGATATACAGTTAGAACCTCACCAAGAACAACACATATCTGCCCTCTGTTGAATAATGTGCTGGTGAGTTTAGGTTTATCCAAGAAGTGATGAAAATACAATGCTTTTGGTCAGTCTTCAAGACAGTCTACTGAATTGCAAATTTGTTTGAGTTATTTTCCATGGCAACTTAGTGCCCTCTGCTGGGGGGAAAAAGTAATTACATTATGTTGGAGTCCATTTGTACCCATAGTAAAGTATTAGTATTATTGTCCCAAGATTGTCTTTCTCTATTATCAAATATATTTCTCACAGTCCTGACAATTTTTATAACATAACTCAGCACATAAATCAATATTATCCTAAAAACTACAAAATTGGCACCATGAGTTTTTGTTCACTTACTCACACACCTAAAATTATTTTATGGATGCGACACATGATGTTTGTAAATCCCCCCAAAACAGTTTTTTTTTTTACAGTTCATAAAGCAAATTCAAACAAAACCAAATTGTTGCACCCTGCATGACACCCACAGGAGAAGTCAATGTAGCTGATGAGCCAAATGTCTTAAGGAGTTTGTTAGTTGTTTTAATAGAATAACTGTTACATAAATGTGCTATTTTAGGCATTTGTGATGATACAACAATGGGGGTCTGTGATTTTACATTTTGTACGGCTTCATTTGTCTTCTAATCTAGATGGGCTATGATATTTATTTAGGTTCACATTAATTCATTAGACAGGGATTTTCTAAAAGATATTATATGGCTTCTTTAAAGTATATGGTGAAATTTAGCTGTTTGGGATTTCATATTAGTGGTCTTGTTAAAAACAAAACTGTTTGGATTTCATTTAGTGTCTGGAGGACCTCTTCTTTCAAATCCTCTGGAAGAAAAAGGTATCTTCTATTCTGAAATATGAGGAATATATGGAATATGTACTAATAAATGAAATAATGGAAAATAATAAATAAATAATAAATAATAAAATAGATATTGAAAATATATACAATAAGGAGGATGGCACCGTTGGCTATACATTCATTTAGAGATAGATTTGACAGTTCTTATGCAGGTTATGGACACGGAACAACAATTGTGGTACACGGCTCCCTGAAAGTTTCAGCACATCAGTGCATCACTAACAGATTTCCTGAGAGGGAGTTACATTTACCACAATAATTTTAACAGGTCCGGTCATGAAGTCCGGATGATGCCATCTCCTGTAATAATTAAGGTTAATCGTGAAGACTTCTCAACTTGGCAACTGGTTCACATGATTTATTATTTAACTAGTTCAATTGCCAAGTCATACAAAATCCTTATGAAGCGTCAGGCTGTGAAATCTTTGGCAGAACCTTTAAACTACAAACAATCTAGAAGCGTACATGGTTATCGAGTTACACACAATCCTATTAGAGTTTTCAAATTGGTCTCTTAAGCCGAAAATCTAATCAGCCCTTCTTTCTTTGTGTAAGCATATCTATTGTATCTGGCACCAGAAAATTACAAAAAACTAAATTCCATCCGTTTAACGAATTTCCAGGAGATATTTGAACATTATTGTGAAAGCCAAAACAAATGATTTTGCCTGCTGTCAATGAACCTTAGGTAACCATAAACATACAACCTCAGATAATAACGTTAATATCATTATGAGGTCTATGCATTTAAACAAAATAAGTGCTGGGCTCTTGTGTTCTGACCTTTCTAGTGCTGGTAGAGAAGTTCATTTGAAAACAAATTCTAGATTTAGTACCAGTTGAACATACATGCAATATACATACTGTGGTTGAATTGTGGAACTGAGAGAACTATTGAAATGAGATTTAAGATTATTGGGTTTCGCTATTTCTCAAAAGATACATTTATTTTCATCACTATTATACAGTTGCGGCCAAAAATATTTGGACAGTGACACAATCTTCATGATTTGGGCTCTGCATGCCACCACATTGGATTTGAAATGAAACAACTACAACGGAATTGAAGTGCAGACTTTAAGGTTTAATTCAAGGGGTTGAACAAAAATATATGATTAAACATGTAGGAATTGTAGCTATTTTTATACAAACGCTCCTCATTTCAGGGGCTCAAAAGTAATTGGACAAATAAACATAACCCCAAGTAAAATGTTACTTTTCAATATTTTGTTGAGAATCCTTTGCAGGCAATGACTGCCTGAAGTCTGGAACCCATGGACATCACCAAACGCTGGGTTTCCTCCTTTGTGATGCTTTGCCAGGCCTTTACTGCAGCGGTCTTCAGTTGTTGCTTGTTTGTGGGTCTTTCTGCCTTAAGTTTTGTCTTGAGCAAGTGAAATGCATGCTCGATTGGGTTGAGATCTGGTGATTGACTCGGCCATTGCAGAATATTCCACTTCTTTGCTTTAAAAAACTCCTGGGTTGCTTTTGCAGTATGTTTTGGGTCATTGTCCATCTGCACTGTGAAGCGCCGTCCAATCAACTTTGCTGCATTTGGCTGAATCTGAGCAGAAAGTATATCCCTATACACTTCAGAATTCATCCGGCTGCTTCTGTCTTTTGTCACATCATCAATAAACACAAGTGACCCAGTGCCATTGGAAGCCATGCATGCCCATGCCATCACACTGCCTCCACCATGTTTTACAGAAGATGTGGTGTGCTTTGGATCATGAGCTGTTCCAATTCTCCTCCAAACTTTCTTCTTCCCATCATTCTGGTACAGGTTGATCTTAGTCTCATCTGTCCAAAGAATGCTGTTCCAGAACTGGGTTGGCTTCTTCAGGTGTTTTTTGGCAAAGTCAATTCTGGCCTTTCTATTTTTGAGGCTGATTAATGGTTTGCATCTTGTGGTGAATCCTTTGTATTTACTCTCATGAAGTCTTCTCTTTATGGTAGACTTAGATACTGATACACCTACTTCCTGGAGAGTGTTCTTCACTTGAGTGGATGTTGTGAAAGGGATTTTTCTTCACCATGGAAAGGATTCTGCGATCATCCACCACTGTTGTCTTCCGTGGACGTCCAGGCCTTTTTGAGTTCCCAAGCTCACCAGTGCACTCTTTTTTTCTCAGAATGTACCAAACTGTTGATTTGGCCACTCCTAACATTTCTGCTATCTCTCTGATGGATTTCTTCTTTTTTTTTCAGCCTCAGGATGGTCTGTTTCACCTCCATTGAGAGCTCCTTTGACCGCATGTTGTGTGTTCACAGCAACAGCTTCCAAATGCAAACGCCACACCTGGAATCAACTCCAGACCTTTTAACTGCTTAATTGATGACAGGTTAATGAGGGAAGAGCCCATGCAGCGTTGTTATTTTTTTTTTGCAGCCTTCTGAGTCAATTGTCCAATTACTTTTGGTCCCTTGAAAAAGAGGCGGCTACGTATTAAAGAGCTGTAATTCCTAAACCCTTGCTCCAATTTGGATGTGAATACTCTCAAATTACAGCTGAGAGTCTGCACTTTGAGCCCATATTGATTATATAATTGTATCCTGAATATGTTTTCGTAAACAGCTAAAACAACAAAACTTGTGTCACTGTCCAAATATTGTTGGCCCTAACTGTAGGTAACAGCGGTCATTAATTACTTTTTATGCACTTTTTAGGTGCTTTAGGTATTCTATCACTTTCTTTAAACAACACATTATACAGTATGCGTAAGCAAATGTGTTGCATTTTCAGTGTCCCTTTATTCATTTCGGCAGAAGATCTCACCAAATGAATGTAAAACAGTCACAAGATAGACTGTGAGAAGGGCGAATTACAGAAAGATAGAACTGAACAAAACCAATCATCAAACATGCAATTCAGGCCTTAAAGTACACGACTCCTTCCCTATCTTCTGAAATTTGTTCTTGTTTTGCTATGCTATGCAAAATATAATAAATTCCTCAGCCTTCAATACATTCTCCAAAGAGACAGACTCAACAAGAAATAAGAAATTAGTCATCACTTGAGCTTAGATTTATAAGGTTCCATCTCAATTTTTGTCAAAATTGAGTTTTTTTTTGTGCACATTTTGAAAACGTGGGTGTTTCTTAATGCCTGTGTGGTGTTATTTTTATTTAAAAATCATAAAATAAATATGACATACCCATTTTGCCAGTTTAGATGTGAAAACTTTGATCCTCAATATCTCTTAAGTAGCCTAAATGGAGATGGAACCTTATAACTCTAAGCTCACAAATTCAGTCAATGGAGTTACGACATCAAAAGCACCAGCATAGACACACACATAGAAAAAACATTTCTAGAGGGATATCAAAGTGATATAACATTGTCAAATTGTCTAGCTCCCACCAGCAGGCCAAAAACTCAGACTATCACTTTTTTGTCTTGTCAAGGCCATGTCCAACATGCCTGTCCTTGCACGTAGTGAGAATCAGTCAAGCATACAGGCCTAATCCCAATACAGAGATGAAACCAGGAGGAACAAATCTGCGGTGATTAACTCATAGTCCCTTTGTTCCTCTCCAGTGCTTTCAAAGCACCTGCAGCAAGCTCCCACAATCCCATTCTCTGTTCTCCCTGCAGATTTAATTCCAGTTCAGAGAAAATTACTTATTTGGAATCGCCTCCACTTCTCAACATTCCATCCTCTGGACCTTTGTGTGTTTGTGTGTGTGTGTGTGTGTGGGGGGGGGGGGGGGGGGGGGGGGTTGTATGTATATATTTGTGTGTGTCTTCTGTCAGAATTTGGGATTAAAGTGAGGGTTAATGGGTGAAAGGTCTTGTTGACTTGAGATGCAGGCTTGTGTCTCAGGCGGATAAACAGCAAAGTAGATCACTGCTGCGTAACGTAACCTTGACTAAGGGGATTGTGGGCAGCCTTTGATGGATGCCTTATCCCTTGGCTTTAGCAAGGTGCATAATTGGACTGTCAGTGCTCCAATGTTGTGTATTTTCTTGCTTTCACTGTAAAACTGTAAATTGGAGTTGGTTATTCAATGCACTACCTTTATATTGTCATATGTTTCCTACTAAACAAAAACACTGTCTTACCTAAACACCTGGGGTCCTGCATGTAGTCTATTGAAACAGCCTGAAGGTTATAGGTACCCATAAATTATGTGGAGTGTAAATTAGGTAATCTCTAAGGGACCTTTAACACACAGTTTATAATACAAGGTTTTGGCTTTTTAAGTTTTTACTTCTAAATATAGAAAGTCGTATCTGAAGGCCGTTAATCCTAAAAACAGAATTGGTAACGTAACAGAATTAAATAGTGTAGATCTTTCTGGTAGATTGTGGTTCTTCATCTCAGATGATTGAGCCAAGTACAAATAATGTTGCATATTGAGGTGAGTTCAACTACTGTAACATTTGTAACAAACATTGAAATCACTTATGTTAAAAGACAGATAAAAATACTGGTAATGTATCTTTTTTTTATCTTACAGTACTCTCTATCTTCCACAAGATGGTGTCTTGTTTCTGCAATTGACTGGAGGTAACAGTTCCAGCAGCCATGAACAATTTAAAACAAACCATTGTTATTTGAGCATGGTGCACTTAAAAAAAGAAAGAAGGATTATTAAATCACAAATTAGTCCATGTTGAAAGAAGTTGACCTTCAGAGCAGCTACCATCAAAAGAAATGTGCTCAAACTTAAAAATAGAATTAAAAAAGTAGTTCACTACGGAAAAACGATGTCGCTAAAAAATACAAATATAGGGTATGAAGTCATACAAAAGACATGGTGGGCAACAAATCAGAATATTTTACCACAGTTTATCAGTTAAAACATGTTCAAATATTTAAGTATTATTTGACTATTTTTAAAATAAATATTTCTCCTTATAGGGGAGAAAAAGTAATTAGGTACTGACAAACACTATAATGATTCGCGTAAAGTTGCTGTGGTCATCACTAGAGTATCCTTTAATGTAGGTAAAATATGTAAACGACGTATATAGTACACTAGAGGGCACTGCAGTCAAGGTTTAAAGTAAAAGGACAAGTTTGAAAAGCTTTGGTATTAGGATGTTGGCCTAGGAAAATAATTATACAACTAACTGTATGCTGTGTTGTTATGCACTAAACATTGCTCTATATATTTTATAACAGAAGAGGCAACAATATTTGCATTGCACATACAATTATAATAACAAAGCTACCACTGTTATTAAGTTATTAAGCTAAATACAATCATAAAGGAGGACACATACTGTATAATTGAAATGTATTTAAAAATGATTCAACTATTACTGTGACAATCATATGTTTTACTTTCAGTATTTATTATACTATCAGAAAATGTTTTTATTTTTTAGTCCAGCTAACAAAATAATAAACAGTTTATGAAATCTCTCAGCAGTTTAAAAAACTCATACTGTTCCTAAATACAGTAGTATAAAATAAATGCCTATTCAGAAGATTCAACACAAAATAACAAAATTTTAAAAGAAAACAAACACATGTTTGCCTGGTTTTGCTGATAGTTTATAATTTTTAAAGAGGGGACAAATATTTCACTTCCTGGTGATTTAGAATAAGAATAATTATAAATACTATTTCATCAAATATAAGCAAGAGCAACTGTTGAAGAAACTGAGTTATAGAAATAATATAAAAATTAAGCAGCTTAGCTTGAATGAGGGTTCAAAAGAAATCTGTTATATCTAAATAAAAATGCTCATCATCAGTGCTGAAAATGTGGTCTGCTCTTTGATTATTTTATGTTTGTATGACTCGTTATTATTGTTTTTTAATTATTGTTTTTTAATTATTTTTCTTTCTTGCTTTCTTTTTTTCTTTTACTGTCTTATTTTTATGTTGATTTGTGCTATTGCCTCGTGGCCTGGTCTTGCTTGAAAAACAGGTTTTAAATCTCAATGTGAGTTCTCCTGGTTAAATAAAGGTAAAAATTATTTATTTGGTCAAATTAAGTGAAAACCTTCAAATTAAGTGAAAATGCTTCAATGGAGAAACTAATCAGTCCATATAATTTTCAAAATTATATTTCAGTGTACTGTGTGTTTTAATCCGTATGTTTAGACCGTGTTATATCTATAGCAACAGGCTCTTTTTCTGCTTGAGCATCCATAAGAAAAGAAAATAGTCAAAGTAGCAATAGAAGCACAGTTGTGCGTACATGGAAACGACGAACATCTTTATCAACTATAGATGTCACAAATGACTGCAGCACTAATGGCTGGAGAAAGCTTTATTTATGCGTCCGGCCACAAATGTCTTATCAAAACTAGTCACAAGTAAAATCTGCAAATGCATGGTCTGTTGATTGTCACCCAGTAATGCGGGAATTGTATGTATGATTGTCCAAGGAGAATACCAAGCTGTTTCTATCTGGCCCCCCAGTTGCCAGCCAGCAATGGTTAATGCAAAGGGACCGGAATTGGAAACAAAGGCCGGCTGAACCATAGGGGTTGGACCGAAGAGTTGGGGGTCGGGGCAGAGGTGCATTAGAGGGAGGGCTCCTACATGAGAGCACTTAACTGGCTAAGAATGCTGGGAGGAGCAGGCCAGGGGCGGGGGCACAAATCAGCCTCGTGGACGTAGTACAAAGGTGGATGAAATAAGGCAATGTGCTTTACACAGTTTGTCCCCTACTTGCAAGCTTTACAGTGGCTCACTCCAAAGATGGATTGCATTGTATTGAAATGATCCGTATCCAACAGGACCCATATGGAGAAGGCCTTTTAAAGAGAGGCAGACTGCATGCAGCCATGATGCAGGGTCGAATCTTAATCCCTGGCTTTCTTACGGACACACAGAGGCCGAACCCTATTAGGGCTAAGTGGGCCATGTGCAATAGAGGCTGCTATAGGCTGGCCCAGGCTCCTTGGCCAGCCGTCTCGACATAGTCTGTGACAGACAGCTTGGCTGATCCCCAACTGACCGTCCACAGCCTGTATCGACTCCTCTCCAACGCCTAATTCCATTAATCAGTGCAATTTCCCTGTGGGCAGTGGTTTATTTCCGTCATTAAATGCCTGATGAAATCTTTAGACGGCGCGTATTAGGGGCCAATCCCAACAAATAGCTGATAGTGTTAACCAGTCACAAGCTGCGCCGAGGCAGCGCTCAGCTCTAATTTGAAAGGGAGTGAGGTGATAATGCGATGTGTCATCCTTTTGTGGGTGCGCATTAATGCCGCTGGCCGAGATGGCAATTGACGGCAAATCGACTCCTTCCAACAGAACAGAACAAGGAAGGGAGGGGGGTTAGAATTGGGGTGATGTAGAAAACGAAAGAACATTGACTGGCAAACGGGGGAGCCACTGCAGCCTTTAATCCATTATTACTCCTGATGGGAAGGTCTTAATGCATCACGGTCCTAGATTGCATTTGCATTTCAGTCCCTCTCGCCTCCTCCTTTATTCCCTTACTCTGTCCAACCACATATTTCCCTATTTGTCTCTCAACAGCAAAGCCAGGAGCTACTATGATAGAGAGCTACAGTAAGTGTGGCATTCAGGCTATTAATCGATTTATCTGACATTTAATGCTTTTAGTGGATAAGTTTGTGTTAACGTACAAGTATGCTACGGCACTAGTGACCATGCACAAACAGGTCACACAGTTTAGGCAATCGGAAAATGCACGTGATGACACTTGCCATTTGGGGATCTCCTAATAAGTCTGATAATAATAACGTGTAAGCTCTGTGTAGAGGTACCACTCCCGCTTGTCAATCATCCATGGCTAATCCTATCTAGATCAATGCTGTCAGATCTTACTTTTTGTGCAATTATCCTCTTGTTTGTATCCCTATTTAATTCCTGTCATGTTCACCTGCTCAAGTCAATCAAAAAGTAAAAGCATATACTTCTTTTTTTATATTGGATTATTTTACTTTTAAAACCAAAATTGCTACTTTCAAAAATATGTGTCGGATTGACGGAGTAGTTTTTAGGTTGCAGCTTAATGACGATATTCAAAATCTGCTCAGCACTGGAAACCCATGTCAAGGAATACGCTCCAAACACACACACACTGATTCCAACAATCCACAACATTAGTATACATGATTGCCAATGCTCCAAAGAAATGACAAACTGTATGTGAGGCACTAACATATTTGTTCTTTGCAATGATGTTCAATCAAACAGCAAGACAAGCTGTATGCATGGTGAGATTTCAGCCATAGATACCTTATTATCTACATTAATGCATATATGATTTCCTACCCCAGCCTCATATAACCTTTTGTTGCATCAAGCATTTCCAATGTACACTCTTGTACCATATCTCCCTATGAGTCATCTTTGTTATAGACAATTGTTTCTACATCAAAACAAACATCCCAACCCTAGCCAGAAAGCAATCTATCCCAACCGCACGCACATTTCATCAAGACCCATATTGAGTGGTGTCGACAGTATACTGGCAGTGCAAGAGGGCTTCAAAAATGAGCAGTGAAAGAAATATGCAGAGGTCCTGCCCTTAATTTGAACATACATACTTCTGCATTTACAGAAAAGGGGGTGGAGAGTGGGGGTTATTGTCTGTGCTTTGGTATGTGTCTAGTCTTTGGTTTTTCACAGCAGGAGAGGCAACAGCTGTTCATTTGGTGCTGCCTGCACCTCTGTTGACCTCATTTCCGTCTGCGCGGTTACTGAGACAGTGGAGAAATTAGTTGTATTACCCACTCCCTGTTGTGGTGGGCCTAGCTGTGATTCTGTCCAGATTCTGTCCATTACTGTGCCCCCTCTGTCTTATTAGCCTCGACACACTCACTAACATGCCAAATCACTGCTTCGTTTGGCGGCCGTGTGCCTCCACTCAGAGAAGAACAGACGAGAGGAGCACAAGACTTGACAGCAGATGGCTGGTGGTGCGGGTGACAAAATGTGGTTGTACAAAAAGAGCAGGATAAACGCATGCTGTCAGGATATGGACTAAACATCAGGGAGATGTGTAAACAAATGCAAAAATTGAAATGTGCTTGTAACTGAAAATCTTTTGAATATATGTTTTGCAGAAATGTGGGTGACACTTGTATTTTTGCTCCCATTCACTATTATTTCAGTATAACTGGACATTGTTTCTTGCAAAGATTTTTGTAATCCTGATGAAAAAGGTTTAGCATTGGTTTATAAAAATACCATATCTATGAGATCTAACCCTCTAATTTGATTGTGTTCGATAAATAAATCAAATTGATTTTAGGGATTGGCTGATTTAATTCAGAGAATGGGTACTGGGTCTATATATAATGGGTATTAGTAAGCATTATCTCGTCAAAATGTGATTAAAGAACACAATTGTAGGCTGTCACAACATCAAAGTGTCTTCCTGTATAAGTACATACTCCAGCTACTTTTGCATTTTTTTTGGGATCTATATTAGTAAGTACATCACAAAATCTAAGGGCTTAAGGTTTTCAGCCTTTCTCCTCCGTTTGCCATCCAATAGCAAGAATAACAACTGACATGTCCTTTTTTAATATTCACTTGCAACACAATGGTGGCCTCAGTCATATTGATTGAGCTGATTTAAAAGTACCTGATGCAGGGTTTCTCTAATCCGCAGGGTCTTTTAGGAGTCACCTGGTCTCACAAATGTGGTCTTTTAAAGGAGTATAATGTGTTCTTAAATTATTTTATTGATGGGAAGGAGCATGGCCCCAGCAGGTACCCTTACAAACAGACTTAACATGCTGTGAAAGGGTCAATTTGGCCTCCATTTTCCATTTCTTCATTATTTGAATTTGGAGTCAAGCTGAGTAGCTCAATGGGTTTCAGCAAACTTCAGCCTTGAACGCATTTAACGTTTTTCCTGACTCCTCACAGAGAACTAAAAAAATATGTTTAATTGTAGAGGCATTTCTGTTTGTTTTCATGTGAAACTTGGATTTTCCATGAGGGTACATGCTGCAACTACTGGCTGTGAAAGCACTTACTGTTTAACACCTTTGTTTAAACAAAATCACTATAAAGGCTTAAAATCTCTTCACGTGTGTTTGATTATAGTTGCCACGTTTAAATTGAATGATTTAACTTTTTTCTATGCAGTACACTGCCTATTCAATTATGTTATGAGAGGAAAAAGACAACATTGAAGTAATGAGACAATAGGTGAAAAAAAATTTTAAAACGTCTTTCATAGACTTTTTATGCACAATAGAATAATAAACCTCAAAACGTGGAGTGCTAATCAAATACTTGATCACAAGAAGAAGATGTAGGACTGTGTACATGGTCATTTACAATCTTTTAAAATGGTGAACAGGAAGTAAAAAATAAATGCTTGTATTTTTGGGTGATAAGAAGATTGATTTATCAATCGATTGATTTTCAAAAAATTACAAATAGCAAATTGACACATATATAAATATTAACATAACATGGCAATCTGGCCACAGAAAGAGCAGTGTTCCAACACAAAACAACAGCCGGTGGGGGAAAGACATCTTGTCTTTTATATTCTGAAAACTTCACCCTGAAAAAGGCTGATTAAGGGCAAATGGAGAAAAGGGTATGTAACATTTCTCCAATCAAATGGGCGCTGTAAAAGGTTGACAACTAATTGCATTGCTGTTTGCATGACCGCTTCATAAGTACATGAAAGCTTCTTTCAAATGACAGGTTAAATTGCATTTTCAGTAACATTTTAAAGGTCCATGCAAGCACTCTGCTTTAATAAAGCCATCCGTTAGTTGTAAATGACTCCTCTTTTAGACTCCATTAGGAAGTTGAGCGGGGAACGTTTCGTCATAGGATTCAGAGTCAATAGGCATGTAATCAGGAAGTTCAGAGTATGCGGCCACCACTGAAGGGGATAATTAGAGAAATTGCCTTATGAACTGGTTAATTACTGACTGTTGGCCCCTGATTCTTCCCAAAGTGGCACATTTGTTCCTTAGTCACCATTATGCTCCTGATTGACAGAGTAGAATCTAGGAGGGAGGGGGTGTGTTAGAGGGAGATGGAAAAGAGGCAAATGCACACTCAATTAAATGCTAACTGGGGGTTCCTTTTACAAATAGGAAATAAGTTGGCAGTTTATGTGTGTTATAATAGAGTCATTACATGGAGGCATAATGTCAGAGTGCAGTGGTGCGTATAAAGTCCTCAGAAATTAAATGTGAAAACTGTGTAGATGTGACTTACACAGTAATGCCAAACATTGAGGGCTTAATTGCTCATAGTATGATGGCAGATGGTATATGTACGTCAAGAGTCAGCTTACAAATTAATATAGATAATCTGGATAGAATAAGAATCAAACAACAAAGTATTTGCCATATTTTATAAATGCAAAAATGATGCTATACGTTCCTTTACTCGTTGTTCAAGGTTAGGTTGAGGCTTTGCAAGAAATGTATTTAATATCTGAGTATCTTAAATGTGTCTGTAAACTACCATATACACATTAAGTTTGTACATTTAAATGTGTCTGCATTCATCTATATTTATTCATCTACAGTTTATGGGTTATCAAGACTTCAAAAGCATTATGATTTATTCCAGAGTAAAGCAATTGAAACATTTAGATAAGCTATAACTAACCTCTTCTGGATGATACAAAAAGACTGCATTTGGACTATGGGCCAAGCCTATATGTAAGCTTTCAAAACAATCTGTTGTGCCACCCAATTTACTGTGCTGTCTGAGCAAAATGTTAATACTTAGGAATTATATGCACTAATATGAAAATTCAATATCAGCATTGCCAAAAGACTACAAACATTCGTGTTAGTTGGACTGTCAGTTTGAATATCAAGAAAAATACAATTTCATATAACAAAACCATTTTAGTAAGCAAATGCATGAGCCAATGTTTTTTTGGTGGCTTGTTAAAATAGGTAATCTTCAGCTAGCTGTGGATAATAGAAATATCAATAATAACATTGAACGTGCGTCTCTCTCACAATTCATGACCTACAATCAATGCAATGCCATGATTTGGGTATTAGATGGTAAAACTACTGTCATTTTTCTTTTAGTTTTCTGGCAAAGGCTTCTTGTTCACACCTGCTCTCGTTAAATATGTCTAAGATGCAGGAAAGAGGGGGCGCTATGGCGCTTTATTGTGTATGATTTTCAGAACAACTGGGAAGTCAGTTAAACCAATATCATGGTTCAAATCCTAAAAGCAACCACATAAATATCACATTGTTTTGGTGCTCAACGAAATACATATTGTATTGTTTACTCACAGGAAATTAAATAAATAGTGTAAATTTAAATAACATTAATTGCATTTCATTATTATTCATTATAAGAGCCTTATCTGTCTACATAACTTGGTTACCATTCGAAAATTGTCTTTCAACAATGCATTAGATTACAAGATTTCCTAATAATTTTTTGTAAAATATGTATTTATTTATTGTAGTTAGGATATACATATTTGTAAAGGAAATACTGTATAGTAATAAGATGAAAATTACAAAACAGTGACTTAAATCTAGCTTAATTATCTCATCATATGCCAACAAACAAGTTTTACCATCTGATTGCATTATTTATTTATAAAGAATCCAATTAACACACACAAATCCTAAAGAAACAGAATTCTGCTACCTCATTCTAAGAAGGAATTAGAGTCTTTAATTGTGCTAATGCAAAGCCCCCTACTTGTGTTTGTGAACATGACACCTATTGCCAAACTTTATTCAAAGTATCTCTAGATAAATTATACACTTTCTTTTCGAGTCCTTTTGATATGTTAAAGCTGACTTGTTATTCAACATCAAACAAATAACTTTTGTTAGTTTTAGTGCTCTTATCCTACATTTGTATCTCTAACAAATCATGTAACACACAGTACCAGCGTATGACATTTATAAACACATTATCTGATGTTATGAAGTGTCAACTTCATGTATCTGTGAAGAATATCTTAAGAATGTGTCTTAATGTAGATTAATTTTAAAATTAATCAACAATTCTGTAGGCTGCACTTGGTACTAGCCATGTGTGTTGAGGGTCATTCATCAAACTTCACAACAAAAGACTTGCAGTTTCATGTGCGCCTCCCCCAATTTGTTCCTATGTGCTTATCTGCTTAACACCCAGAAAAGATTCTGAGGAGCGGCAGCAGGGACTTGAGGAAGGTTTAAGGAGCAATCCGGAGGCAGGAAGGCGTGCCACTGCCAGGGTTTTGAGCACAGGTTTTCTCACTGATGCAACGGTAATCCACCCCACATGAATCCTGGTACCCCCTAGGTACTGATGGTGAATGTGCAAAAGGGGTCACGCCAGACTGCACCCGAACATCCTGGTCTAAAAGCAAGACACCCTACCCACACTCAGTATGGGTGTACCACACAATATAACCCCACCTAAACCACACACACCCACACATCCCTGTCAATGGATGTGTGTTCATTGACCCACGATGACCCGTCCATTCTGACAACAACAAAAGTGGGAGAGAAAGGGGCATCGGATCACACACATTTAAATCAACTGGGTGGGTGCTTTTATTCATTTGATACCCACGGGGGTGTATACTGACAATATGCTTAGCTTATTATTTGCCCGCCTCTATATAAAGAAGAAGTGGCTGTTGTGACAGCCATGGAAGTTATTAGGCTTCAATGATTTTTGAAGTTGCTTACAAGGGTTTCCTTGTTTCTTCCACAGTTTGTAAATGTGTCAATGTGAAATTAGATTGAACGGGAATAGAGGTGAGAATGAGGTTTTAGTAAACGCAAACACTTATCATGAAGGTTGATGATATATTAATATATTTAATATAATATATTTAATATAATGATGATATTAAAACTACATTTGACACAAATTTGTGTGCTGAGACAAGTTATACAACAAGTACAAGTTATACTATCTGCGTAACAGGTCATCATTATTTGACATCTATCCTCAGAGGTTTAGTGAATTTGGCAAGTGTGTGCTCTTTTTAAAAAACACTCATATCACACTACTTGCGTACTTCGCTTGCTGATTATGTTTCACAACTATAGTTTTGCGAACTTTAAATAAGAGCCCGAGCATTTGAAATGTTTCATAAAAAGAGAGTGCTCTGGAGGCAGAGGGTCCATGTGCCCTGTCGTGGGAATAGAGGACCACGGTCCTCCACGACTGTGGGACTCCCTGTCGGTACCGGGGCACTGCCGGTGAGCTGGCATAAGCCTGCGGATTAACAGGCTCTCGTTCCTCACTTGAGCACTGGCTTACGGCCACTGAGAAAGGCCTTCACTTCCCCAAGCCACCCCGGCAGATGAGGCAGCAGCCTCTTTTTCTTCTTGCTCACCTAGAAGGAGCTAATGACCAGCGCGAACTCAATTAACAACATGTCCGACCCAGCCGGGGGTCGATGCAGTCACTTGTTTGGTGGGCCTTAGGGATCAACCTGTTCATGCGGAGCAACAGCGAGACAACAAGGGGGACAAGGCGGCATCTGCCACTATACAGATTTACTTAATTGGGTTTGACTCCCACAATTACAGGGCAATAATGCTCTTTTCAGTGCAAACAAGTCAAAGGCGGTAGTCACAGTAGTTGCAATGTAGACCTACTCCCACATGTGGTATAATATATACTGTCTTTCCCCTGCGGAAAAGAGAGAGGGAAGGAGACAGGGTGGGGATTGCCGGTGGACTGTGGTTAAGCAGTAGTTATTGAGTCCTTGATAGGACCCCAGGAGACCAGGGGACCAACAAAGGCAAAATTAATGGACAAGGCGCGATGAGAATGTCAGTGCAGTGGGGGGCTGGTATGGCCTTTGAGCTGCCTTCTGACGCCTGTGTGATCGTGCTCTCCTGAGTACTTCAACAAGGCTTTACCTGTTTGTTTGTGTATGAGGCTGAAATGTATTTAGGGGGTATTGTTATTGTGATGGCTCTCTGTTCAGATTAGTCACCACTTAAAATAAGAAGGACAACCCCAAATGTTTACCTTTCACTCGTCTATTTAAGACAATATCTACTATTTCTCAGTTAAAAAGGTCATCGAGCTCAATAATGAACAGCAGAAGGATGGTATATCCGGATAACCTGGAGCAAAAGCCGCAGTTCACAAATTATTCATTATTCAAGTATAGCATGCTATCAAGTGAGCAAGAAATGCTTTGGAATTAACTAACTATGGGACATGCTTACTTTTGAATCATCAAAAATAATAAGAAGACCACGAACAGACACAGACACAAAAAAAGTTTCCATTTTTGGCAGACTTCTGTGCGCCCAGCCATCAGTCATTATTAGCCATAATAATGTCCATTTTGACACTCTAGAAACAAGTCTTGGCAAATAGCCCTGGGAAGAGATGTTCCATAGTGCAAGATGGCTTTTTTCTAGTATAATTTTGTTCTGAAAATTACGAAACAGAGGCAGGTATAATGTGTGAAGTCAAGTTTGGTGAGAGAGAGAAAATTTAGAGCTGTGTGCCACCCTAATGGATACCCTTGCAGCTGGGAGAAAATGGGACTCAATAATGTGTCCTTAATGTCTGCCAGCGGTGTTTCAGGGAACATATCAGAAGAAATGTCCCCTGTCATTTCTACAGGAAATCACTTAATGGGACGGGCAATTCTTGACAAAATGGACATGCACTGATCTATTTTGAGGCTTGACAGATGGAATGAAACTTTGCCTTGTGAGAAAAAAGGTAGTAAGGTACAACAGGACAAACAACAAACAAGAAAAAAAACACCTTTCTACACTCCATTCAGCCTCACTGCTGTGTGAGTGGGTGCGTGTGTTTGTGTTTGTGTGTGTGAGAGAGAGTGTTTGTGTGCACCTTAAGTGCAGACAGTGACAGGAATTTCAATTATTCAATTAAGGATGGAAAATGAAAAGACTTAAGTGTTGTGATTTCTGCAGTCATTCC
This sequence comes from Galaxias olidus, assembly GCA_026901105.3. Taxonomy (NCBI): domain Eukaryota; kingdom Metazoa; phylum Chordata; class Actinopteri; order Galaxiiformes; family Galaxiidae; genus Galaxias; species Galaxias olidus. Next base: position 435,195 of record JAPMUY010009769.1, read on the forward strand.
TAGATCAATCTAATGTGCGCTCACATTGGAAATCAACCAAGATGGAAGACGGGAGAGTGAAGCAGCGTCTTCTTTAATCATGCAATTAAAATGGCAAATTAGTTTCTTGATATATTCATTTAAGTGGTTAAGTAGAAAGCCTTCTCTCCCCATCCACATAGCGTCTCGTGTGTATGTGTGTGTGTGTGTGTGTGTGTTTTCGTGTGTTTGTGTGAATGTGTCTGCGTATATTTAAGGTGTGTGTGTGTGTGTGTGTGTGTGTGTGTGTGTGTGTGTGTGTGTGTGTGTGTGTGTGTGTGTGTGTGTGTGTGTGTATGTATGTGTGTGTGTGTGTGTGTGTGTGAGTGTGTGACAGCGGCATCCACATGCTCTTTTGATTAGGGCTGCTATTTAAATGCTGAGAAAATGCTGAAAGCATTTGCAGAACAAATTAGCCAACCGAAAGCTTGAAAATTAAATTCCAAAGAGTTGATTTAGGCATTTAGGCAAAGCGTGGCTGGAACTTACATAATTGAGAAGCATTTTACAGGCTCTCGTCAACAGCTTTTAGACACCAATATATTTTTCTAGCCTTATATCGTGCATGGAAGAAAGAGAGCACAAATGACTAATGTTAGGTAAAGTCATCATTCCTAACTTTATTTGTCAAGGCCAATATGATAAGGTAAAACACTTCTTAGCAAAAGAAAATAATGCCTCCAACAATATGGCCTGACAAATGAGCAACAATGGGCATATTTTTAAATATCCCAAGTTTTATGAAAAACTTATAGTTTCAAGAGTCTATTGTTTGCAAGCCAGTGACATTACAACTGGCATATGAGGTTGGTTATTACAACTGGCACAGGAAGACTTTTTTTACAACTGGCAAATTTTGTAATTGATTGTGTCAGTACAGAGTTTTTATTTGCCCCAATTCAGTTCCTTACCCATGTTCATACATAAATGTGTGCTTTCCTTAACAAAAATCATCTGTCAAAAGATGGGTGGGTTCAAGGAAGATAGATTTGCTCTTCCATCACAGTGGCATATTGTCTACTTTGATGGCGCCGAAGGAGGATATCAAATGCCCTCCCGGCTGCTCGCTTGAAAAGGACGAAAATAGGTAGTGGTCTATAAAAATGAAGTTAGAAGTAAGTACGGCACTCACATCTCGGGGAGGAAAAATCCTTTTCCTGGGGCATTTTGTTGTTGTCAATTGGTCTGAGCAACTTGCTGTAATGCAGGTAATGGAGCTACTCTTCTGCCTTTCATCTTGGGGGTTAGTGTGTGGTGAGGCAAGGGAAAGCTCAGCATGAGAGAAGAATCAGACACCACACACGTATAGCGGGACATAAGGGGGAAAGCAAAACCATTCTTATGAGCACTGTATTAGCATAACATCCATTTTTTGGACAGGTTTGTGGATTGTCTCCATTAATTAACAACAGTATCAATTTCAAGGCAATCTGTAATGCCTTCATGTTTTCACATCCTTCTTAAGTCCCCTCCTTTGTATTAATTGGTAGTCAGGAGTGAGGACCAAAGCTTATGACATGCACTGATCTACAAAAAACTATTTTTAACGGCAAAAAAGAGATGGACATAATCGCAGTATGAGAAATAAGAAAGGAAATGATAAGAAATAGTTGTGCAGCTGGTCCTCTGATCTGATGATCCACTTGCTTATTATAACAATGAATAATAACAGATTATCATTTCAAGTACTCAATCCACTCAAACCACTCACTAATGGCAAACCCCACTCCACATTAGACAAGGTTACAAAACGTAAGCTAATAGCAACATGATAAACCTAATTATATGAACAACTGCTTATAGCAAATGTCAAAAACACGTAGTTTGTATCATTATTACTGCGTGTTTGTTTTGAATATTTCAGGAGTTGTTAATACTGCAAATGTGATGCCTGGTCTGTTCATTTCTATAGCCATTTCAGCCTTCCACTTTCAATCAAAACCATGCAGTCATCAGTATTACTTCAACCTGCCAGCTTTGGCCATTTCTGTTTTTTCAGCAGATTCCCAAATGACAAAACTAGTGCCTGCTGATTGGCTAGCCTTCTGCCTGGCCCTTTGTCTCGGCCTTCCGTTTGTTCTATCTCTCGTTCCTCTATTCACCAACTCAAACGCTAGTGCTATTAGCCTGCTGGAAATCTGCCTGTCTTAGCATTAAAGGGCCTCGTTGTGTTTTGGTCAAGCCTCCCAACTTTATTACAGAGTCACTTCGTCATTACAAACAGGGTCAATAAAGGTACGTTTGTCTGTAAATATTACATTTTATTAAATATTTTATTTAATCACATTTTTGTATGGTATTTAGGCAGTTTTAACGTCAAAGCTTCTACACTGAAGCTCTTTAAGGGGCATGGGCAAGTGTTGAATTTAAGTAGCCAATTCAACAGAGCACAGAACCCAGGTTTTGTACTAAGAATATGTTTAAAAATATATCTTTAATTTAAAGGGAGGAAAAATACTTAGAATAAAGTCATGACTCCTTAAACAATTCAAACTGTCTGTTGGGAGATTTAGACATCACATAATCTGTGTGTCATATGGATTAATCATGCTATCTTTGTTATGAGAAATACATTTCAATTGTAGTCTGCTAAATCAGTTACTGCTGAGATTGGTTACCTAAAGGTAGAAAGGACTGACTGACTGAGTTTTAAAACAAAGTTAAACATGGTGGCAAATGAACAGCATATACTGTCAGTACTGTCATTTACTGGTTTGGTCAGCAAATCTTTAGACTCTACACGTTACCAACGATATAATGTATCATTAGTCAATAAATCCTTTTAGAGAGTGGAAACGTTGTGCAGTTACCTGAAATATGGAAAAAAAGAAAAAGAACTCCTGTAGGTTGCCCTCTTCTGGTCAGTGGTAAAACACAGAAGTATACGGTAGAACCAACAGGTCTATAATGTATCTACAAACATTTTGAAACAGGAAAAAATATTCTTTAACATGACGTATTTAAGAAATGTTTATGTATATACGAAAATCATGACCAGATAACATATGAAATTTATAAATGTATGTATGCAATCTCCATAGAAATGGAGTGCACATTCAGTTTTTTTTTTTGTTTTTTGTTTTTTGTTGAAAATCTAAATGTATTTACTGTATGAATATTTTTTTTTTTTGGACATAATCTACCTCTTTGGGCAATCAATGAACAAAAAGAATAGAGGATGTTTTTAATCAAGCAGAGCGTTTCTGACATTCAAAAAAAGACAACTCGCCATTATATTAAAACTACTAGACTCAATAATTGATTCATATCTCCATATCCATTTATCGATGTTTCATAAATACAAATCATGTTGATCGTATTCTTTTCTCGCAAATTCATGTCAAATTCATGAGAGATACAGAATTGTTGAAGAATAGTGCCCGCAGGTGGACCAAAGAGTAATAAATATATCAAATATCAAAGTTGCCCTGGAGAAAGGCGCAATTGAGGCTGAGGTCTCTATAAAGTGCCTATGTAGGGCATCTCCTCTGTGACTGATCTCCTGGAGAACAAAGTAGACCGAAGACACACCCGTAACCCCAAATGCTCTAGCCAGTGGAAATAATGTGTTCATTACAATGCAATTACCAACACTTAGGTCCTCTCTCCCTGAAGTGTATGTGTGTGATGAGAAGAGAAGTGTGCCGTGGCTGACCCCTTGTGCTAAGTGACCTTATATTTGTGTGTCGGTGTTGGTGTGTGTGTTTGTGTTTGTGCATGTCTGCAGGTGCAGGATGTACAGCTTTATGGGTGGAGGGCTGTTCTGTGCAGGCGTTGGGAACATCCTCCTGATTGTTTCCACGGCAACTGATTATTGGATGCAGTACAGGCACTCCAACAACTACATGCATCAGGGCCTGTGGAGATACTGTATGCCGGGAAAATGCTTTACACACAATGACAGCATTGGTAAGGACAAAGTAAAGCCCCTACAATATACAAGTGGTGGAAGTTCTTTTGAACGTTCAGTGTGTTTTACTGGTGCTCGAATAAGAAACTGTCACTTATGTATTCTGATGTATTCTTGTCAAGCAACAAAGTAATGGCCTAAAATCCAAAACCATGCCCAATCTTTATCAAATTGGTCAGTTTAAGTGGAAAGTCAGATTTAAGCCATCTATTAACAACCTTTTTTGACTGGTGCTGACATTTTACCTTTTCTACAGCCCACTTGGATGCCACACGTGCTCTCATGATCCTTTCCTTACTAGCCTGTTTCATTGGCATCATCATTGGTATTATGGCTTTCATCCACTACTCCTCCTTTGACAGGTTTGATAAAACCTTTGCTGCAGGCATATTGTTTTTCATCTCATGTAAGTCACATACTTTTTTAAGTTAATTTGGCTTCTTTGTGCGCTGCTTCACTCTTTTTCCTGTTCACAATGAGTTGTGTTTATTCCTCATAGTCCAACACTATCAGGCTTAAAACAGTATACTTTGACTTTATATTCTGACATGCTATGCTATCAATCATATGTCTACCTGTCCTTTCAATACCATCAATTGGAAAAAAACGTAAACAAAAAAAGTTGTTCAAAACTGCAGCAATTCACTACTTTCTTCTTCCCTCTTAATGAAAAATTATTAATGTGAATTACATTTCTGAAAACTAAAGCACTGCTTAGGGCATTTAACAATCAGAACAGTTAGTTAAGATACCATTCTAAAGCTGTACTATTCAACAACTATGATATTTTGGGGAATCAAATCAATTCACTCAAATGGTTCAATTGGTTTGCCGACATTGCACACATTATCTCAGATCTACCCCCAAAGATCTATCTCCACAGATGATTACATTGAAACTATCTGCCATCCAACAGATATTTAAAGTAATTTATTTATTCTCTCTTTCCTCAGGCTTTTTTGTGTTGCTAGCAATGGCTGTTTACACTGGTGTGACAATTAATTACTACGGGAAACGCTATGGAAACTGGAGGTTTTCCTGGTCCTATATTATTGGATGGGTATCAGTGGTGCTCACCTTTTTCTCAGGTAAAGTTCAATAGGCTTATATGTGGCCATGTTTTGTACATTTTGTAAGCTGTGTATGATGACTACATATATGTTGTGTGTTCATAGATCAGAAATAAGGTTAAAAAATGTAGATGTGCAATTTATTATGTCTTTCTAATCTATTTCCTACGTGGCAAAAAGATAATTCAATATTGTGATAAAACACCAAATGAGTAAAGGCATGTTTTGTAATGGCCTACCAACACAATAACACATGGTTTGATATTGGACATAAAAAAAACTTTACAAAAACGCACCATTTTAGGATTTTAGTATTGTTTAGAATCTTCCCATATTGGTACCTAATAGTCTATTTTAATTAGCACTGTTACTGAGTAATGCAAGACCATATGTTATGGCTGTAGTTGTAAGAGTTTTAAATCCTCATTTGAATGATTTTGGTCAATCTAAATTGTAAAAGACGTCTACTCTTCCATCATAGGTATATTTTATATGTGTGCCTACCGAATGCATGAATGCCCCAGAAATACAAATTCGCAATAGAAGACCTGCAACATCAGAAGAAAGGCATGCAAATGTTTTCACTAGATTCCAGTGCCAATGTGCACCCACTATTTTCTGGAACATGGCATATAGAATTGTAAGTGATTTAAATAAAATATGTTGTGGAAGCATGTCTCTATTTGCATATTTAATATTGGAATGTAAAAACTCATATGCAATAAGGTAAACTCTTTTACCAATTTTTCTAGACTATTGTGTCGGTATTTAAATAATATTTTAATCATTCTTGACATTATGGAATCAGTCAAATAAACAAACTAAAGTGCAATGCTTATGTCCAAACACTAGATGTGATTTTATCTATTTAGGGGTAAGGCAACAAAAATATAATAAAATTATTAACTTTATGATTAACAAAAGCTCCTCTCATGTAACAAAATAATAGGCCTAGTAGTAAGGATAAAGGCTAGTTGGGGGCTTGATAGACTGCCTTCCTTCTGGCTAAGTGAAATGCTGCCAAATGCACAAGACTACAAGGCTATACAAGGCTCTCATCAGAATCTGCCACTAAGGAGTGACGCACTGCTTTACTTCTTCAAAATGTACTTGATGAAATGGCTTGTAAAAGCTGCTTAACGCCATAGAAAGGATCTATTGACTGTCAACGCAAAGAGGATTTCATCCTCATTTGTTCATTTAAGTTCTAATTTTCTTCTAAAAGCAACTAGTTACCCATATGCTTTCTTTGAGAAATTAGCAGGTGCATCAACAGCCAAGATATTTTTTGTCAGTTACGTTTTCTATTGCTAGTTTAGCACATGGAGATAAGATACACTCCTCCATTTTAGATTTTGGAGAACAGTGGTATAACAAGCTATACATTGGGGACAGCTAGATAACGAGTCCAAATAAAAAATATTGGAGCATGGATTTTATTTTTATTATTTTTCAGATTTAGATTTATGTTAAAGTAATAATACAGTTCCCTAATTCAACCTGCAGGCTCATGCATATGGAGGAGGTGGCTTAGATTTGGCCCAATACCTTCTCTCATCCACTAGGTAATTAATTTGTTCTGCCCACCTGGTCAAATGGAAATCCTGTCCTCGAGCCCAAGGAGTTTTACTCCCGCTGTAACATCTTTCCTAATTGCCTAATAGCATTGCAACACGAATTCCGCCTACATTAAAACACTTTCCCGTTAACAACCATGATTGGAAATGTGATGACAACACGATATCAACAAATTACTGTTTCTGTCTGTCTAAATGGTTTAGGAGCAGCCACTTCCACAGTCCCAGACTCAAATACCAAATTACAGCCATTTCAGAAACGAATTACTTGACAGACTTGTAGCTTCGCAACTACTTGTTGCAAAATTATATTTAAAAAAAAGTAATCTGCCTTACTTTTGCTGTTGGCTCGAAATTACGACGAACCATCATCATATGCCAAACTGCATAGTTGTATTATTAGCTGCAGAAGTAGTTGTCGTATAATCTCACCATATACTCATTATCATTGGCATTATCATCCTCTAATCTTTACCAAAGGTTTTGTTTTGTTTTTTTTACAAAAAAACAAGCAATAGTGTAGGCTTTAAAATATTTATTATTTTAGTTTGTGAATGATTTATAGCTGTAGTTTAGTATAGCGTTTGTAGCCGTATTGGATAGCCTACTGATAACCTTATCAGCAAGAAGAGGGTTCCGCCAAAGTGAACCCAAGTTCGACTCTGACGGCAACCAAACAGGCTCCCATGGAAAGGCTTCAGCACCATGGTGAGCGACCCTCCCTCTCCGCTGCCGTCACTTCAAATTAATCCTTATACAGCTAATGCCATTCTCCGCCCAACAGTCGTGCTATTGGCTGATACAAATCAATTTCACAATCTGTAACAGCCTCTCTTTTTGGATAAATAGTAATCTACCTCCCACTGAATTAACACTTACTGTTGCTAAACGAACACAGACATCAATAGATTACGAATTTTACAGTTTACAGTCTGCTCCAAATTGCATCATAACCTTGCGGATTTATTAGTTATTTAGAATTCTAATATGAATTTAAATTACACCTCTCCAGTGGCTCAGCTGCCAACTCAGAGGTCAACATCGTTCTTTATCGAAGATATCTTACTGCACAAACCCAAGCCCCTGAGAGAGGTATTTCACTCGCCGTTTTCAAGTTCTCTTGCATCACGAATGCCTCTTCTCGAATATGGATATCCACTGATGCCGACGCCAATTTTAGCACCACATCCACATCATCCTCTCCATAAACCGGAGCATCACCAATATTTCTTCACGTCTGGTAAGTGCATAGCAATATTTTACTTTTGGCACTCAATATAGGAAACAAAATCAGTTAAATAGGTTGTGAATCATTTACAAAATCTACACACGCTGCTGGAGTTTTTTAATTGGCAAATGGTTAATATTTTTATTGCTAGAATTTTGTAAATAATTAATCGTAAATTGTAATTATTGATGGCCAGTTTGTTGTGCAAGATTATTGTTTTCCTGAGCCTCAGAACATAAGTCTTAAAAATGTATGTCATGGAAAAGCTGTTTATGTCTGCCTCGCTACAACAGATTATAGGCCTATATTATGTGTTAAATATTAAATTTATTGATAAAGAAGATTTTATTTTCATGGAACTTTTTTTATTTCCCACAGGGATGCAAATGCCAGCGTTATTTCAACATCATCCAGAGTTGCCTGGTAAGCATTGCCGACGCAGAAAGGCAAGAACGGTTTTCTCTGATTCGCAATTATCTGGGCTTGAAAAGAGATTTGAAGTCCAGCGGTATCTGTCTACACCAGAACGAGTGGAATTGGCAACCGCACTTAGTCTTTCAGAAACGCAGGTAGGAAACGAAATTATTAATAAAGTTCAAACTCGTAGTCAAAATAGATTAGTTGCTTAGCATTAGTTGAAACTGCTTACATTTAGTTTTAAACTTTTGTTGCACAGGTGAAAACGTGGTTTCAAAACAGACGGATGAAGCATAAAAAGCAACTAAGGAAAACACAGGACGACCAGAAAAATCCAAGCGACATAGATAGATCTATTGAAAACTCAAGTGAAAGTGAATTGAATGAAAAAAACACTGACGATATTAAAAATGCAATTGAACCAGACTCATACATGCTCGAGGAAAACGAGGATGATGTTGACATCGAGGATGATGTTTGCTCACCGGAGCATTTACTATAGCAAAAGCGGCAAGTTTTTATAAAAATAATTGTAAATAACTTAATGATGTGTCTTTTCCATAACAAATTATTTATAGTTTTTTTAACTGAATGTTGATAATGCAAATATTTATTTAAGGCCTTGGCCTAGCTATACGAAATATGTTTTCATGTTGGTTTTTTTCACAGAGAAGTTAAAACAGTTCACAAATGCGTTTATTGATTGTGTATTAGTCGAAAGAATCGTATTATTCTTAAGACATTGTTGTTAAAATAATACTTGTGTTATTAATAGGATTATTTAAAATAGGTATAACCATACATTTGTCGTAGGCCTAAATCAAAACCTCAACAGCAACTGATACATTTTGACATTTGAAGCATATAATTTAAAAGGCCATCTTAAATGTACATAATGTAAATACATAGCAATCAATCGAATCTTTCCTTGTGCATTTTCGTTTGATAATTGAAATTGGTACAGTTAATATATTGCTACTGTATTTCTGTTGCACTGCGAATTGATCCTTCACCTTCAACTGGAATGGACATTTGTTTAACTTACACAATAAAGTGCATGTTACAACTACTTAATCCGCAATTATTTGAAGTATTGATTTATTGTATTGTCTTAAATATTGTTGTATTTAATTGTTCATGTTTTTCAAGTTGCCTTTACACTGAACAATGTAATTGGTGGCTGAACGTATGTCGGTATAGTAACTATTATTTTAATCTTTGCTTATTATCCTCCAACATTTTGCATGACAAGACTTTGAAAAACTTTAATCAGACTAGTTTTGCCAGCTTATTATTACAATTATTGCTGTACCAGAACCTGTTGGACAATAGGTCAATCAATAAGATCAACATATAACAAAACGAATTATTTGATAACCAATGTATGATATGGTTTAAAAAATAAATCTGTGGCTAAATGAGTGTAGCATCTGGTAAACACATAAATGTTAAGCTAACAACCAATTTGGTTTTATTCGTTTTTGGAAAATTTGACCACCTGCATGGATGAAGTAGGCCTAGCAGGTTGCTCAGCGTGTACCAAAGATTAAAGTCAGTGGCTGTTTCAAGTTGTAGTGCTGTCTTGGTGGCACTGATCGTGAGCAAGTCATACAGTGATATGGGTACGACAGAGCATTTCTTCCGCAGTTTTGAAGGCCAATTAAGGATCCATGCGATCCCTGGGATATAAACAAGTGTGTCCATGTCACGGATTGTTTGAAACGTCCTGGTGAAAAGCTGATTATAATTGCTATACAGCACAAAGAAAGGCATTGATGTGGTTTTGCAACGTTAATTTGTAAATGAAGCATCGGTGGAAACAGCAACTAATTTAAACATTTAATTTGTTGAGCAATGTTTAGTGAATAAGTAGAATAATTACCTGCTTTGAGGTTTCAATTCAATTTCAAAATGTTATGTTGATTGAGGGTTTTCCTCAAAAACATTCTTATGAAATAGATTTTGATAGTTGTCAAAAGTAATGTTACCATTAATGTGCAACTTAGGCCTAATTTTAAACAGTATCCCGTATATTTAATAAGCATTCAGTATTGTATTATAATTATTGTTTGCGTGACAAACACTGTTATTGTAATGCACTTCAAACTAAAATAACGTTTTATTATTTACTAGTCCTTTTGACATGCATGCACATTGCACAGAAGACTTGTTAGGTAAAACAAAAACAGTTACATATAGGTCTCCATTATGTTTTTGTCAATAAACATAGCCTCCATGTTGTGAGTCTAGCATGCTATGGCTATCTTAAGTTTTTTACTTGTGTGATAATGTTAATGGTTTACCTAAATAGTTTTCTCTTTGGAATCATTCAATTATCCATTAATTATGTCCTTTAAAGGTCAAGTAGGCCTATTACAGTATGTCAGCTATAATTGGTTTTTAACAATACATGAATGAACAATACATCGAATTTTCGATAGCTATTAAATCATATTATTTAACCTTGTAAAAGTTTAGAATCTTAATTTTATTCAAATATTCCGTTAAAAATAATCAAGGAAGTTGATTGATGATCAAGAAAGTCATAAAATAAGCACTTTCAGACTATATAAAATATGATCTTTAAATGGATACGGAAAATTAGAACAGGAGACAACACATTTGTATGCAGCTTTTTAACTGACAGTAATTTCAATGCTCAATAGAAGGTAGTTCTCACTAATCGAGAATGTTTACATCAAGCTATTTTCTCCTCCAAACAGGATGTGCAGCACTCACTCACCCTTTGAAAAGCACCTGAAGTAATTTTCAAAACGTGATTCTGACTAACAGGGAGGAAAAACGTTACAGAGAGAATGGGCTGAGCGGAAGGTGATCAATTAAAAGATTAAGCGTTTTGCAACACATGCACGCATCTGCATTTGGGCCTAATAGCAGGGCCATCAGCTCATTTTCAGGGGCCTACCGAATACTTAATGCACGCTCCTCACATCAAAGCATGTATGTTGGCCCCTACTTACCAATCTGCAGAAAGGGATGCTAATCTATCCCCCTTCATGTATGGTGGTGAGAGACTCCTTCAATTAACTGGATTTCTATGGCAAAAAAAAGAGAAGGGGGAGGATGGGAGCCCAAAAAATGATGCAAAGAGTCCTGGTCTGGATAGACAGCCTTTCACATTAAATCAAAAAGGTTAGTCATTTATTCCCCCCACACATCTGAGGCCTTAACACTAAAAACACAGCGCATCAAAGAGCCCATGATGGGTTAAATAGAGACTATAATCTAATTAAAATATTACATAGGAGTAAATAGCTCTTTGATAATGATCTGAGGGTTCTATTAGAGAAATGGGGTGCTTGAGATCGTTTTATGGGGGCAAATTATCACTTTAGAATTCAGCAAACAAAGTATGCCAGGCTTGAATCGGATGGGCTTCAAAGTGTCTTTATTTCACCCATTTCTGTATTTAAGGACAGATATGGTGGTGGTGGGGCTTTCAGACATAGAACAAAGAGAACAGATTATTCGAGGTAAGCAGTGCAACCAGGTGTGTGAAGTTAAAGGAAACAAATTGAAAATATAGGCAGAAAGCTTTTGATTTTAATGGTACAGTGTTACATTACCAGGATTGTTTGAATATTGAGTGCTTTAATCGCTCAGTGATTTTACCTTCTCATAAGTGTTCAGTATTAATTGAACATTTAGATCATCAGGTCCTTATTGGAAGTCCCTTTAAGTTGAACACAGCATTTGCACACTTTAGAAATGTGTTATCAATCAATTATTAAAGTACCTAAAATAATGAGCCCGATAGATGTCCAATTTCCCCCACATGAATGCCTTGTTAATCAGCAGATCTCCACATGTAATTTAAAAACAAAAAATCCATAAGAAAGGTCATTGCATGATGAATGTTCTACCTTCTTGTAATAAGTTATTTACCACATCATAAAAACATTAAGATATTGATCAAATTTACTTGAGGAGCTCTAAATGTACATTTTGTAGTGCATAAAATATAATAATTTTATTGTTAATAGAGGTACTGTTTCCGCCGTTAGCACTGTGTGTGTGCTAATGGCTGTGTGTGTGTGTGTGTGCGTGTGCGTGCGTGCATGCGTGCGTGCGTGCGTGCGTGCGTGCGTGCATGCACGCGATTGCGTGTGTGTGTTGCTGTCTTGCTGATTAATTCCTGGTGTCCTGTGAGAGCAGAACAGGCCTTGGTCAAACAACATCAACCAATTTGAAGTGGGCTACAGCCTGTTTCTCTTCCTCGTGGCGTTTCCTCAGGAGCTCCAGCGTGGTCATGTTGGACAGGTCCAGGCTGTCCAGGTAGCCAGTGTTCTCTGTCAGGCTCTCCGACCTCTGTATTTCCCTGGTCTTGGTCTGGGATGGCATCTTAGGTCTTGATATGCTCTTAGCATATTCTAAAGCCTAAACACATAGGGTTAGTGGAGAACAGGGTTAGTGGACTGCGCAACTAGCCTACCCAGAAATAAGATGGTGAATCTCCAACTTTGAGGACAATGGCCGTGCTATCGTTTGAAGCTTTTCGATTTATTTGTTTTCTATGAACTCTACAAAAGCAATATGGGAATATAACACACTTCAATTGAGATCAATTTGGATAGATCATGAAATGTATTTCAATTGAAATGGCTTGATTAAAATCAGTTGCTGCAATTTACTCATGCACTTTGCAGAGTAATTTTCTGTAATTGTATGAGAGAAAAAGATGACTGATGGGGCTGACAGATAATGAACAAATTCAGTCAGGGCATAGTGAGCGGGAGCACTTGTTGTGAGACAATGTACTTTGTGAGTGACACATGATTTTGTTCTCTCACACACTTTCCTTGTCATTATCGCTCTTTGTCATCATGTCTCTGCCACACACACACACACACACACACACACACACACACACACACACACACACCTTCATCCTGGGAACCATGTCCCTTCTGTCACTGTGCTCTGGTTTGATGGCTGGCAGAAAGGGAATCCTACTCATCTTCTTGTTCTGCTCGCGAATCACATTTGAATACAGCCTCTGTCGTCTTAGTTTCTCAGCCTGATAGTGGTGAGAGTGAGAGCGCGAGAGAGAGAGCGCAAGAGAGAGAGAGAGAGAGAGAGAGAGAGAGAGAGAGAGAGAGAGAGAGAGAGTACAATGGAGAGGTTTAATTAACTGAGCCATTTCTCCCTTAAGGTCCTTCTCTTTGTATATCCCTCACCAGAGCCACTTCAAGCTACCTGACAAAACCAAATACAACAAACATTTCAGCGGTCCTATCAACATTTACACATCTCATTCACTAATAGGCTGGGCCCTATAGGCGAACAGGCTCAATCTAGTGCAAATTGGCCATCCATGCTCACTTTTTACTCTAAGGGATTAACAAAAGATACATCAGAGCCAAATAGCACTCAACTTCCCAGGCCTACTCTCATTTGCTTTTGTAAATCCAATTTAATCTGTTGAGAATGATATGAGGCTTTAATGAGGAACTGGGACAGAAGGAGGAGGCCAGTGGAAACACAAAGACACCATTGAAGATCATCAGGGAGATTGGGAGTTGTTGGATCTCAGCAAAAGATTGACAATACAGTCACTAACAGCCTGCATGATGTTTAAGCATTTTTACACTTTTAAACAGCATTAACAAATAGAAATGTGGTTCCCTCATTAAACACACATATATAATTATGTTTTATGTTATAATTAGTTTCTTTATATATAATGAATGTGTTTTTTTGTGAAGGAACACACATAATATAATGCATATAAATTCAAACAATATAAACATATTTGTATCTATACTCTTATCTAAGTATTAGTGTTTTGTAGACCATTCAACATGACCTGGAAAAATCCCAGGCTATTAGCAGCAGATTATTACTTACTGTAATTTCATTGGTTGTGTAATCAGGGCCAAGGCCTCCCAGACACACATCCTGCTTCAGACGCTTGTAGTCTTTTAGCGTGTATGCCTGGAAATACACACACACACACACACACACACACACAAACGGCACTGTTAAATAGCAATTTAACAATACGTTGAATAAAATGTTTAATCTTCAAAACATATTGCCTCTCTATCATAACAGTTGCACAAAGATAAATGCATTATGCACCACTATCATGCTGGGCCAAGTGATGGCTGTAACCTTGTGTGGGTGATGTTAGTTGATGAACCCTAGGGGGTGGATTCCTAGTGACAAACAGAAAGAAAAAGAGAGAAAGAGAGAAGGAGAGAGAGCTACAGCCTCTTAATCAGAAGGGGGGTTGGGGGTGGTAAGAGCTTAATCCTAACCGTGCATCTGAGGTGCACTCGAGCAGCTATCCACAATCTGCCCGAGACAAAAGGGGGCTAATCATTCCAGATCGGACTGGCTCCTTTTACGGGCTAAGGTCACTTGTGAATTAGCCATTGGTCATGGACACTACAGGGAGGCTTCTTTTCTACCCCCCTCCTTCCTCCCAAACCCCTAACCCCTCCCCTGTGTCACTCTCGTCGGCTTTCATGCCCAAGCCCACTGGCTGGGCTGTTTTACAAATCTTGCCGGTAATCTTGTCAGACATGATAGCTAACATGGTGGGGTGGGGAGACGGTAGAGAAACATTGGGGAAGGATAACTACATGCTCCCATTAACAGACACACACCGGAGAACGCACATGCCCGACAATCCCAAAGGCATAGAATGCATCAAGTACTTAAATCTATTTCGGGTTCATTTCAGCAACTTTTATGACGCTGATCAATTTGTAATTTGGAGTCGAGACTTTTTCCCATTCCCAGTCTAGGAAGTGGTAAATGCTGAAACCCAAATCTTTATGTTAATTTTGACGAAAGGGGTTGACTTTCTCTATTTCTGACAAGGGCACCCCTGCAGGCCCTTAAGATGGTGAATAAAGAAATCATTAAATGCAAATTGGCTTCTAAGCTGGACCAACTCCGTACAGACAGCCTTGTCTTTCACCTTATCCTAAAACACAGGGCTTTTCAGGGCTCAGACATCTAAGACTTGATTCGTAATCATCATCTCTTAAAAATAAAGTGCATCCTACTGGAATTACACAATCAAAACTTTGTTTTGTGCTTTGACCCTTATTACCATTACTTTTTTCATGAACCTTTATGAGCCCAGTTGAAAAAGACACTTGGTCACCATTTAATCTCCCTTCATAAAAACAAAAGCGATTATTATGAGGTCCATCCGGCACATTTTTTGAGTAACAAAATCTACAACTACGGGATGTAAATGTTTTTGAGTTAGGTAAAAGAGATTAATATATATATATATACTAAAGGTACACAAGTACACGAACATGATATCAACATATGCACCGTCACCTTGTAAGTGACTCTCTCCTTAAGTAGTTTCTGTTTCTCCAATTGTCCCAGGTAGCCATCCGAGCTGCTTCTCTGCATGGGACTTATCCTCTCGGTGGTGTGTACAGTGACCAGATCGGGCGCTCCGGTCATTGACTCGCCTATAGGGGGCAGCAAAGTGTGTGATCTTGACTGCTGAATCTGGGTAGTGTAGAGAGGAGGCCTGGAACTGTCTTCAAGAAGCTGGACATTGGAGCTCCTGTTTAGGTACTCCACAGGAGGTGACTGCCATTGTGGAGTTGGTTGCCTGAAGAGCAGATAAATTTGGATGTTGGTTTGAGTCGAGCTGTATTAAAAGTAAACTCTCTCTTGACATTGCATTACATAAGAATGCATTGACATTTTACCAGATATATTTTAAGTAGAGATGTGAACAATATCAGGCACTTCTAAATTGCACAAGCGAGCACACCTGTATTTTTGTAGTAAACTTAAAGTTTAAATTTTTTTGCATTTATTTTATACTACACAAAGGGAAAATAGGGAATTTAAATTGTTCATAATCTACACCTAGATATGGGGTTGCCAAGATTAGTCAATTCTTTCAAGTATGAAACCTTCCCCGGGAGAACCACTTCTTTTTCAATTATTTTCAAAGGATTTTCAGGACAAAGAGTCTGTTTAGCTTAAGGGACATTTTATTGGAGATTTATCAAGAAGTCTTATATATTTACATCTGCTGACCTTCAGCTGCTGCTGTCTTAATCTGTATGGGAAACCATATAGTAAAATGCACCTTTGCCATCTGTCTGGGGTGTGGTGCCATTGCTGTAGCTGTGCCTTAGGGTCTCCTCCGGGGCACTGTAAGGCATATGCCCTTTCTTGGTGCTCCTGTCCAGATACTCGATCTGAGGGTGCTGGGGACCCCGCGGCTAATGGACCCAAAGCCAGACTCTCCCAACTATCTCCGGGAGTGTGGAGAGGAACATAACGTGGAGCAGATAGGTTGAGGACATGAATGTCAGACCTGTTTTGCCGCTGGGGGTCAAGTAGGTTGGTTAGAGTTGAGACAGTATCTTGGACCTTCTCATGCCAAAAGGGCGAGGTGTTGAGGTTTATGCTGAGGTGTACGATGGGAGAAGGGGGCTGTGCGTTAGGAAAGGGTGGCTGATTTGAGGGAAGGCGTTGGGCTCGTCTTTGAGGCAGGGAGTCGCCAATTGCGCTGCTAGAGTGGTAGGGGTCTGCATGGACCAATGGAGAAGGCTGAGGAAAGAGGTTAGGCTGGGTTCTGGTTGCAAGTCCCTCAGGCGGAGGGCTCAGACAGTTTGCCACCCTGGCATTTACCCCCGGGGCAGGCCCTCTTTTGTCTCTGGATGATATGGGATTTCCATTCCGCTGGGCTTTCTTCTCTTTGATAATCTGAGTGAGCTATAGTGAAGAGTGGGATTAGTGGTTAAAATAGCACATTAAATAAGTTACCATTGTTGTAGAGTTGTACCTTTGAGCATCTTAAAAACTCATATTTGAAACATTCCTAAAATGCGGTACTCACAAGTTATGAACTATTTTTAACAAAAAATTTAGATCAACTAAAAGATTCATCAGCCTCTATTTTCTGTTTGTAAGATCAGCTGCCTTTTCTATAGACCTGCAATGATTGGTCTGGACCTCTTACAAAGCAGGTGATTCTTTATAGAAAAAAGTAATAATATCTGAAGAGCCAGAATGTCAATCGATTTGAAAATGCCTCTTCTTTGATGTGACAAACACTTTGGACTTGAATCATAACCTGACATCCTATATGACATGATTGAGAAGGGTTTCTTTCAAGTAAGCTTCATTTCAGGACTGGTTCATAAGAGGAAGGGATCATAATAAATTCATCTGTTTACCAATCCCGGTTTGTGATATCACCATCCTTTGTGCGTTCTCAGACATATTGTATTAGTCTGGACAGTGTTCTGTAGTAAATTGATGACAAATCCACATTATATCTACCATGTCTGTTTATAGCACAAAAATCTAATATAAACAAGCCATGATGTCAAAGCACTGATAATATTATTTCTTTAAAAAGATTGAATGGAGAAAAATATATCTGTAAAGATATAAGTTAACGGATTCCATATGAATGCGTCAAGCTCAAATACACTCATTATAATTATACCTGAACAAAATAAGAGGGTATCATCTGTTCCTTAATTCAATGTGATAGAAGATGGCAGCAGAAAAATTCCAGCCAAATAAAAATTAGAGATTGTTTCCTTACGTAAGTGCAGCTTTGTGTCTATTGTCATGGTCAGCAGTAGAGAAGAGAGCTTGCATGTAGGGCTGGCGTTCCTCTCTGCATTGCTCATCCAAATTATGTTGTGGGGACTGGGACCAGCGTCTCATGCATTTAATGCCTCTGATTTAGCAAACAGCAGCTTTCCCCATTCTAATGGGAAAATATTTACACTCCTCTGCCTGGCAGCATTTAGGTGGCCGCTCAAGTGCTCAAAATAATGATGCTTCTCCATTCCCCCTCTTTTTCCCCCAGCCTGCCAAGGTTCCTTTTCAAGATGTCTCTCCAGCAGCTCCATTGTGCCTTGACAACACTGTTAGAAATTGTGTCCACAGCCCAGGGGGAAATAAGACATCCTAGGTGATAGTATGCCTACTGTGCTGACATGTTCATCTTTAGTGGCCCTTGCTAGCACTTACGACATCAAAATACTAACTTACAATTGAGCACTGACATGTGTAAACAGGCAATTACCCACAGAAAAAAATGCATGCACTGTGGAGTGCTAAATGGGATCAATAAAGGCCAAATAATTTGAGGGACCCACCTTAAGTTGTTGCGTTTTTTTTTGCCACTTTAGCTCTGGATCTGTGTTGTCCTCCAAGTTCAACTCCCGGCTCTCAGGTATGGTCACTTTTTCTGGGGTAGTTGACACCTGTATGTGGAAAATAACAGAAATACAGGGGATTAGCATAATATGAGGTTCTTACAAAATAAGTGAAGCAAATGCATGATAAAGGCAACACATCAAAGACATAAGTGACTCTAAGAATTAAAAGTACATACATACTCGTTTAAAAGAAAAATGGTCAGCAATGTCAAATTGATGTTTATCTTAACTAGAATAATTTTCTTACAGCACTGCATGGCTTCCTGTAAGTAATACTGGTTCGTTTTCCTTAACATCTACTAATTCCCCTCTTTGTAAGACTAAGCTCAAACATTCCCTTCCTCAAATGACATCAATTTGGTCTTTCAAATTCTCCAAATGCACTCGTTGCGCTTGAGAAATATCTTCTGCTAATGCCATAATGAAAATCATTTACGTAACTTCAGGCCCCCCTCGGCTGCACAGGACAATCTGAACCGATCGATGGTATTGACAGGCTGAGGACTTGCTTGTTGAATGCCACTAATTTTGCAAGTGTGAATAGGTGAAGGTCACTGAGAGGGAGTGGATTGAGTTGTAATATATCCATCAATAAGTGCACTGACATGCTGTCATATCTATTTTTTGAAAGGCCAGGTATGCTGGCAGCTGATCGCACAGCCTAGACCAAGGAGAAGCTATAGCTTTCAAAAATTCACAAAAGAGAAAATGGAAAAATTATTAGATTTTACAGTTCCATCATAAATATATGTGCAGATAATGCAGTACCATATCATATTAAACATTCCGCCACTGACAGATTTTAGGTGACCTACGCGATTTCTCATGACACCCTTACGATGTTTTGATTTTTTTTTGTACAGCATAAAAAGAGGATTTGTGCAATAATTGAATTTCAGAGGTTTCCTCCAGGTTATTGGTTATATCCACCACTAACAGTATATTTTTTTGTAATAAAATGTAACTGGAGCGCTCACAGGTTTGCTAGCGGTGACTGAATCATAAAATATTCTAGCTGGTGACCATATTGGCTGGCAATGCCTGGCATTGAGAGAGCAGCTGTGTCTGGATCCATGACAGGTGTCTGTGACTTTGCAGACAATACACAAATACACACTTCCCCTTTAGACCTGGCAAGGCAGGCTGTGTCCTTTGGCTCTGTCCCCTGCCTTTGCCGTTTGTCACCCATTATAAAAAATCCCAATCAATTGGACCCAATGATCAAGCTGAAATTGCATTTTGAGCATCGTAAGCTGTGTAATATCTATTCTGATAAATTGGGGGGTCCATAATTGCCTCTCGGCGAGACGATGCAACAACAAAGTCAAGCAATCGCAACAAGCCGCATTACCTCCGGCCCGGGAAACATCAGCTTTTCGCAATGAAGACTTCAAAGGGGCTACGGATCTTGAATTGCATTTGGTTGCTATTGTGGCCTGCCCAGGCAATCTTGATTAGGTGTTTACACTGAGGTAGGGTATACAGTGGCAGAGAGCTCCCTGGAGCTTTGGTCTAAAGCTATTAAGAGATTGTACATTATGTTCCCTGGCTTTGAAGTGAGGGCCTGGGAGACGAAGAGGGACTCGGAGGCTGAGTGCAATGGCACAAGATTGATCTGCTACTTCTGTCTTTATCAAAGGAGGCCCAGCCCTGCTGAAACCCATCATCCCTACCACCACTCTGCCACTCATCCAGCTAAAAAGTTGTCGCATTACAAGATTGTGTACATTTAATAACATAGCTAATTATGGCAAGTTGCTTTCATAAGTCGTCTCCCATCAAAGACCGAATGGGGCCTTTTAAAGAGCCTAGAAGCATCATCTTTGGCCTCAGATAACATGAAACTGATCGGATATGGACCGGAAATTGCAGAACAATGGGCTAAGTAACTACAAGGACTTGGATGTGCTTGTTTGTGGTTTCAGGTTTGAGAGGTTTTAATGCTGTATAACACTGTTTTAGAAGACATGCAAGGAATCATGAAGTAACATTTTGACTACAAAACAAACCGGCAGGCTTGAGCAACTTTTTTTGTTTTTTTTGTAACATTAGGTTATTTAAAAAAAGTCTCTGCATGTATTGTTTCTTTCCTAGTTGGCGCAGTAGTGGAGGGAACGCAACCAAGTTAAAAAGGTTTTAGCTTGAATGAATACTTCATAAAAGGGAAATACACCGAATGCAAATGCATGACCCAAGCTTTTGTGCACTGAGCCCAATTTAAAGGATGCATGATGGCCGGGGACATGGCAATGAGAAACTAATAAGCTAAGTCTTGAGGAACTGACTAAACAGACAGATTTTGGGAAAAGGAAAGGGTCTGGCTCTGTTTACCGTTCCACAATGCTAACGGTCCTTGACTATGCAAATCTGGATGATATGAGACATTGTAACAGGCTGGGGCTCAGATGGGTTGCAGGTGAAGAAGGATGGAGACATTATAGCTACTAAGCAGGCATATGCCCCAGTAGAGGGGAAACACAGAGGCCATCTAAGCCAATTATGCCCCTGTGCCAGGTGCAGGGATATCCAAGAGTCTATTGGTAACCATGTCTCTGTGATGTTTTTAATAGCTACTGCTGTACAGATCAGCTCATAATAGGCACTACATAGTCAGACATGGCTCCCTTTCACTTGGTAAAGGAGAGGGCAATTGAATATGGTATTGCTCCACTGCCAAATTAATTTGTCAGGCTGGGTCAGAGAAAAAAGGATATCCGCTTGTATCTGGCCAAATCTACACTAAGGACAAACAAATAGTCAAAGGTTTCACAACAACAGTAAATATTCTTCAATTTTTTTCACATTATAACAGGATAATGTTTATGCCAGCGGCAATATGTTTGTTTGATTTAAGCTAGCATCAAGCCATTTTTTCACATTAACCTATACATTTGGACTAGAAAGTAAACATAGTCTTAGCACAGTGAAATACATCTAATTATTTATAAGAGAATATATCAGAATAAGAATCCCTAGTTTGGTGTAAGAACTGGAATAAATATACAGGAAGGCTATACATAAATGAAGGCTGTAATATAAAACAATATAATAATAACAATAAAAATAATAATAATAATAATAAAGAATGGAACCAGTTTCCCAAGAAATTTTTTTTTCTAATAATAATTTTCCTCAAAATTGCCCTTTTGCGTTGGTCAAAAAGTTCCACAGGCCTTGACAATGTTATTTATGTTTGCTGTAAAGATAAGTAAAAGCCAAATTTGTTGTTTGTTATCCCTTATAAAATGTAAGTATCCCAATTGAAGTTGGTATACCACAAGATATCTGTTATCTTTATATTATACCAACATGAATTGTAATACTTATATTTCATAAGAAATAACAATAATAGATATTATGAATACACATCCATTGATCAGAAGCACTGTAGACAAACTTAATTCAGGCTATATCACAACTGACTTGACTTACCACACTGAATGTGCAGCCTTTGTGCATACAGTGCATTTTTAAAAAGAAATAAGTGACTACTGCCACAATTTCTATGTTTAGCAAACTAGACAGAAATCAATTTGTACACTTTAGAACTATTTTAGTGCGGCTCCTGATGGCTGTTTCTGCCGCTACAACCTCCCCTATTCAATTCCCAATAAAGGCCCAAAAAGATCTTCCCTATTGCATCTTAAGAATAAATACCTGAGTCCAGGTGTCGGGTGTTTCTACTTTTTCTGAGTGCACCTTCAGGTATGAGCCTGGTTTGGCTGCATTGATTCCCAAAGTCATTTTGTTGCGTTCAACAATGTCTTCTTTGGTTTTTTCTTGCTTTTTATTAGAGAAACGTACACCCCTTGGTGTAAAAGACGAAGGGCTCTTTGACTGGTTTAAAGTTGCTGTCACTCGTGTAAGACTCTGTCCTCGCTCATAATAACTCTCAAACTCTTTATCGTGGATGTCATGTACAACCCTATAGTGTCCTTCGTGCTCTGGAGAGGGGCTTCGGATTGTAACCAGATGGGCTTGATTCATCTGACCTTGAGACACTTGGAGTCCCCCCCGTAATGTTCTGTCTATGCTCTTTTCAGAGGAAACAACAGAATCAAGAGTGTTAGGCACCAAAGATCTGCCATCTGAGATTTGATTCTCTAGCAAATGCGATTGGAAGGAAGATGTGAGTGACCCATCTCCAGCAATGTTACTCATTTGACTGTGTAGGTGGTATGACATTAAAGGGCGCATCTTAGTCGTATCTGAAGCCTCAGCAAGAACTGGACTTGCAACATATCGATATCCTCCTTTTATTGAAAGTTCCTGTCTTTTACGATGGCTCGCTTCAGATTTCTCATCCACCATCTGGTGTACATCATTGAGGGATAGTTGTGGGCTTGACTGATCAAAGCGGCCAGCTTCGTTCAGGTTGCTCCTCCAGTTGGGATCGTAGCGCAAGTCTGAGTAGGTGTCATCGGAGGGCACCTGTCTGCAAGGTCAAGAGAAGCAATTAGAGACAGACTGTGGAACATGAGTTTGGGTAGTTGCTCTACATCTTTACAATAAGGTCCTAAGCAGTTAACAAATTATCATAAAAGAAGACAACCAAAATACTCCAATGTGGATATTGCAGTCATATTGCCAAATAATAAGGGTTCAGGTCATGTTGTCAGTCTGGGGCCTAACCTTTTAGGTCTCCCTATCACGCCCTTGATATCAAAAGAATATCTCAATGGCGTATACAGGCTTCACTGTGAGGTCAAAAGAATAAGAGGCATTACACCTCAATTAGATTGATGGTTTCCTTAGACAATGAGAACAAGAACTTATTTGGACACTGCAAGCCGTCCTCGGAAATTGAATCAGACGCGGCATGTTGTGAGCCTGTATTTATGGGTAATCTTCGTGTTTTCACCTCCTTACTCTCTAATGAGGGAGTGTCTGAGGACTACTACAACGGGAATGGTTCACAAACGGCAATTTTCAGCTTATAAAATGGCCAGAAATTGCTGCCTAATGTGCTCCTTCTGAAAGTGATGAAAAGATCTCATTAAAATAATTAGCAAAGAGCCTCTTTGTTGTCCTGCTAGGAGGACATGGGGAGCCTACCTCTTCTGTCAGGATGCTGTGTGCCGAGCTGACTAGGTGTAGGACACTTCACTTCAATGAGGGCAACAGGGTAAGGGATGGCTCAGTAATGACTCAGGCTCAAACAAGCTAGAGAATGCATTATGGACACACAGCTGGGCGACAATGTCTAATACATAGGAAAAAAACTGCCGCTATACTCAAGGCACGAAACAGACAACAACGAACAAAAGAAAGAGGTGTACTTTCACAGAAACAGCTGTCCACATGCGATAAGGTGAAACTGATCATGAAGGATAATACTCCTTATTCTTATATACATTATGACAATTTCAAGTTAGGTGTGGGAGAATCTGAGAATAACAGCTACATAGGTGGGTGAATAGCATTGGTTAATGGGAATCTTGTAGTTGAAAGAGGACTATCCACTGGCTGTGAATTGTGAAATGCCTAATGTTGTATGGCGGGGCCGTCAGCTTTGAGGGCCCTGTCAATGGGGAGGGCAATGAGAATATGATGATGGAAAAAGGACTGTGTTCACCTCACAGACTGTATAATGCTGGGTCTTTTGTAGTGTGACATAGTAATTTCCACTGAAACAATGTGAAGTGGATTTACACTGGCAGGACATCAATCTGTAGAGATAGCAGTAACAATCAGAGAATGATTCTCTCCCTTTGAGCAAACGTTTTGAGCGTAAGGTGAGTGAAAACTGATGTGGGATGCCTCTTTTCTTCTGAGATGCCTACATCTATTCAGAGACGAGGCATGAGAAAGGTCTCTGTTGCACAGGCAATATTTTTTATATTGGTGACTAAAGAGGGACCGCTTATTGTGGTTATCCCATACAAAACACAATTTAATTTCTGCTTAATGAGAGCACATTGAAAGTACCAAAATTAAACATCCTCGGCATACTAAATTGCAGATGCCCGGATTGCATTCAGTGATGGTTGCTGTTCCTTTGTTAAAGGATGAATGGAAGCTATTAGTCTCTTTATCTTCCATGTGCTGTTGGTAAGTAAAAGGCTTAATTGTTGCTGGAGGGCTTTAAACTGTATTGTACATAGGCCCAGCTATTATCAACTTAATTCAAATCAAATTACCAATAGAAACAGTGACATTTCAAAACAACAGGCAGATTGAACAAAGTGAAGAACTAATTTCAGTAAAGTAAAATGGCTTGATAAAAACATATTCTAATTGAATGGTTAGAGTGTTAGAAAGAGATAAAGCCAATAAACTAAATTGAATATTTGAAAAACAAGTGTAGAGACAGGCTATTAATGGAATAACTACTTACAATACATTACTAAATATAAAGTGTTGTTCTTTTTTTATAAATACCATAGATTTTGGTTATGAAATAAAAAAAATTATAAGAATCAGCAACATTTAAACTAGTTGTATCACTGATCGTAATAATAATGTCCCAAAAAATGTTGTTTGAATTAATAGGGAGGTAAAAAAAAATAACAAGCATCAGTAAAACACACCTTAGTCTTTTAGTGCCATCTACTGACCAAACTATAGGACCGCAGAATTATGCTGTTCCTGATTCTGTATGAAGGCTAAATGGCATTATTTAACATGTCTAAGCATGAATTATTGACCTAATGAACATTGTAGTGTTTCCCTTAAATTTACTCATACTGTACCTTGACACATATTTGGTCGTATCATCATGGATCATCCAGTCATTTTTAACTTCGCTTGACAGACTGTGGTTCATGTTGTGAAGTCTGTGTGCTGTTGTTTCGAGACTATCATAAACACTAAGGTCTTCATGTACCTCATCTTCTTCCCTCCCATCTCCTTTGGCTGTAAAACAGTCCGTTTTGTGGTCGAGGTGTGGTGATTTATTGACTCCTTTGTGAAAACCAATTCGCCTCTGAAGTGCCTGCTGGTAAGCCCTCTCCTGGGCTAAACTTTCTGTGTCAGATTCTGGTGAATCCCATAGACTGAGACTAGAAATGTCCGGGTTAGGGGAGAGAGGCTTTGTTTGTTCATCTTCTAAGTGGTTGTATATCTTCCTATGCACAGGTTGTTTGAAATGATACATGTTTGTGCTGGATAATTAGATGAGAGTATGTTCTTACATGATTCTTGGGTTGAGAACCGGAAGATAAGGAAGTTCTTGTGCCAGTAGCTTCACTAATAATACAAGAAAGGAATAGATAACGTTATGTTACTTAATGTTAAAAGATCATTTATAACATTTACCGGTTGAACAATCCATGATGTCATTATGTCACTGATTTAGTTTTTTTTTTTTTATTCGAATCTGACAGATATGTGTTCAGTAACGCAAAGTCAAACTGGGATGTTATTTTTGATTATGTTTGGATAACTAAATTGCATTTGTTATACTAGGATGACTGAATTGTAAACAGTAACAATGTGATAAGAAACAACATAAGCACCTGAGAACATACTATATGGTTTGTCTATGGGGAAATGGTCATAGGTGACAAAATACATTTTCCGTTCCTTAGGCCCGGACAACCTTATAAGTAGTAAGTACACCTTCAGGCTTCAGCATGAGTTCAGTATTTGCAGTAGCCTATTACTTAAATGCACAATTTGATGTAGTTATAAATTTAACACACAAGACTAAACGCAGTAACTCTAGTAAAGAAAATGCATACGAAATAAAACATGAATGAATAACGTTAGAATTCTCATGAATTAATGTTTTAAGTTAGCTATAGTAGTAACAATATAATTCATAAAAACCCAATGACACGTCGTAAACTAGCTAAATGGTCATGGCTAGAATAATTTGACAATAATCAAAATATCCAATGCAATCTAAAGACAGAGAAAGTCAACTTCGTGGTTGGCAAGATGTTTGCTAAATGTTAGCATATTGTCATTAAACGTTAACGTGGTCACAATAAGCCTAAAGGTGAAACAAATGTGACAAGCAACGGGATCGGTCTTTAAATACACAAGTCTGCAAGATCAAATTACAAAATAGTGAAAATTAAAGGTTCAGACACATGGATCGCACGACTGTTTCTTACCCATTTCGTCTGCCAATACAGCAACCATGGAAACGCCTTGGGACGCGTTGAAGAGAAATCTTCACGCATGCGTCGAAATGGTGCACCCAGTCAGCCGAACCCTTCGCTGCGTTCGGAATCGCCTACTGTGCTTTACCATAATGAAAAATCAATTTCCGGCAAATGCTGCATGTTAAGGTCGCATAACTCACGATTCAGGACACAAGTCATACCAGAATCACCTGATTAACTGTGTGAAATTTGAGCTACATAGCTTTTCAAACTGAGTTTTCCCAATACAATAGCCTACAGAAGACGAGTTTCTGAAGTTAACCAGTCATATAAGCAAAGATTGTAATGACAATGACCATGTGTTACTGAACCTGTGGTTGTCATTTACGATAGTGTAATTTTAAACTCAGGTTCTAGACTGTAGTCAAGTCCCATTGATGGATGAAGCACATGACAAGTCACTTTTCAATGTGCTCTCAATTTAAACCAACCAGCATGTTGGCAGCAAACAAGTTAACAGCTCCACTACACAACTTCCAGTTAACACCAACAAGCCCAATTATGGGGTAGGAAATCACCATACATTTTATTTGTCAAGGCAGTGACAGCATTAAAATATATAAAATTTGATACAAGTTTTGACAGTTTGGTAGTGCAAACAAATTAATCTGTGCAAACAAACTAATCTTTGCATACTAACAATACAGTACAAATAGACTCCCATACACCCAATTTACTAAATGCTCTCCATGGTTCAAGTGAAATCACTTGCACCAAAAGAGGGTAGAACACTTTGTTTCTTGGAGGTAGATGGCAAGTGGAATGTTTAGTCGACCTCCTCAATGGTTGGTCCAGATGATCCACCACCACTGGGAGCAGCCCCACCAGCTCCTGGGAAGCCCCCTGGCATCCCCTCTGGCATTCCCCCTGGCATGCCACCGGCACTCTGGTACAACTTTGTGATGATTGGGTTGCACACCTTCTCAAGCTCCTTCTGCTGGTGCTCATACTCTTCCTTCTCTGCAGTCTGATAAACAAAATCTAGTGAGTGATTTGAAATCGTTTCATTTTTAACGTGTAAATCAGTTAATTATTCTTACCTGGTTCTTGTCTAGCCAACCAATGACCTCATTGCACTTTTCCATGATTTTGGTCTTGTCCTCGTCGCTGATCTTGCCAGCTAACTTCTCATCCTCCACTGTAGACTTCATGTTGAAAGCATACGACTCCAGGGAGTTCTTAGAAGAAACCTTGTCACGCTGGCTATCATCCTCAGCCTTGTACTTCTCAGCTTCCTGGACCATGCGCTCAATGTCCTCCTTACTGAGACGACCTGGTGGCAGATTACAACTCGTTACAAGATATTCTAAATGAAATTATGCAAAACATTTAAGTGCTATCAAACATACCTTTGTCATTAGTGATAGTGATCTTGTTTTCCTTTCCGGTGCTCTTGTCAGCTGCAGAGACATTCATGATACCGTTGGCATCAATGTCAAAGGTGACCTCAATCTGAGGAACACCACGAGGAGCAGGTGGGATTCCTGTGAGCTCAAACTTGCCCAGCAGGTTGTTGTCTTTCGTCATTGCACGCTCTCCTTCATATACCTGTGAAAAGTAGTGTTACTGACCCAGCACTGAAAGTATAAATTGTGAATTCTGAATGAGATTCGCTCAGACATCCAAGGAAGGTTGGGGCCATCTTTGGTCTTTCGACCTCTGGTGGAAACTACGAATGGCAGGATAACATCTTCATCATAGCGATGCATAATTACAAAGCCAGTTGACAATAATCTTCACCTGAATCAGCACCCCTGGCTGGTTGTCTGAATAAGTTGTGAAGGTCTGGGTCTGCTTGGTTGGAATGGTGGTATTGCGTTTGATCAGCACAGTCATGACTCCTCCAGCAGTCTCAATACCGAGGGACAGAGGGGTGACATCTAGCAGCAGCAAGTCCTGGACATTTTCAGACTTGTCTCCAGAGAGGATGGCGGCCTGCACAGCTGTAGATTAAACATTTAAGTGTTAAACATGAAATGAATACAGGAACTGGGATCAAATCATGGTTTTCGCTCAGACATCCAAGGAAGGTTGGGGCCATCTTTGGTCTTTCGACCTCTGGTGGAAACTACGAATGGCAGGATAACATCTTCATCAAAGCGAAAGGTGGTACCGTCTGTCACTACATTTTAAGTGACTCACCTGCTCCATAGGCCACAGCCTCGTCAGGGTTGATGCTCTTGTTGAGCTCCTTGCCGTTGAAGAAATCTTGCAGCAGTTTCTGGATTTTGGGGATACGAGTGGAACCACCAACCAGAACAATGTCATGAACTTGGCCCTTGTCCATCTTTGCATCACGGAGTGACTTTTCTACAGGGTCAAGGGTGCCACGGAAGAGATCAGCGTTGAGCTCCTCAAAACGAGCCCTGGTGATGGAGGTATAGAAGTCGACGCCCTCGTAAAGAGAGTCAATCTCGATGCTTGCCTGAGTGCTTGAAGACAGTGTGCGCTTTGCCCTCTCACATGCGGTGCGGAGACGACGGACAGCTCTCTTGTTGTCACTGATGTCCTTCTTGTACTTTCGCTTGAACTCTGCAATGAAGTGGTTGACCATGCGATTGTCAAAGTCTTCACCTCCCAGATGGGTGTCTCCTGCAGTGGACTTGACTTCAAAGATGCCATCCTCAATAGTTAGAATGGACACGTCAAAGGTACCACCACCTAGATCAAAAATGAGGACGTTTCTTTCTGCACCAACCTATAAGGCAAAGAGGCAGACACTTAGATAAAAACAATCCGCTTAGGGGTCAATCACACAAAGCCTGATTTCACGCAAGACATCCAAGGAAGTTTAGGACAATCTTTGGTCTTTCGACCTCTGGTGGAAACTACGAATGGTAGGATAACATCTTCATCATAGTGAAAGGCTATGAACCTGGCATGTTTGCTCAATATTACCTTTTTGTCCAAACCATAAGCAATGGCAGCAGCAGTGGGCTCATTGATGATACGCAGCACATTAAGGCCAGAGATGGTGCCGGCATCCTTAGTGGCTTGTCGCTGGGAATCGTTGAAGTATGCAGGCACGGTAACCACTGCATTGTTCACTGTCTGGTAAGAGAGAAACGGTTGAATCAAATTAGCAGTTAATGCCATGATACGAACATAAACTAGGCTTATAAACTGGAAAATTCAAGATAAAGAAATCTTACTTTTCCAAGGTAGGCTTCAGCAATCTCCTTCATCTTGACAAGCACCATTGAGGAGATCTCCTCTGGGTAGAAGCTCTTGGTCTCGCCCTTGTACTCAACTTGAACTTTAGGGCGGGTGCTATCATTTACAACCTCAAATGGCCAGTGCTTCATATCCGATTGCACAACAGTGTCATCAAACCGGCGACCAATCAGTCTCTTGGCATCTGAAAACAGAAGAGCAAGTAAAGAAACAGCAACTTCCGGTACACAAACATCAGGCACACATTTTAACACTCAGACATCCAAGGAAGGAGTTGCCATCTTTGGTCTTTCAACCTCTGGTGGAAACTACGAATGGCAGGAATCAACTTCATCACAGTGGGCTTGGGAACAAAATGAATCTGCAAGCTAAAACTTGAAAATAAGCAAAATATGTGACATACAATCTTACCAAAGACTGTGTTGGTGGGGTTCATGGCAACCTGATTCTTGGCTGCATCGCCAATGAGCCTCTCAGAATCGGTGAAGGCCACATAGCTGGGTGTTGTCCTATTACCCTGGTCGTTGGCAATAATTTCTACTTTTCCATGTTGGAATACACCCACACAGGAGTAGGTGGTCCCCAAGTCAATACCCACTGCTGGTCCCTTGGACATGTTTCCTGGTGAGAGATTTCAGATAAGCAATGTTTTACCAGAAGCAATGGAGTGTATGCATTTTTCCTGCAGTGCCCTGTAAAATGCAACATAAAATATTGTATTGTTTATAATTTAAGTTTAAAGCTAATCTCAGCCATAAAAACCAAACTGCTGTATTTTCAATGCTGGTTTAACCTTGCTAAGTTTACCTGAGGCAAAAAAAAAAAAAAACTTAAAGCTAATCTAAGATCCATTTTCCCTTTTGGGCATTCAGGGGTTAACAAGTGTTCTCTATTACTACTGAATGTGTTTTAAAAGAGAAGGTAAAAAGGCACCTTGCCCAGTAAACGAAAGACAATGCTTTACTCTCCCATTACTAAGAAACTTAACATCCCCACAGAGCTGCCTGCGATCACCATTAATCGAATTTTGATCAATGTATAGTAAAAAAACTCCTTAAACAGGTTTTCTTGTAACATTTAATTAACTAGCCAACAAAGGCTATCGATTTTAAACGCAGTCGGTGCCTCGTGCTGAGCTTACTGCTCATGTGCGTCACACCACGTGGGTGAAATGTTCTAGAACATTCTAAAGCTGGACAGGCCGCAACCACCAGAGGCAACAGCTGAACACATTCTCATGTCACACTTTATAAAAACAACAAAAACTACCTGGGACGAACACCTGACGACTAGTTCTAGATTAGGAAAACATTTTAACAAAATGTGGATTTGGGAAAAGAACTGCGTCTAGGCATTTGCTAACATAACTAACGTTACGTGAATAGCTAGACAAAGGACATTAATGAGCGCGATACCGTGTCTTAGCGATTAAAAAAAATGAAACAAAACTGTTCCCGTATTCTAAATAACGCCACGTACAGATTAAGATCGTATTAAACCAAGTTTTCGGACGCAAAGTTAAACATTTTATGTAACTATTAAATCAGTTCTGCCTTATGGGGGCTAACTTTGAAGTAAATATACGTTCGCCAATAGCTTCTTCAAATTTGCCGGCCAGTGCTTCAAATTTACGATTAAGATTTGTCAGTCTACGTTACCAAAGGTTAACTGAAATGTATGTGACTTACCGAGTTTTATGCTTTTTCCACTAATGGAGGGTGACGTTGGATGTAGTGGGACTAGGGCGAAGCCTGCCTGTCTTCGCCTTTAGATCAAGAGATCGTATATAGGAAGCGGAGTCTTTATATTACCGGCAAGGCACCCAATCACAGGCCAACGTTTCATTTGCACCAATAGTCGTTGACAACGGCTAGAACGGTTCCTCCCAGATGTTTCCTCAAGATGAAGCTGATTTTTTAATGCATGTCGGAAAACCCAACCTGAAACTGAAATTGCAGGAAACTTGGAGCTATGGTGAAACATTTATAGAACCAACAGTAATCAAATGTTCATGCTACAGAAGAGAAGAAGAATTGTCAATAGATGGGATTTTTATTAACCATGCAAATTCTGTGGTCTAGTGGATTTTGCGAACTTCATAGATGATGTAAAGCACAAAATAATTTACTGCCAAAGTGTATTCAGATGTTGTTTGAAACTAGAGTCAGTGTGAACCTAGGGGATTGGGTATGTTTAAAAAAACAAGGGGTTATCTTCTCGAATGTGTGACAAGGAATTAAGAATGGTTAGTTCACTTCGCAAATTATTATAATTTATTTCTTTTAAATAAGGTGGTAAAAAATATAAAACTTGTGTAAAAAGCAGGATCAGTATCGTGTATGAATCATGTGGAACGTTTGATTTTGCTTTGCTCATAAACCTATTGTAGTGATTGGGTTGCCTATTCAAACCACGTGATGGAAAGGTAAGCCGTAGCTTCAGCCTAATTTTTTCGGTTAACATGTTTGTTTTGTTCCTCTCTTTTTTGTTTTTATTTGATTCGATGTACATTCTTTTTGCAAAACTGTAAATAATGAACCAAAATAAATTACTTCTTACTTACGCTATACTAAACTTTGATGTAGCCAATAACCTTTGTTAACATCCGACTATGGGCCTTTTCACCTAAAACTATTTTAGCTTGTTTATGTTCACCATCGGCCTCAGACTGTAATGAACAAGAACACGCACACACATCGTAGTATGGTGTACATTTTAGGATTTGTGTCAGTCTCAGTCGTACCTTGTATTGATCTCATCAGAACTTGTGGTCATTATTGGCGCTAAAACTTGCTTTCAAAATCAGTTTAATGAAAAGTTGTTTTCATTCTCTTCAAAACTTGGTGTCATTCTCATCACGACTTGTTTTTAAAGTCAGTCTAACGAAAAGTTGTATTCATTCTGTCAAAACTTAGTTTCATTTTCCTCAGGATTTGTTTTCAGTCAGTCTGAAAGTTGGTTTGAATGTCACCACAAGATGGTGTCATTGTCAGTTGGCAGTAAGTCTCGTTACAATTTGACGTCAGTCTCATCACGAGTCACGACTTTTCAAAGTCAGGCTACGATCGAATTCTTTATGAGTGAAATGACCCGGAAGTATATAAGTGGCAGCCATGGCACTGGTCGAATTCTCTTAAGTGCTAAGGAAAGGTGATTCAATGCTTCCTAACTTGTGTACTTTAGTATAGGATACACTGGACCATCTTTTATGAAAGGAAAGAAGCAAATGCCGCCCCACAATTCCTTGAGGCAGCAATATTTAAAGCGACACCATTCAGCCTTGAGCGACCGACAAGGGATGCAGAACATAGGCTATAGCCTAGTTGTTTATTAAACATTTTCCATCTTATGTTATGCCCTATCTTGCTAATATGGTTTCAAATGTCAACATGTTAACACACTTTAGAATCATAATATGTAACTATAGTAGCAGATTTGGATGCCTTACATAAATGCATAACTTGCATACATTTGACGATTAGGCTTTATACAATCATATTACTTGGGATTCATGCGTGGTGATCAATGAGTTGACAGGGGGATGAGGACGTGAGCAACCATTCTCAATGTTACATATTTCATTTCACTTTTTCGACATGTGGCCTATATTCCCTTTTTTAATAAAAATTCTAACCTTGGTAATAAAGTTGGCTAGTATATTTCTCTGGCTTGCCAACGCGTTTATGTAGGCTATACAACACGGTGACAACGCACCGGTGAAGTAGTTAAGATTAGTTTTTTGTAGGCTACAATAATATTGTAGTTTCTACACGAACGACCAACGAAAACCACCGTCGCATTATCACGTAGTCTAGTGTAAGTGCTGTCGGATTCCTTTAGCAAGGTCATTGTCTTTTCCTAAGTCCTTATGAATTCTCCTTTATATCTTTCCTTAACCCCATTTTTTCCCTCTGGGTTAAGGAAAAGTACATAGTGAAAGTCATTAGGACGTACTTTATTGAGGAATTCGACCGTAGCCTCAGTCTAACAAGACTTGTTCTCAATGGCTGTGTTCGGAATCGCCTACTTAAATACTATCTACTACATACTCAATGAGTACTTATACCGAAATCTAGAATACTAAATTTTTTACAAAGATTCGATTGTATTGTTAGTATACTCAACTGGAACATGTGACCAAAACCCTGTTTTTTTTGTAATGCTGTTAAAGCTAGGAGGAAGTTGCCGAATTGCATTTTGGGATGTGAAGCATCTAGTAACCTCTCTCGGGTAGTCAACATTTCCCCAATTTGAATATGTCATCCGGGAACTTTTTCCGTACTCAAATTTCACATACTATGTACCGTTGACATACTACATTCTCATTTTTGGTCTAATGTAGTATGTTAAGTATACATAGTAGGCCTAGGCGATTTCGAACACGGCAAATGTCACCAGAACTTGAGTATTTCTCACCAAGACTTCCCCTGACTAGTCGAGCAGCGCCGTATACTGCATTATTGGTCTGGCTAGTGGCTAAAGGCTAAAGCCGCTAGCTCCCCCACATTGCTGGCTAACATCACCAAAAACAAATTCATAATTTGATTTCCATATTCTGAGCTAGTAAATAACAATCGTTTTTTTATAGAGATGTGATTGGAACAGTACATTTAATATTTTAATAAGTAGGCCTAATAGCTTTATTATGTCCATGCAAGAAAGGCCACGTGCCCCACCCGGTTATTAATATCTGGATTTTTTCAGTATTTTTATTTTATTTTATTTCATTTGAGAAAATCATACACGTGGCAGCTATTGTTGGTATATGTACTTACATACAGTATGATGTACATATATTGATTTAGTGAAGCCCCTCCAAAGGACTCCCCCATACCCCCCACATAATTTTGGCTTGCAAGGCGCCCTTTGTACTGTCTAATGAATGCCAATGCTAGATTACAATTTATAGTACGGGTTACATACTTAATCTTTTAGAATCTATTTTTGGGAAGGAATGATAAAATACTATTAATATACTATTCCAGTCTCCCGAATGCAACTGTTTTGAAATACGCAGGTGGTTAGACAAGGTAAGAATTGAGAAAACCAATGTGTTGTCGTTGTAGAGAACATTGGAAGCAGCTGAATAAGGACCCCAAACCAGAGTGCGAATTACACAATGATAGTTTGTGTGATACACCATAAAGGGATAATACTCTTTGTGAACTAACTTCCTTGTCATCTTAATTTTAATCTGCCCTAAATACACTGAGCATTTTGTAGTTGCTTAGATTTAATAAATTCACTCATCAATGTCTATTTGCACTATTGTTTTTTAAGAGCACTTAGTATTTCGTAAATGTAGGTTGATGCTGTTGGTCTCAGGCAAATTTAAAAGCAATAATAAGTTAAATGTTTCCAAGTATTAACCAGGAATTCAAAACTAAAAATGAATTATTGGCTCGTTTTGTAACAAAACAGTAGTCTGTATTTCAAATAGGTCCAGCACAAAAATATATACAAGATTGAAAAAGGCAGACGATCTTCGGCTAAAATTGCTATCCAGCATATAATAGTAGACCTACATGGTAGGCTACTTAAAAAGTGTTATACATGCTAAAAGCCTACAGCTCTGTCTCCTTAATGTGAGAGGTTTTGTCCATAGAATTTGTTGGTGAGATAAATTGAGATTCTTGAGCCACTACTTCTTTGTTGCTTGGGGAAATAGTTGTGTGCAATGACGTGTTGGTTGGTTCTGTGGTCTGTGTCTCTTTGGGTTGTTCAATCACATACTGTGTGAATCCAATGTTGAAAAGTCCTTTAGAAAAGATTATTACACAATTTTTTAAATTTCATTCATTATTTAGAATCAAACGTAAAACATTTCATAATTTATTATAAATAATAAATGATATTACAAACATTACCTTTACGCCTTTGCTGTTGGGATTGCTTTTCCTCATGGCTTGATTTAGATTTGCTGCTTTCTTCTGACTGTTCTGAGTCTTCATTCTCTGCAATGACAAAAAATATATAATTTTGTAGACATCTTGTATTAAATTGCATAGCCTCAATAACTAAAACTGTCTTCCAAATCTCAGGGATAAACATTCGGACAGAGTTGACTAGAGTTTAGGAAATCAAAAACAAATTATATGATTCTCTTTTTACCTTTCTTCCAAAGGATATGTGCTCTCCTAAGCCTGACAGACAAAAAAATGACGACCACAAGTAGAGTGAAGATCAGGCATGTCACCAGGAAGACCAGCAATTGAGAACTTCCGCCATTTGTTCTCTGCCTCTCGATCTCATTGAAGAATACTTTGAACAACAGAAACGTTGAATTTAGTAAAGTTGCACCCGT
Organism: Galaxias olidus; assembly: GCA_026901105.3. Classification (NCBI taxonomy): domain Eukaryota; kingdom Metazoa; phylum Chordata; class Actinopteri; order Galaxiiformes; family Galaxiidae; genus Galaxias; species Galaxias olidus. Next base: position 471,200 of record JAPMUY010009769.1, read on the forward strand.
GGATGAATTTAACATACGGACCTAAGATACACTGATCCAGGCCAGATTACCATCAGACGTGTAAAATAAACAAAATTTATTAAGAAACGCTCTCATGGACTTACCTTTGGTACTGTTGACAATACCCTCTGTTCCATTGGAAAGCTGGTTATTTCTTGTCACAGATTCAGATGAAGAAGCTATTGGTAATGACAGATTGGCTTATGAGTAATTATTATAGACAGTAGTATGCATTTGTGCCAATGTTGATGACTGACTGAATGATTCACTTTTTTTCTGCCCAGTGGTATGCCCACTCACCACTAGATGGAGATAAAATTACAGTTTGTCTTCTAATGTACATGTTTACCAGTTCTATGTAGATTCTCTATTATTTATGCCTCACCTGTAGTGTTGGTTAAATTGCGGATAATTTCATTTTGAGATGTGGTCTGAGTCTTTTCTGATCGTAGGGTGTCTGAGTGATCTGCTAGAGAAATCATAGAGAATACAAGAAGTTAAATTAATCTGAAACAAATTGTCTTACAAGATAGAACTTCACACATAAAATGCTATCAGATCTACCAAATAACTATTTATACAAGTTGCCTTATTTGCATATAAATAATAGACACATGATGTTTTATTGTATTTGCTACATACAGTATATGAATGCAGTATAATTTTAAGCAAATCAGGAATAGTAAAACGTGTGAAAAGCAGTCGGACTAACATTACACTAGTGCAGTCCTTTCAGGGCCTTTCTAACAGTAGAGCTGCTACTTCCGTTCTAAGATACAGTTGTACGAGAACACAATTCTGTGGTTGTGCACCTGAGCGTAGCTCACAAAACATGACCAAAGCCACCATATAGCTATGTGATGTTTCTACTCACTTGTAGGGTTAAGATGTGGTCCTGTAGTTGATGTGGCATATCTTACTGTTGAAGGTCCGAGAGGCTGTGAGGCTGTAAGGCTAACAGTTGATATCTTTGTTGGTCCTTTGGTTGCTGGATCACGTGAGTGTGTAGCTGTTATTATTTTGCCTTTTGTGATCTCCGCCAAAGACATATACGGGGTAGTTGTTCTTGGTAATTCTGTGGGTCTCCCGAGGGTGTAAGGTGGGGGAGATTTGGTGGAAGTGATTTTTTTTGCTATAGGACAGAAATGCATTTTAGCTACAGAAATCATGCCAAACACATGTAATTTGCCAAGTAATTCAAAAATATCCACAGTGACAACTTATATTCATCATTGGCTGTAGTGGACAAATAGAATAAATAAAATATAATTCTGATTTTTTAAGATGTTTCTGTGAATATTATTTGATATCTATTATTATCATAACTTTAAAGAAGTACACAAATTATCAAATGATTTTTTGTAAACATTTGTCTCAACTGAAACCCACAGAAAGAAGCACCAACATGGTTACAGTGCTTTCCCTTGTGACAAGTCAAAACTATGCAATCCTTGTTCCTCAAATCTGTTACTGCAAGGCAGAACTGTTATTTAGTGCTCACAGTAAGTACCTATTTTTCCCCAACGATTATTTGTCTTTCAAACATTGGTTTCAGCAGTTCCCAGTTATTTAAAGTTAAACTGTTTAGATACTGGGTTTAGATCTACTCACAATTTGTCCCTATGTTGATGAAGTCCATAAATTCAGCCATGTGTAGATCAGGATGGCGAATAATACATCTCACTCTGACTCTCTTCTTTAAGGACTGAACATGTATAGTATCCATGGAGGAATACTTCTTTGTTCGATTTTCATATATGTATTGAGGTTTGGCTGTGGAGTTAAGGTCAAATCATACTTAGACATAATAACAATAATACATCTTAATGTCTTCAGTTCAATGTTTTCAGTTATTATACATAGTGGTGTGTCTGAGGAATCATGGGGGAAGTATTATAATTTTGATATTTTCCTTGTTTGTTTATTAACTGTTTTGCACGCAAAACACAATTGCGGGCCTCTCCCGTATCAAGGACTAATATCCTTGGTTAATTTAAATAGTTTTTGTTTAGTAATGATTTCTTTTACAAATAAAATAAAAAGATTCAACATCATTCTTTGATGTTTATCCATAAACAGTTGTTAGTTTCAGCATAAACTATATGAATTTACCTTCAATTTCAAATCCATTGCCCAGATCCCAATATATTTGTGGAGGATGATTGTTACCCTCTCCAGTACATCTGATTACTGTTTTCCCTGCATGTTTTGTCACTTCCAATTTTGGTTCTCCTTAATAGAAAAAACAAGACTATGTTATATTATTTGTATTATTTAAGAATACTTAATATACATTTTTCTTGTATGATATGTACAGTATATAAACATAATCAGACTCACCTAAAACAGTTACTTTTACTACTTGCTTTATAACTTCGTGGTTGTATTGAAAGCACGTATACAGACCACCATCCTTGAAGGTAACCTCAGATACATTAACAGTGAACTCTTTGTTAGACAAGTTGACTATGCTGTAGCGCTTGTCTTTCAAAGCTGTAAGTCAAAACAAGAGGAAAGAGAAAAATAATTATATTTATACATGATAAAATATCTATTTAACCAGGAAAAGTGTGACAATGCTGAGATAACTGGTGTAAAAGACAATAGAAGTCTCCCGTCTGAATCTTATTTAGGATTACTGGGGTCCAGTGCTGGGGAAAATCCTGTCCTGAACATAATACTCAATTGGTAGTACTTAATTCCAACTATGTGGTCTAAGTTCCTATTAATAATATCTGTTAATATGATATTCATCTTCACCTTTATTTCCATTGAAGAACATCACATATCCAAAAGGATTCTTCCACTCCACGTGGCTCTTGTGGGCACTTTTAATGGGACACTTCAGAGTCAGTGTCTGACCCTCCTTCAATGTAATGTGTTGCCATACTGCTACTGATGCTGTATTAATAAGCAAAACAAAATATTCTGTTTTGAGAATGTAGGCTTTGCATGGGAAAATGTACAGGACATTTTATTAAATGTAGTGATTTCCATTCTAAACATTTGCTAAATGTATTCTTAACGGATACATTTATACCATTTTGCATATTGTTGTGGATATATCTGAATAATGTGGTGAATAAACTCTAGGCCATTAGTTGCTTGGGACAGAAGCCCTCTCTGAAGCCCCCCCCCCCCCCCCCCCACACACACACACACACACACCCCACCCCCTCCCACCACCTCATTACTGGTTGCCATGACTCATGATGGCACTGAGACTCAGCCCTCCTAAATCTCCACTGTATGGGGTCTACACAGGAAACTGGAAGTAGGCGAAAGCCCCATTAGGGCTTTTATTGTATGAGTAGGAGGCTTGACTAAAAATACTTGTGACAAAGGTTTGTTTTTTCTACAGCATATACAAATCAGTCAGCCAGTTTTCACACATCCTTCTGCTCTACCATTATAACAGGAAGTGAAATGATGTGGTCAGTCACTGATCATATGTCTGTGAGAAAGAGAAAGTTAGGGGCCTTAAGACCCTTTATAGTCAAACCATAGTTCCATGCCCCCTTTTGTGCGTGGGTTTCATGACCTTATTTTCCTTTTTGTTAGAATGACAGTGTGTTTGGAAAACACAACCGTGTGGGCAGATTCATACCACTTGTGGTTGTAAGATAAGTTGCTTGCAGAGGTGTTGCAATGTTTCACACATTGTGAGTGTAAAAATAGTTGATAGTTTAAGCTGTTGGTCAGTAAAACCTTCCACTGGGGCTCTTTTTTATGATAAGGTTTAAACTGGTAATGGTCAATTTTGTATGAGACATAAATATAATATATAATAATAAATATAATATACTAATATAATAATATTATTTATTCTATGAGTATTTTATGAGTAGATCAGATCAGATCATTTGGTTAGTATTAACAACACACAGGATCATGCAAATTAATTTATGTGACCTGATGGCAGAGCTTGTACAAATATAGAATAAGGCTTATTTTCGTGTGAAAATTTTATGTATTTCCACTTTCATAAAAATAGAATAAAATATGTACCTTCCATTGCATCAATGTGTTTTGCTGCGATGCTACCTATGTTTAAAGATTGTATGACTTTTGTAAATGCAAGTTTACTGTCATGGCATGGCTTCAGAAAAGCCTAGTTTTAAAAAAATAAATAAATCAGGTTTTATTCAACATGGACATTTTTTGAGTTAGTCTGTGTTCAAAGTTTCTGCTCAAAAGTTAATGATTTTGGGACTAATTCATTGGAAAACATTTTGACGCCATGCACTCTCACAAAGGACAAACTTTATAGTTTGGTTTTTCAACCAGCTAGTTTTATGTAAACTTATAGTAAGACCCACATTGAGCCCAAAGTTCAAAAAGTCCAAACGTAACAAAAATAAACATATAAAGTGCATCTTTAAGGGGGATTAAACTTTACACTTGCTCTTAAAATTATGTATCAAAGCCAAAACAACAATATAATTCACCTGCACAGCCATGTCAATCAAGTCATGTTTTAAGGTACAGATATTCACTTAGTGTTTCAAAAATATTCAGTGACATGAATAGGCTTATGCAGTCCTTTGTTCTTGATCTCTAAATAAATGCCTGATATAGAATTATATAAAACATTATATTTTCTGTTATCTCAGTTTTAGAATGCTATTTACCTAAGTAGTTTACTCACCCTTTGCGAAGAAAAGCAAGAGCCACCACCGCAACTTTAGAGTCATGTTGATTCTTTCAGAACTCTGAACACACACACACACACACGCACTCACGCACGCACACACACACACACACACACACACGCACGCACACACGCACGCACACACACACACACACACACACACACACACACACACACACACACATATATACATAGTATAAAAGATCATAAAAAAATCATGATTTTATCTTTTTGATGTCAAAAGATCTCAACTGCCTTAGTGATGGTGTATTAATATCACTATGTTCCAGTTGCCTCCTTACGGAAATTATCAAATTCAGATAGGCCTGCTGTACATTCTGGTAGCCCATGCCACAGTAGCCAGAGAGGGAAAATGCCACAGAAACCGTTAGAAAGGTTTTTCAACAGTATGGCATAGGGTACAAGGTACTTTCGCAAAGAAGAATCAGTTGTTTTAAGTATACAGTGACATCTAGTGGGAAAGAATAGGAACTAATACAAAACATGCAGGCCTAGGTACATTGTGTGTCAAGACAATTTATAGACGTTTTTTGGTGCCGTATGCGCGGGTGAGCGTTTGTTTATTTTTTTTCAGTCAACGTCCCTATAAAAGTAATGTTGCGATTTTATTACAGTCCTGGGCCATGTGACGGGGTTGACGTGTAGGCCTACATCTGGAAAGGGTGGATTATGTTTACTAAACGGCGCTTGTTTAAATAAATCGAATCAGCGCTGATCGGTTGCAGCCGGGCCCTACCCCTGCTGCAATAAACGTAGTTCCTCCATAAGAGGTCTCTAGCATTGCTGGGGGCGATTATTGTAAGTGGATTGAACATGTAGGAAATTTACTTCGTATTTTATTGTTTATCAATCCCTACGTGGCATGGCATAGTAAATTAAATAATTTATTGGACGGCAGCTCTGGAAATTCACTGCGCACTTGGCATTAGTTGTGGCAAGACAGCTTGTCGAATGGCTGCGTATTTATAGACCTACATTTGTGGCATGTAGAATCTACATTTCTCGTTTTAGAATTAAGCAATTATTTACATTTCGAATGTCACCTCATTGATATGTAGCCCAGGCCGCAATCTGCAAAGGTTTTATGCAATGATGTGTCGTTCGTGAAGTGAACGCTATGTGCCGGTAGCATGCATTACGTAAATCATTTTCAGGCAAGATTTTTATTTTATCTAACTCACATTTGATAGACAATTGTATTAAATGTTGTCTGATCTGTTGTAATCAAATTATTAAAATGGTGCTGCAATTATTTAATTTGTGCACCCCCACCACTTTTGGGAGGCATCAGAACCAATCCATAACAAAAACAGGGCAGATAATAACAGAAAAGAAACAGGACCAGCCAGTTTTCCATCCATCCATCGGCTTTTACCGCTTATCCTGTACAGGGTCACGGGGTGGGCTGGAGCCTATCCCAGCGGATACAGGGCACACCCTGGACAGGTCGCCAGTCTATCACAGGGCCGACATATAGGGACAGACAACAACTCACATTCACACCTACGGGCAATTTAGAGTCACCAATTAACCTGCATGTTTTTTTTTTTTGGACTGTGGGAGGAAACCGGAGCACCCGGAGGAAACCCACGGGGAGAACATGCAAACTCCACACAGAAACGCCCTTGGGTCAGGTGGGAATTGAACCCAGGACCTTCTTGCTGTGAGGCAACAGTGCTAGCCACCGTGCTGCCCTGCCCAGCCAGTTATCCATAATGCCAATCTACTCTGAAAATGTTTCATTGTTAATATACAGGTACAACTAATGTTGAACGCTGCTGTTTTGCACATTGAGGATTATTTTTTTGTTTTTTTTGTTTGATGGCACACTGTGTTCTGATTTGAGTGTGAATTTTTTTGGGTGGTTTGTGTTTTGGATAGTGATTGAAATAAAAATGTTCAATCAATAGGCCTAGTATGTTTTTACGTTATTTAAGGTTTTTGCACAAAATATAATGTAAAATGATGGTATGCTGTAAACTATAAGGTTTCGTATAGTTGCATTGAACAATTTAAGTGATTTACGTCACACATACCAATCATTGGTCGAAACATCGCCAAATGTGTCTGAATTACAAAAGCCAGAATGGAATTTGGAATGTCGGTCTAGTGCTTTCATGTGTTGAAGTAGGTGAGGCTAAAATTTACTGGATTGGTGCTGGGCTAAGGACTCGAATTGCAGTTCTCCGCAGGTGCGAGACAGCTCTGAAAGCTGATTGGTTCGGAGAAATCCGGAAGGATTATATTGTCGTTCTTGCATCTTCTGACCTCATTTAACGTTGTCGCCTGCTTGAGACTGTAACTAGCCGAGATATTAACACACTCAGGTAAGCCTACAATGTCAGAATTAATTTTGTACCGGTTCATTCCGACACTTGGGTGGGATCAGGTAAACGTTTTTTAAATTGTTTCAATTTATGAACATTTTACTCTACTATTGCCTCAGTGAAGTGATGGCCTATATCGTTGCTGCTACAATAACTTTTGCGCATAGCCTATGCGGTAGCCATATATAGGCATGAGCGACACTGCATCATGGATAATGCCCTTCAAAAGCTTAGTGGAGGGTGAAACGTTTTACCCCTGATGGTGAGGGATCATCTGAGATAAATGGTCAATGGAATCTGGAACGCGTACGTGAAAAATGTTTTCAGGAAATTGTAAGGATAATCTCACCCTATACTGTCACAAAGAGCCTGAACTATAGTCCTTTTGACCTTAAGAAAAATAGTGCCGACATATGAGCCAAGTCAAACTAGGTTTGGTCTATTCGAAACTTGCACTTCATAATGCAAGCACACTTTCGTACTGTGAATATGCAATTTTTTGGAAATATAATGCGAATTAGACTGCAGACTAACCGAACACGTGCATAGATATACAAACCAAATGATTTTGTTATACAACTCGAATTATTGCATTGCAGCAAAAAAGTAACTGCAAATTTAAATGTGTCATTCATAAATTAATATAATAATTATAGGCACATTTAAACCATATCACGGACAAATTTATTTTTTAATAAATAGCCAAACTAGTTTTCATCTGTCAAATTGTTTAATCGAAGAAAATGTTAATCCTTGTCTCTTTTTGGTAATCGGTAACAAAGGCTCGTGTGTCAGGTTGCTTGTAAGGGCGTATTGGCATAAGTCTTTTAGTGGAATTCATTATTCTAAAAAGCCATGTCAGTTTCGCATAGGGTTTTCTCTGTGCAAGTCTTCCCCACTCTTTTTGCCAGGACTGCGGAATATACTGTAATGTTCCATTGGGTCTTAAGTGCAGTATCCGCAGAATTTTTTAAGAGCTGTCGATATAAAAGGGAAGCAATCTATTCTCCCTAAGGGCTAAAGACTGAGAGCTTCAGAGAGCTGGCTAGTGTGGTTCAGATTAGGCCCTTCCTAGATATTAAAGTTGGACTTAATGTTACTGTTGATTCACAAACCAAAACTAACACTGTTTACAAAGTTTTGTTTTTATCTGCTAAAAGTGGGACTGTATGATTTCGACAAATTGCTGGCTGCGCTGTGGCGGAATATATTAACAATAATTCCCCTTTTCAGAAATCATGTCAAAAGGAACAGCTGTTGGAATTGACCTAGGAACCACCTACTCCTGTGTTGGTGTATTCCAACATGGAAAAGTTGAAATCATTGCTAATGACCAGGGTAACAGGACAACACCCAGCTATGTGGCCTTCACAGATTCAGAGAGGCTCATCGGAGATGCAGCCAAGAATCAGGTTGCCATGAACCCCACCAACACAGTCTTTGGTAGGGTTACAGTTGGATAGTGTGATAGCAGCCATGCAACATCCGTTAAACAGTTTGCATTTATTCAACTGAGAAATGCAAAACAATTTTACTTTAATTTGTCAATTCTAACGAAGCATATTGAGAGGGACTAAATGATTTCTATTACAGATGCGAAGCGTTTAATTGGCAGACGATTTGAGGACACAGTGGTTCAATCCGACATGAAATACTGGCCATTTAACGTAATCAGTGATGGCGGGCGACCCAAAGTGGAAGTTGAATACAAAGGGGAAACCAAAAGTTTCTACCCAGAAGAAATTTCCTCCATGGTGCTTGTCAAGATGAAGGAGATTGCAGAAGCCTATCTAGGGAAGGTAAGTTTAGCTCATTATATCATACTGTTAGCCGGTTTTATGTCAAGTTATTTGGTCTTCTTCTAATCTTTGTTGTTATACACAGACTGTTTCAAATGCTGTCATCACCGTCCCAGCATACTTTAATGATTCTCAACGTCAAGCAACCAAGGATGCTGGAACAATTTCTGGTCTTAATGTCCTGCGAATCATCAATGAACCCACAGCAGCAGCTATTGCTTATGGGCTGGACAAAAAGGTAAGACAACAGTTCACTTCTGGACTAAAAAAACTAGGAGTGTAGGGTAAGGGGGCTTTTGCCATCAGCACCTCAACTTTGAAATAGTTTAATGTAAACCCTACAACAGGCAAACTATTATTTTCCTTTAAAACCTGTTAAAACGAGCATTACATTGTTTTTGTGTACGTCTGTTCTTTTTTGTATTAATGGTTTGTATTGTTATACCTTTGTTAAAAGGGCCATTACCATTTATACAACGTTCATAGTGCCTTTTACATGTCATTAAGACTTTAATAAAGTGAAATTCACATGGTTGAAATGTATTTCAATTAATACATGAAAGTATACTGGTAAGGAAGTGTTGTGGTTGGTAGAAATTAATTATCAGTATATTGCTTCTGTTCTATTTTTCAGGTTGGATCTGAGAGGAACGTCCTCATTTTTGATCTAGGTGGTGGTACTTTTGACGTGTCCATTCTAACTATTGAGGATGGCATCTTTGAAGTCAAGTCCACGGCAGGAGACACCCATCTGGGAGGTGAAGACTTTGACAATCGCATGGTCAACCACTTCATTGCAGAGTTCAAGCGCAAGTACAAGAAGGACATCAGTGACAACAAGAGAGCTGTCCGCCGTCTCCGCACCGCATGCGAGAGGGCAAAGCGCACACTGTCTTCAAGCACTCAGGCAAGCATCGAGATTGACTCTCTCTACGAGGGCGTCGACTTCTATACCTCTATCACCAGGGCTCGTTTTGAGGAGCTCAACGCTGATCTCTTCCGTGGCACTCTTGACCCTGTAGAGAAGTCACTCCGTGATGCGAAGATGGACAAGGGCCAGGTTCATGACATTGTTCTGGTTGGTGGTTCCACTCGTATCCCCAAAATCCAGAAACTGCTGCAAGATTTCTTCAATGGCAAGGAGCTCAACAAGAGCATCAACCCTGACGAGGCTGTGGCCTATGGAGCAGGTGAGTCACTTAAAATGTAGTGATAGAAGTACCACCTTTTGCTTTGATGAACATGTTATCCTGCCATTCGTAGTTTCCACCAGCTGTCGAAAGACCAAAGATGGCCCCAGCCTTCCTTGGATGTCAAAGCATGATTTGATCCAAGTTCCAGTATTTATTTCATGTTTGTAACACTTCACTGTTTTAATCTACAGCTGTGCAGGCTGCCATCCTCTCTGGAGACAAGTCTGAGAATGTCCAGGACTTGCTGCTGCTAGATGTCACCCCTCTGTCCCTCGGTATTGAGACTGCTGGAGGAGTCATGACTGTGCTGATCAAACGCAATACCACCATTCCAACCAAGCAGACCCAGACCTTCACAACTTATTCAGACAACCAGCCAGGGGTACTGATTCAGGTGAGAATATTATTAACTGGCTTTGTAATTATGCATCGCTATGATGAAGATATCAAGATAAGTTATCCTGCCGTTCGTAGTTTCCACCAGAGGTTGAAAGACCAAAGATGGATGTCTGAGCGAACCTCAAGAATAAGTTATGAATTCTGAATGAGACGAGCTGTGTCGGTAATACTATTTTGCACAGGTATATGAAGGAGAACGTGCCATGACAAAGGACAACAACTTGCTGGGCAAGTTTGAGCTCACAGGAATCCCACCTGCTCCTCGTGGTGTTCCTCAGATTGAGGTCACCTTTGACATCGATGCCAACGGGATCCTAAATGTCTCTGCAGTAGACAAGAGCACTGGAAAGGAAAACAAGATCACCATCACTAATGACAAAGGTAAATAAGCAGCCACATGTACAGAATTTCTCTGAAATTAGTATTTAAGAGCCATAGTCAACAAATAAAAACAGATTGAGTAACTGTGATTTATGTCAGCCAATTGCTATAGAAACACACTAACCGTACCAATGGCTATTTTAATAAAGGTCGTCTCAGTAAAGAGGACATTGAACGCATGGTCCAGGAAGCTGAGAAGTACAAGGCTGAGGATGATAGCCAGCGTGACAAAGTCTCTACAAAAAACTCCCTGGAGTCTTATGCTTTCAACATGAAGTCTACGGTGGAGGACGAGAAGCTGTCAGGCAAACTCAGCGAAGAGGACAAGGCAAAGATCCTAGACAAGTGCAATGAGATTATTGCTTGGCTGGATAAGAATCAGGTAAAATAAAACACAGCAAAGCACTCTTTCAATTAATTTTCAATAAAGGTAATTCCCCTGCGTTTCCAGAACCAAATTATAACATTTTGATGTTGTTCAGACTGCAGAGAGGGAGGAGTATGAGCACCATCAGCAGGAGCTTGAGAAGGTGTGCAACCCAATCATAACCAAGCTGTACCAGAGTGCTGGTGGCATGCCAGGGGGGATGCCCGGTGGAATGCCAGGGGGCTTCCCAGGAGCTGCCGGTGCCCCTACTGGGGGTGGATCATCTGGACCAACCATTGAAGAAGTTGACTAAAACTGTGATAGTACCATAATACCTTAGCTCTATTTTTGAGAGGGTGAATATTAGCGATGATAAACCGGCAATAATTGTCATGTTATAAATATCTGAAGAAAGGTTTTACTAGTTTAATAACAAATGGGAAAAGGTTGTGTGCACATTGAGTCCTAGTAAATAAATTATCAACATAAAAAAAATCATGACTGGCGTCTCTTTCCATCATTTTCTAAATCCTACATTTTCCGATGCATGTTAGGCTATAATTAGGAAAAATAATTATAATAAAAAAATATTTACACAACACAATTTGAGCATCCAGTTTGAGCCTAGAACCCATTCAAGCGAAATTTTGAAGGATTTTAGGATTGGCAAACTCAAAACCCCCCTCCCCTCAATTAATGATATGCCTGTAATACATCGATTAACAGTGCGTTCTACGTCAAAGGTCGCATCATATGCTTTCCATTGATTTAGGATACTTATTTAATTAACCTATTTTAACTAAGTAGATCTAAAAATACATATTTTGCAACCCGGTTTATGAACTCCGAAAACCCCCTAAATCCAACTACAGAAAACGTTATATTTCAACATTTCCAGCAGAAGGCGACATCACGAATTCTTCAAGCCTAAAAGCTTATTCTAGAAGAAGAATATCCGGAACTAAACTTGTGTTATTATAGGCAACGTGACCGGGTTTAAAACTGCGTAGCAGGTTTTTCAGTCATCATTAGTTAGTAATGACCGGTTGACAGTTGAGCATACAGTAGTCTTGAAAGATGTCAGTGATATCGCAGGAAAATGTGCGAGGTGGCAGTGTTTTCAAAGATATAAACGCTGATGACGAAGGCTCACAACCCACTGAAATTGAGAGCCTATGCATGAACTGCTACGAAAATGTAAGTGAGGACAGATAACGCGTTACACATGAAAGTAATGTAATTTCTCGTTTTGTCTAGCTTACTTGGGCACACACATCCTCGCTTGCTCAGCTATTTTATGGATTTAATTGCACGCTTACATGGATGTACAGTTCACGTTTAACTAAATGAGTCGTCAACTTTTTGCGGGTATCATTTAATGCTGCGGTACAAGGTAGCTGCGTTTGTTATTGTCATGGCATCTTTCCTTGACTTCCCCAGCACAAGTATAACATCGAGGAAAATTTGTTTCAAGGTCAGCACATTTTATTTTTACACGGTCCTAACTGGAAGGCGGCCAACGATTTATGACGCACTGTAGCCAATAGGCACGTCTCCCTATTTAATGTCACGTCCTGGTTTTGAGGGATGTAATTTGACAATGGAGTTTTTTGTAGCCCGTATGTGCAGTGCTTTTTTATGCACGAAAACTAGCGTCCAAAGAGTTTCACAAAATTGAAAGCAATTAATGTTTCATAAATGCTAATATGTAGAGATGGGACTATGCAACATTTTGCATGTGTTTGGAATAGTTGACATTTGGACATAAGTAACAACTGCAAAATATACATTAAGCAAAAATCTTTACTTTTATCTTTGCTCGCCTTTTCACAGTTAAGGTTAAATTATAAAAAAAATTGTATGTATTCCTAAACATCAATTGTATAACTTGAGATATGTATTTGTGAATATTTTAGACACTGCCAACATTATCTGCCCCCCTGACAGAAGTGAGGTACCGACATAACATCAATTCTCTCCCACCCTATATCAGACAGTCTGACACATCAACAACATTCAGAAAGCTCCTCAGAACTCGTCTACTTCTCATTATGATGCCTGACACTTTACCCTTGTAATCTTGTGATGCTAATTGATGTCCCCTGCCTCAATTCACATGTCTGTCCTATGTTTATAGTATATGATCTAAGATTGTATATTGTACTGGTTTAACTGTGTATTATATGTCTTGTACGGTGACCTTGATTGTCTAGAAAGGTGCCTGTACGTTTTTATTATTATTATTATTATTATTATTATAACTATTCACAGCTTGATCAACACAAACTTTGCAGTGAATGGTAGAGTTGAAGGACAAAACACCATTCTATAGATGTCACACGTTCTGATAAAATGTCATTCTCATGCCTATTGTAGGAATGTCCACTAGAGTTTTAAACCACTGAAATTCAATGTTTCCTTAGGTAAAATCTAATAATTGCCTCAAAGGCACCATGTTTTTTCTGAAATTCAATGTTTCCTTAGGTAAAATCTAATAATTGCCTCAAAGGCACCATGTTTTTTCTGTGACCAGTAAAATCCAAATGGACATTATTTACAGCAGGGTCACCTGCAGAGTCTAAATAAATTCCTGGAGTACTCGTTAAGTTTTTTCAATAACCACCATATGTTACAGAGTAACTAGCTCTGGGTGTGTGATTAGAATATCAGTTATTATTGATAAATGCTGGTTGCGACAGTACTCCGCTAAAAAGCTTGGCCAGAGAGTAATGAATTAATTCTTGCTTCCGATCTTCTACAGGGCAACACGCGCATCCTTCTTACAAGAATTCCATTCTTCAAAGAGATTATCGTCAGTTCTTTTAGCTGTTCCAACTGCAGTTGGTCAAATACTGAAATACAATCTGCAGGAAAGATTCAAGACCAAGGCATTTGTTACACACTCAAAATCAAGTCAAAACAAGTAAGTTTCTGCCTACATGAACACAATTCCAAATGTCTTGTTAAAGTGAAAATAGTGTAAACCTTTCCCCTGTAAAATGTGAAGGTTTCCGGTCACCCGCCTTAATGTTTTAATTTATTTATTTATAACAGGATTTTAATCGAGAAGTTGTGAAAACAGAGACTGCAACAACCCGAATACCTGAACTAGACTTTGAAATCCCTGCATACACACAAAAGGGTGGTATGTATTCCCTTGTAGTTTACATTTCGCATATCTTTCTACTTTCTCACGTTGTACCCTGTTTTGGGGGAGTTTAATCAATACCTTTTGCATGTATCAGCACAGCCTAAGTGGCTGAAGCTGGTAATTTGGAATGCAATTATGTGTACAATTATACATAATTTTGTAATGGCAGAGGTGCATAAATACCATCTAGATATTGTTTAGTGTATTACCTTTGGAAAGTGCACGCATTACGCAAGAGCTTTCACACACAAAAAAGCATAATAAGTAAACTACACAGAATGGGTAAAGTAAACTATTGAGGCTTGCATGATGGCTCCCCTCTTTGAAAGATGACCACTGCTACGATAATCTAATATATATATATATATATATATATATATATATATATATATATATATATATATATATATATATATATATATAGTTTACAGTATAGGGCAGTGGCCATTGATTTGCATCTCCAAAAGGAATCTATACAGACCACAAGATACTCAAAATACATTTTTACAGTTTAGAGTTTTGCCTTTCTAACAAGTACAGCTTACACAGTGCAGAAGTGAGGGTTTTCCAACAGTAATGTTTTGCGTATATAAATCAATTTGTGTGGCACAGGCACATCCATTCATTTTGAGTCTGTATGCATGTAAATACAGCCCCAATATTTAGAGTACAGTTCCTGGTGTTGGTCGATTCGTACTTATTAGTTAAAACAAAAACAAATCAATCAATGTGGAAAGCACATTGAATTTTCTGTGTATAAAATGTGCTATACAGTGTGCTATAGAAATACATTTGACTTGACTAAAATCATGCTAGCCAGTAGTTAAAACTGTTCAAGTAAATCACTTTTTTGTTATTTTATAAATACAGTACCCTGCATAATATTTAGGCAGGAGATGCTGTTTTGAAGGCAAAGGGTGGTCACACCAAATATTGATTTGATATAGGTTTTCTTTCACTCACTTTGTATTTTATAAATTGATAAAAATAAATTAACATTTTATATTTTTTGGAAAAGCATTCTTTCTTCAAAGCATTTTTTCACTCCCGCCTAAAACCTTAGCAAAGTACTTTATGTATGCATGCAATAAATGTTTGCATTTTTCTAATATCAGCTTGTAATCTTCTCGCAGCACTTTCCACCATAGAAGGTCTTTTGGATAGAGCAGTTTCGGGATTGGAACAAGACCAGCCTGAAAGAAGGGTATGCAGTTTCTACTGTAAACCACACCCATCCAAAATCTCATGCCTAAAGTTTCCTTGTAGATATTATAAATAATTAAATGTTACATTGGTTAATGTGACAGGCATATTGTTGTAAAGGTGACTACCACTTCACTTCAACTTTTACACTACCAACGCATAGTATTTGAAGTCCATTTATCTTTTTTAGAAAAGTGTTCCTGAAGTTGCTGAGAAGATAGAAGAGTTCATTGTAAAATTGAAAAAGCTAAAAGATGTGGAAGAGTCCTTCACATTGGTGAGTTAAAAGAAAGTCACCCTGGCTTTCAGAATTCCAGGATATCAATTGTTTCTTTTGTACAACATTACTGTAAAACATACCTTTTTTTGTTTTAGCCAGCTAATGGTGTAGCCTAGATCTAACAGTTTTTTCTTAAAAGGTTATTGATGATCCATCTGGAAACAGCTTTGTTGAAAACCCCTTTGCCCCTCAAAAAGACGAAGCTCTCACTATCACACACTATAAAAGGACTCCCGAGCAAGACGCCAAGTTAGGGATCCAGGTGACATACTGTACTTACTACAGTTTCTATCTACATGATTGACAAGTTTATTTTGTGTTTGATGTGGAGTCACTATCGGAACTTTCTGCATAAGGAAGCCTTGGTAATTACCCGTGCAAGATTTTTGCCACATTGTGTAAAATATAAACAAATTGCTGGGCATTACAATATTTTTCTTTGAATCTTTGCTATGTCAGAGTAGTTGATACTTGTAAAGTCTACCATCAAAACAAATGCACTTTGGTTTTTTTAACACTTATCTCCATGTATTCCTGCACCTAAGTCTGAGGAAGATGTGCCAGAGGAGGAAAAGCCTTGCGATGATTTGGACACTATGAGAAATGAGGTAAGGGCCTGTTGTATGTTCATTTCAAACTACATTGCCTTGTTGTTATATGTTTTTAATAACTCAGCCTGATGTGAGTTTTTTCCTCCTCAGGTTTTGAAGTTTAATACCAATTGCCCAGAGTGCAATGCTCCAGCCTCAACGAACATGAAGCTTGTCCGTATCCAAATGAAATATGGAAATATATCCATATTTTATTTTATTAAACAAAACTAAATTTTACTTGATTTACACATATGCAACCTGTAATATTCCTTAACCACATTTTAAGAAATTCCTCACTTCAAGGAAGTAATTATTATGGCAACCAACTGTGACGAGTGTGGACATCGCACAAATGAGGTGTGTTTACGCTGTTTTGAAACATCTATTTTTGCTACCTGTTAATTAAGTAGTCTGTAACTCCGAAAATCACTGCAACATTTTAAACCATGATCTGAAATGAACACCTGGCATGTGCCATATCCTATGACCGGTAAATGACTAATGGGTAGAAGTCTATCTCCAAGTTTCACTTATCAATGCATTTAGCAACATTTTTCAGTCATATCGAATCGATTTTTGAACTCCTAAAGACACCATAGGAAAATCTGTTTTCTCATGTGCAGTGTGCACTGAGCCACAAGCTTAGGTTGTAACATAAATTTGCCATTCACTAAGTAATTTGTAATCTGCTTATCAAACCAAGTCTAGCAAAGTAATAGAACGGTAGTTTTTTATTTGTGTTGGCTGGGAAACAATATGAAAGCCAATTAAAAGTGGAAAGTTAATTTCATAGCCCATTTCACATCTGAATGTGCATTCCATGTGGCTCTAAAGGTGAAATCTGGTGGAGCCACTGAGGACATGGGCACCAAGATCACCCTGCACTTGACTGACCAATCGGACATGACTAGAGACCTACTCAAGGTAGGGAATAATCTGTGGTGTAATTTGGCACATATTCGTTGTCCACTCCAACCATATGTTGTATGACTATGCCCTTATTATATTATTTAATATTGTCTTGCATCATTTTAATCAATGTCCATGTTTAAGTTAAGAAAATTTGACTGGCCTGCCAATTTTGTCTATATTAGGACACAATGGAATATTATATTTGATTTTATTTTTACATATTATACAGCTAAATATTTCTAAAGTTATCGCAGCCTAACTATTATTTACTTTAGGTTACGCAAATAATTAATTGTGAAAATTGGTTAGTTAGTTCCAAATCAAATTTGACAGTTTTCTTTTTTTATTTTACTTTGCTCTTTGCAGTCCGAGACTTGCAGCATCCTCATTCCGGAGTTGGAGTTTGAGTTGGGCATGGCTGCTTTAGGTGGAAAGTTCACTACTTTGGAAGGCATTCTCAAAGACATAAAGGATCTCGTATGTGTTTTCAACGTGATTTGTTGAAAGATATAAATGACACATAACTCTATATAACTACATAATGTTTTTTTGTAAATTACACGCCCCTCTATAAAGCTCAAACATTGTCACTCTTCCTAGATTGTGTCAAAAAATCCCTTCTTGTGTGGCGATAGCTCCACTTCAGATAGGACAGAAAAACTGAAGATTTTTGGCGAGAAGATTGACAAGGTTTGAGGACAACATTATATTTCAATATATATTAGAAATATAGTGTGAACTCTATTAATTAAATTATCTTCTTGGTCTCTTCCAACTGTTACCTAGTTTGGTGCTCCCAAATACAAGCAGTTTGGTAAAGATAAAGCACATCTAAAACACTTCATGTACAAAAATTTGATTGGCATGTTTCAGATCATTGCAGGTGAAATGGATGTTCACATCATTCTTGATGACCCAGCTGGGAACAGTTATGTGCAGGTAGAGAACTTCCCTTCAATTCTTTGTATTTTTCTTTTTTAAGAACAATACATCAGATTTATAGGGTGTAATGATTTACTTTCTGTGGACGGTTTTTCTGCAGAATATTTATGCCCCCGATCCTGATCCAGAGATGAACACTGAGAAGTACACCAGGACGTTTGAGCAGAATGAAGATCTTGGATTGAATGACATGAAAACAGAAGGATATCAGGAACAATTATAATCCTCAATTATCTGCAATTGAAAGGTTTACAGTGAAATGGGAGTCTGTATGAAGTTATTTAGGCTTTGCAATTTACAAGACAAATTATATGGCTTACATGCATTTTAAGCTCGGACAAAGTTACTATAAGTTATTTGAAAAGGTTGTTCAATTGTTTGTTGAAATTTAATTTGAAATGTGCATTTGTTAAAAATTATTTCCTATGGTGGTGTCTTTACCAAGCACTAAATAATTATATCAATTGTGGGTTTGGATACTTTGGAGAAACATTGTTGTAATTAGGTATATTAAAATAAAGAATGCATAAGTCCTAAGTTCTGATGGCCATACAGATAAACATTAAAGCTATTACACAGCAAGATTAATTAATTTGTTCATGCATGCCTCACTGAAAAAAAAGTTCCTTAATAAAGAAAACAAGAAAGGACGTAATATGACGTATGTGTGCTTACTCTAGGGCACAAAACATTTATTGAAATAAACAAGACATCATACATGACAATGTTTTATACGCCACAAAGATAGACGATAACCGTGAAGTGTCCACTAAATCCTCGTATTATTTGCCCAAATTATTGAGTAGGTCGCCATTTTTTGGTCCGGATCCAATAACAGTAGTGATTTTTAACGAAAATATCACCTCGTAAATAGTCCAGTTAGGGAAACCGCCTCAACCATAACAGGCAGAGTCAGTCCGTCTGCAACTCCCCTTTTAAAGGTTGCGTTAGAAATATGTAAGTAGTCTATACAGAAAACAAAATGTCCAAATAACTTTGATAAATGTTCTCTACAATATATATATTACTTGCTCTTTGCTGGTTTTTCAGTTTTCTTTGGAAGGAGAACTGCCTGAATGTTCGGTAGTACTCCACCTTGAGCGATGGTGACACCACCTAAAAGCTTGTTGAGTTCCTCGTCGTTGCGAACAGCCAGCTGAAGGTGACGGGGAATGATTCTTGTCTTTTTATTATCCCTTGCAGCGTTACCTGCCAATTCCAGAATCTCAGCAGTGAGGTATTCAAGCACAGCTGCCAGATACACTGGTGCCCCAGCGCCAACGCGCTCCGCATAGTTGCCTTTACGTAGCAATCTATGGACGCGTCCCACCGGGAATTGAAGCCCAGCTCGTGATGACCTAGATTTAGCTTTCGCACGGGCTTTTCCCCCTGTCTTCCCTCTGCCAGACATACTTATGTATGAATTTATAAGGCTATATGTGTGTATTAGTGTATGCGTGCTGCCCACGACCGAATTGTTAGTTTACGTAATGTCAATAGAAGTAACAGGCTATGGCAACCTTTAGGGTTCGTCTGATTGGTTGAATAAGGTGCAAACGCATGAACCAATGGTGAAGCTGCATGTAATCTAGTCCAATCGTTTCGTCGGTTTTGGGCGGTGATGTTTGCATGTTAATTCTATATATAGACCCAAATGTTTTGAATTACAAATAAATAACAACAGCTGTCTTGAGTTTGAAATAATGGATGAAACCAGGAGTTTCCAAAATCACCTCCCGTCCCTGACAAGGGTCTATAAAAGCTATCACTAAAAATCAAAAGAACGGAGGTAGAAAGCGACGAAAATAGAGCAATGTATTAAGATTATTAAGCAGGTCCATCCCATCCTTACCAGATCTCACCCAAAGCGATGAACATTGTTGTTAATTTGTCAATGACATTTTCGAGCTCATTGCAGGCAAAGCGTCGCGTCTTGCCCTAGTCTATAACACATGTTTTACTTCCCGAGAAATCCATACCGCTGTGCTCCTGCGTCCTGCCGTCCACACAGTTGCTGAGGGTAGCCTACCAAGGCCAAGTAGCCTACACGGTACACCTGCAAGACCAGCCCCAAAGGCATACTTAGCCACGAATGGAAGTAACTGAACTGCATTGGGCTTTCCTCCTATCATTTTGTTTCTTGATGTAATACCTTCATGTTAAAGTTTTACAAATATAAAATTATATGTTGCTTTCGTTTGGCGTTTTAATTTATTAAACTACATGATTGAAAACAGTTAAAGAAAGTAGGTTAATAATAAGAATGGCTAAATTATAGTTTATTATTTATTAGAATTATTTGAAATACATTTATAATAAGATTAGTCAGTATGGTATGGCACATCAATTCAAACAATCTAAAGCCATCCTAACCCACAAGGATGTTTAACCAACTATGACAACCAAAACAAACAATATTTAGATTTGGGATGACACCAATACAATTAAAATCATGAGAAAAGGTAAACTGAGTCCAAGCTCACAACCGCCTGCAGTATTATTTTCCAAGTTGCGGTAAGACTCCATATTGTATGCTTTAACCAACTTTCTGATCTTAAAATTTGCAAGCAAATTACGTGTTTCCCCCAGTGATTTCATAAAGGATTTTGTTACTGAAGCAAACAATGCCAGACCCAGATATGGTCATGTAGCAGCTGCGTGTTAAGGCTGTCTGCCTGCAGGTGGTGAAAATGGAAACCAAGCAGAGGATATAGAGATGGAATGGTATTATGACTTGTTTTTGGATGTACGGTTTTGAGTGTGTATCATGTTCATGCTGTAGAACGTCCTGGGAATATACTTTTCGGAAAGCATGTGAATTTACACACACAATTATCCTCTTCCTGCTAATTGTTTCTAAACTGCTAATTAATATAAAGCAAACAAGTATTTTGTGTGACACAGAGAACCTTGTAAATAAAACCAGTTCATGTCAACATTTTCTTTCGTTTAAGTTGTGCAGCTCAAGGACAAACAAGTGTTATTGACTACACAGGCACACACAGGTTATATACTTTTAGAGACACGCTAGGGCAAGTGACAGGGAACCTTTGTCAAAAGGCAAGTCTATAGGTTTCACAAATAGAATCAAAGGAAACTAATTGTTCAACTGAAGCTATGATACACTGACGTTGTTTTTAAGGTGTGTCTGAGAAGGTACCAGGTATGTCAAATTCCCAAAAAAAGACTTCAGCAAAAAGATTATCATAGTGGATGTCTATGCCAAGCAATTTTCAGAAGCTCTTCAATAAAATATGTTGAAAAGACATGGCAGGTGTTTGCAAATTTCCAGGGCAATAGAACCGAGGTCTCAGCATAGATAATATATTCAACACAGCCATGAACTTGTTTTATTTTCACAATGTCCATTAGAACTGAAAAAGGGACGGTATTGGTCCGATTTAATAAATGGTAATTTATTAGGTAGTTTTGTTTCTGTTTATAAAAAAGTGTAAGAAAACCTTCTTTGGTTTATTTTCAGAACTGTAATGCCATATATTATGTAGTAGTAAATGTTCTCTTTTTAGGAATGTGTAGGATGTGGTGTTTTAGAAAGCCTAAGCGCTAAAGAGACTTTTGAATTTAAAGTTGTTAAGACTTTGGTTTTCTTAATTATATTGCTGGAATATAAATATTTGTCAGATAGTAGCAACAACAGCTACTAGACTAAAACTGTAATAATATCAATTAATAGCAAATTCTTTGATCCATGCGTCTGGCATCTTGAAACCACAATCAACCCTAATATATATTTTTTGGTTGTATCTTTGTTGTTTTTCTGTTGATCAGTATTTTATTTAATAGTTTATTGAATCAATTAATATCATTTATCATAATGTGTGACAAACCCAGCACATACCATAATGCACATACCATAATTGATCATAATGTGTGCCAATCCCAGCACATACCAATAAAATGTTTGCAAATCGAGTTAATGTATCATACACGAGACAAATAGATTCCAACAGGCTGACACATGATACTGATTAGATTATCCCTAGTTGTGGCATCCTGTGTAACTCTTTGGCTTCCTCCTCCTTCTTCTTTAGTTTCCTATCCCCTGCCTCTCATCCATTTCCAGACCAACAAGTCTGTATAAAAGCTAAAGGTCATAAAGACACGAGGAGAGCAAGAGAACACACACAGAGTGTGAGCGCTTGAGAGAGGGATATACAGAGCAACCACAGAAAGTAATTTTCAACTAAGCTTGTGTATACCTCTGTCTATCAGTAGATGGGATGTGAGTACATTTGTTTGAAACTAATAAGTATGACTAATTCATAAAGTATTTATAGAGTTCTATCTTTTAAATATTTCTGAAGATCTTCTCGCTATTTATTTAACAAAATCCTAGAAGACCATTGTCTAAAGGGGTATATTTCAAATAGTATTCTATTCTTCCTTGATTATTGTCTGAAAGTGTACAAATGTGTTGTTTGCCAGATGTTACCATACTGGAGTTAAGAGAGTTTTAAATGTGTTTTTATGAATCTACAAATTATGAACTTTCTTTGTTTCAATATGTGGCCTATCAAATGAAGAACATAGACACTTTTGATATGTGTGATTTCCCAAATCTTTTTCCAGTTTGAGAATAATGTTGCTGGGCTTCCTTGTGTATCAGTTTGCCTGGCTTCCTCTCAGCCTCTCAAGTCTAAATGCCTGCCTTTCACACCCCACTTTCAGGGAGCCAGGTCAGTTAAAAGCTGCCGCTTAAACTCATCCCTCTACTTCTGATCTCTCCTTCACAACCCATTTCACCTTTCCTTATTTTCTAACCTAATAAGAGTTGATGGGCTCGACAAGGTCAATTTGAGAAATGACTTTAAATGTTACTGTGAAAGTTCTACGTGTCTAATGTGCTTTTATGATTGCTTGGAGGGGGTTTGAAGGATTTAAATAGTTACAATGCTTACGGTACTTGCTAGTTCCTGATGTAAATGTAAAGTTTCAGTACATCGTGTCCATAACTGTTCTCCATTCTGGAATTACTTACTTACTGTAGTGCTCAACATTCATGATAAGATAATATGTTGTCAAATCTGTGCACATTTACATTGGATTTTTACAAAAGCACGATATTGACCAAACTTGCCGTCCTGTAGTTAACACAGACATAGATGTCCTCTGTGGCTCAGACAGAATGGAGATAAAGGTTCTGATGTGTCCAGTCTACTTTGGCGGATACAACGAATCGCTGATGGCAATGAATGCCCATTACACCAAAGCAGAGTGCAGGGGTACTCCTGTTTGGACCACAAACCCACCTGTGCTCAAATTCAACTTCTACATTACAGAACAGGCAGTTTCGACCTGCTCCAATAAAATGAAGGTATCTTCACGACATACATGACATTACAGACTCAAACACACAATCAACTGAGCCCCGGTCAGCCAATGGGCCATGTTTTTGAAAAGGAAAAATTAAGTGCATTTCTCAAGGCGCATTGCCTCCATTGGACTCAAAATGAACCCGCTCCAGATACCAATGTAGTGTACATGTAGTGTTTATATTTCATGTTTGAAATTTCTTCCTTTCAGTTTTTGATAAGAATGCTTTTCCAACATATAAAAAAACATTACAGTAATGCTGGTGGGGTAAACCTTGGATGTCTCTGTGGAGAGCAGTAACTAATGATGATAATGCACATTATCCCTCTCTCTCTCTCTCTCTCTCTGCTTTTCCCTCTCTCAGATCATTGAAGAAGTGGGTACAGGGTTCTTCTCAGACTTTTCCAGTGTTCAATCAATCATCATCTCAGGCATCATAAACTCCTTGGACCCAAGCGTGGGGACCATCACCTATCGCAAGGAACAGTTGTACAGGTTCTCCTGCCGCTATCCACTCCATTACCTGGTCAACAACACTGAGATGAGTGTGTGAGTACTGATTTATTGCCCTGTTCTATCAGAATGAAAGATATTAGCGATGAGAAATCACAATCTTGATACATTTGTCTAATTTGTATCTCTTCATTAAAAAAGTTTTTAGCTATTTATTTAGAGAAAAATCATACGTTTTAGGTGTTAAAAATACATTTTTATGATTATTGATGAATTTTTCAACTGAACATTGCTTAGTGTCAGTTGACCTACATTTGCACAATAAGGCTGACGTGTATGAGTGTATGCAGTTACCATGTAGGATAATGGATAATGGTGGGAGAATGCTTTAAAAGGTATATTATACTGTTTCAAGTTTCAGGTAGATATGATACCCTTTTTAGTAAGCTGGAGTGATGTGTTCTTTGTGTATCAATTTATGATCTGGTTGGTGGTGTGTTGTGTGTCATCTCAAGGTGACACAATCTAGTAGAACTGAAAGAGAGATTATTTTTGACAGATCTGGAGTAAGTCTGGCAGTTAAGGACAACAACGGCAGTTTCATCAGCACACTGAGTTTGAAGCTGTTTTCGGTAAGACAGGGTTTCCTTCATCTGGAACAAAATATTAAACACAAAATAATTTAATTTAGATTTATTCCATTGTGAACCATTTACATTTTAGACGACTATTTCATAAGCATACTGCTTTGTCATAAGAAAGCATATCATTGACAAACATGAATAAAAAGGTGTCTTTCTCTGAACTTTTGTACAATGTGAAAATTCAATAACATACCAATATTCCATTTCAAACAACTTATTGTTTGATCAATTGAAACCATTTAAAAAGGTTTTCTGAGCCCTATTGTGATTGGTACACACCCAGGACAGTTCGTACAAATCTCTGCTGCAATTTCCTGATGGAGGGGTAAAGCTAAAGACCAGGATTTTTGTTGAGGTGAAGGCAACCAATCTGACAGAAAGGTACAATAGACAATGTGGTAGTTTGTGATAATATACCGTTGTTAGACTCTAATGACTACAATGACTACATTTAAAAAACAAACCCTTATGTGGACAGAATTTACATAGGCTTTGGAAATAACTCACTCGCTAGTATTGTACATTGCAACATACCAAAGGCCATGGCACGCTGGCAAACCTTTCTCTACAATCTTGACTTCAGATACAACGTTCTACTGGACAGATGCTATGTCACAACGCTCCCCTATCCTATCAACAGTGACTATTTTGACCTTTTCGTTGGGTAAGTGAGCAATCCAATCCAATGAAACAAATGAAAGTTCAGTTTGCAAAATGATACATCACAGCAGTCAGTATACACACTTTTATTTACCATTGCAACCGTAAGCATGTGAGTGTTACCCTATAATACGTAAGAAACAAACCAATTGAAATATTTATTCATAATAAAAACTGAATGTCAAAGGTATGTCAATGTGAGCAGTATCAAGGTTACCAGGAAAATCATGTAAATATTTTAAAGTATGGGTGCTGTGTCTGTTCTCCCCAGGTGTAACCGGGATGGCCAGACGGTGATGGGGGTGAATGGACTTCAACAAAATGCCCGTTTTTCCTTTGAGGCTTTCCGCTTTACTCTGTACCAAAATAGGACGCAGTCCACATATTACCTTCACTGTGCCACCAGACTCTGTGACCGTTCTGTGTGCCCCTCACTGATCCAAGTCAGTTGCTCATGTCACGTCAGATATCATTTTCTGTCCTATCAATGAGCACAATAAATATGCAGTATCAACAGGGTATTGTTTTTATCATAGAACATAGCAATGGTAGTCTGGGTATATAAAATAGTTGGATCTAGATTGTCCTTTTTGTTTTTTTTTCTTCGGAATAATTGCTCAACACACATTAGACAATTCATGAACAGTACTGATTTCGCTGGTCTCAGAAAGTTTAAGGTAGATTTGATCAAACAGGGTCAGGAAGTCAAAACCCTTATCACCTTCCCCACAGAACTGCATCGGAAAGTTGAGACGGCGTGATGTTCAAAAGACCTCGGTGAGCGAAGTGGCCACAGTCAGCTCCGGTCCAATCAGAACCCAGCTGGATAATGGTGAGAAACTGTTGTTTTGATGATGCCTCAGCATCCAGGGAAGTTTCATTCAGTGGTGCCGCAGTTAGATAACAAAGGTAGAGCGCATTCACCGAACCTTTGTGTACCAGTCTAGCAAATTAAGATCGTGTTTTTTTCTTTTCTGTGTTGCAGATTATCCTGTAGAGCTTCAAGGTATGCATGCACTTTGATAAATTATGATCAAGAAAGATTCATCATATGATGAGGCATCAATATTAGTTACGGCAACCCTTCATTCCAAACATTTAATATGATTTTTTAATCATCATTCTCTGGCGCCAGTATCTTCTCTGCAAGTCAGGAAACATTTACAGAATATTAATGTGTTATCATTCTCTTTGTAGTTGATGTGCCATTTGACAAGAAGGGAACTGTCCTGGGTGTTGCCATAGCAGCGGTTGTAGTTGGTTTCCTCTGCATCACCTTCCTGGCAATCATTGCTTACAAAAACTACAATGCAAACAATGCATCAAACGAAAATAGAAGACTTTACACACAAGATGACACAGATTTTGTATCTTAAAGACATTTTCCTTGTCTCCTGTTAATTAACAGTAAGAATTGGAAAGGCCAAGAAAATGAAAGTACTTCTGGAATGTCACCTTATCTGCTGATCGTGAGGTATTTCAGCAGATTAATATATAAGAAAAACGGAACACAGGATGGATCAAACATTTTGGTACATGAAATTGACAATGGAGCAACACATTTTCCTTTGGTCAGAAATCTAGCTGCCGAAGTACGAATTGTGATTACTGAACTATCTTGAACTGTTAAAAGTTAAATAGCAACTTATTTACTCATGACAAATAGCTGCATGAAGTATTTTCTTTTATCAATTATCAAACCAAATTGTAATTAATTCAGGGACATGACTTTTGTTATCTATTGAGATTACATCTAAGTAGAATTTTGTGATTATAGTAGTATTTCATACCTCAACACATATAGTATGACTTTAGTCATTAAACCATGTCATAACAAGCAGTTGGTTTACCAGTATTCTCCATGTTTAGGGATTAGGATAGCCCTATTGGTATACAACATTCAAAACCTAAATCCTGAATTGCATCAATTCCGAAGAAGTTAATGATTGAAACAATGAATGAAACATTATAGATGGTTAAAACTTAAAAAAAATATGTTAACTGACTATATGTACACAGGACAGATTAAGCACATCAGACCACTTAATAATTTAGACTTATTTTTAAATCAGGGAACAATGGAACTAAAAAAAAAACTAATTTATTAACAGTTTATAAACACATTGTTGGCATCTCTTATTCACATCTATTAACTGTTAAATCCCACAAAACATCTGAAAGAACACACACATAAGATGACCACACACGTCAAAGATCAGCATTCCCCTTTCTTCCTACTGGTTAAAGTTAGGAGGAGCCTACATCTGACTGCGGATGTGGAAGTTGAAAATCTGCTTGTAGAGGTAAAGAACAGTGAGCACACTTCATAAAACTCTGAGTGGCGTAAGGAGCTTAATGCTCTGAAAACAAAGGATTAGTACACCACCACTACAGCACACATTTACTTTCAGCAGCCATAGTTGATGGACATAATGTGGGTACAGCTCTTCCAATAGAATTTGTAGTATGCGTATCAACTTTACAAAATGTGCACATGAGAACCACTGCAAGTAGGATGTCATTTCTGTAAAAACAACTCTGAATTAGGGAAAGGCTTAAACTATGGACATGAGATTTCAAAAACTCTTTTCACAATAATTTTTTCATCAGGATCTTCAATGGTTTCTTCAGACTTGTGAAGCGAGTGCATCCATTCATAAATAGTTGCATTTACACTTGTCAGAGACAAAACAAATTTTGAATGGTATTATTTAGTTATTTGGAAACACCACAATAGTCCAAACAAAAACTACTACAAAGGCCATTTTTCAAGTTCAAGATGTTACATATGAATTAACTTTATAAACAAATCTTGCATCCTTGACAAGCACTGAAAGTGCTTTTGGATCATTCTTTTCTCACCCTAAAAGGACAGGACAAAGAAGAGCAATTACATCACTTCTCATAATAGAAATGGGAAGTGATAGAAAGGCTCATCTTTAACAATGTCAAGCTCTTCTCCACGTCTCAAAATTCTAGCCATTTCAAACGACATCTCTTTGGGGAAATATTCCTGGAGCATTCAGGTATTGAAAGGTATGACACAAACAATTTAGTGCTTCAGTTCGTTCTATGTTTTCGCACCAGCATGTAGCAACCCCTTGTTCAACATTCCATGTACAAACAAGAGAGGACTAGGGCAGTGGCAATGACACAGGGTGAAGTTTCTTCATGTTGACCCAATGGCAATAGACGTTTTGGAAAAAAGGGGCTAAAGTAACTAAGCATAAAAAAATTCAATTAAACATTGTCAATAAATACAATGAAATATTTCACTCCTGCTGTTATAATTCATCTTCTATGTGGTTTTCAGGCTTTTTCTCTGTAGATTCTGAAAATGGGGGAAAGGCATAGAAACTGTATGAAAGTAGTGCATTGCATATACAGTATATCAGGAATGGTCAATTAAAAAAGATGACATCTTCACCAAATGAGTTGTTGCTATTGAAAACCGTGTTGCTATGGTACACATACCTGTTTTAGCTGTATCCTCTGAAGAATCTGATTGGCTGGCTGAGTCTGTATCCTGTCCAATCTCCTCAGTAGGTGGTTCTTCACCCACCATCATTGACTCAGGTTTTTCTGTCAATAAACAGAACATTGAAATAATACAATCATAATTTTTACCCCGTTATAGTAGCATAGCATTATTTGTACCTTTACTTTTTGCCTAGTATAGTGTCACAAAATGTACAACGTAAATATTATTTCCATCCCCTACCTTGGTCCTGGTCTGTGGTTTCCTCCTTGGGAGGAACAACTTCTTCTTCTGCTGTGCTGTTGGTTTTGTTGGATTTGCTGCTCTCTGAGTTGGTGCTGTTTTTGGGTTTGGCCTTAGGTTTGGCAAACTTGGCCTTGTTTAGCAGGTAGTTTACCTCCCGGTCCAATAATACTATCTTTGACTCAATATCTTTAGACAACAGGATGGGCCGCTCGGTGGGCGAACGGGTTTCTTGCTCAGCAACAGTCTCATTCTTCCATGTCTGTGAGGAGAACAGTGTATTAAGAGGAGAGTTTTTTTGCATCTAGTTCTAAGTAGAAAAATATTACAAAATTGTTGTAACACTTTTAAATATCTATTTATCTTCAATCAAGCAATTGTTTAAGGAAGGAGGAGAAATGTACTAAGGTTTTATTGGTCAAAACTTTGCCATACCGTGGTTTCATTGATGATTTTTTCTAAAGTAGTCAGCTCAACTTCAGTAAAGATTTGATCATCCTCAGGAATCAATTTAGCACTCCTACAAAGAAAAGAAATATGAATTATTCAATATGTTGCAGATTCCTGGCATTTGTACTCACTGATTGGCTTGTTTTTAGACAAGAAACAAATTCTCCACTTTTATCCAGGAAGCTAAAATCAAAATAGTACTTTTCTACCACCACTGAAAATCTAAATGATCCTCGGAGAGTTTGGAAAAGCATAAAATTGCTTTCTGCAAGCAAAATCTCTGTACCTACCTTTGTTTTGACGGACTCTGTTGCTGTTCATGACCAAAAACGGAGATATGAATTGTTTTAACAGGTATTTTTGATCTTCCGGCTCTTTGTTCTGCATAAATTTATCTTTTGAAATGTGAGCTCCATGTGCTTGATTTCTAGCTCTTTTTAATGTTGTCTTGTTTTGTGTTTTCTGCCTTTAACTGTGTTTTAATGTATGCTGCTGTCTGTCTTGGCCAGACCTCCTCAATGAGACTTTCATGGATAAATAACTGTTAGATAAATTTCACCGCCTTGGCGTACCATTTCCTGGACTTTTCACAGACGTAATTTCCCCTAAATCCAAATAATTGAGGCTTGTGGAAAGTGGTTTGGTAGAGAAAGCAGTACAGCCAGGGTTAGGGACCACCCACACTAAAACCCTTGTAGGTCCATTCAATGGCATATATTAGCAGTACCTCTATGCTCCGTCACTGCCACACCTTTCCCTACCTCAGAAAGAAGCTGGAGGTGTTGAGCCGGCTGTCGAGGGCAGCCAGACGGTCGGGCCACTTGCGGCGCTCCTCCACCCTGAAGAACACGGCCTTGCAGAGCTTCTTGAGCTCAGAGAGCTTCTCTCGCAGTTCCTTGGTGGGGGCAGAGTAGCCGTCCACGTCCATCCACTCTGAGGCTGCACTCAACTTGGCAGAGATCTCCTCCTTCTCGCCCTCCGATAACACCGCCTGGTACTCATCCTGGTATATTTTATCCTGCGAGAAAGTTTGTGTGTGTTAAGATATCAGGGACGTCTGCTGCAGCAGCACAAATTAGTACTAAACAAAGACAGGGAGTCACACAGACAAAGATCCCAACAATCACACAATCATTGTGTGTGGATATGTATTTGGAGGCAAAATTTTCACATAAACACAAACAAAACTTTGAATTGGCTGTGACACAACTCGGCAAATGCAATTCAAAAGACTTGAATCTTGCTTGGATCCATTCTTTTGTGGCATGGCTTTGTTTAAGTATTTTTTTTATAAAGGAAAAGTTGTAGTCTTTTACCTGGGTCTCAAAAATAAATGCTTCCAGACTGTTTAGAGTTTTTTCCCTCTCCTGCTTTGCCAAATCTCTGTCTGTCAGGTCTTGCAGTCTGGAAAGACAACAAAACGCATTTAGACATGTTCAAACCGATCACAGATTTTTGAACTAGTGAGCAAATTAGGCCTACTTTTTTCTTGATGATTCAATTTCATCAGGGGAGAAGTTGAGCATGTCATTAAGAAGCAGTTCCACAGTAATGTCTTCAGAGATTTTTGTCTTCTTCTGGGGTTTAGCAATCTTTTCAGCCACCTTCTCCTCAACCGTTTTTTCCTGGCCGTCTTTTTCAGATTTAGCTCCTTCCTTGTCCTCCTGCACCATGAGTGGTTGAATAACAATAAAAGTTTAAGTTAATTTGGAAAACACATTCAGAAAATGTCTTTACTTTTGATACCCCAAGATGTATTGATCTTTTAAAATCCACCTATCTACAACAATCATTTAGACTTCATTGAGTTAAGAGTCTGGTTTAAACCTCCACAACTCTCACCTGAGGTTCAGCATTGCCATCGTCTCCTTCTCTCTTCTCCTCAGGTTGTTCTTCACCCTGTGGTTTCTCCCCCTCCTCCTGCTGCTGCTTCTCTTCCTGAGGAGGCTCTTCTGTCGGGGCCTGGTCCTCCTTGTCCTTTCCGGCCTCTGGAAGCACCTCCTCCTCATCCTGGCCAGAGGTGAACATAACAGCCACGGAGATAAAAATAAACTTCAGTTGACATTTATGGAGGGTTTTAACCCACAGTTCTGGTGCTCACCATGTTAGGGCGTAACACAGACCACTCCTTAAGTGAAATTGTAGTTGAGCTTATACTAAGAAAACATTACCTGAACTGGTTCAGTTATATTTGCACTAGGCTCTGACGATCCGCCGCCAAACAAGCTGGATATGGTATTTCCCAAAACTGAAAGAGCAATAATTGGATATTTGCTCAATAAGAAATGAAAGGCCACGTTTTTTTTTTTTTTGGAAGGCATGCAAACAATGTAAGTGATAGCAAACATCTAGTACACACTTGTCAATGTGGATTCCTCTTCTTTCTCCTCTGCAATGGTCTCAAAGACAGACTCCACCTGCAAAAGAGTTGTAGAAGATGCATTTAAAGAAATGGCTTGTTGCATTTCAACTGTAGCAAAACAGCTTTAACATCTATGTGTCACTGACCCTGTCCAAAATTAAGAGTCCACTCTCGTCCATGTTAAAGTGGGCCTTGATGCCTTTGGACTCGGCCTCCGTGTGCTTCTGGAAACTGCTCCCCACCCCTGTGAGCTTGACTGTGGTCAGGTTTGGAGAGCCAAACACACTACCAGAGGAGATAGACATGAGATAATTCTTAATAGAGACCTTTCAGAAGGCAGACAAAAACTATCACTAGATCCATTATGGTGTATGATAACTCTAAATTGCAAGTATAAATACATAAACTTTAGAAAATAGAGGGAACTAAAATGGAATTAGTCACAACCAGTTGGAGTTCTTACTCGAGATCGTTTTTACTGAGGAAGCTAATGTCTCCGTAGTTGATGTAGAAGGTGAAATCGTCACTGTAGCGATTGAAGGTAATGACCTTGCGCTGAGGGTAGGGCGCCATCCTCTGGAACAGGATGCGTTTGTTGTGCTTCAGGCTTGTTGTTCCATCCTCCTCCTCTGCCTCACGGGTGAACTCCACCTGTTAGGTGCAGTGCCATTCAAATTCAACTAGCAAAATTACATGAAAGGCTCAGCCAAAACCTCCCAGGCAGATTCACTGGTTGTCTTAAGACAATCGTCTGAACTAAATTGTAAATGTCAAAGACCTGCAGAGACATTCTTCAAGGGATATCCAGAACAATTTAACTTTATTATTAGAACATTTTCAATTGCTTGTGAGCAGTTGAGTGAAAGCAAGAGTTACCTGGATGGGGAAGACGGCAGCTTCTCTGACCAAAAAGGGCTTGACCTTAAAGGCCTTGCTAAGGGCAGCAGCCTGATACACGGCACCCATGGCAGCTGCTTCATCTGCATTGATGTTCTTCCCTAGCTCCTCTCTTAGGAAAGATAGATCACATTACACATATGACAGTTAGTTACAGGATGGTATGTGTGATTATTGCCACTAGCAAACGGTGTGATTAGTGACTTATTGGCGGTGACATGGACAGTATTCCAAGCACTCTACATCCACCGAAACGTACTTGCCAACTGCTTTGAGCAGGACCTCTTGAACTTTGGGCACACGGGTGGACCCACCCACCAGTATAACCTGCTCAATCTCATCCTGTTGCAAGAGAAAATAGGGATCATGAACACCCATACCGTGGAAACACCTTTCAAATTAGAATGTGATTCTAAAGTGTATGCTCTGTGTATGCTCTCACTAGCTTGAACGACTGCTTTGTTGCACAGGCATTGCTAATGCATAATCATGCCTTTATTTGACCATTTCCCAATGTGCAAATAAAGGACAGAAAGTACAGTAATAGTAAGTACATATGTTTATAACATTTGTTCCCTGATTGCATCAGCCTATTTAAATAAGAAGTAAATTTAGGTTGGGTGCCACCAATCAGACTATACTGCTTTGCATGAACAAGTAATGTGATATCCATCTTTTCGCAAAGTGCGAGCCAATTATAGCTTTAAAGTTAAGATATACGCAAATAATTCCTAAAGTTAATTGCTTTATAGTTGTTGACATTCAGTGGCAGGTTAGCAAAAAATACAGTAGGTGTGACACAAGCTGACTGACCAGGGACATTTCTGCTGAAGCAAGGGCATCCTGCACAGGCCCAGGGACTCTTTCAAACAGGTCAGCACACAAGGCCTCAAAGTCAGCCCGAGACACTTTGGCTTTAAAGTCAATGTCATCCATAAGACCTTCCACCTATAACATGACAGTAATTTAGTTTAATTCACAATAAAGCACAGTGTCAGTTACAATGCCCAAAAAACTGGCCCCTAGCATTAATGTAGCATCACTTCATTCCATACTACAAAGTACAGATAACACAGGTCAACCAAAATGTACCGTAATTTTAAGCTTAAGTGAGAAAAGTGACGAAGAAATGTAAACTAGGTGGTAACAAGATGGAGGGATACAGAGGATCGGACAGAAATTGGTCTCATGGAACGTGCTCACCTGGGCTACAAAGTCAGCATTGGCGCTAAGCACGGTCTTTAGCCTCTGAGCTTCTTTGAGGAGCTTGGCCATAGCCCGGTAGTTCTCCGTCACATCCTTTTTGCTCTTCTTCTGCTCGTTGAACAGCTTAGCCAGATGATCCCTCAGGCGGAGCTCCATCTCAAATCCCCCAAGACCGCGGTCAAATCTAGGGGATAGTATATGATGCATATGGATTCTGGTGCATACACAAATCATGTGTACTCAATTCACGTTTGGCTCCCGAATGAACAGACAATAAGCAAATGTATGTGATACGCCACTTTTTGCCACTGGATACGGCAACGTTTCTCTGGGAAACTAAAGTTATATTTCCAGTACACAGTTTTTAAAATTGAAACATAAATCAAACCTAACAATGGTATAGCCAATACAAGTATACTGTGTCGTGTCAAGTGTCATCATATTAGCATACAGCATGTCAGCGAACTTACCCTACACCTCTTATCTGAAGCTGGGGTTGGGTGCCTGACTCTTTGGTCTTTACAGTCTGGTAGGTGACAATGGTTGCCGTCGTACTGCCTGACCCCATGTCATAAAACATCACATTCTGCGTAGAGAAAAGTAAATAAGGTCAATACACCTAACACATCATGGTAATGAATTCTCCATCGAATGACATACCTGAGCAGTGTTGTTGATGTCTTTCCTCCTGAAGACACCATAGTTGAGGGCTACAGCAGAGTTGTCATTAATGAGTTGCAGGACCTTCAAACCTGCCATCTGGGAAGCCTGCAGAATTGCCCTGCGCTCTGCCTGATTGAAGAAGGCCGGAACAGTGATCACTGCATCTTTGATGGGTTGCTCTGTTGGAGATTTGGCTTGATGAGAATGCAGCTCGGTTTTATGGATAGTTTAACAACGCGGTGACCATTCGAAAAAGACACAAACATGCATCAACAATAACGTATAACATGTATCAAACTTGTTTGAAAATGTTTAAACTACTCAACCTGCATAGTCCTGAGCTAGGCCACGAGAGTAGTTCAAAGCCATTCCAAGAAGCTCCTCAGGAGTGTATTGCATTCCTCTGTAAAACAAAAACAGTGAATACACTATTTGAAAGGAGTTACTTCAATAAGTAGCACACAGCAGAACATAGTGTATCAACTGCATGTTGGGTAAGACACATATGCACAGGCTGCTTATGTCACAATGAATACATTATTGTATTCCACTAGCCACATTGATAAAATTCAGAGTTCACTAAATAAGAATAAATTTGATTAGCCTTACTCCAAGTCTTTAAAGTAAACTGTGCCCCGAGTCTCATCTTCCAGCAGCTGGTGCTCAGGGAAGCGCTTCTGGTATAGCACGACCTGGGGGTTATTGTGCTTCTTTGCCAGAAGGCCTTGTAGATGTCTGTAGACTACTTTTGGGTTCTTCACAGACTGAGGAAGGGGGGGGGGGGGGGGGGGTAACAACAATAAGCAAAATGAAATGAACTATGTCTATCAAGAAATGTAAGAAACTCAATGATATCATTCATGTCCATTACCACTCCCAATGCACCGTCTCCAAAAAGCCGCTCGCTCTCTTTCAGACACACAGCCATTGGAGTTTTCCTTCTCGACTCCCTGCAATATAGAGAAAAATACAATAAACAAAACAAGATTGTAAGTTTATAATATATTGGCCACTCCCTCCCTCATGCCTATATTTAAACACCAAGTCCACAATCACATAAAGGAATAATAACCTAATTGACAGACATTTAACAAACAATTGTTAGTCTGCAGTGTGGTGTAAAAGAGAAACTTGACATAATTTGGCTCAATGTTGCACTGCGTTTGAGATTCACAGACCTCTTCCTTTCACCATTAACATGCAAAGTAAAAGACATTTGCATACATCCAAATTACAATTGCTGAAAGCATCTGGGAGGTTAAAAAAAACTAGTGAAATGGAGGATGGACATGGAAAACTGCTAAATTACCAAAAAGCACTATGATAGCAAACCAGTCCCTTGATGGCTTACTATGGTCAAGATGACACAGAAAATGACTGTAGAACACTCACCTGTTAAGAGCAATCTCCATTGGCACACCAGGTTTCACTATTGCGATTTTAATCCATTCACTGCCCAAATCAATGGACATGACTGCAACAGAATCTGCAAATACAAAAACATACTACCTAAGGTAATATAAGGGACAACATTGCGCATGTCAAGAGACAATAACTGCTTAATGGGTAAACATACTGCCAAAGCACAGATATGTCACCAACAAAAGCAATACATGTTTGTTAACCTTACCTGAGTGAGATGGCAACAATGCCAGAACAAGACAGAACAAAGGACAAAATAGCAACATCCTTCTCATGGTGATCTGTAAGAAGAAGAAAAAAAAAGTGCCAAAATATTTGAGATGACGCACATCACATTTGATCTACGGAACCATGATTAGCCTACAGTAAGGGGAGACAGACAAATACATTTCAGCTAGCCTTTCAGAAAAATCTATGAATTTGACCAGCATGTACTACCAATACTCATAATCAGCATAATAGCTGTAGCCCACTAAGGACCCTTTCAATAGCATCACATCTAATTATTCACACTGCATCATATTGTGGAGATTTGCAGACTAGATAAGGCACAATACAGGAAGTAAGAGATGGTTTAGGAAGGAAACACAGCCAATAGAATTAGGTGACGTGAAAGCACCCACATGAGGCTGCATTTAGAGTGCTTTTTGCTTGCTACCTTCCACCATCTGGGACATTTTTTAAAAGGCCCTTGCAGCTTACACAACTTATTGTTGAGCCAGTCAAGAACTTATCACTGCATGACATAGGAAAAGTACGAAATCGTCACCGTTGAAGTCCTCACAGCTTTTTCATAGCTCACAGGTTTAGTTCTAGCTACTGACAGTGATTCAAGTTTTTTTCAGGTAATGTCATGTCCTCTGGTCTAGAACGTGCAATACACCTGATTAGCAAGATCCCACCCACACCTGAGACATTTTCACACACGTGGCATTAACGCAATTGTGGACATCCTGTTGTAATACACCTGCCAGAGGGCAGTTAGTCCGGGATATTTAACTAAGTTAAGTTTTTGTCATGGTCGTTTTCCCCCCACACTTTGAGACAGTATCACAATGCAACAGTAATGAACTACAAAAGCAATAAGCTAGCATATGAATACCTGGCGAATGGAAAGTTCTAGTCCATTTAAGCATTTACGCATGAATGGTAAATGGTTAGGTAACTCGAAACAGCAGGTCATAAATACATTCAAAATATAGATTCGCTTACGCTGGCGAAAAGATCTAGCGCCAATTCGTAAACTGAAACAGCATGTATATAGATTGTCTATGCTCAGCTGGAGCACGATAGACTTACGTATTGTTGTGTAGTGGCATGACAGGCTGACAGTAGGCTACTACTTACCGTTCTTTCTCCAGCCGTTCAATTTAAATTGCAGTGTAACGAAATCTTTATTTTATGTTGATGCCTGCAATGTATTTCTCTTCAGGCTAGCAACAAAGCCTTTCCGTTTCCAGACCCATGGAGATTTTAGACTTTTCCTTGTTATCACCGGCTTGTTCTCGCAATAGGGCCCAGAACGCGGCGTGATCTTATTGGATCCACTCAACCCGGTGCTCAGCGAGAACACTTGTGACCCTCCACCCCATAAAGCCCGCCCTGCTAGAGCCACGCATTGGGCGGTGATAGGTCCACGTCCAGCGAGTAAAAATAAAGAGAACCTTTAACTGTATGTGATTCGTCCACGTTCAGTTAATAGGCGTATATTGTATGATGACCACTTTCCTGAGACATTGGAGTGGGCCAGACTCAGAGCCACATCTCTCTATATGGCTCTTAAATGGCGTACTGCTGCAATCAGCCACGCAATATTTAAACATGTATTATAATTAGCTTTGTGATGGAGGGTTGAATGTTGTAGATTTCCCTAAAAATTAATTGGATCGACAGATATAGGCCTATTAAAGATTCCTATAGTATTTGGAATATAAGAGGCTACCTGATCGACTGTTTTAAAAACATTTAGAGAATTGCATTTTGTACTTCAGTATTACTTTGGGATAACATCCTGCAAAATTGGCAATATTTCCTAAACAGTCGTTATTGTGCTGAACTGTAGCCTACTCTATAAACAATTAATTGTTCTCCACACTAATGTTTTAGATGTAGAAAAAAGACAATAGTTTATAAAAAATTGGGGAAATTTGGTTGCCTACATCTATAAATACATATAATATATTTTTTACGTATTTTTATTAGGCCTATTGTTTTTAACTCACACACTGACTGTCAATTTGCTTCATTATTTATCCACAAATTGATCAAAAGACCCTTTCTCAAAAACTTGGAGCTTTCATAACGTATCCTACCGTAAATATTAGAATTCCCAAATGTAGTTTTTTTTTTTTACATTATTTATGTTCATAAATGCCTCACTATGTCAGTTATTTTGCATTGTTTTTATTTCGACCTATGTTGACGTATTTTATGTTCGTATAGTAGTCCCTCTAACGGTTTGAAGTGTTTATTGATATTGTATTCACTGTTTGTCCTGAATCGGATCGGAGTTTCTCTTATTTACTCTGAGGCTGTTCGAGTATACCTACGTTGTAGACGTTACTATGGGGTCATTATTGTAGCAAAACTATTTGCAAATGCGTGTGGAGAGTTGTGTATCTGTATCTCAATCCGTGTGTCGTAGACAGGTTTGTAAATGTAAAAAAATATCCGTCTGTATTCAGATTCATAAGTGTATAGAGAGTTGTATATATGTAGACAAATCTGTGAATGCTTGCATAGATCTGTAAATGTGTAGACAAATCTGTAAATACGTACGTGGATATTAATGGCTAAAAGTCTAAGTAATTTGCTGCAAGAGCTAAAAATACAGACAAGCATAAATTACAACTCACGCGAACCCTCTCAATTGGATGTGTTTTTACACGTGACTTTTGCAACACTTCTGCCGTTGCAGAGATCTGCATTCTCGAGATCTGTGCGTGTGCAGCGATTTGTCTGTGTCGAGATTCGTCTGTGTGACAAAGATCCGTCCGTGTGGCGATTCGTCTGTGTCGATGTTCGTAGCTGTGTCTCAGTAAAAAGTATGAAACTTGAACGATGTGCTATGGTCGATTGTTTTGCAATTTGTTGCAATATTTCTAGTTATGTTAACGTTTTAAGTTAGGCCTATTGCTCTCGAACGCAGTATTCATTTAGCTAAGTTAAGGTAACGTTATACCTGGGCTACTAATGAAAGTGTAAACCGTTTAATCTCCAACTATCCAACTTTCCTTGCTTTTTAATAAGTGAGCAAGAGAAATTTGATCGACAAATACTAAAGAAATTGTAGAAGACTTGTGAGGGGCACAATTAACTGGCCATTTTATATTGGCATGGCGAAAGTTATTTTAATAAACACATTTTGGTTCACACAAAACCCGTCTTTTTCATCAGAGGTGCGTATGATTCTACTGTAAGCCTGAGGGGCTACATGGTTATTTATATCAGAATTAACAAAAATTATAGGGCCCAACCTAGCACTGCGGTCTACAGTAAAACCAATAGTGAAGTAATCTATAGTCACAAGACTGCACCAGCTTTTGATAATGCATAAGTAGCCTATAGTGCAAATAATTACATTGTATAATCAGTAGGCCTAGTGCAGCATATGGCATGATATCTTAATGTGACGTTTAAATGTAACTTCACAAAACCGTCTCTTAAGCTAAATAATAATTTTATTCAGTTCTTCGTCTATGGACGGATATTTTGGGGGGTTCTTTCGCATTTTGGTCTGGTTGTGAAACTGGCCGGCGTAAACCTTTATTTGCCTTTCTTATATGGCTGTGCTCTTTGACACACTACATCCAATCAAAATTTACAATTCTGGCGGCTAAAATGGGCCGGTCAATCAGTCCGCGGTCACGTTACGCAGTATTGTAGCACCCAGTGAGCAATAGTTATTAGTAGGACCCAGTGTAAGCAATGGCTTAATTAATATTGCATATTGCATATGAAGGTATGGCAGTTTAGGGCTTCCATATGAATGCAATAAATCATTTGAAAGTTGTGTTTGAGAATGTAAACTAACTGAAAACCCATTACTAATGGAATTAGTTAGAAAATCTAAGAGAAAATAACTTGGGAGCGAAACAGCAACACCAGATACCATGACATTGCAGCGACTAACGTAGCCTATATTCTGTAGCCTAGTTTAAGATTTAGCCTAGTTCAAAGCTTATTTACCGGCTCATGACATGTGACATTTTATAAATGCGTTGATTGGATGTTACATGTCGAAGTGCACTTTGGGAGTCAGAAATTTCTACTGAGACACAGACAAATCGCCACACGGACAGATCTCGAGAATGCAGATCCCTGCAACTGCAGAAGTGTAGCAAAAGTCACGTGTAAAAACACATCCAATTGAGTGGGGTCGCGTGAGTTGTAATTAATGCTTGTCTGTATTTTCAGCTCTTGCAGCAAAATACTTAGACTTTTAGCCATTAATATCCACGTACGTATTTACAGATTTGTCTACACATTTACAGATCTATGCACGCATTCACAGATTTGTCTACACATACAACTCTCAATACACTTGCGAATCTGACTACAGACGGATATTTTTTTTACACTTACAAACCTGATTACGACACACGGATTGAGATACAGATACACAACTCTCCACACGCTTTGCAAATAGTTTTGCTACAATAATGACCCCATAGCACTGCAACTTCAGGAAACACATGCAAAGACACATTACAGAAACGCGTTGCAAATACAAAAACACAACACATTACAGAAACGTGCTGCAAATACAGTTAACACAACATATTACAGAAACGCACTGCAAATACAGACAACACAACACTTCACAGAAACGCGCTGCAAATACTGTCAAAACAAGGGAATTGTTTCTAGAGGACACCTACAAGTGACAAGGATAACACAAGAACAAAGGACCCCTGTTGTGTTGTCTAGATTTGCAGGGCATTACAAAGGTTTGACACGAAATGACGTGCAGGCCGGAAATGTATGTGGCCACATGTCGGCCGTTGAACTCGTTTGTTGATTAATTACTTAATTTAATTTGGTCAACTAGTCAAAAGTAAGCGTGACGTCATCAAATCAGACAAGCTGGAACAAAGCCATATGTTCCGAATCGCCTACTATGCATCCTTAACACACTAAATATCATTGTATATACTGTAGTAGTTAATAGATGTGGTTCCGAACTTAGCCATACAGTCACTACGTGAGAAAGTAAACAGCTTCATGCAGTTCCAGCCGGCCAAAGGCCGTTGTCTTACGTTTGAAGCAGGAGCAGCTCTCCATGCGCCTGTCAGTGTCACATGACATTTGTTGGGTCACATGATTCCCTTCGATCGCTGTTGGAAAATGGCAGCGTTTTTACAGTGGAGAAGATTTGTATTTTTTGACAAGGAAACGGTGAAAGATTCCGGAGATAATGGGAAAAACTTCTGTCTTCCAGTCGGAATATCGGCTAGTGACTCAGGCCGGGGTCATATGGTTCTTGGAGATATCCTTTTGATACACTGCAGTGCCGCTAACTTTAGCTAACGTTAGCCTAATGTGATATGAGGTGACACACGTCAAAGAGGTATTTTCATTGTCATTCCAGAACCATTTTTTGAAACTTCAAACAGATAGAAAACTATTCAAGCAATAGTATCAACATGACCAAGAGTTTGATTGCAAAAGAGGAGATTCACTCAACTAGGAAAATACGTTAACGTTAATGTGCATATCTCTAAATGTTTAGAAGATGTCCATTTTATAATTTTTCCTTAACTCGGAAAGTATTACATATGCACGGCCAGATCTGGTTTTTTACACGCTCCCTGCAGTTGACTAATTTTCAGGCATACAAGCTCAGTGTGACACACCTCTACCAGCTGAAGCAGCACAGCATCCTAGTGTCAGTTGGACAGGATGAACAAGGAATAACCCCACTGGTAAGGACTCTTTCTACAAGTAGACGACCTTCAAATATATCTGTAAGTTAAAACTTAGAGGTGCTCACAAAATTCTTTGTTGTAAGAACCATAGGATTTTGTTACATACAGGTAAAAGTATGGAACCTTGATAAAAAAGACAGTGGGAATCCTCTATGTACAAGAATATTCCCTGCTATTCCCGGAAACAAGCCAACCGAAGTGTCATGTTTGGGTGTACATGAGAACCTAAATTTTATGGCAATTGGTAAGTACCCACTTATTTATAACAACACTTTGTTTTGAGTGAAATTTGGGTGAAATACAACCCGGCTAGCTTGGTTATTTTGATGGGACTTTACTTTGACATAACTAGCAAGGTTTAATGTCCTTATAATGTCCGATCAAATTCTCTTTATGATTTGTAGTCATTGCTTTTTGTGCTTTTCTACTTGGAGGCTTTACAGATGGCAGTGTGGTGTTAACAAAGGGTGACATAACCAGGGATAGACACAGTAAAACCCTCACACTTCATGAGGGCACTTGTCCTGTCACAGGCCTGGCATTTCGTCAAGCTGGAAAAGTCACACACCTATTTGTTGCTACTTTGGAAAAAGTCCATGTGAGTAATTCCTTAACATTTCAGGCTATCACTAAAATCCTTAGGAACTATGTTTCTTTGCCAATCAATCAGTTTTTAACAGTGTTTTAGACTAAAGTCTCTTCTAATAAATCATACTGCGGTAGAACATTTTCTTTGATTCTCATATATATGTCTGTGGAATGTGGAAACCCTTATATAGTCCCAACCTTTTTTTCTATTTGCAGTGCTACACCCTGTCGAACAAGGAGTATCCTAAATTAGAACTGGACACACATGGATGTGCACTGCGTTGCTCCTCTATAACAGACCCCTCCCAGGACTCTCAGTTTGTTGTGGCTGGTGATGAATGTGTATACCTTTACCAGCCTGATGAACGAGGACCCTGTTTTGCTTTTGATGGACACAAGCTGCTCTCCCACTGGCACAGGGGCTATCTACTGTTGCTCACCAAGGACACCAAGTCCCCTAACAAGTAATAAGTTCCTACACAAATATTGTGGCTTAGTGTGCGCACCTGGTTTGATTGAATTCATGCATTTGCTTCCCGATGCTCTGTTCTCTCTATTTCCCTTTTCAAAACATGGAAAAAACACAGCAGAACCTTCCTAAGAAAAATTATTATGGTTTTCTGTATACAGGCCTGCATTTGGAAGCAGAGAGACGTCTCCATCAGAAAAGCAAATCCTAACAATATATGATCTAGACAACAAGTTCATCGCCTACAGCGCCACCTTTGACGACATCATTGATGTTCTGGCAGAGTGGGGTTCCTTTTATATCCTAACGAGAGACGGCAAGATGTTTGTGTTGCAGGAGAAAGACACTCAGACTAAGTTAGAGGTAAGTGTATATATCCCAAACCATTAAACCCGGTGGATTAAAGTGCTTTAACTAATCATTAATTCTGTCCATAGATGTTGTTCAAGAAGAACCTGTTTGTGATGGCCATCAACCTGGCAAAGAGTCAACACCTGGACAGTGATGGATTGTCAGAGATTTTCAGACAGTATGGGGACCACCTGTACATG
Source organism: Galaxias olidus (assembly GCA_026901105.3). Taxonomy (NCBI): domain Eukaryota; kingdom Metazoa; phylum Chordata; class Actinopteri; order Galaxiiformes; family Galaxiidae; genus Galaxias; species Galaxias olidus. Next base: position 514,766 of record JAPMUY010009769.1, read on the forward strand.
AAGGGGGACCATGACGGGGCAATTCAACAGTACATTCGGTAAGACCTTACTCGAGGCTTATGCTTTCAAATTACCTAGACTTTAGAACAGCTATTTAACCACTGTTGATCAAATGTGTTCCTGTTTTTGTATTGTGGTGTTTTTTTATACTTGTTGTTATGACCGCTCTTAGCACTATTGGGAAGCTAGAGCCGTCCTATGTGATCAGGAAGTTCCTGGATGCTCAGAGGATCCACAACCTCACAGCCTATTTACAAGCTCTGCACAGGCAGTCTTTGGCCAATGCAGACCACACTACACTGCTGCTAAACTGCTACACAAAGCTGAAAGACAGCTCCAAACTTGAAGAATTTATCAAGGTTAGCATATCATAAAAACTATATATAATTAAAAGATACTGGAATATTCTTGCAAAGTTTTGTTAAATGTAAAGGAAAACCCCATTTTCATGTATTAATATTAGTATCATTGATAGATTTTTTTCTGGCTTTGCATTTGCTTTGTACATGTGAAGTAATCAGACTGGTTAGTTCAGATGTTTAAAATCAAAGGATGGATTGGGAAGGGCGTAAGGGGTTAGATGATCATTTAAAGCTATAAAAAAAAGTTTCACTTCGATTACATTGTCAGTTCATTTTCACTACAACGTTGCCATGCTCCTCTACAGAGCAGCGAGAGTGAGGTCCACTTTGACGTGGAGATTGCCATCAAGGTGCTGCGCCAGGCTGGCTACCACAGCCACGCGGTCTTCCTGGCTGAGAAACACACACACCATGAGTGGTACCTGAAAATCCAGTTGGAAGATCTCAAGGTTAGGGTCATAGAATGCATTTTATAGAATTAAATTCCTTATTATTTACAGTTTGTTATTATTTCTTCTTGTATTTACTTGTTTGCTTTTAGAAAGGTTAGATTAGACATATCTACCCACTTTCCAGCTGAATCAACTTGGCTTTGTCATTGTCACAGAATTATCAGGAGGCTCTGCGCTACATCGGACGCCTGCCCTTTGAGCAGACAGAAAGCAACATGAAGCGTTATGGCAAGACGTTGATGCACCATGTCCCAGAGGGAACCACCCTGTTGCTAAAAGGCCTGTGCACAGACTACCAGCCCAACGGAGACTCAATTGACAGAGACAGCCAGGACAGAGGGACAGCAAATAAAGTCTGTCATTTACAAAGATGAAAGCCTGTTGACCTAGTATTTATTGCACATTAGGGAGATTGGAAAACTCCATTACAAGCTTGTTGTTTAGGTGTAATGTTTTTTAAGGGGGATTGAGTCCATCTGCGTATTAGTAGTTGATCTTAGTGTTGCCTATTATGATTATGTACAGTAATCTTTTGTAAAATTCAGTAATTATACTCTTTGATTAAGACTGGCCTTTAACACTGTAACACTAACAAATACTGGTGTACAATATCTTTGTAGATTTTAATAGTTGACAATTAATAACTCTTAATGTAAAGTTTGTAATAGTAATCTTCTGCCGGTGGTTCCTTCTCTTAGGCCAACTCGGAAGAGTTCATTCCTATATTTGCTAACAACCCACGGGAGCTAAAGGCCTTCCTTGAGCACATGATCGAAGTAGAGCCTTTATCCTCCCAGGGTGTTTATGACACGCTGTTGGAGCTACGGCTACAGGACTGGGCACATGAAGAGGATCCAGAGGTTACTAGACCATACACACCTACTGTCCTTCCCCTCAAACAAAGCACTGCACTTCTGCATCCTAAATCCCCATGTTTAATATATAGTGTTTTGCCTAGCACATAATTTAGTTTTGTTGCTTTGTATTCCAGCTTTAACAATATCTTGTTTTTTTGTTGTTGTATCCGGCAGAGAAAGAAGCTCCTACAGGGGGCAGCGCTGTCTTTGTTGAGGAGTGACAACACAGTCTTTGACAAGGCCTTGGTCCTATGTCAGATGCACAATTTCAAAGAAGGAGTCCTCTACCTTTACGAGAAGGGCAAACTGTGAGTGTTTCTGACTACAACCCATGGAATTTAAATTAGATCAATAGTCTGAATATTGAGGGTAATTTTGTGAAAGCACACATAGTGGGTGCTTTAGGCCCAAAAAAGGGTTCTATACCATGTTTAATTTGCTGCAGGTACCAGCAGATTATGCACTATCACATGCAGAATGAGGAATATAGCAAAGTAGTGGAAGCATGCAAGCGCTATGGGGACCAGGAAGTGTGCTTGTGGGAGCAGGCGCTGGGCTACTTTGCCAGGAAAGAGGAAGACTGCAAGACCTACATCAGCCAAGTCCTACACCACATTGACCAAAACAACCTTATGCCGCCCTTATTGGGTGAGGCACCTTTTGCAGCCTTCTTTCAAATTGAAGATGTTGCTTAGTATGGATTTTTTAGGTTGTCTTCCTAATGCTTTTTTGTGTGTGCCCCAGTGGTACAGACGTTGGCCCACAACTCGACTGCCACACTGTCGGTCATTAAAGACTACCTCATTAACAAGCTGCAGAGAGAGAGCCAGCAGATTGAAGACGACGAACGCAAGATCCGCCAGTACCGCGAAGAGACAGCCCACCTTCGCTCTGAGATCCAGGAGCTTAGGAGCAGGTTGGCAGTGTGGCCATTGCCTTGTCATACCCTCTAAAATCCTCAACATACATGTCTCTTGACTGTGTTTTGAGGTAATTTTTTCTGCCTCCACTTATCTCACAGCGCAAAGATTTTCCAGAAGACAAAGTGCAGCATGTGCAACAGTCCGCTTGAGCTGCCCTCCGTTCACTTCCTGTGCAGTCACTCCTTCCACCAGCACTGCTTTGATAGCTATGCTGAGAGCGAGGCAGAGTGTCCCACCTGCACACCAGAGAACCGCAAGGTTATGGAAATGTTACGTGCCCAGGACCAAAAACGTGATCTACATGACCACTTCACCAGACAGGTAGTCTTGTTTAAGCAAGCATAACTGCAGAGATGCAAACCTATTTTTTTTATTAAGGGAGGGGTATTAAGCTCTTATTGAAAGTAGCATTTAAATTTGTCAATGCATCTGTTTTTCCTCCTGTTGGAGCTCCACCACTTAAGAGTGCATGCATAATCCGATTAAACAAAGCAAATATATTCCTGAAAACCGGAGCTTTGTTGATTTACAGGCCCATAGATTAGTCAAGCTAGGTAGAGGATGTTTGTATTATTCCATGCCCACCGAAAGCAACAACTATAATCATGTATGCCGTCTCTTTAACACTGTAGCGGTATTGGCCCAAAAAAATTAATTTGTCAATCCATCTCCAGTACCCAAGTAGCTTCTTGTAATTGTGGCGAGGGTGTTTCACAGATTTACTGAATGCAACTTCATTATGTTTTTTTGTTTTTTTTAAATAAGCAAGGCTTGCATTGAACTCAAAATGTTATTTAAAAACCAATTGGCCCTGCAGAAAGGGTTTGAACAGGCCTTAAACATACTTCAAAGTTTGGGGTTTGGGGTTGTAAAATTGAAATATTTATTTCAATTCACTTTATTATGTTGCTCTAAAACATCAATTAACATGCCTTGAACTAACTTAAAGCAACTATAGGCAACTTTTTTATATGAACGGATTTTTAATACATTTCTCCTGGGAAACTGTGACAAATTGCTTTATGGCATTAGGACGTGTCACTAAATCAGGAAGAGATGCCCATACTTGGGAGTATAGTCGTTGATCGTGCTACGATATGCAGTGACCACGAGAATTCTACATGTCTATTTTACGACGGTTAGGAAAAATAATCTGCCACCAAGGAAACAGAAGGGGTTGCCAAAATTATCTCCAACAGATAAACTGCCTCTAGTAACTTTAAATAACGGATCTAGCTTTATATGACCGCAATTGCAATGTCTCAAAGGCTCAAAGATTGCTGAGACGGCGTACAATAATATCGTCAAGCCTTGGTTGGGTCATTGAATGAGAGCGATTTGACCTGGAAAGACTATGACAATTCTATAATTTTTATGTTAATGCATGTGGGAACCATTTAGACTTAGCTGCTACTACTGATTTGCAAAGGTGTGTATTTAGGTTTTCTTCCACTTGTTGATTTGTTCCAGACACTGTCTGATACACTAACCACTTCCTTTAGCCCCGGTTAGTTGTCTTTTAAATCAAGTCTTTAAGTGTATTTCCCTCTAACCTTTCTAATACAATAGTATTATATAATTGTTCTCTACAATTTGGGAATTTTTGTCTTCAATTTTGTTTTCTCAGCTGCGTTGCTCCAACGATGGTTTCTCAGTAGTTGCAGACTACTTTGGCCGCGGCGTGTTCAACAAGCTTACTCTGGTGACAGACCCTCCAGGCAGTAAAGTGGGTGCAGGAAGCTTAGAGGCAGATCTTCAGAGAGACCTTCTCATCCATACCAAGAGAAATGCATAAGTGCTACAGCCTTCTGAATCGCCACGGATTTGATCATGGGAGCTAAATCTGTTAGAATCCAATAAACATGTTTGCATTTTGCTTCGACTGACAATGAATTTGTCAAGCGGCATACATTGAAAGCTTGATACATGTTTTCTTACCTTGTCACAAGGTTCCTCTATTGTACCATTGTTGAGCTAATGGGCTTCTGATGGCAGTTGGGGTTGGCTTGTTGGTTTTTTGCACAGTTGAGAAGCATTAAGATTTAACTGATATTAAGGCTATTGCATGTCAATGTGTTTTCAAACCCCTACTAAAATCTGTCTTGGCGTCCATAATGTTAAACTCTCAATTCTAAATGTGTAGTACTAATATATGTCATCTGCAGTTGGATGGGAATTTATTATTCACGCAATATGTCTATTATACATCTTAATAAAGTATAAGCCTATGGTTTTACCAGTCAATCAATCGATTTGTTTCTCATGGGTTGTGAAAAAACTGTTCTATTTCACAACTAGAAAGTGTGATTGAGTATGTGTTGTCTCAGGACTCAGGATAAAGTCCTTCTCTTTTAAATCAAAACTGGGTGGTAGGGATCCGAGATAGGCCCAAATTAAGAAATACCTATCCAATGAAACCTTATAAACGGGGACATGTTGTCCTCTGCCTGGTAGTTAAATTATTTCCCAGACAGTTTGTGGTAGGTGGATTGCGGAGTGTCGTGGAAAGCTTGACATCGCGAGAGCTGGTATCCCTGGTGACGATTAACTGTTTGGCTCATGGAGAGGACTGGGAGTCAAGCGGTAAGCAATACGCATCATAGGAGATTCCAAAATAATACTAATAATCGATTATCAGTATTTTAGGCTTATTAGAAAAATGTGATGGGTTTAGTGTCGCTTGCTACCTTGTCTTGGCTTGTCTTTAAATATAATCAGAATAGTCGCGTGCTAACTTTGCTGACAACTTCAGCTAGCCAACGTCAGCAAACTAGCATTTGTTTTGTGGCTTACGCTTGCGGAATGTTACAGATAATAGAGCAGTAGGCTACTTATTCATACTTAATACTTAATAGGGAAGACAGCCAAGATTCCGGGTACCCACCTGCAATGATAACGTAACGACATAAGCTAATGTTAATTGCTAACCAACTGAATTGTGGGGCTACGGTAACTAGCTAGCGTTAATAATGTGGTAAAAAATAACATCCGTATTTTTATTCTCTTTACTTTAGACAAAGCTCATAATCAACCAGCCGTACGACGAGAGCATTGAGGTGAACGATTCAGAGGACATTGCAAGTACATACACCCCAACCCCACGTCAAACAGGTAGCTTGCGAGTGTGCTGATGCAAGAGATGCTGGTCCAAATTAAACTGCATTTTTAATGGGAAAATTAGAGTATTGTATTACCTCGTGGCTTTTTTTTTTTGCTGATTGTTCTCTGTTGTTCTTGCCCCACCACAGTAGAGAGTACAAAGCGAGAACAGTTGCAAGAAATGGCCAACAACAGCAGTGATGAATTTGAAGATGACGAAAAGGTAATTTAACACACACACTTGACTTTATTAGTGCCTTGACAAAATAGCATAACAAGCTGAGCAACTGGCAGTCACGTAGAAACTCCAGAAATTATTTTACTCGTTAACACGTTTGAGCTAGCAACATTACCAAATGCACAGTTTAGACATTGTAGGTTAGTCATTCTACAGATCAATTAAGTCATAGTGGTGAGAAATGGTTACATGCTGTTCTTTTTCAGGTTAAAAAGAATGACTCTCAACTGAACGGTCAACCAGGCTTGAGTTTGAATGAGGAAGAGGAAGACGAGGACGAAGATGATTCAGATGAGACTGAGTCAGATGAAGATGAAGTAGAAACAGGATCTGCCCCAGAGGGGTATGCATTGATAAGCTAGAAGTGGCAGTATCACTAAGTCACTATTAACCATAAGCAAATTAACCTCCATAAACATTCATTGTTTTTGATTGACTAGGTTTAAGAAATTGCTGCCCAGCAGGACTTTTTCTTTAATTGTAATTGAGCTTAACTAGACTTAACCACTTAAAGCATTTGATGCAGGTTGTTTGGGGTGGAAAAAAGCAATGAGCTCAGGAATGGCCTATAAACAAGAGTCGTACTCTGATTACAGTAGTGAGCTTTCTACTGGTTGAACTTACCTTTACTTTCAGGTTGCACAATTTATAGTACAGCTGGTATTAATTCTGGTGCTGGTATTTTATCTGGTTGTTAGAAACTACACATGAATCAGTGCTGGTCATAGAAAATAGGTGATATTGACAATTGTGCACCCTAAGCAGGCAGCCAGTGCCTGTTGACAGTATCTTGGATAGGGAGGAGACCGACAAAGAGCCCAACTATGTGTCCAGGTTAGTTTAAGATAAGGACCAGTTAACCATCACATTCAGGCTGTGAAAGTAGAAACTGGCTGTCAGTTTTAAGTGAGTTCTGAAAAGTTGAGTGAAAGTGACTTACCCAAATACCTTTGAAGTGGCCTAAGTAATCTGCTATTTGCTTCTCTTGTATTGCATGTTTGGTAATGATGGTTATCAAAAACAGAAAAAAAAGTGTAAGTACATTTTATGATGGCATTGCACTGCAAAACTAATGTTGCCTTGCAGGGCGTATGACCCAGCAGACTATGACCATCTTCCTGTGACAGCGGAAATCAAAGAGCTGTTTCAATACATTACAAGGTGAGTGCGGTAGGAAAACAAATACTGAAGGGTCACACACTCAAAAAAACAAAACAAAACAAAAAACTACCATTGATGGGATGTGCTTTTACATTGTTCTCATTAGAGCAACAAACTATCGCAAAGTAAACAAGCAAATTAGGCCCTGAAGGGTTCTAATTCTGTGTTTGGAAGCAACATACTGTTTTTGAAAGTTTGAAGCCAGGAGAGGGAGAGGTAGCTTTGTGCAACTTCAAAATGGATAAATATCAAATGACCTGGAGCTTATCACATTACTGTGTTGTGTTAGTAATTTAGTCTTATTCAATTGCAGGTATACTCCTCAGACTATTGAGCTGGACCACAAGCTCAAGCCTTTTATTCCAGACTTCATTCCTGCAGTGGGAGACATTGATGCCTTTTTAAAAGTATGGAATTTACATGCACGTTGGCCTTCTTTTGCCTTCCACATAATGTAAATCGAGTTATTTTCTTGTTCCTTTTGGTACAAAGAAAGGAAAAGAAACTGGGCTGTTAGTAGAAGTTGGCATGCTTTTTAATCAGATGGTATTTGGGTGTTATTTTCCTTTCAGGTCCCGCGGCCTGATGGCAAGCCAGACAACTTGGGGCTGTTGGTGCTAGACGAGCCTTGTACTAAGCAGTCAGACCCCACTGTGCTATCACTTTGGCTCTCTGAGAACAGCAAACAGCATAACATAACTGTAGGTCCAGCACAAAACGCACATACACGCACTGTAAATACATGTATTCATGAATAAAGAGACCCTTTACGAGTGATACGCTCCCCCATTACCTGGACCTGTTTGGCGTAGGAGATGAAAGTCAAAAGTATTGAAAACCCAGAGAAGAATCCCAAAGCCATCGAGAACTGGATAGAGAGCATCAGTGAGCTGCATCGCTCCAAACCTCCAGCCACCATCCACTACACCAGGCAAGACTTGTTTTTCATAGTATGTAAAATGGGGAAGTCATTTGTCATTTTGCCTAGAGCTCTGTTCTGCAATACTTGCAAGTAGTCATGTAGGTATGCAGATGGATTTCCAGACAATGTTCCTTCTTATAGTTCTGTTTTCTGATGCTATTAACCACTCATGGCAAATTGTTTAGGCCAATGCCAGATATCGATTCTCTGATGCAGGAGTGGCCGCCTGAGTTTGAGGAGCTGCTTGGAAAGGTATGTGCTTAACCCTGAGGGATTTTTATGTGTGCGTGCGTGCGTGCGTGCGTTATTAATAATAGGAGACCAGTATTGACTGAATAAGTTACCTCAGCACCTTTATGCAGCCCACTTGTGTGTATTATTTTATTCTACAAATATTTTAAAAGATAATGTCAAATTTACCTCTAGGTCTGACAGTGCTGCAGTGTTATAAAAAGGAAGTTATATACGTGAATATGAAAAGTGTGTCATAAGCCTTTTAAATGGTGTGGTCCATTTTGGTGAAATTAGGTCAAAATAAGGGGCCTAGTTCTATCTTTTTTTTTTCATTCCTGAATGTGACTCACTACTCTCTGAAGTTAAGCCACGCTCTGCTGCTCAGAGCTTTGCGTTCAAAAATTAAGCCTATCAAAGGTGATGGTAAAATGTTAACTGGTTGTGGGCAGTAATGTTATTTTAAGTATTTTATTTTTATTGTTTGTATTTAATCCTGGGTTTTGGATATCTTTGTTTTTATTACCTGCTGGCATTCTCCTCCTGGCCAAGACACCATTGTAAAAGAGATGTCTGTCTGAATGGGACTTGCCCGGTTAAAAATAAGTATATTTAATACATCATCATCATCTTCATCCGCTTTGTCCAGGGTCGGGTCGCGGAGGTAGCAGTTCCAGCAGGGCATCCCAAACTTCCCTTTCCCAGGCCACATTTACCAGCTCTGACTGGGGGATTCCAAGGCGTTGCCAGGCCAGTGTGGAGATATAATCCCTCCACCTGGTCCTAGGTCTGCCCCGCGGCCTCCGCCCAGCTGGACGTGCCTGGAACACCTCCCTAGGGAGGCGGCCAGGTGGCATCCTTACTAGATGCCCGAACCACCTCAACTGGCTCCTTTCTACGCAAAGAGGCAGCGGCTCTCCTCCGAGTCCCTCACGAATGGCTGAATTTCTCACCCTATCCCTAAGGGAGATGCCAGCCACCCTCCGGAGGAAACTCATTTCCGCCGCTTGTATCCGCGATCTAGTTCTTTCGGTCATGACCCACCCTTCATGACCATAGGTGAGCGTAGGAACGAAGATAGACCGGTAGATTGAGAGCTTTGCCTTCTGGCTCAGCTCTCGCTTCGTCACAACGGTGCGATAAAGCGACTGCAATACTGTACCCGCTGCTCCAATTCTCCGGCCCATCTCTCGTTCCATTTTCCCCTCACTCGAGAACAACACCCCGAGATACTTGAACTTCTTCACTTGGGGTAAAGACTCATTCCCTACTTGGAGTAGACAATCCATAGGTTTCCTGCTGAGAACCATGGCCTCAGATTTGGAGGTGCTGATCCTCATCCCAGCCGCTTCACACTCTGCTGCGAACCGATCCAATGAATGCTGCAGGTCGCGGACCGATGATGCCATCAGGACCACATCATCTCATGTATATTTAATACAACTGTATTAATTCATGTGGGTTGAGGAACACACCCACCCAATGTCTGTTTGGTAAACCCTGTTGTCCCAAACCAGAGTAAATGCAAGTAGCATTAGCATTTGTTTTGACAGGTATAATGTCAAGTCTAGCAGCCAAATGGTGGTATTGCAGTTCTGCCAATATCGTTCTCTTTTTGCAATCTAAATTGTAAGAAACAAGACTGATTCAGACAATTTTAAACTGAAATGTTTGGGGAATAGACCTAATCAATGGTTCGAACGCATTTGAGTAGCAATGGAAAAATGCAACGAATTTAGAGTGTGGTTGTACATGATTCCCCATCTCATCTTTGTAGGTGGGGCTGCCAACCGCTGACGTGAACTGTGATCTAGCGGAGTACATTGACATAATATGTGGTGAGCTTTACTAGCGTTTGTCTGTAGATTACCTAAAATCTTTGGATTTGGATCTATACATATTTGCCATGGATTCAGACCTGTCATAATGCCCACAAGTATGAATGTGTATTTGTATTATTCGAGTAAAAAAGCTTATGTTTTCTCTGCTTCAGGTCTCTTGGACATTCCTGTGTATAAGCAACAGATCCAGTCGTTGCATGTGTTGTTCACACTCTACTCTGAGTTTAAAAACTCACAGGTACATGCAATAAAAATAGCTACTAATCTACCATGCAGTTTTTTTGTTCGTTTGTTTTTTCATCTGGAAATGCATAAAGGTCAAATTAGGGTTTTGAATAGTTGGAGAAAATATTTTTGAAAGATCTGTGGTCCTGATCAGCCATTGTAGCTAGGTTGTTTTTGACATGTATGTCTTATTGGCACTCTCTTTTAATCCCAAATTGTGCCATCTTTGTTTTGTGCATTGCTGTACATCTTTCAGCCATATATTTGTCTTAAACCTCTCTTGTCTTTCTGACAGCACTTCAAAGCTTTAGCAGAGGGCCAGAAAACAGACACTTCGTCAGCTCCTCCCTCCGCCACAGGAGAACCGGAAACACTGCTATTTGATTAAGAAGAACCCTTGGAGTAACCTTGTTGTTGCCCTTTTCACCACTCCAAGAAGCTTATTCTACACGAGTTTCACCAAAGCACTACCTTCAGAGACGTTCAACTGTTTTGGATAGTAACCATACCATAAGAGGGCGGACATGTATAGTCGAATTTAGATATCTATTGCTGATGACCAACATGACTGGAGCAGTTCCTCAGGCAATATCTATAGAGATGGATTGAAATGAAAAATGTGCTCCTTGCCTGGTGTATGCTTTAGCGGCTGGCATTTAATAAATACATTTTAGGATATGTAATACACACATTTGTAATACTTGCCAACTTCAAGACAATTTGCTATCAAGTAGAATGTAAAAAAAGAGAGAAAAAAAAGGCTGGGAAATACTGTTCTGTATGTAAAAAGTATATTTTAAAGATGAATATAAATTTAATACATTTTAATTTCTAGCAAAATAAAGATGTCATTTGTAATAATTTTTTGATTTTTAAATCAACCTAGCTTTTTAAACTTTATTTTAGTGTTAGGTATTAACTAGTTTTAGTTGCCAACATCAAAGCTCATTTTGGTCTATTGAATTCAGTTTTTTTGTATCCTTTCTAATATACTTCCCAAGCCAGCCGGAATGGCCTATTACTGTGGAGGACACATTCAGCAACATCACTCAATGTGACTCAAGTCTCAGTTTAGTCTTAACATTTCTCACATTTTTACAACATTTTGTTTGGTCGTTCAGGTCTCCCTTGAAAAATAGATTCTTAATCTCAATGGGATCTTTTCCTGGTTAAATAAAGGCTTAATAATGTTATTTTTAATCAGAAAAAGTTTTTTACACAATGTTAGCCCTAATTTTAGAGAGATAAATTAGAAGATAGAAAGTAGCGTTACATAATGCCTTGTACAGCAAGCCTTTCTGGATGCTGCAACAAAGTACACTGAAATGCTTTAAATTGTATATTTTGATGGGTAGACTGGCCTAGAGGAATAATAATACACATGCAAGGTGTAGCATACTAAAGAAGAGGTGGTACTTCAGTTCAAACTCAACCAATCACACCAAAACCTCTCCATCCAGATCAGATTTAGACAAGCACTAGCACAGATGAAAGTTTCCTGTTTAAGTTGAGAGAGCTACTGAATGCGTACAATGATGTTGGCTTCGGACGGTATAAAGTTATTCGAATACGTATCAGCAGAAAAAGTGTTTGGCTTACGTCATCACCTTGGTCTGGCTATTGTGTTTGCGTTGTTCAAAACATCAGAGTCTGGTAAGTAACAGTTATTTTTTCCAATCGCTTACACACTTGTTGCGGAATTTGGCTTGCCGTGTGTGTCAAAACTCCATACACACAAGCCACATAACACAATACTTGAACCTAAACATCTTACTTCTATGTCAAAATAAAACGGCAATCAAATCCTTACAATCCTTTTTTCAAAGTTGTATTTGCACCATCTGAATTCATCTTTCAAATTAATGCTGATAGGTTTATACAAAACATTTCTCTTCAGTAGGCTACTTTGTATACATTTTTAATTTGGGCATATCCTTTTGTGAAAGATCAAGTTTACAATACATTTACTCACAGTTCAATGAACTCCAAAAAAGGACATTAGACAAAAGACATAAATCTAGCAAGCTAATTTACATTACTCTAAAGATAAACATCTTATTACAATTATGGCAATTTGACTTGAAAAGAAAAACAGCATTGTCTGTGTTTATTCTGAATACATTTAGTTTTTTTAATAACATTTTGTGTATTTATCCGATTAATCGATTAATGGAAGCAATAACAGATTAAGCGATTTTCCAAATAGTCATAGTTACAGCCCTAGTGTGTTGCAGAATTTAATACAAAGTGCAAAGCATATACTTTTGTACTTTTGTGTTTGTAGTTTTGGTGCCTTGGTTTAAGGTGTGACAAAATAAGTTTGTATGCTTTTGTCTGAGCATTCACTTTAAGTCTGTAAGCAATCGGAGTTATTCTCTGATCCCAATTTAAATCATGTCGAACATGCCAGAGATAAGTACATAGGTGCCCTGTGAATTATATAGCAGTTAAATACGAAATAGTGACAACTTTCTCATGGCTTGGTAAACTTTTTTTTTTTTCATGGACATTCGATGCACCGTGTATATTAAATCTAAAGATACTCCAGAAAGGTTTGTGATAAAGTAAAAAAAATAAAAAAATCCACCACAGTCTGATAGGATTACATATGTCAATATATTTAATTTATATACTTTTCATTAAACATTCAATTATATCATTAGCTCAGCACAGGTAATTTTAATCTGATATCTAACATTGTTTTCCACTGATATGGAATGATGGAATGTAACAAAAATACATTAAATTATTAAACACAATGAAATTACTATTTCTAATTTAACTGACAAATCAGCATGACATTACAATAAAATTAGCATGAAGGAATGAAGATATATTGTTCAAGTCAATCAATAACTTACCCCAACTTTTCCCCTTTCGAATCAGATCCAGGAGAAAGAGTGTGGTCCATAATACACAAACCAATAGAACTGTTTGGATCCAGTGCATTTAAAATGGACCAAGTTCAATCAGTAGAGTGGATTCACCGGACTGACAACTCGTCGAGACTCTGTGTCAAAGTTGACATTACCAAACAATTGGCTTGCAATGCACACTTTAACTTACACAATAAAAGTCTTGTTCTGAATTCAGTGACAGCAGAGGATGAAGGTGTCTATGAAGAAAAAGTTGTTTGGAAGAATAGTTCGACCATGACATATTCTGTATTACTGTCCGTAATTTGTAAGTGTTACTGATGATTCATGCTAACTCGATCTGCCTTTGCACATCAGTACTATTTATACTAGCATTCATTGATGATTTAAATGTTGTTGAAAGCATTCATTTTGGCCTAAATGGTTGGCTAGTTATTTAATATGCATATACTGTAATTGACAAAATTTGTGTCTCTTCAGCTCTTCCTTCCACACCGAATATCACTATTACAAATTCCTCCCAGTCAATGCTGCTGATGAGCTGTATGGCCACAGGGTCTAACCTTTCTTATCAGTGGTCGAAAGATGGCTCTGTTCTTCAAGGTGAAAGCCACCAAACATTACAGGTTAAAAACGTATCACGGGAAGTTTGTGGAACATACACCTGTAAGACAAATAACCCTGCAGGTCAGACAGAGGGTAATTATAGATTTCCAGGTGAGTAGCAGCAGCATGGGGATTGTATTTTGGGGGGATTTAGCTCAAAATGTGAATGTTTAAGGTTTCTTTTTGTTTTTTGCAGATGCCATATCAGTGTGTAAGGATGAGCCAGGACTAACCCAGAGATCAGTCTTCATTGTAGGGACCATTTGCGTCTGTTTATTTGGTCTGTGTGTCTTCATCTGCATCCACGTAAAGAATTTTTTCACACAGTGTATGTGTCATTGCTATTTATACTTTGTACTTTAACATATTCTTTTTGGGGGGTTTTGCATGATGGTTTTACAAAAATATTTAGTAGGTTTACAACTCCAATTGGCTAACATGTAGAAGTATTATTGTTTTATCAGTTTGGTTCGTATAGCAAGTGACATACAGTAATAGGCTAGAATATTGTTTTAAATCCTCTCCTGTTGAGAAGCTCCGTCTTCCCTGCTGTAGGAATTTAAATACTGTATTCATTTCTTAGCCTATTTCTTAAAGTGAGAAATATTAATTTGAAGTAAAACGTGTCACATTCAGCTTACTTTGTTATAAAACAGTAAATAGTCCTACAAATTATTTATATATGCTATGCTTTTCAATATATATATATATACATATATATATATTTTGTATTGCCCCTTCCAAAATCTTTTTAAATTATAAATAATAATTGCACTGCTCCCTTGTGAAAATGGAAAATGTGAAATTACAGACCTCTATTCCTCTTATTAGGGACGGGAGGAAAAGACCAAATGTTCAACACAGAGAATCCATTGTATACCGGTGTAGGTTTTCAACAAGTAACATCTTACAACACAAAAAATAAGCTGTGCTACTACTAATAGTCAAACATTACGCCAATGTGTGTGTGTGTGTTTGTGTGTGTCACATTTAGGTGCAACTTGAACCACAAGAAGCGGTCCTTCCGTTGCCCTACGTCTATACAACTTTCCTACCAAGCCGAACACAAGCAGAGCAACTACAGGACTTTGGATACTCAACTATTGAGTAACTAATATAACATGCTTATAACATGGTTTGATCCAATATACAGAAAGTAATACATGCACTATGCATTTTTTTTTAACATGTTCTGGCAAACAGTTTGAAGATCAGCCTAAATGGCTGTTGTTTAAAGAAATGAAAAACAGGCGATTGTGAGGTCAGCATGTGTGCATAATGAACCTTTATTAAAACCGTACCTTTATTAATTACCTTAAGATGGACAAATTGTTCTTCAGTTATTTGCTTAGCTCCATTAAGCCACTTAGGGAATTTCATGAACAAGTGTAGAAACTACAGATTAACATTCAACATTTGTAGCAATCTAAGGCTCTACACTGACTACGTTATTGATGGAGTTAAAAAAAAAGGCTTCAGATAAGATTTCATATAGGTTACTTTAATAGGTGTTCAAGGTGTACAAGTTGCGTCAGCAGACAGTGTTAAAGGAATAATAGTTGCATCAACAAACAGTGTTATGACATATGAGTCAGTGAAAGGGGGCTGAAGGGAAATGGCTAAGGGATCCCTCACTAAGCAGGGGCTCCAGTAAGGCAAGGCTGCATTTAACAACTGGGCTGTAACAATCGAAACCATACATACATACAGTACTATAAACATAAATTAAATCAAGCATATATTTTACAAAGTATCAGAAGGAATACACCCAATCTGGCATTATTTCTACAAAATCTAAAGGAGCCATGGTCTACATTCCTGTAAAAGGGAAGAAAATGTTACAGATTTACATCTAATGGGTGCATAATTGGTTTTATAGTTTTTTTATTTGCCTAAATGACAACTATGAAATAAGAAATGTAATAAATAAGTTCAAAACCAAGCATTTGGCAATTGCTGCAGGATTGCCCCTGGTTTTACTGTCCTAAATTGTGCCTCAATTGTATTGCAAAGAAAGAAAAAAATTAAGCCACTACTGTCTCATCATTGAAAATGCACGAATCATGAATCTCTTATCCGTGATGGATGTTCCAAGACAAATCCTAAAGACAATAAACTCTAGACAGTTCCAATGAGTTGTCAGCGCAGCAGCCATCTTGTTACGAGGGCTCTAGGTTGTAACAAACAATTAACCTGGGAACAGTCTAACATTGCATACATACATTGTACAATCAAGACTGAAATGGAATTAGAAAAATACAGGTAAAAAATTGATTACATTCAAGAGACAGTACTAGCACAAAAGGGTATTATCAATAGTCATTTAGGAAACTAATAGGAATTTCAGCGTTAAGAGGCATTTTCTAGAGATAGAAAAGTGAAGAGTGGGTATAATATGGCTGTTTTGACAATGTGGGGTTTTCTTTGTATTGATTCTAGCATGCTAGTAATAATAATAGTAAGAGTAATATAAATTAGCAGGGACTCTTAATATTTCATGACATAAGGCTTAAGCCTTTCAAAATGAGTTTTGGAATGAACTGGGAGACATACAAATTAAATTTTCCCAAGATTATGATATTGTATTGGTTAGGGTCACAAGGTGCAAATATTGTCTTAAAACAGGCATTGAAAAGTGCCCTTTTGTTATACACTTTCCTCACTCCATTAAGACCAGGGAAACCCGATCAGATTCAGTATACAAGATGAGTTGTGCTGATATCATCCATGTTACCTGAAGATTTATACACCTAGAAAATGCAGTGCAACTGCTATACTTATTTTCTTTAGCAATAAAATATTGTTATTTAAAGACAACTTTCCCTTTTCTTTGGCAAATGTCTGTAAAATTATTTTCTATAAACAAATATCAATCACTCTTGGGGAAGACAATTTAATTTCCTCTCTAAAAACAAACTACACTGATCATCAGTGGAAGAACTATAGTTAGTTGCTTGGATAACTTGCGCATCCTATAATTAGTTCTGTCATATTTGTAAAATATATTTTCTTTTGTTTGTTTGATGCTTATTGAGTTTCCTTCAAGCTTAGTCAACATCTGCAGGGAAACACTGATTTTAGTTCAGCTTAAAGGATGAAATTCAGTGAAGAATCCCTTATGCATTATTTGCACTAATTTTATTTTATCGTTTAACATCACAATGTTGTAGTTAAGGCTTAATAGGGGAGATGGAAGGGCAATTGTATTATTTATACATGTTTAAACCCTGAATGCAGATCAAATACATGCCGTTGCTCAAAAAAGGTAATGCAATGGCAGTAAACACTAACTTCCAGAACTTCCAAAAGTGAGGACTCCTTATCAAGAAATAGAGCATTTCTCTACAGTGCCAATTTGCTTAATAGGTAGCAAAAAGGTATTAATTTGTGATTGAGTTTTTGACAACAGTCTTTAAACCAGTAAACTTCACTTTAGCAAAAACCACTGAAGTTAACCACAGAAAAGGGATAAAATTACTAGATTAAAAAAGCATTTAAAATTGCATCCCAATACACACACAAAGAAATCAACTAGATTAAACGTATGACAGATTGGTCTATAGTAGCCTTTTCAAAGCATAATGGCAACTTCCTGGGTAACATTGATAGGGGTTTCTAGAAAATGGCTTGCAAAACGAGTCAATAACTAAAAACTTCCTGTCACACTTGTTGGAGGCCAACCCACACAATGCGCATTCACGGACTAGTTTTCTCCAACCCTACAGCTAATATACAGTAAACAGAAATAGATAAACTATTTTTGGGAATGGAATATAAGCCTGTTTCACCTTACATTGCAGTGAAAAGTAATAAAAAAACATAAAATATGAAAACAAACATTATACAGTAAAGTAAGTAAAGAATTTTCTTAAGCAAATGTTTTTTCGCAATGTGGACCGTTAATTGGGAGTATAATCTCAAAGGCTAAAAGGTAATATTTTATCTTTTTGAGAAATTAAGTCATATATAGGAAGCCTCTCTTAATTCAGCTAAAAACAGTGTACATTGTTTGTGTTTAAAATGTTCCAAACCGGTACATGGAAAAAGCCTTTCTAGATTCTACTATATGCACGCAGGCTGTGATAAGATCAAGTGCTGAAACAAAATCCATTTAATTCTTCAAGTATTTTAAAACTCATTTAAGATACGTGTGAAATATTGTGTGATGTGGCTCAGACAAAATTTGGTCAAGAGGAATTTTGGTTTGGGGTGAGTTTATAAAGTCTTATGGGAACCATCTGCATTTGAGGAACATCATTCTGTGAAGTAGAGGACCAACCATATTGTTCAAGTGACAGAGATAGGAACCACAGGGCTATTGCGATAACCAACCAAGAATAAAAAATTGCCATGGTCGCCCATTTCAAGTAACATTTGAATGCAAAGGGAATATGAATACACGGTGTGTGTGTGTGTATGTATGTATGCATGTATGTATGTATGTATGTATTGATGTATGCATGCATGCATATTCAATTTTAGGCAGGGGATGCCGTTTTGAAGGCAAAGGGTGGTCACACCAAATATTGATTTGATATAGATTTTCTTTTCACTCACTTTGTATTTTATGAGTTAAAAAAATACAATTAATATTTATATATTTTTGGAAAAGCATTCTTACTTTGAACAATTTTTTCACACCTGCCTAAAACATTTGCACACTACTGTATGTATGCATGTATTTCATTCATACATACATACATACGTACGTACATGTCATATGTTTAGAGTAAATTAGTTCAAGCTAAAATGTCATAAACCACTATACAGGTGGATAAATATGTCAAGGGCCATATCAGATACTTGATCTTGGTATAATAAGCTAACATGTATAAAGGTGCATGATCTACAAGAAAAGTATAAAAGAGGTCTACTGCTTCTCAACCCTAGTAAAACATACACCAAACATGGCATGGTGTTCAATAGAAAGCAAATTGTATGGAGATGTATAGAAGCCACTTGAGTCAGGAGGACCTTTTAAAAAAGTTAGGTCAGTTTGGGATTCAGCTAGAAGGAGTGGAAGATTAGACCCAGACCAGCCAATACGTATCAAACTGTAAATATAATCAAACTCCTGTCAGTGAAGCAAAGGGGGACTGAAAGCCACGAGTGAATGTGTTTTCCTACCGAAAATACAGGTTTCGTTTGCAAGGCTTGAGCTTAGAAATATCTTATATCTGACAAAAGATTTAGCATTTAACCTATCACAACCATGTCTATAAGGGAAGCCATGCACCAGGGACTGCTTGGTTCCTCCACAGGTTCTACTCAGTAAAAGCGTATAAAGGAAGAGATTAAAGGCACCCTCCTCCTACCAAAGGAAGGCTTCAGAAGAACACTGAGACGGCGGGACAGGGGGATGCAGGAAGTTCTCTTCCCCTCAGACCAGAGCTTAACCGAGTTCATCATGAAAGGAGTCTATCCAATATTCATGTTCAGTGAACCTCCCGGACCGGCTTACAACATAGAGGAACGTCAAGTGCACAAACAAGCGTCCATTTTGTAGCTTTTTCATAACAGAGCTATTCCTTCTCACTGATCAGCGCAGGAGATGAGGACAGGGGTCTCCGCTAAGTCCTTCTTCTGGCTCTCTCTGAAACCACGCTGGCCTCTTAAATAGGAGGAAATCAGTTAAAATAGTCTTAAATGAATGCTTGATTTGTATAGTTAAATATAGATGTTTAACAAAAAGTAAAATTTAATTGTTGCGTTTTTGTTTTTAGATTTGTTTTGCTAAACCTTCATTTTAAACATTTAAGATATGTTAAATTCAGTTTGAACGTAATAATGAATACACAAAAAACAATTGTACACATATTGATAGTATAGTCAATGGAAGGAAATCGGTCATGGAAAAACATTTTTGGGCGGCTGTTGCTGCAATGGGAAAGAGAAGCTGAGCTAAGAAAATATGAGATTTAAAATGCGTAAGATAATCTAAATGTAATGTACTAAATTATTACAAACTAATAGAATAATGTACCTGTGGACATTTTCCATGGCGGCCACCTCAGCAAGTGCAGCCAGGCTAAAAAAGGCCGGTAGATCTTCAGTCACTGCCTCTGGGCTGGAGGTACTCTGGCATCCTTTCTCATTGCATAATGTCTCCTGGGATAATGGCTTGTCATCCTGTTCCTGGTTCAGATCCCTAACTTTGTCATCTGTGACAAGAGAAAAACAACCGGCAATAAAAGGATTACTAGAGGCAAACATTTCTTTCAAAATGGCCGCTTTCTCTGTGGCAACACGCACGCAACCCCCCCCCCCCCACACACACACACACACACACACACTTTTCTTACCCTCAGCCGGGGACACTCTGCCGTTAGCTGCGCGCACCAGGTGAGTGATCTTGCTCTTCCTGGCCTTCCTCTTCTGGCTGCCCACTAGCATTTCCATACTGCTTGCTCCCTGGGCCTCTGGGCACATTGTGGTGATTGGAGAAATCGCTTTGACTTTTGAAGTTGAATCAGAAATGGAGGAGTCACTCCGCACCACTGTAATGACAAAAAAAAAAAGCATATAAAGGGTAACGTTTAAATTTCTGATAAAAAAAGACAACAACTATACACATGAACATGAACAAGTTACTTTACCGGCAATAAACAAATCGATTTGTGCAGCAACTGAAAGGAATAAGTTGTTCTGTATACTCAACTACACGTTCTAAGTACAGGCCACAATAGTTTTTGGCTGAACAATATTCAAATACTTGCTTGAGTCTCTCTTTTCCTATTTAAAAACTTTGAAGGTCCCGTGATAGAAACAAATATGGATTAATTTCATTGAATGCAAGTAGGAGTTTTACCAATAACAATACATTACATGGGTAGATGTATTTATGATTGGTCGCCCTATTGAATCTATCAAAGAAAAGATGAGGCGGATCGTTTAGAAAATTCACGCTAGGTACACTAGTAGACAGACCATCAAACGATGTGCTGATTTGTAATGCAAATCCTTTCTTTTAATTGGTCCCTTTACTGAACCAATCACCAATTTCTGCTCTGTGAACACTTTTTAATACACAAAATGCCCATCTTCCAACTGAACACATGCACGATTCAGATTGCATTAACACTTCAAATACCTCAGCCCCATGACTATGCACAAACATTGACGTTCACCTTTTTCCACAGCACTTGGCTTCTCCTTTTTGTGCTTGTACTTGCTAACAATCTTGTGGAATGAAGTCTTTTTCTGAGATGGAGATGATCCTGATATAACAAAACAAAGAGCATGGACATGAGAACAATGGTCAAAGTGCCTTTTTATCAGAAGAGAGGAGATGTCTTGAAAAAGAGAAGGCATCGAAATCAAGTTAACAGGTGCAGAATGGTGGTATGGATGAAATGGAGCAATGTAAAAAACTGTGGAAATGGGATATTAAGGGGTGCTTGCCTTTGCCGGGTTTGGGAGCATCTTCCAGAGTGATGCCGATTTCCACCTTCTTTTTCTTCATGACAGCAGTGCTCTTCTTATCAAATGTTAGAGGGCTGTATTGCGGCAAGCTGTTGAACTTTTTCTCAAACTCCTCTTCCAGCTTACCTAGACTGCAAAAAGGTGATTCATGCACAGTCTCAGAAGAGAGAAAAGAAACTTGCTGTTCTTGCACTAGGTGGTTATTTCAAACATCCAACACACAGCCCTTTTTATATTGACAAAATACAAAATAAACCGTAAAAAACACTAATAATGTTGTATTTACCCTGGTGCAGAATCATCTTTGGATTTAGACTTTTTGAGTTTCTTGGGATTATTAGGGCCCATCTGAGAAACAGCCCAGCTCTCGTCAGTCCAGCCTCCATCATGGTCAGAACCACGGAAAGAGCCCCTTTTGCCTGGCAAAACACAGGAACTAGTCAGCTAAGCGAGCCAAGCGAAGGTCACCGAAGCTCCTCCGGTAATGCCTACTGATGTACAATTAACCACGAATTTAAGACACAAAACACGTGTATAATTGCTGAATGATTACATATTGTTTGAAATGATCATATTTGTGGTGGTAGAAATAATAATGTGAGAAGCAGTTAAACTCTACTAAATCTATGAGTGTTTCCTCTGGACGTTTTGGATGCTAAGGTGGCATCGGTTTGCATATCGCACAATAACATTTACATTCATTCCAGGTTAATACCTCTGTCAACATTGGCTCTCAGTGAGGTCAGCATGCCTTCAGATACTAGAGTCTTGTAAAGGGCCCCCTTGCAGCTTCGCTCGGACTTCCTGGAACCACAGCCTTCTGCGGTGGCTTCTGCCTCTCTCTGTCTCTCCTTGCCTTTGTCCTCCTCTTTCAGCTCGACTTGATGAGGGCTGGAAGGTTGCTGATGGGACGCCACCATGCTGCCCTGGGGTTCTTCGGAGCTCCTTTGACAATCTTCCTCTAACTCCCTCTTGGGACTGAGGGGCGTGACCTCCTCCTTCATCTCTATCTCTGGGGACTCCTGCTGCTTAGACTCAGCTTTAACCTCCCTCTCACCCTCAACGTGTTCCTTCTCCTTCGACACGTCTTTAGCTTTGGGTCGGCTTTTCTTTTTGAGAGCACTGGAGTTGCCGTCAGCGTCGTTGCTGGTCTTCTTCCTGGGCATGTCCTCTGTGTCTTTCCAGACCCCTTTAGCCACGGCCTCAATGGTGCAGAACACGCTATCCAACTCAGATTCAGAAGAGTGGCATTTCTTTAGCGTCTTTTTGGGCGAGCCAGGAATATCATCTTTGTCTGTCGACGTCTCTTTTGGCCCATCTTTCTTCTTCCTTTTCTTCTTGACATTCGAGATTTGGCTGTTCACTGTTAGAGTGGTGTTTGTGGGTGTTGAGGAACATGGAAAGGTAGGTAAAAAGGATGAGGTGGGGGAGGGGAGGGGATCAGGAGTGTCCCCACTATTCTCCTTAACTGTTGTCTCGGTTTTGACACGCGGAGCACATGTTGCAGGCGTTTTATTTTGTGTCTGGTCAGACACTGTCTTCATTTTTCCTGCTTCTGAGGCTAAGCACATCTACAGGAAATTCAAAACGAAGCATGAAATCAAAATCATATCCATATAAAAAGGCCAAATTTAAAAATAATTTATAAAAATGTTAAGGAACCATGCCTTAGAGCTTTTTTTCAGCTTTCTAAGACGCAATAACATTTATATGTGCTATAACTCCTAATGCAGGTGCAAATACATTTCATGGTTCACATTAAACTTTAATTTGCTTTGTCTTACCTCAGCAAGCTGGAAGAGAGCAGACTGCCCACACTGCTTACCATCTGGCACTTCGGACGAACACTGTGAACACACAATTGTTTTTGCACAAAAAAGTTAAATGGCACTTTGCCTAAAATCATATTTAAAGTAAATTTAACAAACCATGTTTCTTTAAACCCTTATTTTTTTTTTATAAATTCAAAGTTTCAAATGGCTTCATATGGCCAGATATATCGTGTACCATTACATGACCTGAATGTATCTATTCTGATGAAAACCATCAGGCTAAATTAGACTGTGCAACATATAGCTGTTGACTTGTATCAGCCATACCTCAGCAAGAGAAGAAAACGGCGGTTTGAATCTGCCTTTTGCTATTTCAGTTGCTTTTTTTGATGAAGCAGGTGACATCTTAAAATGAAGTGAAAAGGTAGTGTAGGTAAAACAATGCTGTGGTATTTTTTAATTACAACTCTAAAAGACGCTTTACAAACTGGAAAAAAGTTAATTATAATGATTTAGTTTACGATACAAATTCGAAACTGACAAGTTTACATATTGTTGTAATAATATAATAAGTGTTCTCAACATATAATGCTTAGAAAATAACATGTGGTTTTATTGAAGTACTCACTTCTTTGTTAGCCTTACAGGGTTTCCCCTTATTGGTTGACTCTACTGTACTGGCTGGTTGAGCGCTAGAGGGGATCTGGGAAAAAACATTGTGTGGTTGACTGAAAAGAATTACAGTATACACCACATTTCCAATAAAAAACATTTTGTTCCTTATTCTATAAGTCTAATCAGTAATTATTGGTTCATGTGCCTATTCTTTGTAAATTGTAAAGAGAGGATTTACAAACGTATAACAATTTGTTTTAGAGTCTGAGAGGCCTGCACATAAAACATTATCAATCTATAGGCATTATACAATAAGACTAAATGCATATATCTATACTAAAACCTAGACCAAAGATGTAGTATCGCATGGGATGACAGTAGTCTAGGCGAAAAGCAAAGTAATCTCCTTTAAAGTTCACACCCGCAAACAAGTAATAGTTCACTTAGTACTTGACATATACTGTAGCATCTGATACTTATTGAAAAATAACGCTGTCAGGCCCCCTGGCTGAGAGCTGCTGTATTACAGGGCATAGGCAGACAGTGACTGTCCTCAATGGTGACTTACCTCTCTGGCAGTGAGGGCATGTTCACCGGCCAACAGTAGCATGCTTAAACCCCCCATCTTTGTTGGGTCTGGAAATTAACAAAAATTTTAATTAGGAAAGTAGTAAAAATGTATAAAAGGACTACCAGATCATTGTATACCAATTGCAGGATAAAATAGGTATACAAACCTGCCATGGCAAAATTTAGCTGTGGCATTCCATCAGATTTCGGCACTTTTTTAGCCGTGGCACAGTCTTTGGATGGGAAAGTCCAAACTTTTTTGCGAGAGTTGCTGACTGTGTGGGAAGAAGGGCCCTTGACAGGTTTGTTGGTGGTGGGGCACCACTTATAGCCCGGGTTTGCCTTCATAAATGCATCCTTATACTGGAATAAAGAAAATGTGTAAAATTAGGTAAAGTTACAACATGTAAGACCATGTTAGCAGTGACATGAAAAAAATCCACAGGAATCGTAATTAGAAGAAGTGTACCATGTGCATGACATAACAAACTTATAAAGATGTTGTCAGTGCTAGGCTACTTCGTTTCATTTGTACTTCTTGCTACTCTTCCATTTTGAATTTCTAGATATGAATATCAATAATAAAACAGCTTGTTCCCTCCCAAATGTTAAAATAAAAAATAAACGATAAAGGAATAAATATTGGCCCCCATTTTCTCGGTGGAGAGAACTTTTGGCAACGAACATTATGATAATGAATATTTCATAGTCATATTCCTCCTGGACAGGTTGGTCCCCGCAGCAATCTCTTTGTACCTGTAGGCCGTTTAACCACACATTGCAGTAGCTAAGACTGGCTCTGATCATCTACCTGGCTGAGGTGTGGTAGGCAGATTTATAAACAAGCTAGCACGCTAAAGTTTTTCATAAAAATGTTCATACTTAATGTAATTTAGCTACTGTTTGCTGGACTAAAGAAAAGCAAACTTGTCAGAGATTATATTTTTAGCTTCAAATGTGGTGTAGGTTGTTTTAATGCTTGCTCAATGGTGTTGAATTCTGCAGGAACAGTGTAAGTCCCAAAAAGTGTAACTTTGGCAAATACAAGACTACATAGACCACCAAATCAAAATAGCTTAGAGTTCATTATTACATATTCAAATGAAAATATAACCACTTCAAGTCCCTTTAGTTTAGTTGAAAACAAAAAGTAAAAAAAAAAAAAAAGTACTTGTTTTGTTAATTATTGAACAAGGTTTACCTCCTTGGCCATGTCGGTATACTTCTGCTTCTCGTTTGGTTCCAGTACGGCCCACCAGTCAGCCAAGATCTTGGTGGCCCCTCGGTTGTCCAGCCGTGGGTGCTCCTGCCTCACTAGGGAACGGTGACGCTTGCAGAATAAGAGGAAGGCATTCATCGGACGACGGGCCCGCTGTTCTGAAGAGTCCTCCTCCCCTTCCTCTGGCCCCAAGGGACCTCCACATGGCACCTCTGGGCCCCTGCTCTGCCTGCACAGCACTGGCTCCTGATCGCACAGATTCATACACAACAATAATACTCAGCAATACATTAGCTTACTATCGTATTTAACTAACCGTCATGGTATTCTGATATCTGTACTTTAAGTTGTAACATTAACTCCCTTGTTGTTTCAATCTTAATAGACATCCAGTCCAAATAAATCTTAAATTCTTGTTTCTTACCTTTTCTATTTCCTCTTCCTCCTCCTCCTCTTCTTCCTCGGAAAAGTCCAGAGCTTTCTTAGACAAAAGTGGGTGCCACTGCAGGCACTTGCGCTTGGGGCGCTTGCCACTAACCCCTCCCTCCACAGGAGGCTCCTTACCCCTTCCTCCACCTTTCATGGCACTGTTGAGCCTGACAAAAAAGGATTTACAGGTCATATATAATAGTCAAGTAGACCCTTACAACATGTGCACTTCTATGTGCTTCATCAACACTGTAGTAAATTTTACTTGAGAATTATATGTAGTTAATTATGAAGAATTCATCGTCTTATGGCATTGACAGTACCTGAGGGTACAAAGATAGGCCAGCTAACGGGCAATACTGCAAATGGGCCTTAAGCATACCTGGTAATTGTTCCTGGACTAACTGGTGACCCCGATAAATTAATGAATTATGCATGCATGCATGCATATTATGTACGGATTATGTATGGACATTGTAATATGTCATTTTCAAACCAAAAAAACCTACAAACCATCTATTTACGTAGGACGTGCATTGATAAAACAGGAAGGGTGGATCAGACTTAAAAATGCAATGCTATTAATGGGCAAATGCAGATGGTATGATATTTCAAAGTATCCTGAGATGTCACACCTAGAAAAGATGTCAGCAGCTATCAAAATGGGGTTTCTTGGGGTTTTACTCTGGGTCCATGTTATCAATTCAATTGGGACATCAGGTAAACATTGAACATAACACCTGGTTCATCTTGTATGGGAACATACAGTGTCCCTAAATTGAAATAAGGAGGCCATTGTTAACAAATAATCTATACCTTGTTTGTGCATGAGATCCACTACTACTTTGATTAATTGAGTAATTTGTTGGTGGTAGACGTTCTAGGCATTAGACCACCTGATACAATAACCTTTAGCTTCTTTTTGCAGTAAACTTCAGGCTGACCTGAAGCTGGACATGCTGGTGTCTTTCAAAACAAGGGTGACTGATACCTGGCTGATGAATTAGCTTTTTTATGAGTCTTTGGTATTACACATGTAATGTATGTAAATACATGTTTGATGCTGTAATTACGTTAAGACAGTTGCATTTTACATTTAAAACAACTATATTACTCAATATGCTACAGCATTATTTGTATTAGTTTTAATCTCCTCTGAAAAAATATCAGATTTCATTATGACTGGCAATGGTTATAGTCAACTATGGATATCTGCGGCATATCAGTGCTTGGCCACCAATATTAAGGAGTTAATTAACAGTTCTTGAATGTCTCATATGAATTTCCTGGACTCATGAGTATCAAGTGGTTGGCAAACCACTTTTAAAGAAAGTTACAGTAATCCAGAAGTGTCTGAATCCTTCTGACAAAGACACATACTGTATATTTGCATGGAACTGCGGTACATGGAATCATTTTATACACTACTTCACAGATCTTTTTTTGCATTGTCTTGAATTGTTTCTGTTCTTGTTTGTTGTTATAAGAAGTACAAAATATAAGCACTTTAATGGGGTGCGAATGTCTGTGAGAAAAAAAACGAATTTAGCTGGAAATACTGTGTTTATGCATATTACCTCTAATGCAGACAGTGTGGTCTTTTTAATAATATTTTTTATTTTAAAAATAATTTTTGTTCAAAGGGGAACCCTTACTATCACTGAAATTACAGTAGACCATTGCATTTGCCAATAAACAGCTATATCCTCTTTGCCCTGTTCAGTTTATTGAGCGATAATAGTGATTTAGAGTTGATGTAGGTTTCCCGGGACTTTGTCAGCCCTAGCGAAATTTAAAATACCAAATGACAGAAAACTCCTACTTATTACATCTGGAGCTAATCACGCAATAAAAGATATAGCTTTGAAGTTATTTTAATCGAGGACGTAATCAACTAAAAAAAACCCGTGTATGTTCCTCTTTATTCATTAAGACAAAAATCAACAAGTGCAAGATCATTAAATAAAGATTTTTTAGAATGACATATGCATCATGACCCATCACTGTATTTAGATACGAAAACGTCAAATATGTGTTTTTAGAGATACAATTTGTCTTGAAAATTGGGCAATATGTTCTACATAATATCGCCATACTGATATACCAAAAACCTTTTATAGATTTGAATTTGCTTTTGCAAACCAAGTCATGAACAAAACATAAGGTTAGAGTCCTAACACATGGTGGGATGAGTTACAGGGATATACTTACTTAGACACAAACTATGGAAATGTTGTATCTGAGTGATGAGGATGAATCTGCAACTCAGGCTTTGTCATGCGATGGTGATGACCTACAAAATACAAGATACTGCTCGATCAGGAGTTACATGTTCAATATGAAAATGAATGCATTAAAACATTACCGTTCCCCAGGATTACTCTTCAGCAACATTCGACACCAAAAAGTGACAATAACTTCATAGTTGGGAGATATGACAGTCTGCATAAGCTGAACCTGTTGTGGTTGATAAATGACGATTTCTAATTTTGCACGTCAACCGGACCTAGGCCTACTGTACTAGCCAAAACCAAAGAATGTAGGCCAAAATCTACGACTATTTCATCAATGTAACGCAATATCTGATCACCAGTTAAACTCACTATGGCTGTGTCAGCATAGGTTGTAATGTTTTCAGGTGATTGCTGCTGCCTGCTGTTGGACTGCCACGCAATGACTGATGAACATTTAATGTGCAGTAACATTGCTAGAATCTCTTTCATTGACAAATGCTTTTTAATCTACATCACTGCCGTGCGTATCATAGGCTCACATTTTCATCCGTGCAAAATGTCGATCTGGGGTCTGACAAGACAGACAAGCGAACGAGAGTCCATCTTGCTTTGGAGAAAACCAAGTACAGTAGGGTATTTCACTTGGGCTGTCAAACTCTCCAATGAAATGTCGACGAAGGTATCCCACATGAAAAAACGACATTCATTAATTAAACTTAGGATTTTCCATTCAGACGTTGGCAGCTGTAGTCAACGTTTGCATAACAATATCCAACATTTCATTTCCACTACTAGGACTAAAAGTAGCTTGTTAGCTTGCTAGCGTTCAATCGTGAGCTGCTGGACGTGTCATAGCTTAACCATGCAATGGTTTCAAAGCCTACGACTAACTGGTGACAAACATTGTAACCAAACTATTGCTTTCCTAGCATTCGAACTCTCGTCGCGATTCATTTAGTTAGTTACATTGTGGCCATACACTGGACACGGGTGGGGGAAGTAACTTCCTATCATCTATGTGGAGCACACTACGTTGCTGTATATCATTCGTCTCCCACATTTACATACCGTTTTTACAGTACAATGAATTGAAATGTGTGTCACACGGTAGCAACTGCGGGATTTAACGATAAAACCCAAAAGTATCCAACTTGATGTAAAAAATATTGCAAGCGAAAGAATTGCACGCGGAGAGCATGACAGACTAGGTTCAGTTAAATCTCCGAGAGGTTCGTAGAGAGATGGTGAAAACAACACTTGTATTTGTTTTTAAATACAAGTTTTATTGAATAACGGCATCTTATTATCACGACATACCTTTGATATCCAGCTCCAATGCAAGGGCCCTCTCATCCCAAGCTGCGTCCACCTTTAAACTTATTGACACATCATAACAGTTCGGCACTGGCTGTACACTAGGAACACTTCTTCACCGGATGAATGTTATCGTCAACGCGAGGCAAAACCCAGCGAACCGAATGCCCGACTAACTTGAAAATGCACGAAAGCAGTCGTGGTTGGACAAATGTTCAGTCATATTAGCTTAAAATACTTTCGTTTTCTTCGAACAAATTTCCCATCTTGTCCAATCTACCCTCCCCCAGTTTGCAAAGTGTTCTCATGGTCTTACGAGGCTATGATGTCCATAGCCAAGCACTGCCTGGCCTAGCCATGTTATCATCATTCAGATTCTGGCCTTGCACCGCTAATTCCAGAGAAACTTTATTTTAGTATTGTCTTATACGGTAAAGGTCACTGAAAAGGTGTGGGCAATCAAGAGAGAAGACTAATAACATCATCTGGAAGCTACCATTTGTCTTTAAGTTCAAAGTGACTATTTGATAAAGCTTCCTGGGTGTTGTGTTACTGATGAGTCGGATAATGTTTTGAAAATAAAAGTGCAGACCTAGAATATAAGTATCACAGACACTCACCCGCAACAGGCCACTCTGTAAATAGTTGTAACTCAATCGTTGTCTATATCTTTCACACTCCCTTGTGTGCTTCTGATGATCAGAACAGTTTTTACAACATACTGTACTGTATGCAGCGTGAAAATGTCCTATCATGTAAGACTGAACGTGATTGGACGTTGGTTTGAGAGACAGAAATAGCTATCCATACAGAGTTAATATTGCAATTGAGTATTGTTCTGGGACAGCAAAATTAATATACCTCTCAACATACAGAACAGTTAGGCCCGACTGTTCTACTCGTCTAGAACAGGTAACAGTCATGATGCATCGGCAACTTCTTGATTACGTTGCACAAACAAGTGGATTCTAAGGCTAACATAACATTTGTACCCGAGACATGTTCTGCCTAAAACATAGTAAAGCAAAATATTATCAATACCAGATTGGTGTAACCCGATTTTTTAATCCCATTAAAAGATCACAGTTGAAAGTATAATTCATATGAATATAATTCTTGTAATCTACAACTATAAATGACCATTGACAGTTGCATTGCATCTGCAAAAAGGTTTACAAAGACACCCTTGCCATGAATGCCAAGTAATTTATCCCAAATTATGTAATGTAATAATATTTCTACATTTTCCTCCATTAACAGACACCAGTACTATAGGACAATAGACTATACATTTGCATTACTTTTGCCACTGGTACTTACATTATATTACCTTTTCGTTAAAGATTATAGTATACTGTAGTACAACTGTAACAGCTACCTCCTTACAGTCCAATGTGACCTTATGTTTCCGCTGTTCATTATCCTGTAGGTAGAGGAAAATTGGTAATGATAATAATAAAATTGTATTTATAAAAGAAGTGAAACTCCAATTAGATGTAAAAGTACAGAATGTGTCTTTAATATGTTCACTAATAATATGTAGATGTTTGTACTGTAGTGACCTGTATAAATGCTCTGTTTAGGACACCATAAGAACCACTTGTTAATCCCTCCTTATAGGTTTTCTTGCCCTCCACAGCAACATTTGCAGTGGCTTGGTGGTAGTAGTTGGATTTGAGTACGTTAAGGCACCAGGAGTGAACACTTATAGCCAATGGGATTTTGACCACAGTTTGGCCCCCATAATTAGAATTTTACAACCGCAATAAGACAACATAAAAAGAAACATTGCTAATATCTTATTATAAGTTATTATAAGTACTATAAGTTACTATATCTGTTTATTTATCTGTGGTGACAAACATACCTAATAGGTACGGTTTTATTTTCACAATTTTATGAATGTGCAAAAGACATATAATGTATATATTTGCCAAACTTTTGTACAATTGTCAAGT
This sequence comes from Galaxias olidus, assembly GCA_026901105.3. Taxonomy (NCBI): domain Eukaryota; kingdom Metazoa; phylum Chordata; class Actinopteri; order Galaxiiformes; family Galaxiidae; genus Galaxias; species Galaxias olidus. The sequence goes on from JAPMUY010009769.1 coordinate 546,092, forward strand.
GATCTGTCATGCTACAATAACATTTGGATGGGTGGTAAAACCAATGGATGTGAAAAACGAATCTAAAAGACAGATAATACTGTATTAGGTGGTCAATAACATTATAGATGGTCTGAAGAATTAAGGAGTACAACAGCCCTTTAGGATGTTTAGTTAACGCTTAGATCAATCCTTTTTTGATTTACAGAAAGCTCCATTTATCCATGAGTTGACAAGGGCCCCTCACTATATTAATATATCGAAATATACATTATTCAACCCTCCGATTATCTTTGGGGTAAATTTGACCCCTGTCAATGTTTGACGTCCCTAAAGAAATTATTGGCATAATTTTTTTGGCTTCATATTTCATGACTTTTCCTAATTTAATGGAGACAACTGGTTAAACATCAAATTGACATGATGATATGTTTTCAATGTCCTGTACACATGTTGTATGCATTGGTTTTCTTTTGAGTCAATTTCCCAGGTTGTTTTAGCTGTATAAAACATACAGTATATGAACAATTCAGAATATAGGCATATTTTCTCTTGTGGTTGTCGCTGATATTGAGTCACCATCAAAAACATTTTTATAATCTCAAAATACTTCCCTATGCTTTAGGGCCGCAACCTAACATAACCATGCATTCAGTATGACGAGAACATCTTATAGTTCAAACCACATTTGGGAGGAGAACACATAATTCCTACAATAACTGTATAAGGGGGGCTAGGGGAGATGTTTAATTTAAAGGCAGATTTATGTAGTCCACAAAAAGCAAAAAGACAAAGTATCTGACAAATAAACTTGGTCAACAATTTCAATTACAATAATTTTCTGAAGGCTTTAACCCCAAGAACAAAGGATGTTCATAAAATTGCAGATAACAGGAGGGTTAATGAACAACTCAACTCAATAAAACCCTTCATAATACTCCTTTAACTCACTTCCATAGTATATCCTTTTATTTTCAAGAAAAATCCATAAAAAAATAAAGTATTGAACAAATAAGGATGTGTTCCATCACAGTTGATGCAATTTAAGATGTGTAAACATTTAAAAAACAAAAATTACCAAACTAAGTGCTACTGCATGCAAATACTAACATTTTTGGTAACATTTGTTATTCCAAACAAATGTTGTGGACCTCACCTGAAGATAAAAACTTCATAAATCCAATGCCTTCAACTGTTTGAAAGTCCCAAAGCAGACTCTTTAATTATTATTATCTTTCTTCATGTAAATGCAGAAATGTGGAAGAAAGTTCCATGGCTGGCTGTATTTCAGTATTATGTGCAATCTACAGTGAAAAGATCCCCAAAAAAGTCAGGCGTGATAGTGTCTGAATTCAAAACTCCAAGCAAAATCCAAAAACCAAACCTAGTCATGCATACTGTACCACCTGACACTAGATACCGCTAAAGTATCGCCAGCAAGTCACACGAAAAATATTTGAAAGATGGTTTTCAAGCTGTTGAGTTAACATTTATCTTTATCTTTAGACAGTGGAAGCATCTATTTAGAAATAATATAAACAAGAGAAATAATATGAAAAACATATTTTTGCAAAAACATACAATATTGCTTTGACAAAACTCAATGGTTTTATTCAGAATTTTGGTTTGGAAAAAAGAAGAAGTTCATAATTCATTCAAACATCCACAGTTGATCGATCACTGTAGCTACATTAATAGAGTAACATCCCAGTTAACTTCCTGCAGTTTTTATAACACAAGCCCACACTGGCCAAAGAGCACTATCAGCAAATTCATGTCATCTTCAGATTGTATCAGGTATAGCAAAGTTTGCTTTCAGAGCTTATGATAAAAAATAAGTTGACCACCTTCTCCTTCAGCTATTTTCCTGCATTTCCTTGCTAGAGGTCTAGTTGTAAAGCATGTTTTTATTACTAACTTTCTATAATTAGGAGCCTTTAGGGCATGTGTATAAAGCAAATTTGGTGGCCTTCCAGCATTTCAACTTAATTTTGGCCCCACAACAGTTTGGACATTTATTCTGAACCTTCATCTACCACAAAGCCTAAGTATGAATCCAACAATTTTTGAAAGTACTAAAATGCCTTTGAAATTCACAAACAAAATAGGTGGCCCCAATATTTACTATTGCTCCCTATAACATAGATAATAGTCTTCTGTAATGTAAGCAATTCAAATATATGAAATATATAAAAGAAAGGTTACCAGCAATTAATTAAGAGAAAACAAGGTCAGTTAAGGCAAGTGGTGACTAAAGTCATGAAACCGAAACAAAATGATAGAATATAGCATACAACTCTTTGAATGTTTCTCGCTAAAGTTTCTGCTGCAAAACACAGGGCTGTTCTACAACTGTCTGTAACCATATGATATGTGGTTAATTATGTTTTAACTACTGATGTTTTAAAATAAAAACTCTTAACTGCCTATCTGACCCTCCAAAAAGAAATCACAAATCAGGTAAAAATAAATAGGACATGTTATGAGACCAATACTGGCCAGTGAGGACTGATTTAAAAAGGTCAACAACAGATTTGATGCATCACATGATAATAGCTTGAATGGCTTATTGAAGACATCATAGTGGTTGTTTATAGTCATATACTCATCCAGTGCCAGATTTACATGTTAATCTAACACAATAAATAAGTGCACTTCTGAGATCACTAACCGTTTAAAAATACCGCTGTTCTCATCAGTTTTCATAAAACCAGTGAGAAGTTTATCTGGTGAAACATGCCATATAAATAACGTGTGTCTTCTAAATCCCTGTCCTATGTAGCTATAATGTTGGGAGTGAAAAATGCTAGCTTTCACACTGGCAGATCATTTGTTTATAATATTAAGTGCTCTAGTAAGTTCACATACTTTTCAACAAACATATCATTTAGCAGGGGTGTTACCAGAAATTCTGCGGCCCACGAAGAGTAAAGCCAGATTTATAAAAAAACTAAAACAAAATCATAATAATAATACAACCTTTAGGGCCCCATTCAGTTTAAGACCCCCATTTATGATGCCATCGTTCATTGGTATAATCTAATTCCTCTATGTATACAGCAAGAAGAAAAAGTGCTGCTGCGGTATATCACAAGTCTGAATAGGGGTAAACGTGTAGAATTATTAAATTGTGTCCCTACAGTGCTTGCACCCCCGCCACTCGCCCACTTCATTATAGAGTTATTTTTTTCACATTCCCACCCACACTATATCTATCACAACACACGCTACACAAGTAAAATATGCTTTTCATTTTTTTTAATCAAAGTTATAATATTTTCATAATAAATATTTCTGTGCTGAGGTGCCCTCTATGAATATAAATACCAAAAAATAGTGTCATATTTTAAGATACCTACAGTTTATCCCTTTAATGTTCACTGCAGATTTATAATAATTATTTCTTTAGGAAAGATTTTGCTTCAACCATAAGTTCTGACCAGTAATCCAATTCCAATAAAACACAGGACTGGACTCACAACATCATGAATTGAAAAAAATAAATAAGTTTAGAAAAAAAGACATACACAAATGTAACAGAATATATGAATAATGTGCAGGAGCCACAAACGTGCATAGATGCAAAAGTCACAAAATGTCCACAATAAATGTGAGGTGAGCTTCTGGTGATACTTCTGAGTACTAGCCGTTGAAAGGACAGGTAAAAAAGCAGGTACCTTTCCTCCTGCGTTGGTGTGCGAAGACATTTGCCATCTGCTGTTCCCCACTGGAAATTCCACTCAGTGCACATGCCCCATATTTATTTTTCATTGCACTTTTTCAAATAAAAATAAACAAATATACATACAGTCTGTTTCTTAATAACTAAAAATGTTCTAACACTTTGTGGTGTACATTCAGGAACATTCATGTTAAAAGTGAAAAATGAAACAATAAAAACAATATCAATATTCACAAGAATTATATGAAGTCTATTCATTGCCATACAGTTGATCATATCTTACAAATAATTTCAAATTTCTAGCAGTCCAAATTCCTTTTCAAGGCGATAACTTATAATTTCTCCTTTGAAGGAATCCAGATGTAGGGTCCTGAATGTTCCTCTATCACCATTTTGCAGTTGTTATAAATATCCTCTAGAGTGTCTCCTTGTACAAGGGCTGCAAAGCAAGCGGAGGTCATTTTTGGCACAGGTTACTTATTGACGACAGTCATTTAGTTGTGTCAGTTGGGCCACCCCAGATTACATGAAGCTGTAGAATGACTTTTCGGACATAACAATAATAATGCTCAATGTCAAATTATAAAATACCAGAAGCTGCCATTTGCAGTTATGACTCTTGCAGTGAAACACAAGATGTGTTAACTTAAATTGTGTTCGTGAACTACTCCTTTCTACCGAGGTGCATGTATGTGACTGAAAATTAGACCTCATACCTGTAAAGAATTCCCCAAATTCCTGCTCCAACTTCATAGCCCTGTCAAAGGTTTTTTTGGCCTGCTCCTCTGTAAGTCTCTTATTCATCTCCCTGGGAAGGTGGGTGCAAGTGATCAGATCAGATTATTGAAAAGAAGCTTAAAAAAATGTGCTATAATGTATAAGTCAAAAGCTCAACACTGTAAGTGCAGCATCTCTTATGCAATTACTTAGGTATCACATCCTATGGAATAAACATTTACAAAATTCTACCGGACAATACAGAAGTCCAACCCGCAAAAAATATCAATTCATATTTAAGCAATGATTGTGAACACATAATCTGTTAAATCAATGAGATACAGAAGGTATCACATAAAAAAAAAAAAATTGTGGAAACAATTTGGTGATGAAATAATTGTACTCACATTAATGACTCAATTGACCTAGGTTTTATAAAGATGGCAACAGGATATAGTTGTGCAACTTGAAGTCGTTTGATGGCATTCCCAGACACATCCAGTATGCAGTGTTTACCCTATGGAAAACGGAAGGAATGTAACTAAACATACCGACTAGCTATAAACATCTCACTATTAGGTAACAATGCAATGTCAAAGATTAGTTTTTTTATTAGTTAAAGAAAAAAAGACTTACCCTCTCTGCCACATATTTTACCGACTGCACACTGGTTCCATAGAGATTGTCATTGTATTGGCCTGCCTCAATGAATTTGTGCTCTTGGATGTCCTTTTCCATTTGCTCTCGGGACATCACAAAATGGTAGTCTCTCCCGTCAACCTCATAGTCCCTCTTCTGTCGCGTAGTGTCTTTGGTTTAAAAAGGATGAGGCAGGAGTGAAATAAAGGAGTTTGATTAGAAAAAAAAGAGACAAAACTCTGCTGTATATAAATGGTTTCAATGTTATTCTTATATTTAATTTTTCGAAAACTGTTCTTTAATGTGGGCTATCTACTCAAGTGAGTAAAAGCCTAACATTTTAGGGAATGTGATTACTTACTACAAACGGTAGTGAATGTCAAGGAGTATATGTTAAAAGAAATAACGTATACATTTTTGCATAATTTTAACCTTTTATTGGACCATCTTAAAAATCCCTAGTGACTTATTGGCATTTAAAATTTGATGGAATACAATACGATATTAGGAGATAATCACATCTAAGAAAAATAGCTAGTAGAGGCATGCTGCCTCCACAAAAGCATGGACTATTTAGTGACCTGTAATACTCTTTCACATTCCTAAAACAACTGGCTATATATTTGGTACGGTATAGTCCACCATGAAGAGTATTATTATATTATACATAATACTGTATATACCTGTATATATTATGCAGGATTCACATACACATATACTGTATAATCACAATACTGTATGTTAGAAAATTTAAGAAAAAAACAATTAAGATGTTCCTCAGAATAATACTAACTGTGATAAGATCTAAAAACACAATCTAGCTAGACAAATGCAAAGATTTGATGGGATGCTAATGCATTTCCATTTTCTACAAATAAATTACTAATCAACTGACTTACCTTCATACCCTGAACTGTTAGCAGCTTTATGGTTTAAAATAAAATTAAAGAAATGAGAAAATCAAAGCATGCAAAATCAAAGCAATGAGGACCACAGACAAATATATCCTTTCTCAATGTGTAAGGAGCTCCATATGGTTTAAAGGGCAGGCACTGGTGACAATGGAGATGATTTCATATAGGTTCACTCACTGAAGTCAGAAACCCCCCACTATTGTGAGATTTAAAAAAAAAAAAGTCGTTTTAAAATTTGTTTCCAGTACAGTCTTGAAAACTGTGTTCACAAGACCTCAGTAGTTTCAATTAATCAATGCAGAAATCTTTATCATATACTGGCACACTTCCAAGTTTCAAGTAACCTAGTAGGGTTTTATTCTTACCAACAGTTATTAACAGTTTGGGAAAAGAAAAGTTATTGCCAGTAAAGATAAGAAAACAAGTACTAACAATGGGTTACATGTAAAACATATGGCAATGGGTTTTAGTGGGAATAAAATGGTATCTATGATATCACTGTTTGGATGATTACATGTATCAATGAGCATAATTTTTTTAAATGTGTTTCAATATGACTAAATGTATTCTTTACAAAACATTGCAATGTAAGAATCATAAAACGTGTGTACCAATTTATTGTTGAATTCATTAAAATGCAAATTTCCTGCTCTCTCTGCATGATGTTTCAGGCACCAATATCTAAATCAGCCAATGCGTATACCCACTATAAGCAGATTATGACTTGAGTTCTACATTCCTGTTTTGGGTACTTACGAGGCACGCAGGAACCAAACTTGTCGGGGAACTCCGATATCAAATCATCGTTTATTCTGTCCTTCATTGGTCCAAGGATTATGACGGGTCTAGCATAATTAACTACAAAACAATCCAAACAAGTAATTTATTAGCAACAAGAAATACATACCACAGGGAAAATCAACAACACCAGCGGCAAATATAAAGGATTAATTAGTAGTACTGTACATAGTAGTTGATTGTGTGCTTACTTTCTTGCCGAATGACTGGCTCGTAAGAGAGAATCATGTCTTCTTGACTCCCTGATGAGATAAATAGCACATAAAACTTACGTCATAATACTAGGGACCAAAACTACTCAGTGACTTTGGTTAAATTACTCTTAACATGTAATACTTCCAATAGTGCACTGTATGTAATGCAGCATGCATGTCTTTTTATGGTCATCAAAAAACATGAAATAGGAAGGGTTTAGGTTAATTTGGATGAAAGTACTCAGGCGATACTTTTTCATGTCATAAGTGATGAGTTACGGTCAAATACTGCCAGCTCATTAAAATTGTGATCTTCGTAAATTAGATAAGTATTCCTTTCAAATTATGGCATAATCATACTCATTTGTAAAAAAAAATGTATACCATTAGTTGTGACAAAACCTTTAAGCACAGTTCTAGAGTTTATTCATATTTTCAATCAAACATGAATATCATCCCTATCCAATATATAGAATACAGTATAGTTTACAATAGTCACAGTATACTTCATGCTGCTGGTTTAATGACAATTCCTATATCTGATGGTCTGCATCATGCAAAACAACAATCTTTGGGTTTAAAAACACACCCAAACCTATTGCAGACCCAAACTATTTGATATAGGGAAATCAGCATGCAAACATGCCAAAGAAAGTGTAACACAGAAAAAGATACTGATTAGGCAACCCAAATCCCAAATCAAAAAAGGAGTGTGATGCGAAGGGTAGTTGAACAGCTAGGACGACCATTCCCAGACCAACTTACTGAGTGTCTTTGTCCCATACCCATCATCACCTAGCCCAAGGATGTCCTATATGGCCGCCCCAAGAAAGCCAGTATGAAGAACAGAGAGGGAAAGGATAGACGCAAATGAGGAAGGAAAAGGTAAGAGCCGTTAAGAAAGGGGAGCTGTTGAAATATTAAAAGGCCTGTGGGCCAGGCCGGTTTGGCCCACTCAGACCATCTGTCTCATTTCACACACAAAACAGCCACCAGAGGGAGCCACATGCAACAGCCTGACCAGCTGTGTCACCACATGATTTAAATCTCACAAAATGGCGTTGGCTGTATCCTAAAGGCCATTACAAGGCAAACGTCAAAAACACCGTTTATTTTTATTTTTTTATTTTTAGAGGCATCTGGTGAATGTTCATCATTTGAGACAGAATGATCTTAAGCGGGAAACCTTGTTTCAAGAAACGAGAGACAGAAAACAGCCAAAGGGGAGGCAGACGGAGCCTTCCAGAATCCCCTTTCTTTCCATACATTTCTTAGAGTCAAGCATACCTGCGTACCACCTCTCTACCAGTTTATAACCCTACGTGTGTGTGTGTGTGTTCCTGTGTGTGCTTGCTGGAGCTTACATTGGTGTGAGTGTACCTGTGTGTGTCTGCTGGAGTTTACTTACGGTCTGAATCACTGCCATCCTGCTCACCAAACTCCTTGTTCTTGTAGAATGGAAACTTTCGTGTGAAGATGAAATTCTTTTTACGCTTGTCATTGAATGACTGTGAAGGAAAGAAAGCATGGGGCAAACAGGGACATCTGATTGTTGTCATGTTCATGCTGACAAAACAACTGGAAGCAGGAAGTGGAATGCAAAACTACTGGAATTCTGGGAACAGAATTTGAAATTCTTCTATTCTTTTAGCCCAGTTGCCCTATTATTTACAAAAAAGGATTTGGTTTTGATGAATACATAACGGCATGGCATGGCAATGCCTATATGCATACATGCATACAGTGTATCAAACCAAGATCAAATGTGGATGTACTGTATCTAAATGTTATTGATTTCCTGTAACAATTCACTCAATATTACTCTTAAATAGGTTCTTACAATTTTGCATGTATATATTTATTTTACTTGCATTTTCACTTAGCATGCCACAGTTGTATCAGAGACATAGTAATAAAACAGGAGCACAGGCAAGAAAAAGGTAACCAAGATCCTCATGCTTTAAGTGTGGCAACATGTGAGAGCATACCGAGCATGGGAGTTGGTGAGCAAAGACCAAAAACATGCAGTAAATGGTAAAATGGTAAGACGGTAAAACACGGAGGATTAGTGGAGGAAATGATAATACATAGATGTGTGAGGGGCAGTGTTCTTATAGTCCAGGCCTTTAAGATTAAATTGGAAATCCCCTGGTACAGTAGACGTCTATGTCCAAGTTTAGAAAGCTAATATGTAAATCAATAACCACACAGTCAAATACATGAATGCAAGAATTGTGTATAGCAGGGAATTTGCATTTTTAAGGCAAGTTTTAAAACGTGGTTTAGGGAAAGTGTCGGTTGTTGGAACTGTTAGTTGACTATCAGCCGACTATCATATTCCACACGCAAGTGACAAGATAACTGTTTAAATAAAGTGATTGCTTTTTATGATTAAGCGAAACAGCTGTATCAAACACATTGTTTATGTTTTATGTCTTTCTTGAACATACAAATAGGACAAGGGATGAAACAGTAAATGTGAATGACAGTAATGTGATGAAGAAAATGTATATGTTGTAAATTCAAAAACTAATTATGGAATCTGTTCTCATCTGATATCTTGTGCGAGAGGTAAAGTACGCTCGACCAAAACACTCATCAAAATCTAACTTGCATCAGCCATATGTTTAACATAATAACACCATTTCAAATAATCTTACAGGACTTTTCAAGGTACAGTAAATGAATGAATGCATAGTACACTGAAAGGTTTTTTTCTTATCCTATCAAAATGTAAACATGATAATAAAGTAACACTATAACAGTGTACATATAAACTGTTTCTATGCATGCCTGTATGCCGTTTTGTAACTATTGCTTTGAACCACTTTAGAAAAAAACACATGCTTAAGACCGTATTTTCATGTTGTAGGAAGTTACTGTAAAAGTAGCAAATATGCAAATACACCAAACAGAGTTTTAAACTTGAAAATTTATTCTTTTCTATGCTTGTTTGTGTTTTGAGTCCATATGAGTTCTTATTGTGTAACTTTATTTGGGTAAAGTATTCCTTTAGCTTTCTGTCATTGGCACAAGCCAATCCTCAGGGTGTTCAGCACTTACCCCTTTTGAATCAAGAGACCCTGGTTTGGCATTAAACTTCACTGTCTTTAGGCGTGCTCGTTCCTTTCTCTCGACCCTGCCAAAACCAGGATTTGAAGGTGTCACTCAATAAACTTCAGACTTGTTTTAAAAAAATTCAAAAGAACCTTTACTTATGAAGAGTAAGACATAAATATAATAGTAATAGTAATTTTTTTTGTTACCTCTTTTTGCTAGGTATGACACCCATTTCTTCACTGTCCCCATGGGGGGTGACCCTGCGGGCCTGCCACCATTCATCATCAGAAGCATTGATGACATGAAGAATGTCCCCGTACCTGAAACTGAGGCCTTGGCTGGGGAGCCCACTATCCCTGCCTTTCTCGTAATCAAACAATGCCCTGTGAGGTCACACAAAGAATGCACACATCAAGAACACTGATGGTATGACCAAGACAGAGGGAACGGCACACATTAACTACAGCTAGAATTATGGTAAACAAAGTGCACAATTCAAAAACTTTTTAAGCAAGTTAGAGGCAAAGTCACCTGACATAGAGCGACCGTTTTTGATTGGTTCGTAGAGATCCTGACCCAGAGCTCATGCTGTGGTTCATCATTTGTTCCCGCAGGTCATGAATTTTGGCCTCAAAACGCCCGTACTCTGCATGGAAAGATGGATCACACATATCCCATTAGGTATTCAGAATAACCCATGTATTGGGACAAGATCATCTCCACAGCCTCCTGCTACAGTCAAGGATTCTTTAAAGGGATTTTTCCATGAACGTAATGTATTGGGTCATCCAATGACTGGTACATGAATAACGTTTGTTCTTAACATTGTCTCTGTGAACCAAGACCAAATGGTGTCATACTAATTCAATATTATGTTCAATTTTCAGCATGGTTCCAAGGTCCACGCCCACTGACCCTTTCAGCTCATTCACTTCCTATGACCTCTTTGGTCAGAGCTATGTATAGGATATATGATAAGTCATGAACATTATCTCTAAAAGTCAAGGCCACGGAGGACAGGAGGGCCCCAGAGCCTGTTTCACCCCTGACAAACATGGTTTTCCCCTGACAGTGCAAAGTTCCTGTGTGAGGAATCAGCGCTGATTAGTTCAGGCTTGGCTGGCTGAGCTGTCGCTTCAAGGATACAGCTACCAGTAAAGACAGCCCATGTTTAGAAATGACACATTCAGACACTGCAGTACTGTTCCTATGCAGCTAGAGTCCCGAGACATTCATTTTGTTGTAGTCACAAAATCCATGTCTGCTGCCAATGTTTAATTAAAATTAAATAAAAACTGAACATATCCTTGTGCCTGTGGACACAAATTGAAATATAGTGCTTCAATAGGAATACATGTCCAAAACGGCACAGCTGCTGCGTCTAGTGTATTTTATACATTCTTATCATATTCTGCACATTAACATCAACAAGTTGCCATATTAATCACTGAGCTGTTGGAGGAAATGCAGTTAAATGAGGACACTTTGAAGTAAGAAGATGACAAACTTTGACAAGCATTGCACACATTGAACGCGCAAAATGAAAAGCAAGACATAGCATCATGCAATACTTACTAAACATTTCATAAATGACGTATTAACCTTCTATCCTGATTTTCAACATTTTATTACTTACACTTGCTAACATCCACATCCCTCCACACACAGCCATATATGCATACCTTTTTTGCATGTTCTCCCAGCTCCTATATGCCAGACAATGACACTATCTCCCTGTATTTTTCTCTGTTCGCTCTCTCTCTCTCCCTCCCACTCTCCCTCCCTGTCCCTCCCTGCCTGCCTGCCTCTCTGGTACATTCACAACACCCCAACTATGCCTAAAGCAATAGAAGCAGTGATTGGAAGTCACATCTCCTATAACTGGCTGGAAGAAGCTTAGGGGAAAGAACAAGGGAACAAGATGTGAAGAGGACTATAACTCAGTTGGAGCAACCAGTCACTTTCGGTTCAATTTGCAAACAATTGTGCTGTCATATTTGACCTCAGTAATAAATAAAACATCCCTCGTATCAATTTGAAGAATAAAATGTTTCCTAGCCCACGACACAAGCATTTGATGGAGAGGTTAGTCTTCCATTCCCGAATATTTAAAAACCAAACTACAATCCAAAATACACACTGTGTAATTAGATTGGTAGGTTTCGGATTGTAGATTTGTTTTATTTATTACTGTTTAAAATGGGGTTGATTGATTCTGCAACCTGGTTTGTAAGCTTATTGACATGCTACAAAGACGCTAACCCAAAGCTATGCCCAAAGCTCAAAACAACAACATAACACTGACTCTTTAACTGTGACAACTGTGCTAGACAATACTTGGAGGTAAATAAATGAACAGGTTAATTTTGATGGGTTATTCCGATCTGTGAAATCGTATTACTGTTCTAGAATTGATGACTATCTCCTAAAGTGTATGAACATACCTTATGTCAGTGGTAGACAAAGGATATAGTTGAGAATGTGCTGTTAATCTGACCAACACTATGTAGTTAAGCGGACTGAACATTACAAAACACTGCTGTTTGAAAAACACAGTATTTCAGACGACAATCTGTTATAGGCCACCAATAAAGGCTTGAAGAAGTGAGCCCACGAGCCCATGATGCCTAGCTGGGGAATGAGGACAGGCATCATGCTAGCACAAAGGTTGAACCTCAACAGTCTTTCCTTATTTCCTCTTTTATTGTCCCCCAAGAAGAGTAGGTCTGAAGGTAATGGCTTAAGATCTTCCCCTATTCACAAGATTTAGGAGGGCACTTTGAGATTCAAACCTAGGTTTTTAGGGGTTAGGGGTAAGGGGTCTGGGTCAAACCTTGGAGACAGAAACAAGAGGGGATATAAGGCAGGGTGTTGGGTGCCTCTGCATTCCAGGAGTGAGGGTGAGGGGTATTAGGGTCAGGCAAGAGGAGTGAGGAAGGGGGTCGGGAGGTGCTTCAATGGATAACGTGCCAAGTTGACAGGGGTAAGTGGGCTGTCTGTGATTGCATACACTCAGAGCAGAGCATCCTTTAGTGCCCTCAAGTGGTGAGTGATGGTTATGTTCAGAGCAGCCACTACTCTGGTGCCAGACTCAGACACAGATGTGACCCTGTGACACGTATCACATGGCACAAACCTGCAGCTGGCGACATGGCCCGGCGCGGCGAGCACAGAGCAAGTTCTGACGGGTGAGAAAAGAGAGCAGTCGTTAGTGCCAGGATGGGTCGCCAGCTACCAATAGAGTCCAAAATGATCAATTAAACGTATGATTTTAGCACAGTGGGAGAACCACTGACGAGAGTTGAATGCGAATTTCATATTAGTTGAACTGGGCTCTTGCACAAGTCTCTTCCATAAATTAATTACTGTGCCATAAGTCATGCTATTTTCTATCCAGCTAAAAGTAATTTCTGACTCCCAGGCACAGTGTATCAGGTCAGGCTCACATTGAGGACCTGAACCCACCCCGGACCAATCTGTGAGCATTGCCACTGCAGATCAATCGCACTTAATTGGTGTGACGTCACCTGTGACATTTACACTGTTTCCTATGGTAACCCTAACACAACTACACTAGTTTGTAGTTCTAAGACCAACTATTAATTTATCTACCAAGATGCCTCATAATTAATTTCAGTAGTACAAAACCACGAGGGTGAAAACCATGATTAAAGCACTTCTTCAGAGCTTGTTTGCACTGACGCAAGACATGGACCATGAACCACCCCTGCTCCAATCCCTCGAGTACACACCGCATTTACTGACCCTAATCGGAAATGGCATGTCTTGTCACAAGAATTACAGAAGTGCAGTCTACTACAAGCAATGTACTGGAGATTTTGAGGTGCCTAGGACGTTTCCGCTGACAGTGAATGTCGCTCGTCTCTCGTGAGTGCTTGTATGCCTGTATTCAGCTTAGTCAAAATGGCCCTAAGACAATGGCTCATCGAAACCGGGTGCTTCGTCATTGGACAAGACGTTTCAAGTATGAGGGTTCAGTGATGAGCTGTTTAGGCTGAAGCTTACCTTCCGGTCGATACTGAGCCACGATGCTGACCATCTGTCCAGCCCCTTTTAGTGCTGCGGCAGCCTGCTCGTGGGTGGCCCCTCGCAGGTCAATGCCATTCACCTGTGCAGAAAGACTCTCTGGGTCACTATATGAAGCACTGAAAACGTTTCACAGAAAACTACACGTTTATAGCACAGCAGAGCCTCGTTCAACCAAATCTCTTGGAGAAAACATCCTGTATAATCCACATTGTGTCTGCTTATGCTGTGTACAAGCAATATTTGAAATAAAAATGTTTAGCAAATTTACAGAGTACTTTTTAATTAAGTACACTCAGTAAATCAGGCAGATGACTGAGGGAGTTGAGTGAGGTTCAAATGTACCCTTTGTTTTTTACAATAGTTCCATGGTTGTTATGTTATGGTGCCCTCGAAAGGCAGACTAAGCATAGTGGAGCTCACATGATTTAGTCTTTCTTAGAATTGATGTGTTTTAGCGTAAAAATTTAATAAAACAAATAATTCTTTGTATACGTAGTTAATGTTTTATCCTTCAGCTAAAGAATTTTTCATAACTTTTTGGATCTAAATAGTTTCAGTTTCAGTGGATCTAAATCGGAATCAGTTTACGATGCTGATGCTACGGTCCAGGTTGTTTTGGTTTGAATTGACGTAAGCTAGCTAGAAATCTCTGTCTTCTTTCTACTGGACTCCCCGGCAAACTGCATTGGTTGGAGCACTCCTGAGGGGCACACATCTGGGAATGAACTGGCACCTGCCCAAAGTCTAGCCACCAAACAGTCGGCAGGTCCTCCACCAAAGCTGGGATAATTGTCCAGAAAAGACGACCTGCTCCTCAGTTTCTTTTCAGTTGTCGCCAGCCACCAATACACCAGAGCTGGCCATAACCCAAAGGGGACTCCCCCATCAATAACATCGTTTGACAGACAAGATGTAGTGTGCTGTGCCCCTCTGTGGAGGACCGACTGTGGGGTTTAGTTTAGTAAACAGTGTACTGGATCTTATCACATTTGTTCATTTTAAATGTTTGTTTTTTCTTTATTTTGTTTTGTTGTTTTATACTTTGCCTTAATAACAGGGCACTACTGCAAAAGAACATAGTGTCAGTCAGTCGACCCTGTATAAATAATATAAATGAATAATAAAATAGAAATACAGTAAAACAATCTGAATAAATCTTTCAACATATACAGTAATTAAAAATGTCCCCTGCAAACTTTGAAAATCAAACAATCCCGACAATTTGCTTTGTTAACTTAAAAGATGTGAATAGAAAAATATTCGTCAACGTAAAACACATACATATACATTTCTTACTGAAATCTTTGTTACCCTTTATACTTCATACACATAAACATACATATCCTCTACATTAAGTGTACCGTGTTGCTTGAATGAAAATCCTGTGTTGCAAACAGTACAATTGCCCAACACAAAGGGATATACTACCTAATAGGGATCCTAAACATAGCTGGAGAATGAGTGCACACCAGAGAATAAGGGGAAAGTGAGACAGTTATTCTTAGACTTCCAAACCAGGCCAACACTAGCACTGCGCGTGCCTTTAACTGATGGCTCTCATCAAGGTGCCAAGGCCAGAGGACCCAGGTGCTGTTTTTACGGTACCAATTGTTCCGTTAAAAGTTCCATTCACGTGCATGGGCTAGTTGTGTTAGTGAAAAGACTTTAAGTTTGATTGTGTGTTGTGCCTCTGAGTAAATGCAGCCTTTTAACAGGACAGAGTAAAATACACCCCCCCCCCCCCAGTTTCCCCCAGGGAAACAAGAAAGCAAAGACATGCATTTCTTAAAATGGGACTCTAGAGGACTTTTGAGGAGTTAAACATTTCTAAGCACTGCTAGAAACTGAGCAGAACTATAACATACTTTTTTTTCAAACCAATCATAAGTAAGTGCAATTCACAATTTAATTTTTAATTAAAATGTTCTTAAATATTTCAACATTCTTCTAATAGTTCAACTGGAATGTCAATAACATAACAAAAAAAGTTACTTAAACAGATAATGTTGCTTCAAGCCATTCTGGACATTAATGCATCAAGTGTCAAAGTGTGTGATGACCGAACAATGAAATGAAGCATTCCTGCGCAAGCATGAAGTCTACAGTAACAGGCTGTGCAAACTACCAACTGACCGAAAGGATCTGGTCTCCTCTCCGCAGCTCTCCACTCAGATCGGCCGGCCCCCCTGCCAGGATGAAGGAGACAAAGATGCCCTCTCCGTCCTCGCCGCCCACAATGTTGAAGCCCAGGCCCGTGGAGCCCTTATGGAGGACCATCTTCCTGGGTTCTCTGTAGAGACAGTTTAGATAGTACATCAGCTCAGTGGACTCCGTGGGGCTCAGCATCTTCACTGGCCAGGGGAGAAAGTGAGAGGAGGCAAACACACACACGCACGGACTAGTCTGTGTGTCGCTCCTACAAGCCGAGAACAAAGATGGCAGAAGCCCAACGGGGGATTGTGCTCTACTTAGATCAGTCGTCCCATTTCTGACTGGTATCCTGGAAACAACGGCCTTGCACACACACAAAAACACACACAAGTGGCACGCTTACGAGCCACTCAACCTAATTAGCTTCCATTTAAATGTATACTGTCGTTGGCAGAGCCAAATGCCTTGGAGAAAAACGGCTCAGAACACCTGCATACTATGACACATGCTATAAAAATGTATCCCACAACTCCAAAACATTTTTCAGAAATTACGGATAAATGATGCGATTTACAACGTTTTTTTCATGTAAAGCACAAGTTATTTTAGTTTTTACAATACAGGGGCATTATCTTCTAAATTTTGGCATCAATCTGCCATCTGCTGGAGAATGCATGCAAAAATACTATTGGTGGAAAAAGCATGTCTACGACACCATGTCGTATGTGACAGCTTTTGAATACCTAATTGTGATACTACTGAAAAGTAGTAGGTAAGTTTCCACCTCAATAATACCACAAAATACTAAAGTAGCTTAATTATTCGTAAAATAACTTAATCATTAAGGCTTAATGTGAACCCATTCTCCCAAAACTGATGTCACAATTCAAAAGTAGAAATAAAAATATAAATCCTCAAATATATTAAAACACATTTGGTTAATTATTCGAAATTCATAAAGGTCCACATAATTCAACCTTGTAAGAAAGACTGTTTTTGCTTCACCAAATTGTATTATTTGGTATTTGGAAACCTAACACATGGGGGCAGTCCAGCTCCAGAAAAGAACAGTATCTTGCAGCACTGGCACTCTTTATATCAGAGTATACTTTGGGCAAATTATTACCATTAAGTTGTCTCGCCTATCATATTCTGACTGTTTATGACCTGTAGGGCTTCTACATTTGATCAAATCAGTCTTGCATAATTTTGCTATAGATTTCAAGTTTGAGAGGACATTATAAAACTGCCATTAGAATAATCAATTCTCCTGACGTACCCAATTCCTGTGCCAAATGATGCGTTTTGTCATGAGAGACTGGCATTGCTATTGGGTTGGAGCTTGGACAATGCTATTTGCGCTGGTGTTAGAATAGAAATCCAAAGAGGAAAGAAGACAGCTAAAAAAAGACTTGTGCATGAAAAGATAATGTGCACATGCAATTTGTATGTGTGTGAGTAAATGTGTGAATTAGTGTGAGTGAGAGAAAGGGATATGGCAACAGGAACAAACAATACAAAAGGAGTATGTTTTTCTAGGAACACAAAGATGAATAGAGACTTAAATTAAGCTCACAGACACCCGATATTTCATTTAGACATAGTGGAGGACCAGTGCATGGTGCACGGTGAGCCGCTAGCTTAAACCTAACAAGTGGACAAGCGACTGTCTTTATGACTCTGTTCCGTGCTCGTTAATCAGAACACTGGGCCTTGTCAGCCTCCACTGACTCTCTCAAGAGTCCCAGCGTCTTGATGACGGCACTGCAGCAAGCTGCCACCTACTGATACACCCGGATAGGGTGGGACTCGGCCCCATCTTACCACATTAGACTGATGGGCTTATGGCAGGCATTCTTTCAGACGAGCAAAGCCTACTACTGACCCGTCTTCACGCTATGGATTCAGCTTACCTGCGGAAACGAATTGTCATTCATGCCTCTGCGGCAGATGAACGGGATAAGAAGCAGGAGAAAGCTCATCGTTAATTCCAGAGGTTTTACGGTCGAGTGCAGAAGGGCAATCCTGCGATCTGCATTAAACATGCACTGTGATATACGCTCACTGTGCTTCTGCTCGCTCATGGATTGAATGTCACATGTTGTAAATGTATATATATATAAATATATGCATTCACAGATGCATACATATTCGAGTAAACCCGTTGGCGGTTGTGGTTGTATGAATTCTTTTTAAGGATTAATTTTTTGAGCTTTTTTAAACAACTTGGGATTCCAACCTACAGTAATGGTACACTAAAGGGACCGAAAGCTGACACCTACCAAAGGTGAATTGGAATCCTCTTTTAGCTATGCATTTCTTCCCGTGACATCTGTGTCAGTGGGTTAGACGAACAGATTGGGACAGTAGGCTATTTTCCCATCACAGCAAGAGCTACAAAACTATTACCCGCCCTTAAAGCTACAAACAAATACAAAAGGCCCAACTGGTTTGTCAAGTTCACTGTTTCTCGAGTTGTTTTGGCCATTAAGCCGTTTCATAGTCAGTAATTAGATCAATATATTCTTTAGGTACTTATTTACTTGGTTGAGTGAGAATGACAGGACAGAGATTAGAGGGCGGTGCAGAAAAACTCAAACCCATGCAGATTTCGCTGTACATGGTAAGACATTCTGGTGCATTTGAACTGGACCGTTAATGCACCCAGGCTCCCCCACCCAAGTAAGTACTGTAACATAAAAGGTTTGAAAGAACAGATCCACTATGTAAGGTAATAAGAGAAGAAAACTAATTGTTATGTGGCTTATGCTCATAATTCCAAGAACTTCATAACACTAGCAAAACATCAGTTATTAGCAAAGCATCAGCTATTTTCAGATATTTGCCTGAATTAGGTTGTTTTTTTGCCACATATGAAGCGCTTATTTCCTCCATCATTAACACCTCCTCTTTATAATCACATACAGCTTTCTTAAGGCTTTAAATGGATCAAAATAAAGCAAGTAGAAGTTCACTCTACTCACCAGGTGAATTAAAAGTTCCATTAAATGTGACAAAGCAGCTGTGCTATGCATTTTGAGAAAACAATAAATGAGATAAAATGCATTCCATTAACTAACACCCACAAATACAATCTAAAATTAGCCAGCCAGCCCAACTTTACCTTTATATCCCGTGGCATTAAACATGCAGATATGTGTAAACACAATAACATAAACCTTCTACTAAACATTTCATGACGTACGCTCCTAAGTAAAAAAAAACACAACTTTCAACTTACAATATGAACTAAAAGAAACGTCAACTAATCTTATCAATCTCTATGCTGAAAATGTACCCATGTCAACCAACAAAAACTCCTATCATTTGCACAAAGTACTTAAACAGCAGTCCTAGTGATACCACACTGGACAGTTGCCTGTTAAGACAAAAACGTACAAACGAGTCGTTTTTTCTGAAATCCGTTTTGGGCTTTATGCACAAAAAACAAGAACACAACTTGTTTTCAATTTCTGATTAAGTCATTCATATTCATATTCTCACAAACGTTTAACCAAAAATACACAGACCATAATGTTTACATTTCTTCCGTTTCTACCTTACTCCCCTAACTAACTCCCCTAAAATAAAGTAAAAAAAAAGTTTTCGCTTAGGAAAGTGGATTGTGACACAAACATATGGGGATTGAAGGAGTAAACAATCGTGGGGACGAACGAAGGGTGGCCATGCAACACCATGCATTACCATGCATCACCATGCAGCACCATGCAGCGAGCGGGCAGTGGTGGCCAGTACCTGGTGATGTCGGAGTCAGGGGGCAGGCCTAAGTGATAGTGAGGGAAGGGGACCGAGTGGAGGAGGCTTTTGTCACATTCAAACGGGGAATAGTGGCGGGGAGAAGGTGCTTTGTCACACAGTTTGTTCACAGTGCTGTAAACTGGCTCAGGAGGCCTAGGGGAGGGCGAAACACAAGAGCAAAAAGGTTAACACTACCAGTAGGCCAGACAGAGGGAGTGAGACAAAACAATCCGAAACGGAGAGGGTGGGAGGTAATTAAGAACGATGGATGCAGTGGAAAGAGAAAGGAAAACCGCCGAAACAGATCAAGATCGCAAGATACTCTACGAGAGAATGGGAAAATAAAAATGGAAAAAAGGGTCAGCCACGCACAACAGAACAGAGAAGGGTATAGAGTGGAAGAGACGTAAAGAGGGGATGAAGAAGAACAACATTACATATTGGAAGAGTATGAAGAGAAAGCATATCAGCCTCTGATTAGTAAGGCCATGTCGACGTGCTACTTCTATTTCGATTCCTGTTTGCATGTCAGTGAGATCATTTGTGCTCATTCCCAGTATGTGGGCCCCTTTTTTCTTTATAACGTTCTCATTTAAAAACAAATATCATAAAGGACAGTATTGTTAATAACACGCGTAAAATAAATAGGTCAAAATAAAGTGTGCCAAACAGCTAGTGTTTAAACAAACTTTCGGATGTGTGCAGATAAAGGTTTGCGCAATAGAATTTATGAGATGAAATGGTAAGCATGCACCACTGGAATTGGACGGACCATTGGAAATGTCTCACCTCAACTGGAAGTGCTGGGAATCAAACCTGTGACCCTCCCCATCATCTAACGAGGGATTTCTGATTGGAGACAGAGGGCAATAATAAACTTAAGTAATGGCGTCATAGCTAGGTTACATCACAATGTTAAAGGTAAAAATGACATCAGAAAAATGAAAAACTGTGCATATTACCCATAATGCTCTGTCATTTTATTGCTTTACGGTACACCGTATTAACCAAATTAGAATTTGAACAAAGAAATACTTGATTTGTTTTCAATGTGACAAGACAAAACTTTAAAAGCATGCCACAAAAAACACATAAAACATTAGGCTACACTGGGGAAATATAATTTGGTTTGAAAATGGTAATTTCCTTACAGAATGGAAAGGACAAGCACTTAAAATTTTAAATATCGTCATTCTCTTTATATTGTAATGGCTTGTTAACATGTTAACATACTAAGTGGCCAGAAGATATGCATGTAGCACTGGTGAAAACCTGAAAAATACATGAAGAATTCCATACAGACAAAGCTGGTCCACGTGTTTCCTATCAGTGTACACTAGTGGGAATTCATGTCTTTCTTTGGTGCTGTAGCACACAGTATGTGTGTGTGTGAATTACTGCGTTAGTAAGTATGCTACAAGTAATTTGTAAGTGCACATACGTGCTCGTTTCTGTGAGTGTGTAAATGAGACACGCCTGGTTGGTTGAAAAGCTGTGTGAGCCATGCAGCCAGCAGATTAAATTGGTTTGGATGGATGTACTGTAGGCCCTGTCTGCTCACTGGCCGAGTAACACACACAGACACACACACAATCTCACACACACACACACACACACACACACACACACACACACACACACACACACACACACACACACACACACACACACACACACACACACACACACACACACACACACACACACACACACACACACACACACACACAGACACAATCTCACACACACAGACACACACAGCCTAGGCTCGTGATGTTGCCATTTGGCACACCCTGAGCATATCCCAGCTGAGCATCACAACTTCTTTCTTTGCTCCTTTTCTACGCTCCTCTTCTACGCCCTGTCTCTACTTCATCACACAGCTTTTCCACCCAGCTGAAACATGCACATACCCTGGCCAACTCCCTCCCTCTGAGCCAGGCGATTAAACAGCCCGTTTGCCTTAGATGGCTGTTATTCTTCCTGCAGATGCACTCAATCCAACACCACACTTCCTGTCCTGTTGATCCCCCACATCACTGCTGAAACCCTGCCACGGCACGCAGGTCAACCACGCTGGGACTACACGAATACGAGGGAACGTGAGGGACGGCTGCATTTGCGTACTACTCAAACCATAGCTCGAAGCATTGGATCAATGCATCATTTAGGTGCCAACCCTCATCACTGATTGCCCCTTTGTCTTACGCACTGAATACATTTTGATTGCATACTTCACAACAAAATCTCTTCCAGATGTAGTGCAGCTAATGTCCTTAAACCAGTGGCAACGACCGGGGCTGAAGACTCCTGGAGCACTGCACCGGTTCATCTGGCATAAACAGTATTGTCCCCAGACCCCTGAAGGGGGCTCGCTAATGATATTTCTGTGTAGTATCATGGCATCATCTGAATCAGCCGAGCGTGCGGTCAGCTGCGGAGGCTCACACAGAGTGACAGGCGTTAGGGGCCATATTCTCTCATCCTGACAGATATCCCACCCCACCCCACTCCTCACTCACGGAGACACAAACCGGAGGGGAAGACACGCAGCGCGGAGTAGGCACACAAAGGGAGTCACCGTACGTCACTATTTTGGGCGACTCAGTCAGCCAGACGATGGATTGGTTGACTTGAAAGAGCACGTCTGGTGCAAAAGGGAGATGAAGGAAGTGTAAATGGGGCTTCATAAAGCACTCTTTAACGCTGACATCAATGCTCAAGTGTTGACGTCAGGGTGCGACTTTCTCCAAGATCAAAGACGAACGGGTTCAAGTTCCAAATTCACCCACTTTTGAAATGGCTCTAAATCACAGCAGCGAAAAGATCTAAAACAGAAACGGCAGAGAGGACTCCTTACCCGGCTAGGAAAACGATCCATGTTCCATGTTATGCTAGAACGTGTCGCCATGACATACTCCACAGAGCTACGTTTGTGCTGCGGTCAGCACCAGCAATGACCGGGTTGTGTTTCGAAGTAGACCATGACCGAGTGGGAGCCAGCAGGGCTCCAAACGGTTTGCTGTGCTCCCTGTGCTGAATGATTCATGGCCAGCTGAGCCGAGGCCAAACGACAAGGTCAGGGTGAATGGTAGTGCCACTGAGAGGAGGCTGGATGAAGCCAAACACAGCTAGATCTACTCTGAGGACTTAGCCTCTCTATGACAAGAACATCGAATTGCCTTCGTGTGTGAAATGTGCTCTACAATGATTCATTTCATGACCTGTTCTAGGTCTAATTTGGAAACGTGTTGAAGGTTGAGGACATGTCTCATGAGTAACTAGGCTCATGCATTAGTTCTGATGTGATCATTGTAAAGACCGCACAACCAAAACCACAAAATCACTTTCACAAATGCTTTGTTAGAGCATTAGAGCAAGTTGAAATGTATGGTATCATCTGCTATTACCTGACAATCATTAGAGATACTGATGCAGAGCAGTACTGCACTTGTAATGTATTCACAATCACACTCACTCCTGGAAATAACAATCAGCTAAAAAGATTGGCGTCTTACAACACAATATGGTTCAGGTTCGAGTGATAATGTGAAAGAGGTGAACCTCGGCCAACAGTTCGTAAACCGCTTAGCCCAAGAGAATGGACGACTAATCCTACACTTAATAAAGCTTAACTTGGTGTCCACCCTCGGAACTTTAAGCCTGTCAAAAAAGCTTTTTATCTACATAATTTAAATGATTTGAAATGAAGACGTTTATTCAATGCATTGACTACAGTGTCTTATATATCACAGAGCAATGGTAAAATTGATTAATTGAAAGGATGGCTAAGTGGAGCGAAATGTAAAACAATAAACAGACCAAACGCTGATGTTATATTCATTAGACATCCGTCTTCCTAATGAGATTGCCTCAAAGTTTGTCCCTGTCAGTCTTCATGTACCTTGGCACAAGTTCAATTGACTTGCCGCCTCTGGGACCATGCCCTCTTTTGCAAACGCAATGCCTATCATAATCTGACACACGTCGGGGGAAATTAAGTAGCCGTAAACAGCCAATTAGAATCAAGACGATGGACAGGAAGGCAATACCCAGAACACACTTCCTTCAAACAAATGAATAACCATCTTCATCTCTCCGTCGTGGTTGATGATAAACTTCCTCTGTGTTTTCAGAGGCACTTCTTGCCTCGCTAACCCTACGGCAGCTTGTTAAGGGATTAGGTGACAGAGTGGGGGGACACTCCTGTTCCTCCAACCGACTCCTCCAGTAAGAGGACTTAGGGGATCTGCTGTCGTTGGGAATGGGCGTAAGAGTTGAACAAGAGTCTATAATTAGGGGAGAGACACAGAGGGAGAGATGGAGAGTGTGCGTGTGTATGCGAGAGAGAGAGAGAGAGAGAGAGAGAGACAGAGAGAGAGAGAGAGTGCACGCGCGTGTTTGTGAGTGATCGAGAGGGCTGATCTGGAATTTCATGTTGAGCACCACTCTAAAAAATGAACTGCCCCACAAAAAAATGAAACCTGTCTCTGTTAAAGAAGCAGCCTGATGAGCCTAAACAAGCATAAAGGCCATCTGCGTCCACAGCACATATAATACAAAATTAAGTAGGGGAGACAATTCCCATTAAAGGATTTATCTCAAAATGGTTTAACAGTTTGGGAAAATCTCAAAGGTTGTTCTCCATCAAACCAAAACATTACTTTATATGAAATGCACTATACATCGTCTTTTGTTGTATGTCTGATTCCCAAAATGTATTCAACCAAATTAGAAGCACTTGAAATGTGATTTAGATAGTCATTCTTATTCTCTTATCCAAAATACTATACAAGATATTAAATCGGTAACTGCAAATGTGAAAAATCGAAGAGTTTCAAACACACAGACAGTAAATCATAGCGATACTTAGGAAGCCAAAGAACGTCACACAAATACTAGTCTACCACAAAACAGAGGGTGCTACTACACAGGACAGGAAAGGACAGGGGATGTGGGGAGGAGGATAAACAGCGGGACATTTTGAATTCGCTAAAGCAAAGAAGTCCAAATTCCAGACACGATTCCAATTGCTTTTGAATTCTCACACCAACAATATGGGGAGAGGAGGGGACGACATGGGGTTCGACGCTTCTACCTGTGGCACTACTTGCATCTGGTTGGAAGGGAGGTAATTACCGTAAGAAGGAAAAACCATCCAACCTGTTTATGTCCTCTTCCCCGAGTAAGTGTTTAGGGAGGGGGGAGTACCTCCCAGGGGAGATAGGGGGAAGACTGGACTTGTACTCCAGAGTGCCGTTGTTGCCGGGGGAAGAGATATGATTTTCCATTACTGGAGAAAATGCTGAGGAGGAAAGGAATAATTCATGTTGTATAAAAAAAACCTTTAGCCAGATCATAGGTCAATTCCGACATGTTTGAATACGCTACAACACATTTCAATGCGGAGCATTTCAATGCGTACCTTAATACCTAAACACAACATTTAACTCAACATGGATACTACTATACACAAAACATGATCATACATTTGCCTCCAGCCTGGCTTTACCAATATGATGCAAATACATTTTTCTACCGTTAGAATAGCTAGAACCTAGAATATCTCATGAGCTCTTTCATTCTGCAGTACTAAAGCCAGGCAACCTAACACAGCCGACTTGCCTGCTAGCGGAGGGTAAACGAAGAAAAAGGATGGGACTCACAGTGAGTGATATCAGGTGGCCCATAGGGATCTGATAGGTAAACACTGGTGGGCTTCCCCACCTTCAGATAGACTACGTCCGACGTGTTCTTCAGTATGGCTACTGCCTCCTCATGAGACACCTCCTCCAATGTGTAGTTGTTGACCTGACAGCGTTAGAGACAGACGGGGGAGACAGAGAGATAGAGAGAGAGAATAAATCCGAACAGTTAGGTAGGAGGGTCTTAGAGACTGGGCTCTTGTTTAAATCTTCTTTTCGCAGATGGGATTATAACAGTGAGTATCACGAGGACAGGGAAGGGCGGAGCAAAGGTAATTGTATTATAAGTACTGTTTAAAGTTACTAGAGACAGTTCATCTGTAGGAGATGATATTGGCGACCTCTACCATTTGCTTAGTGTAATTATTTTCCCCAACCGTCGCAAAGAAGACATGCAGAATGCTCGTAGTCACTGCATATCGCTAGCAATATCAACTACTATACAATTATATAAGTATGGGCATCTCTTCCTGATTTAGTGACACACTTCTTTGTGCCATAAAGCAATTTGTCACAGTTTCGCGAAAGCTAATTCCCCGGTGGCAGACAATATTAGTGTTAAATATGAAGATTTCCAGAGGACTGACCTGAACCGCGATTTTTTCACTCTCCCATAGTCATTACAATGTGCTATCAGAAGAAATGTATTGATAATCCGTTAATATAAAAAAAGTTGCCTATAGTTGCTTTAAGTGGCTGGATGCCTCCTGAAGCAGGGACATGTCAGGGAGAAAAACGACAGACCGTAGGAGTTAATTCTGTGTGTGTTTGTGTGTGTGTGTGTGTGTGTGTGTGTGTGTGTGTGTGTGTGTGCAGTGTGCACGTATTTGGCGGTGGTTAAGATTAGTGTTCCACAGTGAGTGGAACACAATTTCAAAGAGGTGAAAGGAATGCATCACAGACAGGAACAGGAGGAGCCGAAGCAGCGGTATCAGCGGAGCCTCGAGACTCACCATGAGCAGCCGGTCTCCGACCTGTAACCGAGAGTCCTTCTGCGCCGCTCCTCCGTCAATGATTTTGGTGACGTAAATACTGTTGTCCCCAGGGATGTGCTGGTTCCCAACTCCCCCGGCAATGCTAAACCCAAGCCCTATGGGTAAATAAGAGTCGGACGGGTACTTAGCAAACGAGAGCTTAACCTGACTGTGCGTTTGTCCGCCAGTGGTACCACTCTGAAACACTAGCGCCCGGAACCCTGCACCCACCTTTTGGTCCTTTGATAAGTTTGATCTCGATGACAGTCTCCAGCATGGGTCTCCGGCGGCGCACGTACAGCCTGACGATGGAGCCGGCCACCTTCAGGGCCTCCACCGCCTTACTGTGCGACACCTCGGACACGTCTGCCTCGTTCACCCGCAGGATGCAGTCGTTCACTCTGGAGACAAGAAGCAGAGGATATTGCAATGTATAATATAATATGATATATAAATCAAGAAAACTTTTTGTATTGATAGAGCGAGAGAGAGAGAGAGAGACAGAGATAGAGAAACAGAGAGTGTTTGCAGAAGTTGTGCACACATTGCACACTAGCGTGTGCTAGTTTATTGTGTTGCACTATGATCCTTTAATCGGAGGGCCACAGTCAGAGAGCAACTCTTTTTTAATCCCCAGAGGGAAGGCCCAAAACATCCATGCCCTGGCATTCAAGGACAGAACCCTCCTGGGGGGCTGGCAAAGAGACCAGCTGGGACCCTGAGCTTACCCAACACGCCCATGCGCACACACTCTCGCTCTCTCTCTCTCTCTCTCTCTCTCTCTCTCTCTCTCTCTCTCTCCCCCCCCCCCCCCCCCCCAACAGTGGGAAGCAGAGCGAGAGAATCTGCCTACTTACACATCATCACACTTTCAGTTCGAAAGAAACTATCATGATAAACCTCTTAGCATTGAATCAGGAAAATGGTATCATTACATTAATGAGAATTCTTTCAAAACTATTATACATTGCCCTTTGAAGAGAACAAATTCCTTAATGCCTTGAAGTCTGCAACAGTCCCACATGCTGCATATTAAACGAATCTCCTGGAAACCTAGAAGTGGGCCAGGCACTCCCTGCGCTGACAAAACCCATCTAACGCCTGACAGTTTAAGAATTCCAACCTATTATACATTCGTCTTCTAGCCGTCTCGAGGAACAAGACCATTAATTATAAACGACATCATAATTTATCCCCAGCATACCCCTTTTTTGCATCACCTCTCTTAAAGTCAGTCAAGAATAAAAATGCATGGAGGAACAATTGCAATCTAAGCCTCCTAAATGTTGTTCTTGAATGCTATTACTCAGACACAGGCAAAGCTCACTGGCTGACCTCCCTGAATTAGGACTTTTCAAATTGACAAAGGACATTTTTCTAAGTATTTATCTATAGGATTATGCAAGCCTATAGAACAGTGTTACTGTATTGTATGTTGCAACTGCCCAAATAGAAAAAACATAAAAATGCTCTTGGCACCCGGTAGAGTTACCGGAGAAATAAATAGGGGCATCAAATCTGACTCGAGATGACATGACAATATGCAGGAGTGTTACTGAGGCTATCTATAACAGGATACAGCCTTCAAAAGTCATACTTCATGATGGATGAGACTTCAAGATGGATGGGTCCAGGAGCCTTTCTTTCTTCCCAGATACTGTACATTATCTCTTGATTTAATAAGGTTGAAAGCCGCAGCTGGCATTTCTCTAGATAATTTCCTGTTGTGTAACGTGCGAGTCTTCCGGTAATTTCCCAAAAACCTATATTTTACTTGCGTCCATGAGCAAGGAGGATGGCCAGAGTGCCGTTGGCCTTAAACCTGATACCAGTATGTAACATATGTTATGCATTAACAAAAGCTGCAATATTTCTTTAAAAAGTGTAAGGGTGACAATGATTCGGGCATCAACTGTATAATTGTTATCTCTTTCTTTTGGCACTTAACCATAAGAGGGCAACAACACAACCTCCCCCTCCCTACAATGATTCACTCGACCTATCCGAGCAATATACACATACACATCATAAGGCTTAAACTAATTTATACTGCTACTTTAAAAATTATATGAAAAGATTAACTTAAAACAAGAACGACTTGAGTAGTAGCTGGCAATTTGGTGAAAAAGAAAGTTGCTCACAGTCAAACACTAAAGCTTCAGCAAAACGTAAAGTTTGGACAACCTCTCCTGAGAGCATATGTAACACTGCTTACAAAGTCACGGGTCAAATCGGTAGCGCGATATCACAACCTAAAAACAAAGTTCCCAGAAAGGCTGGCTAGGCACGGGACAATTTAATAGTTTTAAATGTTACAAAACAATTTAGAATGTTATCAACTGCAATTATGTAATAATTTACAGTGATATATTCCTATTAATACTTTTCTTATTAAGTAAGTAATGCATCTTAGTAAGATTTTTGGGGCCAAAAAATCTGACGAAAATGTGTTATATAGAAAGTTTTGCACAGTGTTGCCAGAACAAGCCTCGGGGATCTTGTTTGTGCTTCTGAGAACTACTGACCTGAGGCGTCCATCTTCTGCTGCGGCCCCTCCAGGGATAATCTTGGTGATGAAGATGCCCGGGTCATCGCCGATGTGGGGGTTGTCAGTTCCTCCGGCGATGCTAAAGCCCAACCCTGAGTTGCCCTACAGTGTTGCGGATGCAGAGCACAATCTTAATAAGCAGGCGTAAAAAGTTACATATTAAGTGGATTAAATACATTTAAGGTTGTAATAGTCTCTTAGAGTGGTCAAGGTGTCTTAAAGTTTTACAGTCAATTTACTACTCCACAAATATAGGCTTTATATAATAAGCTTGATGGTAGCAATAGGCCACATGCATTTTTTTGTTTACGAAACCCAGCTTGTTTGAGAAGGTAGCTGAATATATCCAAGTTAAACTTGAGATGATATCTGAAATCTTTTCATTATTATATTAAAACCTAAAACAGGCGAAAACTAAAATGGAAGGTGTTATCAGTAATGCTTTGCTTGTCTGTACTGCAGCTAGGCTCTGACAGTCCTGTGAGCCAAATCCCCTCAACACACTCTCAAAATTAATGTCATGCTTTGATTAAATTGCTTACTGATGGGAATAGGGGTTTCACTTGATTACAAATCCACTGACCCCAAAGGGCTCAACTAACTAAAATGGTGAATAAAACAAAGCTAAGCCCTTGAGAGGAAGGTTTCGGAAAAACAGGCTAGGTTTGTCAGGGCTTAAATATCACAGCAATAACGCACTTCGTCCAGTCATAGAATAAAAGGTAAATGCATTTAAAGATGGTCTATCTAAAAGCTTATCTAACTCCTTTTGAAAGAATAGAGAAACACAGCGGTTGCACCAAACTCCATTTATTCCTACAATCAACACTTTCTTTGCCTGTGTTGGCCTTTGCTTTGCTAATGTATCATAACCTTGATTGCAGTTTATTATAAACATTTCAACCTAGGAGGAGATACCCTGTGTTTCACAGCATCTACAAAAAGATTTAAAAACAGTACGTCTACTACTTAGCTGATAATAATACCATGCCACAGCCAAACATTGTTCAAAAGCAACATACGTGTATTCTGAATTCTACTAATCAATTAATCAATTAATAAAATAGTGAATAAATAAATATGATACAATTTGTAGTAGTAGTATTTATGTTTGCGTCTGTATTGCATATAATTGTAAAATGTGTTTGATGGCGCTTGTGAAAAACACATTTGAATGCATCTCCAAACATCTACCCTTGACAAATAAATCTACCCTGCACTAAACCTTTCAACTTTTCATGCATATGTCAATATGCTCTGCATTTTAAGATGCTGATGGGAAACACAATAAATTAGCTCGATAAACCCATTTACGCATTCGCTGCAAATGAGAGTAAAAGCTGATGCAACAAGCATTACAGCACAGTACACCCTTGATACAGTTTTCTTTTTGCCATTTTATATCAACAAAACAGCATCAAAATGGTAAAAACAGCATGGATTGGAAACATGTTAATCTTGCAACTAAATTGTCTAAGTGAATAATGGTGTAACGGTCAGTTAATTTTCTTAAATCATTATTTTGTCCAAGCAATCTTAAAGTTAGAGAAAAAGTAAAATATTGCGCATTATACTTACCCGCTCTAGTGTAATTTCTTCAAACTCGTATTCGATTTCAGTCCCATTGACCTGAGGACAGAACCGCAAGGCATCAAACCGAAGGACAGTGCCTACATCCATCTTGCAAGTTATTCAGCTACCATGGCTCAGGCTCCCTTTAAAAAATTAACTAACCAACTAGCAAGCAGCTTGCTTTCTAAACAGGTCATTTATGACTCAGAAACAGTTATCCTGAAAATCTATTCATCAGTTTGATCCAATAGGTTTGATCCAATATATCTATATTTTATAAGGTTTGATCCAATACCCTCTGCATGTTAGGCAATATAGCGCATCAATAAGCTGGTCTTTAAGTGGCTGGTAAAACAAGGAATCTGCAGGGATTATTTAACCTGTCTAACAAGGACCTGCCTTCAGAGATCATAATTAACTGATGCTCGTTCCATTTTCTGGTTTATCAACATGGGCTATCTTTAAACCAAAGAAGCCAGCTGCAAGAAGATGACTCTTCCGGCATCTAACAGAGATGATTAATTAGCAGCCAGCAGTTGCTTGTCGTTCAGCATCCACACCGGAATAGTGCTTACATGGTTCCTTAATTATCTCCATATTTAGGTTCTTATTGGACCAATGTGAGAGGTTATTGTCAGGAAGTGGGGAACATCATAATCTAGTTAAATCGATCGTTTCTAAAGTTTATCCTGAACTCAGTAAAACTGTTGTTAACACCTCTTTGTTTTGGACTTTCCTGCTGTATCCCCCACTTGTCCATTTACTTATTTCAGCCAAAGATTCTGTGCAAAGTGCATCGGGAAAAGTCTTTAGAAAGCCTTGTGCTCCTATTTTATTTAAGACAAATATCAATAATTCACCAAAGTGACCTTATTTGTTTTGTCCAGATATGCTGTCAGACAAAAAGCAACCAAAATACAATCATTCCCCCATAACCTTTAGGAGAACAGAAATAGGGTTGCTCTTCCCTCCTTTTCGCTCTTTATTTCCTTTCAGCAAATTTGGCGTGTTGTGTGACGTGTGTGATGCGTCACTGAAGTTGCTTGTACAGAGTTTAAATAGCAGAATACACAAACCTAAATCAAATACAAGTCAATAACAAAAGGAGACACAAATGTAAACAAGGAGACTCACGTATGGTACTGACTCCAATGTGTCCGTGTTTACAATTATCGGGGCGGGGCTGGCCTATAAGGAAAAGAGAAAGGAGGGAAGATGTCATGTTAGTAAGATACCCCAACCAACCAGTCTTCTTTTCTCTATTATTGGACTATGGGAACGCCTTCTGGATCACCCTTCATCATCAACAAGTCTGACGCTGGACTTTAAGATGACCTTCCACTCTGACAAAATGTGCAAGTTGGAAGGCTACTTAAGAAATGCATAACCAATTAAGTAATTCACCAGTAAATCAGGAACCTGTTTCCCTAATAAGCCTGAAAATATAAAGTAATAAAGGAAACATAATGGTAGTTTTCTTTCTTAAAGTGTATGTGAAAATGTGACGAAGATGACCTTTGGTATTGATTGACACTATTTCCGAGACTATAATAAATATTATGAGTAGGAGAAAAATAGCAAATATGTATGTGTATGTGTTTCATGGTGACCCAATTGTTTAAGCAGATGACTAATAGTATTCCTATGAAAAAGTTGATATTTGGTTTAGGTCTAAAAATCCTATCACAGCAGTAGATTAAGGCTACACATTGAAGTATGATAAAACATCGACACATGGCACCAACATAAAAAATATATTTCTTAAGAACACGGCAGCAATTCTTTTACATTCTACCCTTGATAAGCCAAACAACTTTCAAGATGTATTGCATTCATTTTAACAGGGCTAATAAAATATAATGCAAATAATTTCATAATTCATAATTTCTGCTGACACAAATGTACAGTATGTTGCAGTACAACATATTTTTGAGAAAGAGTTGGAGGGTCTCAATGAGTGCCTTTTACCATTCAGCAGCTGTGCAGGGTGGACAAACCAGTCAATAAATGAGAAAAGATTTTCGATCGTGAACGGAATAATAATCAAGACAAAACACTTTCTGCCCCACTGCCAATAATGTGAATGAAGCCTCAATGCAGAGCCATGTGGAGAGGGAGACAGACAGAGAGAGAGCATTATTGTAGGCTTTAATGGTGCAGCACATGACGTAATGGCCAGGGCAAGCTGGAGCTATCGCTCCTTCGTGTTGGCACACAAACACACAGACGCATATGTATTAACATTTACACAGAGAAGCATGCAAATAGGCAACTGTCACAGTCGTAGCTGTGCAGGGAGCCTAATTCTGAAGCTACTGTTCTAAATTTTTACAATTTACAATTTTATAGACAAAATAATTGACTGAGTAACAGATAAATAACTTTGAAAGGAGAGAACTAAAAACCCCAAGGATCTTTTTTAAAAATATACAACATAAAATTAGGGTGAGGATAACTCCATAAACTTAGTTTATTCAGAAAGTATTTTAACTTGAACAGATGGGCGGATATACAGAGCTCCAAAACTGAACCACCTAAGAAGGTTCTGGTTAGGAAAATCAGTATCTATTGCTCGATGCAGCCGAAAGCTGTAATTTTACAATTTTCTTGGTTACTTAGTTACTGAAATGCCACCAGGTTTACCCTCCAGGGGGTAAGACTTGGTGTCTCAAGATTACGATATGCTAGACGTTCAACATTTGGTAATTGTTTTTCTAGTTATGTTTTTGCACTGTAGCATAATCAACCATTTTAGAGTGCAGTTTCCTGCACGGCATTAGCACCAAACGGCGTAGGATTGGCTAACGGGTGCACACTCATTACACTAATACACCTGTGACTAATGGAACGGTTACATTTTATAGCACATCACCCACAACAATCCCGAGAATTCTGTGTCATCACGGACACACTAGGGTCGTTCCTTTTTAACAAATTTAAAAGATGCTATATGACTCTTTTCTCCATGTTATTTAAAATTAAAACAATAAACCTCTAGTCTCAATTAGGCACTGAAAAAAGACAAAACAAAACAGAAAAGCACTACCATAACGCTGTATGTTAATTCAGCCAAAGCCTATAAACATATTTGCAAATCATGAAGTATCTTTAAAAAAAAATAATAATAAAATAAAAAATATTTTTTTCCAATGTGTGTGTGTGTGCGCTTGTGTTTATGTTTGTGTGGGCAGATGTTGAGAAACCTCAGGGCTGGCTACACTTTTCTGTTTCTTCAGAGCATGCCTGTGCTCCAGTTCGTTTTGCTCAATAATTCAGGGGACTCACTATGTATAGTGTCTCATGAAAAAGAGGAGTCCATCCATAATTCACCAGGGTTTGTTCACATATCAAATCAGTCAACAACACAGGTTGAGATGTGGGGGTAGTAAAAGTGTGGATAGGGAAAGAGGGCCATTAGGAGATGAGTTAAACACTGGACAACAGACGGGTTCATCATCTTCGAGACCTCTGAAGATATAATTGCCCAAAATGTATTTTGCATAAGATGTCCCTTTGCAATGTAACCTAATATTAAGCGTCCTTTTTCACAACGTTACCCAACTAACATGAGTAAGGTTATCAGCTAGAAAGATGAAAAAGACACAGAAGTAGTCTACCTCTTACAGTCATAACCAGCTAAAACAACATATAAGGATAAGAATTGGAGGATAAATATATGAACGATTATAAGATTATAAGGCAGCCAACCAATCATGTCAACGCATTTTGTATTCCTTTACCCTCATCTTTTCT
Organism: Galaxias olidus; assembly: GCA_026901105.3. NCBI lineage: Eukaryota > Metazoa > Chordata > Actinopteri > Galaxiiformes > Galaxiidae > Galaxias > Galaxias olidus. Next base: position 580,587 of record JAPMUY010009769.1, read on the forward strand.
CTAAGCTCTTCCTTTATCAGCCACATCTTCATCTGTGTCCACCTCTTTCAAAGCGACCCCTAGCTAGTAACCTGGAATGCTGATAGCACGACTATGGTTCCCAGCCAGATGATGGATGAATCCCCACTGCCTCTTGTTGCGAGTCAGAGTGCAAACTCAGTTGTGCTCTGGTTGCATAAACACAATCTATCAGTGCTGCAAGGTTGGTCTAAGGTAAAAGAAACCCTACGCCTAAAATAATGTATTCAAATCATGTATTACAAATTAACCTGTCACGCCACAGGGTGGCATATGAATTCACAATTTAATTGACTACATTTATTAATATATAATTACAACAATTAAGTGTTATACATTTTGTGTCTGAAAAACGCAAATGAGTGCTATCAAGCAGTGCTGTCAAAGTTTAAAGGGAGCAATCTTTGCTTCTTCCTGCTGGCAGAAAGTACACAAAAGGTGTACGCGTAAATTCACAAACACGTAGGCAGAGACATTATACCATTCAGTGTTTAACGTCAGACAAGCAGTAGAAGAGAGGCCGGGCCATTTACACACCAGTGCCAATTGCCTCTCTTGAACAGTTCAGCAGGCACACACGCATCTTGTTAGATCTCACTCAGTGCTCTCACTCCGGGTCCAGCTCTGGGCCACGTCTCACACAAACACAAGTCATCTCGTTCACGGGCCACAATGAAACCGATGATTCACGCTGGATGATTAAAAAAAAGGAATTCATTAAGACGTGCCCAAGACTAGATGTTGCAGGCTTCACATTTGATCCTCGCGTCCCTGAGATCCTGGCAAGTCCCTCTCTCGCTCTGAAATCCCCCTTACCCCCCGGCCAAAGCCCCTGGAGTTTACATTGGTCAGGTACATTTCAAATTCAGCACCCTCTTTCTATCCAGTGTGTGGGTTTCCTGCAATTTTCATTCATTCCCAGCCATTGAGTCATAGAACAAGCAGCATTTGAAGAGGCACACACTCAACAAGCGCGCTTCTCTCTCTCTCTCTTGTCAACTAAAACGCAATTCATTCCCACTCACTTTCCCATTTATTGGAAAGGGCACATGAGAACAAGAACACACATTATCTCTTTCTTTTCTTTCTCGGTTGGCCTCTACCACAGAAGTGCCACATAGAATACACTTTCAAACTAGCCACAGCCTATGCTCAACGCAGAGCCATAGTGCTGTGTGTCATCAAACAGCGTGGGTTACCTGGTAGGGCTCCTGCCAGCTCCGGGGGCAGCCGCATTCGGCCGGCCACAAGTCACAGCTGTTCCCCTTGGCCCGTCCCATGGTGGAACGGCCAGGGCTCCTCCACGAGGAGCATTCGGAGCGAGAGGCTGTCAGCCGGCCCCGCTGCCTGGGCAGGGTGGCTCCCCCGGGGACGCAGGCATAGTGGTACGCTCCCCCGTGCTGATGGGGAGGCTGCTGCCAGCCACAGGCGCAAGGTGCCCCACCACAGCTCTCTGCATCCACACAGCAGCTTTGCTGTTTGCTCAGGTAGGCAGTCATTCTGCCACGGCAGACAGGGATCTCTGGCTCCTGGTCTTCCCCCCTGTTTCCTGTCGCTTTCCTTCTTTTGCTGTTTTGTTTGTTGGGTCTGTAGTCCTGAGGCTGTGAGTGGCTGCCTTAGTGGATGTGTAAATCGCTCGCTCTGCCGATGAATGAAGCTGCCAGCTGCTGCTCCGCTGGTTAGAGCGCGTGTATGAGGGTGTTTGAGGGAGGGAGGGAGGGAGTGCCTGGGCTGCTGTTCAAGAGCTGCTGAAGTGGGAGCATGAGCAAGAGAGAGAAAGAGAGAGAGAGAGAGAGAGAGAGAAAGAAAGACACAGAGAGAGACTGGGAGGGGGGGCGGGGATGAAGAGAAAGACAGAGTGAGGGGGTTGAATGAAATTGGGAAAGAGACATGAACTGAAAGAGATGGCCAGAGGATGGAGAATGAAAGGGTGTAGGATGGATGAGAGCAGCAACGAGAGACAGAGCGTGTGAATGAGGGGGGATAGAGAAGAGGGGGGCTGGTTAGCGGACAGTCGGCTCTTTACTGGGTGTGTGTTGCTGGCTCCCTGCCAATCAATGACTCAACTGGAAGTGCAACCAGACAGCCTCTGCCTGCTCCAGGCAGAAGCAATCGATGCTTGGCACCGCCGGGAATGAGAGGGAAGCCGAGCTCCCATCACAAATGCCTCGCACTACAAGTGGTTTGGAGTGAAGAGCAACATTTAAACAAAGCTGAGTGGACAGAAGCGCTCGTCAGCCTTAGAATGACGTTTGAATGTCAGACTTGGATGTGGGAATACGTCCTCTGCCTTATATACAACTGTAGATCAAACTCTTTAACAAAACATGTGTAGTAACACGCCACATACAGTATAGACATGACTTGCTAGGAATACAAAGCGATCCTAGCATTTATCGCCAATCTTTGCAAAAACGTTAAAACACAACCAACCACATTCTAGTCTAACAACGAACATGGCTAGATCATCCAGTAGAGGAGAAAGGACTGCATGCTTCCTAATTCCATCCCAGTGATGGGTCCGTCCTCCAATCTCTTCCTCTGTGTCAGATGTAATCAGACGCAGAGGGCTTTAGTTAGAGTAATTGATGCTAAACCGCTCACGCTAAAACCATCCAGCTGCTTTAGCATCAGCATCCTCTGCATCACAGCTTGGGACAAGCCCCCATGGCTAATGGCCGCGGCTTCTATAATCATTGTCATATTCTCCTATGAAAATTGTCACGGCCAAGCGCTGCCCCTCATGGATTGAGATTACTTTAAAGTATTTTCAAATGTCTTACAATGCCTGGACAAAGATGGTCGGGATAAGATAGCATAAAAAAAGCCCTCCTGCCCACCTTAGTTGTAGTGTTGTCAATGACCATGTATTTTTTTTCGTTGTCACCTTGGTTGTAGCGCTGTTAACATGTACATACTTGTGAGCGGACAACAAAGGATGTTTTTCCACAGAGTCTCTGAAAGGGCATAGATGCGTATGTGAGTCAGTGTGTTCCTTGGCCAGCCCACTGCATCTACCATTGGTGACAGAGTATGCATTATGCGATGGAGAATACCTCATCAGGGCTGGAAGGGTGACAAACAACATGCACTCCGCAGAGCAGCTGTGTGAGGCATATCCACAGCAACAGTAGCTACTTCATGTGCGTGTGTGTGTGTGTGTGTGTTGCGTGGGAGATGAAGAGGTGGGTGTGCGTGTTGATTGGTTTGAGCGAGCGCAGGATGAGGATCCTTCAGATATGTGTCACTTCTGGCACGTTGACAAACAATCGGCACGCTATTTTAGTACAAGGCCTAATAGGTCCCCACTCCACAGGGCAGTTTGATCACAGAGGACAGCTGCACCGTGGAAAACACAAGGCACACAGAGGCCTAGAGGCATTGAGAGGATGGGTAAAAAAAAAAAGCAAAAAAGCTGATATCTAATGTACCATTTACCGCAATGTCCAAAACCCACAGTCACCTTTAATATTCCAGTATACATTAACCACAGCTCTTTTGTTGATCATGAAGCAATAATAGGGAAAACGGTAGCCTCTACTGGTAAGTGAGGGGAATTACAAAAGCAGGGGGAAAACATTACTGTATGTGCTTGCCTCCATTTGACACAAGAGAGTCCAGGTGTAACACATGATTACCAAGATCAATATTTTCAGAAAATCCGGTCTTATTGATAGTTTGATTTGCAATTACAATATAGTATGTTATGTACAATATCCTACATATTGTAGCTTGAACACAATCACATCGCATAGGACACCCAAAAGACATGAGGAAACTTTCATGTGCAGAATATGTGTAGACTGTGCATGCATTCAGACACACACGATAGTAGGTTAGTGCTCATCGTGATCTGTTCTGTTTACACTAGTAATCCTTTCAGGACATGGATCGATGCCATGCCAACATTAATACATGAACGCACAGGCACACAGCCAATAGCCATATGAGTCCAGACAGAAGGCTCATCATAAAGACCCCGATAGTTACTTTAACCAGATCTGAGACTCAGGACGTTGGCTTTTTGGCCATTTGTGATTCAAATCTTTGCTCATATTTACCCAATTGTATAGCCTTGCCTATTACTGCGTTTCTGTAACACAGATTATACTCAAAAAACTGTTTAGTTTAGCAGACTAAACTCTGACAAAAGGTCAATCAGATCTATGAACTTTAAAAGATCCCTCGCACATTGAACGTGTGTGCTAGTACAGTGTGTGTGTTTTTGAGAGAGTGCATGCATCTTTCAGCTTACTAAATGCTGTTTATGTCTGTGAGGCTCAGTGTCATGGCTGGGGGCTGTGGCTGACAGGAGAGGGGATGGGCCTGAGTGTGTGTGACGGTCTGTATGCTGGAGCAATGACCCCTGGAGGACGGAACGCTGAACCAAAACAGAGCACAGCCCAAGCTGGCCAAAAGCTTTTGTTTTTAGAGAGTTGCAAATTGATACAAAACTGTAAATGTGAGCTGTCAAATAAGCAAACTTTCTAACTTTCTAATAGAAAAAAGAGCTTGCAAATGTAATATTCCATTACTGACAAAATACAAAAAGGGTACTTCACTTGAAAAATAACAAAACCAGACAGTGAATGTTACACTTCCAATTAGCTGCCTGTTGCCCTCCGATAGACCAGACCTTAAGCTTGTGGTTAATTTTATGGGCAGCTTGTATAAAACAACACTTGTAATTTATGACAGTGGCCACTTGGTGGCACTTGCAGCTCAGAAACGTCTGATCGAAATCTCAAAAACAGAAAATCTCATACTTTCTCAAGCTTCTCATAAAATATGCACTATAAGCAAAGGTTCGTGGATCATAAACATAAAGTCAAAGTCTAGAGTTTATGAACATGAGCACTTCTGTACTGATTGCGTCTAACATATATTTAAAAGCCAAGCGCTCATTTAAATACTGAAACATAGGCTGGAAAGAACAAACTTATTTCGCAAAAGGGCAGTCAGTGGATAAGCTGGAGAGCTGCACGCTTTTACTTCGACACTGATGATTCCTTGATGGGGAAAGGCAAAGGTGAGACGCCGAGGTTTCTCAGCAGGCTCTGCCCGCTTTGGCAGCTGATTAAAGACAGACTGGGGTCAAGTCCCACAGGCACTGCTCCCCGCTCCGCGTTTTGTACATCTCGATTAACCTTTAACTAACTAGCGGGCCTCGTAAGGAATAACACACTGACATCCATGCCGGCTACAAAACAAAGCTATACATCTTAAAGGGTATAGTTATTCAGGATATCTAAGCCTTAAGCAAATAATGAAAAAATTTATATATATTTTTTGGACGCCTTCTCATAATGTATCCTGAAACGATGACAAACAAAGCTGTATACCCCTTAATTAACTCCAAAATACCAATCGAAAAACATGTTGTTCATGGCAGTGTTCACAATCTAAAAGGGCGTGCAAAAACAGAAAGTTACACATTGATCATCTTGTTGATGATGACGGTTGGCTTTACAACGAGATCAATATAACGGTGTGAAACAAAAAACACCGTTCCAAAAGCAAGGCCTCGATGGTATGCATAGGGAAGTACGGGACAAAGAAAGCGTTTCATTTAGAACAAGTCCAATGGCGCACTGTGCATGCTGATCACCGATACAGTCTGGCTAAAGAATAATGATGATGTACACTGTACTGATCGTATTGGTGTTGCATCACCTAGTCACTCATGCTACAGGGCATAGGCCACCGTCTGTACTGCCGACAGAATAAATCATTTAGCCAGCACGTGATAATCTAGACTCTGCATCAAACCACTCTCAATTTCTCTCTCTCTCTCCTTTACCTACATATACAGTAATGTACAGTTACACTGTAAATCATTAGTACATTACATTAATTAATTGTCGGGAGACTTAAAAAACATCACGATTTACCCTTATAAAAACAAATCCATTGACGACACTAAACAGAACGACCAAAAAGGCGCTCATCATCCAGACACCATTGTTATGAAGGGATCAGTGCTCCACTCCCCTAGCATGACACCCCAGTGGTGGCCATGCCGAATAGCTGCTTGGCTAAGGGCCATTATAACGTTGTGAGTTCTGTACAACACCGCACGCTTGATAGGTCATTAAAACAATAGAGAAGGATGTTGTTTGCTCTATGTGGGCCCTGCACTACAGTGACAGCCAGTCAGTTACCGTATACCACAGCCATTAGCAGCAGAAGGCAAAAGGTAAGAGACATCTGACTTCCCCTGAACAAGGACGGCACAGAACAAAGCTCATCTGTTGGACATCTGAGGAGCCCACATCAAATGTAGAACTTGTATTATCAATCAAAGTAACAAAAAGCCAGGCCAATTTGCTGACTGAAAAAAAGAAGAAAAACATAGAAAAAGCAATTTCTCATCTCTTGTGAGGCAATCAACTTGCCATCCTCCCGTTTCTCCAGCTGCTGTCTAAGCCCAGGAAGCCACCTGACCTGAGAGTGCCTGACACTGCCCCGGTGTCTCCTCAGCAGCCTCTCCGTGAGGTTCTGCTTCCACTTGCACACCGTCACCAGGGAGGGCCACTTGATGGGCCGCAGGGACAGCCCCAGGGTCCGGCTCACGTCCGGCCCGCGGCACCGCAGCACATCCATGGACAGCCGCTTGTGCAAGGTGCGAGACAGCAGGCCCTCCATGCGATGAGGGGGCAGGAGGTTGGGGACACTCCCGCCGTGAGGGGTGACTCCCAACGGCTTGCTGTTGAACGAGCCCTCCCAACGCTGCTTGCCCGGGTGGCTCATGTCCGACGAGGCTCCTCTCTGACGGATTATCCAGCAGGGATTGCAAAGCGGTTTTGTTGAATACTAGAGCAACGCAATAACAGCACCAAAACAAAAAAGACGATGAGTTGCTCAGTTCATCACAAATGGAAAAGGTATTCCATTAGCGACCATCTGTATGCTGGTAAATAAAAAGTCAGGAAGTTCTGAGTTGTTGTTGTCCTTTGGTCCTGGATAGTTCCATTGCAGACATGAGGGATGGAAAGGTATAACTTTGTAGCAAAACTCCCATCAGATGAATGGCCTGACACCAAGGCACCGGGCGGCTGTGTCTGGCACTTTGGCACGATAGTTTGTGGCACCGGGGCGAGACAATCAGATGGGCCAAAACACAGAAGGCAGAGGGAACTATTGCGACACATACTCAATATATCTGATTGGGTCAGAGCAGGGCGGCCCAGGCCACACTGGTGGATGCGATTGGATTAGACAGGGGCCGGCTGCTGCAGGCCAATGATGCAAAAACACAGAGGCATAATTAATGCCGGAGGGAGGCCAGCTCTGTCAGGAAGCCAAAACTGGATTAGAGGCAGATCAATGGAGCAGACCACTGGAGGAGGATGAGCACTAGTGGACCACTCACTCACTCACACAGCAAACATACATACAGTATGCCTGCAGACATCAGACCTCTTGTATAGCGTCAGAAACATACTGTGTTAACACAAATGTATGGACTCTTTCACACACACACACACACACACACACACACACACACACACACACACACACACACACACACAGCTAGCGATCCAAAAACAAACCCAAAAAAGAGTAACCGCCAAAGCCAGTTGTTTTTCCAGGAAGCAAATCAAAATAACGAACGAATAAAAGTTCAAAGCTAATTGAAAATTCCTAGAATAGACCTTTTTCCCTCCCTCTGTGATTGAACCTTGTCTGATTGCCCCAATCACTAAGGCTGGGACAAAATGAGATGAGCAGAAAAAAAGAGACTGCATTTGTGCGACCATTATTTCTTTCTGGTGGACTAGCTTGTGGAGAGCTGACTGACTATTTATTGTACCCCCCCTCCTCTCTTTATTAGCCTTTCTCTAGTCGTTGGCTGTGCTTCCACTAAACTTTCTTCCCCTCTCTCACACACACACAACTGGTCGTGTCGCTCTTTCCTCAACTGACACTAAAGGGGAACAAAGGGAGGTAGATCTTGGAGGCACTGATTGCCTGGAAACCTCCATGCTCTCCCTTATCATTGCGAGACAGGTGGATTATCCTAGCCTGGTCCTTCACCAACAGCGCTTATACAGATATCCCCATCAAAAAAAATACGACTTGGCATTTAAGGCTTTATGTTAGTGTGCAGATGGTTCAATGTTTATTTTGCTTATTCCTCTAGCTGAATGGCATTTGATGCGTTCTAACCTCCGGCTAGTGGAGTGTGCTGTGTCATTCATAATGTATTAAGCCGGTTCCAACTCAGTTGGTGAAAACCTCCATACCAAGTCAAATGGATTAAAACAGAAAGGAGATCTAATATTTGACTATTAAAAGGCATATTATGGAATTTTCTACCTCATCAATACAATGACTGACAATGTTGGATACCACATGTTTACTCATTCTGAATTTAAAACAAACTTTTAATTGAAATAAATATAATGGAATAAGGGAGGGAGGAGTGGAGACAGAAAAATCTTGTTTACATTCTGCTATATTTTGTATAATTTTCATGCATTCAGTACTATTTACACTGCCTCTTTTCCCTTTCATCCATTTGTATTTATATGAGCAGCTTTGGAAAGGTTCTGTATTTCTTTGTTTGGCCTATCTCAGCTTGTTGTTACCTGGAGAACCATAGTTTCTATAATAGACCTGGTGATTTGATGGCCAGGTCTATGACATTGTCCTTTTAACATGCTGACAGGATGACACAGAAAGTGCCCCCGCGCTGCTGAAGGGATAACAGGTGGGAAAGTCTAGCCCGCTGTTCTGTGTATTAATACAATTTAACCCCAGGGCAGACAGACTGGCAAACAAAAGACTTTGCTGTCAACCCATTTCATGCAGGCTTAAGCGTACCCAAAGCAAATCCCTTTCAATAAATGTCAGAAAAGAAAGACAGAGTAGATGCACTGAAATTTTAAAATAATATCTTGCTGAGAGGAAACTGCGCTGTGTGCTCCATTGGCTATGCTTGAGCACGGCAAAGCCAGCAGCTGGCTCAAGACTAGGATTAAATTGTGTTGGTCAGCTGGCCACTGTGGCACAGCAGAGAATATCAGGAGCAATGTCAATGTCGCCCTTGGTAAACAAAAGAACCATACCCACTTTCTACAAGCTTACCATTAGTGGGTCTGCCAGGTTGTTTACTATGCAAAACCCTAACTTAACTTGAATACATTGAGCCCAATACAAAGAAGATCAAATAAAACGATATGGAAAGAGCTAATTACCAGTAAAAATTGTGTTGAAAAGAAGCTGGAGAGCAAATTAACCAATCCTGTCATTGTAGTTTACTTGCTGCTGATCAAATATTGGGGGTGTGTACAGCAATATATGTCATAACTAAGTCAAACTTAAAGCAAAAAAAACTCATAGTTTCTACTTTTGGGTTGCACACCTTGAAGTGCCTTGCTCAATTATGTTTCCCCGTCTAGTCTCTAGCCCACATCCCTATCCCTCACATTCTCTCCGGCATCGAGGTCTGAATATACAATCTGACAGTTTTTTTGTTTGGATTAGGGTTCTGGATTATAGCGATTTTTTTTTTTTAATAATACAGGCCTTTTGATACAAAATTATAATTGGAAGGAAAAAAATTCTGAGTGTACAAATACATTGTGGGAACATGCCTAGGATACTTAAAAGGCACAGATTATAACCTGCAAATGTTAATTTCCAAATATTATAACATCTACAAGCTTGAGGCAACTTTCTACCCTTGTTCCTGGTAGATTCTGTATAACTGTCAGATTTGATGGCAGCATCTTTGAACTGCCTTCTACAGGCCTTTTTAGTCAGCATGTCATCTAAAACTGTTACAGGGGCCATTTGATTCTTGGTCATCTCCCTCACCAAGGCCTTCTTGACTGTTTTCAGAATTTGGCCGAACAGGAAACTGTAGAAAGAACTCTTGGATCTTTTACATTTTTCTAAAATCTAGTTTACTAAAGGTAATAAGCTTTATAAATGGTTTTATAGCCTTGCGCAGGCATATGCCTTGCATTATTTTTATTGCAGAGGTCAACAGAGACATCCTTGGACCTTATGGCTTGGTTTTGGTTTGAAATTCACAATCCAATCTAAGTGAATTCTACTCTGGTTGTACAGACATCTAAAGATAAAAACAAAACAAACATGATGTAACACAACCCAAAATGGAATCATTATTTAAACATCTTTATAAGATATTTTAGTTTGTTATTTCTAATACATGTAAAAAAAGGAAAAAAAAATAAAATAATAATTTGTATAATGTTTTTTATTTTTATAAAATGCAGCATTATGGGTAATGTGTAAATTAACTGCCCCACCCACCATTGTTTGTTTGGACACTACTGTTTCTATAAATGTATAATGTAATAATGTATATGTGAAAACACTAATGCATTATTTCTGCATATAAATATACTGTATATTTAAATCATGTCTGGGACAAAAAGAAAGAAAGAAAGAAAGCATTGTCATTTTTATGTGTATTTCACACTTGAGTAAATCAGGATGTGAAGACGGCTTTTCTGATCTAATAATGAAAATGGTCTGTTTCCCATTTAATTTCATTGCACTGCAGGTCATATTTGCTGTTCCGATGTGGCAAAAGTGTCTGTATTAATCTCAGAGGAATAATACATGCATTTGTGGCTGTTCTATTATTTGGCAATGAAAATGAACACTGGCATACGGTTCATGCATTATACTATAAAGTATAGTATAATGTAGGATTCTATAACAACCTTGGAATTCATTTCAATGTACAAGTTTATTTATTTTTCATCTAACTTGAAGCAAATCTTCATTCTTACAACAAATCTATTTCAAAAAACAAAACAAAAACTAAATTATCAATTTGACCATCATGCACCTGTGGAGACTAAACTACAGCAGACACATGGCACCAATTAGTAGCTTCCCAACTGTGCCAAGACCCAGGCATCTCTCTGTCGGGGTTTCACATAAACCATCACAATTGCAACCCAAGCAACAAGTCCCTCCGTGTGAAGACCGTCACACACTGAAGTCAACTATTACTACATTGCTCCAACTCTTAGCTTCCGTCTTTATTCTTTGATGCTGATTACTAGTGAGGTTTGACAGGCCTGCCAAGAACACTTGATATCCCCCCATTTAGCTTCAGATGTTTGCACGGATTACAATAATATTTTGGCTAACTAAGGATAAGATATGTGCTATTGTCAGTTCGTGGGAATATGGTTATAAAGTACCAAAAAGTATTTCCTGAGAAATCCAAAAAATATATTTCTGCTTGTTGACAGTTAAAAACAACAACTCAATTCAAGTTTTCTTATTAGAGATTCTTATTGTTATGAAACCATCACCCGGTCTAATCGCTGTAACTAGGATTAAGTTTCCAATATAATGCAAATATGAACATAAAATACTAACATCAAGACAAATGAGTATCTATGGGCAATGTAAACAATAGGCCTACCAGAATGCTACACTGATTCATCTTGCAACTCAACCACACTGTGTTGAACTAGGTGACGACAGTCAGCATACTTAAGATCTTGAGGGGGAGAAATGTTACTTAAGGACTGGATAAAATAAGAGGATCTAGTGGTACTAATGATATACATTGTGTTCTATGTGTATACCTACAAACAGAGGTCAAGGAATTATAAGGATCAACTATTCGAGAGACTGCATGCACTCTGAATCCCTCTGAATATTCGTAGATCTCCTGTGCTCTTAAATGAGGTAAGCGATTAATTCTTGCAGATAAAAACACATGGCTATTTTTTTAAGGCTTTCTTCCTTAGAACCACTACACTATTGACATTTAAATAAGACGTTACTGTATGATACATTACTTCAAATTTTGTGGCTTGAAAGTAATTTATCATTATCATTTAACAAGCATTTCACATGCATTAATCATTTCAATGAAAGAAACAATTCACAAAGACAAGTACACAAGTACAAAATTATTTTCAATACAGGATTATCTGCACAATAGCAGATAATATAATAACAATATCTGGGCTCCTCTTTTCTTCCACCACACCAATTTATATTTTTTGATCTTTTTCATATATGTCCTGCCCTTGCCCCTTTAATACTGACTTTATTGTACATAGACACACGTACCTGAAACATCGTTAATCAGAGAACCTAGCAGCACACCTACCGTTTCTTTCAGCATCTTAGCTCTTCTGGTGTTCTGTACGAGACGTCTCACTATCTTTTTTGCATACCAAATAGAAGCAAACATACCGCCAGGAGAGAAATAAAGCACTTGTCCTGATTGAAAGCCTAACGTGCTCTAGTGGCTGCACATTTGTCCGACTGTTTCTTGCTAGCGTAGTCCACAGACGAGAGACAGATAGAGAGAGAGGAGAGGGGGAGTGTGGTGGTGTGAGGTAGAGCAGGGGGAAGATTTGATACGACCAAGTGACTATGCATCTCTGCGTGGTCGAGACAGGTCGTCTCTCTACCTCTCTTTCTCTCTACCACACGGGAAACGACATGGACACGTTATTAGAGAATGAAATAATAGGTACAAATGTGTTTTATTTTGATAGATTTGTTTTAATTCTTCGCAAACATTTGCAGCAGGAGCTAAGCTTTCATTTGTGCTGAAAGCAAAACTTTACAATACTAAAGCATATTTCAGCAATGGCATCCATCTAATCTTGACCAGAGGCCATCTTCTGCTCAAGCCCCCAGGGGATACCTTGAACACATAAGCCCAGCAGCACACTAGTGAACTCATATATACCCTGGTCTCCTTCACTTAGGATGATAGCTAACATCTGGTTCATTAACCTATTCCAAACAGGTGTCTCTCTTGTAATTTTTATCTGTACCTCAATGAAAAACTATATTGAGCCAAAATTATAACCATTTAAGTGATTTTTTAAAACTAAATTAAGTAAAAATTGTATTTTCACAAAGAAGGGTATACTTTCCTATGCATATATTACACACAGTAGTGAAGGATGTGTTTCATTAGCGTGGTAGCACCACATCTCTTGGAGGGCTAATTAACGCCAGCACAGCACACTTTAATCCCTCCCACCAAGACTCATGTTGACCAGCAAAATGTGTCTGTACTCCAAACTAGTCTAAGTCTAACAATGTGGTAAGCTGTAACTGTTTGGTAAAAGTTTCACACATAAATTGTATACTATTATTATTATTATTATTATTATTATAATATTATTATTATTATTATTATTATTATCTATTTACAAACCAAGCCAACCCCCAAAACAATGCTATCCCTTCAAGACTAGTTATTGTTAAAACACATAAATAGTAATTTGAATTCGCTACTTTTTTCCCCGCTGTGAAAGGAATAGCTAGAATGGCTAATGGAAAGGACCAACTTGCAGTGTGGCCGTACGTGATTGACAGGTTGTCTGTGAGGAGTAGCAAGCCTGATTGGTTAAAGTAGTTGCACAAAAAAAGTTTCCAAAAGGTTGACTTTCAGGGACAGAGGCACTTCTGGAGCTTGAAAAAGTATTTTTAAATCATTATAAATAATGAAAGCAGCCTGTATAAAGGCAAGTCTAGCTGATTTATTACAATCTAGTCTTGTTTAAGTTCCTGGCGAAAAAGAACAGCCGGTTGTGTGAGTGCATCTCCCTTACTCATTTAGAATTTATCATTTGGACTCTATTTGCATACATTAAAGCTTGAATGACGCATTTCATAGGTTTGTAACAGTGGAGAGCTTTGGCGTAGTGTTTGAAATTGGATAAGAAACGTCTGCAAGAGCACTTACACGTTTCTTTCTTGGTATTGTCTTTCATATCAGAACAGCCAGTGCAACGAAGGTTGAGCCTCCTCGAGGGTACCAATGTCCCAGCTGGCTGTTAAGTGTGACTGGCCATCAGGTAAGGTTGGAGGAGGCTTTGGCCATATGGAGTGGGGGCTGGGTGTCTCCAGGGGCACTCTCAAGTAAAGTGTTGAGGGTACAAGGGGCGTGCAGCAGGAGGCACGAGTGTGTGTAGGTGTGTGCGTAGGTGTGCGCGCCTCTCACTTGGGGTGACACACAGCTTCTAGTCTAGCCACCCTTGGTGTTGCACAGGCCACCGTTCACATTTGCATTATCTGCATACTAAGTGGTGTACATGGGTAGAAAATAGAACATGTTGTACGGAAAAGATTGTAACATCTCCTTAGTGGAACAAAAATCCATTCGACAATAGCTTGCCTAGGCTAGGAAAGCAGGGGCATCCCATGGCAGCTGTCAGTTAGACTCAGGAGTAGCTTGATCTTTAACAGGGAGATTGGGGAATGTACCAGTACAGTACGAATCATTGCTGAATAGGTCAACCTGTGACCTACAATTGCATCTTTCCCACACACAAACAAGAGTGTGAAGGGTGCATGCACTATGTTATGATCATCTAAAAGGCATCAAAAGCAGCTTACACATAAGCAACTACACAACCAAAGTATGATCTAGGATTTGGATAAAAGCTTCCAAGACCTCAAGAATCTGTTACACAGGCAATCTAAAAACAGCAAGTAGCTAGCTTCTACTACAACTGTAAACACAGGCTACAATGTCAAAACTCGCTCAAGTGATTTGATCCTTCATGCATTAAGTTCCATATGAATTCTCATTTTCCTACAGGTGTTTAATATGAATGTTGGGTCTCATTAAAGCAGGGAACGATGGGAGACGTTTTATAGTGAGTTAATGTATTGGAGCCACTGTTCATAAACAGCCAACCTGTGGAGAGACAAGACAGCTTTACATTTCTCCACCATATTTAAGTAGAGGGAGAATAGAATACTATGATATTGGCAGCTTCGTCGAGATGGGCTCATTCGTAACTTGGTGAGGCAATCGAATACGTTTTGAAATGTCAAAAGGAGGGGATTCTACCATTCAAGTCCATCATCAAAAGCGCTACAGTTTCTTTCGTAAACGTACAGTTCAGGAATCAGTCAGAGCAGATATCCGCAAGGGCAAGAACTATATTAGAAGAGTGCTGTGAATTGAATTGCGCATCATGGGGTATGAGGTGACCACCATCTCAGAAAAACACTTCTAACATATCCGAGATAACGTCTAAAAGGTGATAGGAGGCCGGTGTTTCTGGCCTCCTAAACTCGCCTCTAAATACACAACCATTTTTCTATGGTTTAATGTGGCACTTGCATCACTCTTATCTTGGCGATTGGGTTAGGGATGCACTTATTTATCTACCTGATGCACTATTTGTAAGTCACTTTGGATAAAAGCACCTGCTAAATGACTGTAATGTAATTGAATGTAATGTAATATGGATATTGGACTGTATCAAATAAGTTAAGAGAAGCAGACCATTGAATTACTGAATTGTATGCGCATTAAAATTATAACTGGCCAGCAATGCAACTCCAGCAATGTCATCCAGTATATTTAATCCAAGACAAAGGTCATCCATCCTAGCAGGGCTAATCCAGTTCAAAGAGTCTATAACTTAAAGCAGTAAAACACAGCCAACATCAGAAGGAAGCCCTACTTCATTGGTATTCTGGAATACAGCGCTATAGGTTGATTACAGGTTGATTACATCAACATTTTTGTCAAATATAGAGACTTAACACCTACCCTCTGTGGCTAATAATCAGGACTACAAAATGCAGCTAATCCATATACTGCACATTCCCATCCAAATGAACAAAGCAGGTCTTACAGTGGACAGTTTGTGTAGTAATAGAGGAATGGCTCAAGTGGCTGTGTCACTTTCCATCCGTTTAGTGTTGTCTAAACACTTGGATGGATTTTCTATCAGAGCAGAGAGAATAATATTTTAGTGGAGTGCAGATAAAGCACAAATAATGTACCTCTTACGAAAACCCTCTGACAGCAATTTCAAAGGATCCAATATTATCTGGGAACAGGTTTGAAACCAAGTAAAACCTTAACATGAACTTGATGGTTGAGAGATGATTTGAAACACATTATTGTGTTCAATCTTGGTTTGATGGTGACCAATTGTCAAGAGACAATTACCGGACACAACGAGACTTGCTGTGTTAACCTTCTATCACTCTCTTTCTTTCATCTTCCTCTTTCCTCCCCATGACTATCTCTCACACTTCACCAGCTCCTAAACATCAGTCCAGGCAATCTCCCTCCTTATCTCTCCCTCTCTTGCACACCCTCGTACACACTCTTATAGACTGTCTGGTCAGACACATTGAATCAATAACGGGTCAATACATTTTCTTTTTTAAACTGCCAAGAGTGCCGAGTTCTGGGTATCGAACCAAAATCGACTACCATTTTGATGTCCGTTTCAAATTTACACAAATCCAGACAAGTAAGTGGCTGATTTAATGACATACTCACTCTGCCTACAGGGTTTACCAATAAGTCGACAGAACACACTTTTACAGCATGACACAATCTGCATGGTTTGATCGGACCGGCTAAAGCCAGTATCTTCCTGTTAACAAGCATCCTTATCTAACCTATCCATTTTCAGTCAACACACTCACCAAACATAAATGTGCACAGAAAAAAATCCTGTTTTTTAAAACAAATTAATTCAAGTGCATCCCCACTCATCTCAAATGAGTTCATGATTCTGGTAGCCAATGTCTGTTTACATTTTCCAGAATGTGCTTCATTCAATAAAACAGCCCCAGTGATCACATTATATTAATCAAAGAGATTGGAGTTAAATACATCTACTGCAGCATCAAGAGACACTGCAGGGCTTTGGAAACTATGGCCTTTAAGTTGCATTCAAGAGAGCATAATAGGCTTTTTTGTAAAGTTTTTTAGTGGTGACCAAATAATACAAAAGCTCTAAGTGGCAAAGAAAAAAAGGAAATTGAAAAAGTCATTTTCAACGTCATTTTTATCATGTTTGAACCAACCGGTAACTAAAAGGTTTTTTGTTACAGGCCAGTATTTACAGTACAGTGCAAAGTTCAAGTGTTTCAACAGCAACTGGCCGTACAATTGCCTTAATAATGAATTCCTTTGTATCTTTCTTTAGCCGAGTCTCTCAGATGTGTTAGCAAAAAGACAAATCTGATTCATTATTATTTGCTTGGCAGCAAGGCAATTGAGTAATAAAAAAGTTAACAAAAAAGTGAGGCACGTCTTATGCCTACACTAATTCTTCTAAAACTTCTATATTAAACAAATATGCAGTTTTAAAGGGGGTTTCTGGTGATTTTGCTTTAACAAGAAAGCAAATAAATTATGTATGATTGCTATGACAATAACATTAGTTGCTGCTGGCAAACCTTATTGAAAGACTGAAATGAAAAAGACACTTCAATTTTAAACATTATTTCTATGGTGTAGTCAAAAGGGGAGCTTGACAGTTTTGTGCCTAAAGCTTGCCAATTTATTCTTTGCCAATAGAGCAATGCTGTTGTTGCTGAACAATAATCCCCTAAACATTCTCTTAGAGATGGTTTCATTTTCGGAGAATGAAGAAACAAACAGAAATCAGCCACAAACTTTCTCAATTTATTCTACAATAAATCACTGGCAGTTCTACAACCACCATCTAGTTTTATTGAAGGAGATGGGCACTTTGATAGCAAGTTTGTCAATAGGCTTTTCAAAGAATCTCTCCTCAGAGCGATGCTAGAAAGTATGTTGGTTCCACTTTCCAAATATTGCATAAACCAAAACTTATAAGGAACTGATTTGATCGCTATGAATTTTATCATTCAAATTTAATCTCCGGTATCTACAAACTCATTTTCATCTTTATTCATTGAAAACAGCAAACTTCCAGGGGAATTGGCAATAACATATAGTCACGTATAAATATATTCGTATCTTAAAGTAACTTTGGAAAATATCTTATTTTTGGAGAATTTCAAAATTATGATACATGAACCTACATTATGGTATTTTATTGTTTTCTATAACAATATAACTTATGTACTTTAAATACGGCTTAATCCATGCCGTGGATGAAGAAAATTATCTTTGACTAAAGCCCCTCACCCAATCATGGTTAGTCGCAGTGCTTTTACCCAAAACCCTAGCATTACAATGTACCTTGAAAAGTCAATCAGGGAGCTTCCATGGGCCAATCAGGGATTCATATCGTGTGGATAATAACTCTGAAGAGTAATTATGACAACAGGGAGTGGAGATGAAGACCCCATCTAGATTCTCTCCTTTCTAGGAGGATCAACACACACTGAGTAAGTAGCCTGTTTGGTCTCTGTCGATCACACCTCAATTCCTTGGAAAAATACAAATCAGTCATCAACAGGCAGCAGCCTTCATTAAACACTCATTTACTACTCTGAAAGTTCACCACTCTCGACTGCTGCAGGGATAGTTGCCGCTGTGATATTCATGTCATTTCATAAGCAGATATTACCACGGAAACAGATAAGGGATCCATAGACCTCTGTCTATCCCCAAACCCGCTAGTTTGGTTGGATATATGTATAGTATAGTAGATAATTCCAAACCCCCGTCTTGCCGTAGCAATTACAGAATTGTATTAATACTATTTTGCACTCTAGGTCTGACTTGGATTTGGTAGATTTATAATTCTTGCCTTGTCCGCAGCTAGCGTATAAGTGACTGAGAATTCCTTGTTGTCTATTCACTCCTATCATTCTCTACTTTGAGGACTGACACTTGGGGTCTTGACCACAAAGGAGCTGCCTTGCCTGGAAATTGCAGCAAGAACCAGTCGATAAGTTATTTAATCAGGTATGGGGGTGAGAATGGATCTGAAGAAATAGCTGTGATTGGATGAGTGGTGCTAGACGCAAGATAGAGAGAAGCATCGGATGAATGTCTTCTCAAGGCCCCAAGATTACCATTCACAGCAAATAAAACATTAATATGGTCAATATTCTAATACCAATTCACAAAATACCTTGCGAACATGTTGCTTTTCTTTTTCAATATGATCCTTCATATGACACAGCATTGTTTTTTTTTTTTTAAATACAAGTACTATCCGGACATAATTTTTGGGGAAACGACACCAGAAATGGCTGAGTGTTGCTTGAATGTACTAAAGATGAAGAGTGGTCTGATCCTTTCTAGTAAGCTCCTGATTGCTTCACATTGTTATCTAAGATCTAAGATATGATAAAGTATCCATTCTACCCTTAAATGTTCTAGAAATGTTGTTTCTTCCTCAGTATAAAATAGCACTACATAAAACCAAACCAGGTTTATTAGTTAGTTGAAAAAATTAAATAAAAAGACAAGATAACAAAATTGCAAAATGTATACTCAAACCGAAAATGTGGTGAATGAAAGGCCTAATCACAACAGCAACATGAGTGTGGCGTTCCGATGATTTCTAAGAAGCAGGTGAATCACAAACATTCGTGGGCAGTCTTCCGGTCTTATGAAGATGATAAAATCACATGAATGCTTTTGAAAAGATGGTTGCGTCTTCAGAGGATCCATTCAAGAAGTATACAATATCAACACAGCGATAACGCCATGCATCACGGA